>OX244284.1:11955240-12555240 GCA_945867215.1 Epinotia demarniana
AGTAAAAATAAATGTTTTATTTGTGGTTACCTAATCTTTCCTATTTAGGTACGAACTTTAAGAACTTATGACCCGCCCTCATGTCGACGGAGCCCCGCTTCGCGGGGCCCCTATTTCTGCTCTGAGGGACAAAAGGCAACGAACGAACTTATCTAATTGATCTAAATGAAGGTTGCCTCAGCTAAGAATTGCCTAATACTTGAATAACCTATGACCCGCCTTCGTGTCGACGGAGCCCCGCTTCGCGGGGCCCCTATTTCTGCTCTGAGGGGCAAAAGGCAACTAACGAACCTATTTTATTTATCTAGATGTAGGTCGGGTCTGCTCAGAGTTTACATATAGTATAAAATTTAGGAAAAAAATAGTATAGGTGGTTTAATTTTAGCACGTTTAACAATAGGCAAAATAATTACTATGACAATGAAAATTAGGACTATTACTTTTTAGGTAATTCGATGTTCGAGTAATCAATATTAGGATAAACATACTTTAGGACTTTTAAATGTGTATGCGCAAAAATGAATAGGCTAAATAAGTAGTATGCCACTCAACATTATGCCAAACATTCTCGGCCAAAAAATTTTAGGACGATCAACATTATGCGATACGACAGGCACCCCTAATAATCATCACAGCACACTGAAATTATTTTTCAGTATAATCAGTGTTAGTACGGTGGCAATATCGCAAAAAGTCGTCTCCTTCACGATTTTCGTACGGTTGTGTTCCTCGTTGTCTCCAGAGTACGAATCTGCCGGTTTTAGTTGAGGGAAAGGGGATGGACATAGCTGTGACGTCATAAAGATGGCGGCAGACGGTCATCGATTTGTTCCAATCTCGGGTTCTATTTTACTGATCGGTTCGTGTGAGGTGTCATTTGAAAGCATATTAAACTTTATATAATTGTTTATTCGAGCCCTATGACGTACCATCAAAATCTTTTTAAATATTTGACAAAATATGACTTTTTTACCGTGCGCGTTAGCATGAGTACTGATAAAACACGCTTGTAACTCAACAAATAATAACATTAGCGCAATCAAAGATGTTATGAAAAAGATAAGTAATTTTATAATATTTCCAACAATATAGATTTTGTTCGTGTACAGGTCGATTCACGAGAGCTGGCATGAATGAATTGACCGAAAGTAATGTCACTTGTCACTGTGAGTGGCAGTGAGTGCCGTTCTTATACAGGGGCCTCCTAATATTTTGTAAACATGTACCTAATACGTTATGTATTAATAAAAAATAAATTATATTATTATAATTATCATGTTAATCTTTTTAGTAATTAATATTAAAGTCCTTTGTAAATAAAGCGTATTTATATTTTTCTGACTTATTTTTAATGTCAAGAATCGAAAGGTGATGGCTTCTTCGAATTGTAAAAAAATCAAAAAAAATGAGAAACAAACAAACAAATTCTAAAACACAAAGTATCGTACCTAATCACTTTTTGCATCAACCTGTATTTAATTATTATGCGATGCACACAAAGATGTTATGAAAAAGATAAGTAATTTTATAATATTTCCAACAATATAGATTTTGTTCGTGTACAGGTCGATTCACGAGAGCTGGCATGAATGAATTGACCGAAAGTAATGTCACTTGTCACTGTGAGTGGCAGTGAGTGCCGTTCTTATACAGGGGCCTCCTAATATTTTGTAAACATGTACCTAATACGTTATGTATTAATAAAAAATAAATTATATTATTATAATTATCATGTTAATCTTTTTAGTAATTAATATTAAAGTCCTTTGTAAATAAAGCGTATTTATATTTTTCTGACTTATTTTTAATGTCAAGAATCGAAAGGTGATGGCTTCTTCGAATTGTAAAAAAATCAAAAAAAATGAGAAACAAACAAACAAATTCTAAAACACAAAGTATCGTACCTAATCACTTTTTGCATCAACCTGTATTTAATTATTATGCGATGCACACAAAGACATTATCATTCACTCGTTCAATTCATTCGTGCCAGCTTCCGTGAATCGACCTGTACATAAGTAAATAACGAAGTAATAATACATTTTGCTAATCACGCACCGATTAACCATCACCACGCTAACCTCTGCTAGCGATCGCTGTCGTCACGTGGCCACAGATTATATAATAGTTCTACAAACAGATACTCAGGTCTGAATAAAAATGGCAATACCTACTGCTTTAAGTGCCTACGAAATTTAACAATGGAGCGACCTTGAACGCGCGGGTCGTTGCCTGCATGCGCCGGCCAATCGACGCTAGAGTTGACACCGCTTAGAAATGATTTTATAATTAATAGTTGAGTGAAATAAAAAACGGTTTACGTTTTAAATTATTTTGCAAAACATATAATTCTATTATAATGTTCACACATTATTGCTTCACCATAGTGTACTCACGTACACTATGGTGAAGCAACTGTCCCGTTTTTACCCTTTGGGTACGGTTCCGGTTGGGTACGAACCCTAAAAAGCAAATAGGTAAAAATATCCGGGGTTTCCCAAGATACTGCCAGTATCTGAACTGCATAGTAACTTACATCTTACATACATACATACAAACATATCAACGCAGCATGTTAAATACAATTAAAGCCATGTTACCTATTGCTCACCCTGTCTATGGTTACGACATGCGACAATTTGAATGTAGGTACTTATTATTATTAATGTACCACATAATACAGAACGAAACCTTTTGTGTATTTAAGTAACGTAATTTAAATATATCCCGGAGACCGTACGAAATAAAGTTTGTTAGGTACCTACGTATCTTCGTTATTTACAACGTATGTATAAGAATAACGTAATAGTTTAAAAGTAGCATTACAAACTTGAAAGTAGACACTAGGCATAATTTGTTGTAATGTATTGTTTTAAAATATTCTGATTATGTGTTTAATCCTCGCGAGTGAATTCCAGCCCTTCCAAAAAGTCAAGTCCCTATACCAACCAACGACGATGTATTCGCCCTTTATTAAGCTGTCGTACGAATCTTACGAAGTAAACTATTATACTAATTGCTGTTATACAGGGATAAACATAAACATGAAATCTACGAAAATAGCTAAATAATTTGGACTTCATGGCAGTGGCGGAGTAAACTTGTCTGAAGCTCGGGGTAGGTATACTAAATTACCGAAACTCAAGCAGGCCTTACAAAATAATTACGTATTTGAAATAGGTATTAAAGATTCAATGTTCCGTAAACGTCCTTGTTAAAACTCACTAGGTCAATAATTAGTACTTGGGTACCTATATAAAGTAAGTAGGTAGGGTTACTAATCTGTCATCGTCAGTCAGCAGATAAAAAACCATAAATGTCTATTTGTTTTATTGTTGTCACACTCCACAACGCTGCAGTGAATCGACTTTATTCGCAACGAAGTCATTTTCAATACCTAACTGTGCGCATAAGCAGCGTCCGGCCGTGAGCGCGTGTGCCAACCAACTGGCTGAATGAACCGACCTCGGTTTCCAAAGTCTAGGTATAAATCTTAGTTCCCACGGTTCAGCTAGGTAGCACTGACATGGCGCCTTGAGACACTTGTTTTGTTTTCTGAGTAATTATACGAGTCAGACGGTCATCATACGCACCTAAAGCAGTAAAATAAAGGCTACTTCAGGAACCTTGTAGCCCAAGCCGAAAGCGAGGCGAGAGCTCGGAAGCGTTCTTTTCTTTTCTTAGAAGACGTAAAACGTGTGTGGGGGGTGACCCCCTTACACTAATTTACGTCTTCTTTTGGCTCTCAAGTGAGATTGTTAATCTCTGTTAGTGTAGTTCCTAGTATAACATCACTACATAGTGTAAAACAAAGTCGCTTCCTGCTGTCTGTCCCTATGTGTGCTTAAATCTTTAGAACTACGCAACGGATTTTGATGCGGTATTTTATAATAGATAGAGTGATTTAAGAGGAAGGTTTATATGTATGACATAGTATCCATGCAAAGCTGGGGCGGGTCGCTAGTTGAAAATAAATAATATAACAATCAACGCAAGCAGCTTTATTAGACAACTAGCTTCCGCCCGCGACTTGGTCTGCTTGGGCCTAGGATAAAAACTATCCCTAATTTTAATCCAGGCTATGAACTATCTTCGTGCAAAATTTCATCCAAATAAGTGTGGTTGAGTAACAAATATCCAAACAAAAGTCCGAGAGCGTACCCTAAAGGGACGCTACACACGTTCGTCCCTACGCAGAGCTCGGCCTGCCGCCTCGCGTGCCATACCTTTGGCCCTCAGGTTCCCTTGTAACACATTCAGGAGTAGAGTATTCGAGAGCGCACTCTGAAGAGACGCTTCGGGCCTTTGGCCCTCAGATTCGCTTGTAAGATGCTTAGGAGTAATAAAGTGTCCGCGTGGGCCTGCCTTTCGAGCCTTTAGCCCTCTGGCTTGCGTGGAGAGCCTGCTCTGAAGCGACGCTTCGGCCCTCGCCCTTACGCTACGCAGAGCTCAGCCTGCCGCCTCGCGTGCTATGCCGCTCTCCTTCGGGCCTTCGGCCGTCAGATTCGCTTTTAAGACACTTAGGAGTAATAAAGTGTCCACGTGGGCCCGCCTTTCGGGCCTTTGGCCAGAGGGCCAGAGGGCTTGCGTGGAGAGCACGAAGAAGGTACGCTTCGTACCTTCAGCCCTCGGGTTCGCTTGTAATGAACACACACTGATGAATAAACTTGGAAGTAGTAAAATATCCGCGTGGGCTCGTCCTTCGGGTCTTCGGCCTTCGGGCTCGTGTGAAGAGCACGCTCTGGAGGGACGCACGCACACGCTCAGATTCGCTTGTCCTTGAACTCAGGAGTAAAGTATCCGAGAGCGCACTTTGGAGAGACGCTTCAGGCCTTCGGGCCTACGTGGAGCCCGGTCTGCGGCCTCGCGAGCCTCGCCGCTCACGGTTCTGTTCGAACTTGTTGCCTGAAAAACTGCAATGACTTGCAGTTCCATAGTACAGAATATATATCAGTCGACAAATCATAAATATCTATATGCATCTCCAGAGAAAAAATTGTGTTTACCTAAAGCTGTTGCTAGAAAGGTAATGTAAGAAATCACCACGTCCAAATGTCTCCAATGGCCATGCCGACAATTTGGGTCCTAGTTGTCGGGGTGTATTTTGGCGAAAGCTCGCGGCCCACAGACAACGCATTTATGAATTTAAAATGGCTTTTTATTGAAACATAACGACAAAATAAATTATGCTCATCTGGCTGATAACTTGCTCCTAGGTGTAATTGATTATTTACACATCTATGTAATGAAACTCAAGACATTTGCATCCCTACATATGGGCTGAATACACTGTTGTGTGTAATCTTATTGACATTTGTATTATTTATATAAGTATCTACTGTATTCCGGCAAATAAATGATATTGATTGATAGATTTATTTGAAAAAACTAATCTACGCGTACTAATATACAGTTAAACACAAAATTTCATTATCATTTGGGAACACCAAAAATTAACTTTCAAAGTATTTCAAACATACACAGCATGCTGGTTGCCGCGGACTTGCGTTACGGAATTGGCCATAATATGCAATTATTATTGTACTACAACAAATTGCATATTTTTGGCAAGCTAATAAAATGCTTGATATTTTTTATAATGACATTAATCATGCTAAGGTATCTCTTTCTCGAATTATGACGTTAATTAAGCAAACGTCTAAGGTAAAATAATCCATTATTATTTCAAACGGTTTGTTGTACGTTTTACAGTTGAAGAAAACAATTATAGTACGTTTAATATGCTTTCAAATGACACCTCACACGAATATACGCAATAGAACCCGAGATTTGAACAAAAATCGTATGGCATATATTATTTTGGCCTTTAAAGTTTGCCACTATTTAGTACCACCCAGGGGACACGTACAGGGTTGGGGTGGGTAGCTCCTGTGGACGCGAGTGACAGTTGTCCCCACTTTGTCAAGTGAATGGGCAACTCGCCTGTTAGAAGTTCTTAAGCCGCCCGAAGGCCTCTAACTCGGCTTAACGACTACTGTCATAGACAGCAGCCAGGATCAACTGCTTAGCGTGCCTTCCAAAGCACGGAAACGCGCATTTATATTAACCACTCAAACATCAGGCGGCCATCCATCCAAAGACTGACCGCCATCTTTGTGACGTCGCAACTATGCCCGGCCCCTTTCCCTTAACTAAAACAGGTAGATTCGTACTCTGGAGAGAACAAGGAACACATACCAGTGTTAGGTATATGGAAGACGTGTCCACGACTTTTATCAATATTGCCCAATTTCCGCCGTACTATATATTTTTTCACGTGACCTCCACTTAACACTCGAGTACAGTTTAGTGTAAAAATATAGGTGCATAGTGCATACAACTTACTCATAAATATGACCCATAACTCTTATGTGAGTGGATTAATGTTTTGGTACTTATTTATGAGAGGATATTATCGATACATATTTTTGCAATATTTACAACATTAATGAAATATTGATTTAGTTTATTACTAACTATATAGACTACTAACTATCGTAATCATTACAATCATCACAGCTTGTCAGTGGAGTGTTTCTATAAAATCTGTATGTTTAAGGCCTGCAACACATTGGCGTGGCCTGCGGTGGCGGACAATAGAAAATTTGACAGCGGTGGACAAGTTTACTACTGTCCGCCGGGGCCAGGCCGCGCCAGTGTGATGCAGGCATAATACTGGAGTCATTAATAATTGTTTTTTTTATTACTACCATAGAGATTATTTGTAATCTTACAATCATCACAGCTTTACCATGGAGGTTTTTGTACAGTAAAACATAACCGTAGCTAAACTCGGTAAAAGATAACATTTTTCAAGTGAGCTGATCCATTCAATATTGGAGTACTACACATTAATTAAGTATTGATTTAGTTAGCTTACTATAACTACATAACATATACAGGCTATATTCGTAATTTTATTAGACGCACAATGCCTCTCTCCTTATCCACTACAACGTCAAAGTTCAAGACTTTATTACAAATTAAACACTTATTCATTTTCATAGTAAACTTTTAACGCGCATTGTCGTATTACATTTTCCAAATGCAAATGAACTGTCGATGTCCGGTTGTCAGCACAGAGGGGAGGCCCCCGCGTAGGAAACAAGCAACGGCGTGCTGTGATTGGTCATGACGTTCTCGCCGTCGGCGCACTAGACTCGCGCGCTGATCGTCGTGAGTTCAAATTTGAAAAATAATTGATAAGTGAATAAAACGAGGAGCTATTAATGAATTACTTAGATTTTTTATCAATAGATTACTATGATAAAGCTGGATTATATGCGTCGACTTGAATTTTTTTGAGATTTATTTTTAAATAATTAGGAGGATTTCAACATTAAACTGTTCGTATAAAATTAAGCTATTGATAAATATGTTATTAATTCAAACTCTGGTTAACTTTGATAGTTTTTAATAGTATTCAGTAATCCAAACCCACTTGTATAATCTTTTAAAGGAAATATATACATTTTATTTGGGTCGGATTATACCGACGTTATCACTTGACGAAAGTTTTAGAAAATTAAATGGGAGATTATAATACTAAAATGCGGTACTCCATTGAAGAAAAATACGACTTGTATAATTTATCCTTGGATTTACAAGGGTCGCTAAGAAAACGCTATATAATACCTAAAGCAACGTCAAAATTCACTAGAATTTTTAACTTCTAGTAGTACTCATTATAGTCTAAATGTTAACAAAAACATCGCGACCTTGTGAGTTATCGAAGGTGCATTCATTTCGCGTACCGTACTATAATGACAATCACCGAAAACAGTACCATACTGTCAAATATTTCTGTCTCTTTCATTTTGGGCGTGACGTCAACGACGACATTTTTTTCTGTATGAGGAAAGTCTTCCAAGAAGAGGCCGACATAGAAAAGTGAAAAATTACGCGTAAAAAAAATTCCTACTTGTTTTCTAATCGGGATACGTACAGATTATGGCGTTAATTAAACGGGTAATTGAAGCGAATGCGTTATACAATGAGACATCCTTTATTTTGTTGTATGTTATGTGTAAGAACTGTAAGAAGGATAAATTGTTGCGCGCCATTATAGTTAATTTCACAAATATTTGTAAACATTTTTAAGGTGGTACGACGACCATGCAAAACGTCTTTGACATTCACGGGTTAATGGCGCGATATTTTAAGAAACTTAAGTAACAAAATCTTTCATAAATTGGATTTCCATTTGCGCGAAATTCCCCCTTTCCTAAGACTTTTTTTTGGCGCCATTTCTTTTACTTTTGTATGGACCAGATGGCCTCAGTCGGCCAATGCTCCATACAAATATAAAAGAATCGCCTCAAAAAAATTGTTCTCTTAGTTTTTTCTGATCAGAACACGATGCCTGTTATGCCGCTTTCGGCCACTTTCGAAACCAAATTTTCGAAACCACTACTGGAAAACGGAATCATTCGTCTTGTTTGGAAACCAGGTTTCCTATAAATAAATAACAGTCTGTTTTAGAAACTCCTACCGAATACGGAATGTTAAATCAGCTTTCGAAACCCCAAAAATATCAACTTTTTTGATGTAAGGTATAAGAGTAAATGATGTCGTGCCTACATCATTTTTCGTCGTATTATCTTTACGTTAGCGATGTCGACGGAGCCCCGCTCCGCGGGGCTCCTATTTCTCGTCTGTTTGCCCTTCGGAAGCAGATTTAACATTCCGTATTCGGTAGAAGTTTCTAAAACAGACTGTATTTATTTTTAGGAAACCTGGTTTCCAAACAAGACGAATGATTCCGTTTTCTCTACTAGTTTCGAAAATTTGGTTTCGAAAGTGGCCGAAAGGGTTATGCCCTTGATCGGTTTCACACCCCATTTTTGGTACACCCTGTATAAAGAACCCGCCAAAAGACAGACAGTCAGACATGGCAAAACTATAAGAGCTAATATAAAAACGACTAATAAATTCCTCTTTTTTTTAAGTCGGTTATAGAGCCGAAATTGATAACAAATATAAGACTCAAATCAAGAAATTAAGGAAGAACTGAATATGACAATTCAATGTCAGTATTCAAATTAAGAACCTTTCAATCAACCTGTAAAGATATTTATGTAGCAATAGGTTTCAAGTGCCTTTGCTAATGTAAACATATTTAGGGCACATTGACAGGAAAACTTATTTTGTAACATGCAATGTAAACCTATTATGTCACAATGTGTGAAAATGTTTTTATGGAAGACAGATGGTAAACAGAACTTTGGAGCATTAAGTGAAAAGATGAAACCGTCATGTGCGTTGTAAGTATGTTTTTGTCATGTAGTGTGTAAACTTATTTAAATGTAAAGGTATTTTTGTAACACTCAATTGTAAAGATATCTTTGACCTCGACTGTACCACGGGTAAAAAAAAATGCCCGTGGTTCACCTTAGTCCACCTAGGTGGACCACGGGTAGAAAAAACTTCCCGTGGTCCACCCAGGTGAACAGATTAGGTGGACCACGGGCAAGGAGGGAATATTAAGCGTAGTCTTTTCGTCCTTACTTTTCCTATCATGTAAACAAACACTTCCCGAAGACATTATCACACTTGTCTCTAGGATTACACAATAATAACCACTTAAAATGATATTGTATACTTATAGAAACTCACAAATTATTGAAATCAACCGCTGTATCATATAATTTTTAATAAGATTTTCACCCATAATTGAAGTAACGAACGAATGACCTCAATAATTCTGACATAACGATGTCTAGATTGTCTATGTAAGGTTAACCGGGGCAAATGCATCTATAGGATATATTCTATATATTTCTGACCTAAATTTCGCAATGCATTAGTATATAGTGTAATGCTGTGTAATTTCTTTGAACCAATAAATAAATAAATAGGGTAAATGCGTCTTTTGAAGATTTCTCCGAAAATAAAAATTTTAGAACTATTACAACCGTCTAAATTTAAAGTTTGGTAACCATACTTTAAACATCGAAGGTTGGAATAGTTCTAAAATGGTGCGTTCGAAGATATCTTCAAAAGACGCATTTTCCCCATAGACGCATTTGCCCCGGGTGACCTTACATGAATCACATTTCACGTATATTTTAAATATAGACCAGATACTCGTAATATAGACCTCTATGATCATCTTTAACGTCATGTTTGTTTACATGATACGACACGTAACGAATAAATGAATAGACTAAACTAGAAACCATAATTAGGTTACAAAAAATAACCTCAAAATTGCCATTAAAATGAAAAATAAAACCGAAACTACACGTAGCTAGTTTTTAGCGACGTCCATCATTTGGAAGAGTGTTTTTTTTTTCTTCATTTTAATGGCAATTTTAAGGTTTTTTTTTTGGAATCTAATTATGGTTTCAAGTATAGAGTGAGGCTATCTTTGTGTGACGAACAGTCTATAACTAAAGATAAATAAATAAATAGAAGATAGTTATATGCCTATGAAGACAGTTCCAAAATGATGTGGATAGAATAGTGGGATTGTCATCTGTCCGGAATTATCTCAAATTACTTCCCTTCATTTTTTTAATAAAGCTTTTTTCACAAGTGTGTGGGCTTTCTTCGCACAGTATTTCCCAGTAAGCCATACAATGGGGAATGTCTTTCCCTTGTTAGTGGGTAGAACTGTACATACATCTGTCATGATATATTAAACCTTGCAACACGGTTTCTGATCCTTGTTTTCGTTCTCCTTATCCTGTAAAAAAAAATCGTTGTGGTATTAGTACAGTCAAGGGCAATATTTATTTATTTATTTATTGGTACACCTTATTTCTGCTACAATAATATCTACATATTTATGCAACTTTGATTGAATACAGTGCCCAAAAACCGCTTATCAGATTTCAAATCTTTCACACATAGAATGGACTTTCTGGTTGGACAGATTGAGATTCATTTATTTCATAACTAGCTTCTGCCCGCGACTCAGTCCACGTGGAACTCGTTTATATCCTTTTTTTTTTGTTTAGAAGAAGAAATATCGCAGCTCCATACAAACTTTCACCCCCTGTTCATACGTAGAAGCGCCATCTAGGTGATTAGGGATGAACTCGAATCCTAGATCGCTTCTTAGGTAAATCGATTATTAGAGCTAATTACCTAGTTGGTTCACAGTGTCACCAGAAGGGGGCGCTGTTCTCAATATAGGATTATTGTTAAAAGCTAGCATGTAGATCATACTTCACTTTTCCAATATACACGATACCAAACGGACTGACTCTCTCTGAACCTCCCATCAAGACCCCCGGTCCAGCCACGTGGCAACACCCACCATTTCAACACCTTAAGGTTAGGGTATGGTTTTTAGATAAATACTATCTGTCATTCATGTAACCTTGGTAAGGTTTCATAATCCATACTAATATTAATATTATAAATGGCAAGGTGCATGTGTGTGTTTGTTTGTTTGTTTGTCCGTCTTTCACGGCAAAACAGAGCGACGTATTGACGTGATTTTTTAAGTGGAGATAGTTGAAGGGATGGAGAGTGATAGGATAGTTTTTATCCCAGAAATCATCCCCTAAGGGGGTAAAATGGGGGGTTAAAGTTTGATGGGAGGTGCAGAGAGAGACAGTCCGTTTGGTATCGTGTATATTGGAAAAGTGAAGTATGATCTACATGGTACGTTTTAACAATAATCCTACATTGAGAACAGCACCCCCTTATGGTGACACTGTGAACCAACTGGGTAATCAGCTCTAATAATCGATTTACCTAAGAAGCTATCTAGGATTCGGGTTCATCCCTAATTGTTTATTGTTTATGTTTATTCAAATAGGCTTTCTCATAGCACTTTTGCAGGTGAAAAACTGATTCTACCTTTATATAATACTTTAGTTACATTTTTATATTTTTAGTTACATTTGGTGGTGGTACCAGGTGGTCATGCAGAAGCTTCCAGGCATCTTTGTCTTATATGTATTGGCTAATTGTGTAATAAGCCTTCTTTAACAAAGTAGCCTAATCACCTAGATGGCGCTATTTTACGTATGAACATGGGGTGAAAGTTTGTATGGAGCTGCGATATAAACGAGTTCCACGCGGACGGAGTCGCGGGCAGATGCTAGTAGTTGTATACCTTCTGGCAGCAGCGGCGGCCCTTCCCGGCGAGCGGCTTGGTCCTCTCGTCCCACACAACAACACCGTCGCACGCGCAGATCCGCTTCGGGTTCTCGAACACGCCGGCCGACCGCGCTATTATACCGCACGCTATCCTGCAGTGAAGCCGAATATATCCAAGTGCACTTAAACACAAATGTTCAGGTACTTTCTAAACTAGCTCTCTAAGTAGGAACATAATGAACAACGACATCCATATGCTCAAACACAGCATCAAATCTGACAAGTTGTGACATGTGACGAGTTTTCTATCTGTGCCTTCTATTTTGTGCTAAAGTGTAAATTACAAAATATAATCCTCTCTAAAAACTGGTTCGAATGGCATAGTGAATTTCTTTTTGAATGAACTCCCTGGTCTATCAACACTTGTCAATGATATTTTTTTTGCTAAAACTGTTACTCACGGCGGGCCGCTGTCTCCATCTATCTTGGAGGTGGGGCTGGAGCCCTGACCGAGGTCGTCCTCGCGCTCCGTGATCGCGATGGAGCGCCCGATGATCTCCGATATCTGGCGGGAATAACGATATACTTAACACTGATGTTAATCTTTCGTAAAAAGTTAGGTCAGCGTTTGAGAGAGAGAGGTTGCGATCCCAGGGCTGGCTAGTACCTGGTCCAGCATATTCCATTGGCAGTCATCATCCTCCTAGCGTTATTCCCGGTAATGCCCCTAAAGGAGCCCGGAATCCGCTTTGACATCTAATCCCAAGATTTGGTATAGGCACTAGTTTTACGAAAGCGACTGCCATCTGACCTTCCAACTCAGAGTCGGCGCGAACATTGACGGGTTCCCTCGTGAAGCAGGAACCGTCGTTCTAGCGGTACAGCTACTGGCACCATGGCAGCATCAGAAAGTAACTATGAAGCAGCTATTGAGTAAGCGTAAGGACCTATTACCACAGAATAATGTATAGTGCCTAGTGCCTAAAGCTACATAAGGTTCACTGCCTAAGTGATGACGTTAGCAGACATGTTTTGGCAATAGACAATCATAGAGTGGGATAGGGTTGTCGACATACCTCATATCTGAACATCCAAAATTTCATTTTTTTAGTTTCTTTTTGTTACCTGAAAAATTATTCCTTTGGAAATAATAACATGATGTAATAATAATAAATAAAACAGCTGGAAAGCCAGGATTAAGTAATAAAATACATAAATACTTCTCTCGTCATATTAGCAAGATGTTGTAAAATTTAAATTCGTATAACGGTGTGCGATCAATTAAATGATGTTGTTACTACGTAAAACGGAACATCATTGTGCGCGATACGCTGTACAGCCCTAGATAGATCTCCACATGAGATTACCATAGATACACAGCGTTTCGCGCCAAATTGACAGTGGGATAGGCTTGCCTATACGTACATTGAGCACGTGATCCACGATCCTGAAGCTGGGATAGGACTGCCTATACGTACATTGAGCACATGATCCACGATCCTGAAGCTGGGATAGGCCTGCCTATATTTAAATATATAGCGAATAAGTTAAATCGTTTTGTGTTTGCCCTCAAAAGACTAAGAGAGACGGTTTCTTTACAAGCTGAACTAACGGCTTACCATGGCTATGTGTCCTCGGTTCTCTGTTATGGCTTGATTTTGTGGGGTAACTCTGTAGAGTCTGATAGAATCTTTATAATTCAAAAAAAATGTATCAGGGTGATGAGTAATGCCTGGATGAATGATAGTTGTGTCCCTCTATTTAAAAAATTAAACATTTTGCCACTGCCTACAAACCTCCCAGTCACAAGGACATATACAAAAGAAATGTTTTTAATACAGCTATAACTATTTTTAATAATTTACCAAATGATTTAAAAGTATTATCGGGGAATATATTTCGACATAAATTGACGACATGGTTGATGGATAAATGTTTTTACAGTGTAAGGGAATATCTAAATTATAAAACTGACTGATTACCTTATTATTATCATTATTTTTAATTCAGCGACATCTATCAATATTGTATTCTAGCGTAATTTATCAAGTATTTGTATACAGGCTTGCATGTTGAATACAAGGACATTTTATACTGTAAAACCTTTTATAACTGGATTCTGACAAATAAAAATTTCTGATTCTGATTTCTGATTTCTTACATTGAGCACATGATCCAAGATCCTGAAGGTGGGATAGGCCTGCCTGCACATACATTGAGCACGTGATCGACAATCCTGAAGCTGGGATAGGCCTGCCTGTACGTACATTGAGCCCATGATCCACGTCCTGAAGGTGGGATGGGCCTGCCTATGGGTGCGTAATGATGGGTATAAAAATAAATAGTATAATTTCATTCGCTATAACAACATTTGATATATTTTCAAGGGATATAATCACTCATTGTATATAATAAACGTTTGTTATAATATCAAAATATATATGTTTATTTTGTATAACGATCATCGGATATTACACTTATTTTGTATAATCATTATATGGTATAATGCTCATGTTATATACAAGTTATATAACATAACTATCAAGAAGAATAATATTTCTTTTTTATTATTAGTTAGATTAATAACGCCTTAACGATCATAATTAATAGCAAACACGCCATTACTCCAAAGTGCCACTATGTAGTAAAACGTTATTTAGGTGGGTAGTTTCATTATTAAAATTAATATTATCTGTATACGTTCAATTTAGTAAGTATTAAAATATAATAGTATTTTGTGTGTCATTTGAGTTTTATTTACACAGCTTAACCTACTTTTCTCTTGCAGTTCGTTTCGCGTACCAAACCTACTTCTACATTACCTAATAGAAGTACTGGTATAAAAATCATACGACATCCAAAAGAAAATGTAGCAAACATAACGGCTTGCAAATTGTACTATGTAAGCATATATTAGGTAGTAAAAAAGTTGGGTTCTGGCGCTTCGCCGGCCGCTACCGCGGCACGCTCGCTGCGCTCGCTCGGCTCGCGCGCTATAGGGTCGCAGTTCAACCTAACACTCCTCCTCGCTTCGCTCGTCGTCGTACCTACACCGACCTGCCTTAGAGTCTACCAAAAAATATTATGCGAACTGTGCATTAGAATAAATTAGCATTATATAATTTGTTCATTATGGGAAATATGGATTATATTTAAAGTATGTTATACTAAATATTATTACATCAAATGATCGTTATATAAAATGATAATTATATAGTATGTAAATATATTTAGTGTTGTTATATCACTCAATAATTATATCAAATGAGCGTTATTGCGACTAATATAATTTCAAAAAAATTTATATGCATCGTTACGCACCCCCTGCCTATACGTACATTGAGCACATGATCCACGATCCTGAAGGTGGGATAGGCCTGCCTGTACATACATTGAGCACGTGATCCACGATCCCTGCCTGTACATACATTGAGCACGTGATCCACCACGTCCTGAAGGTGGGATGGGCCTGCCTATACGAACATTGAGCACATGATCCACGATCCTGAAGGTGGGATAGGCCTGCCTGTACGTACATTGAGCACGTGATCCACGATCCTGAAGCTGGGATAGGCCTGCCTGTACGTACATTGAGCCCATGATCCACGTCCTGAAGGTGGGATGGGCCTGCCTATACGTACATTGAGCACATGATCCACGATCCTGAAGGTGGGAAGAGGCCTGCCTGTACGTACATTGAGCACGTGGTCCACGATCCTGAAGGTGGCCCGGCCCTGCTCGTCGGCGCGGATGTTCCCCAGGTCGCCGGCGTGGCGCGCGGCGGGCGCGGCGCCGGGTCCTGAGGGTGGGATAGGCCGGCCTGTACGTACATTGAGCACGTGGTCCACGATCCTGAAGGTGGCCCGGCCCTGCTCGTCGGCGCGGATGTTCCCCAGGTCGCCGGCGTGGCGCGCGGCGGGCGCGGCGCCGGGTCCTGAGGGTGGGATAGGCCGGCCTGTACGTACATTGAGCACGTGGTCCACAATCCTGAAGGTGGCCCGGCCCTGCTCGTCGGCGCGGATGTTCCCCAGGTCGCCGGCGTGGCGCGCGGCGGGCGCGGCGCCGGGTCCTGAGGGTGGGATAGGCCGGCCTGTACGTACATTGAGCACGTGGTCCACGATCCTGAAGGTGGCCCGGCCCTGCTCGTCGGCGCGGATGTTCCCCAGGTCGCCGGCGTGGCGCGCGGCGGGCGCGGCGCCGGGTCCTGAGGGTGGGATAGGCCGGCCTGTACGTACATTGAGCACGTGGTCCACGATCCTGAAGGTGGCCCGGCCCTGCTCGTCGGCGCGGATGTTCCCCAGGTCGCCGGCGTGGCGCGCGGCGGGCGCGGCGCCGGGTCCTGAGGGTGGGAAAGGCCGGCCTGTACGTACATTGAGCACGTGGTCCACGATCCTGAAGGTGGCCCGGCCCTGCTCGTCGGCGCGGATGTTCCCCAGGTCGCCGGCGTGGCGCGCGGCGGGCGCGGCGCCGGGTCCTGAGGGTGGGAAAGGCCGGCCTGTACGTACATTGAGCACGTGGTCCACGATCCTGAAGGTGGCCCGGCCCTGCTCGTCGGCGCGGATGTTCCCCAGGTCGCCGGCGTGGCGCGCGGCGGGCGCGGCGCCGGGTCCTGAGGGTGGGAAAGGCCGGCCTGTACGTACATTGAGCACGTGGTCCACGATCCTGAAGGTGGCCCGGCCCTGCTCGTCGGCGCGGATGTTCCCCAGGTCGCCGGCGTGGCGCGCGGCGGGCGCGGCGCCGGGTCCTGAGGGTGGGATAGGCCGGCCTGTACGTACATTGAGCACGTGGTCCACGATCCTGAAGGTGGCCCGGCCCTGCTCGTCGGCGCGGATGTTCCCCAGGTCGCCGGCGTGGCGCGCGGCGGGCGCGGCGCCGGGTCCTGAGGGTGGGATAGGCCTGCCTGTACGTACATTGAGCACGTGGTCCACGATCCTGAAGGTGGCCCGGCCCTGCTCGTCGGCGCGGATGTTCCCCAGGTCGCCGGCGTGGCGCGCGGCGGGCGCGGCGCCGGGTCCTGAGGGTGGGATAGGCCTGCCTGTACGTACATTGAGCACGTGGTCCACGATCCTGAAGGTGGCCCGGCCCTGCTCGTCGGCGCGGATGTTCCCCAGGTCGCCGGCGTGGCGCGCGGCGGGCGCGGCGCCGGGTCCTGAGGGTGGGATAGGCCTGCCTGTACGTACATTGAGCACGTGGTCCACGATCCTGAAGGTGGCCCGGCCCTGCTCGTCGGCGCGGATGTTCCCCAGGTCGCCGGCGTGGCGCGCGGCGGGCGCGGCGCCGGGTCCTGAGGGTGGGAAAGGCCGGCCTGTACGTACATTGAGCACGTGGTCCACGATCCTGAAGGTGGCCCGGCCCTGCTCGTCGGCGCGGATGTTCCCCAGGTCGCCGGCGTGGCGCGCGGCGGGCGCGGCGCCGGGTCCTGAGGGTGGGAAAGGCCGGCCTGTACGTACATTGAGCACGTGGTCCACGATCCTGAAGGTGGCCCGGCCCTGCTCGTCGGCGCGGATGTTCCCCAGGTCGCCGGCGTGGCGCGCGGCGGGCGCGGCGCCGGGTCCTGAGGGTGGGATAGGCCGGCCTGTACGTACATTGAGCACGTGGTCCACGATCCTGAAGGTGGCCCGGCCCCTGCTCGTCGGCGCGGATGTTCCCCAGGTCGCCGGCGTGGCGCGCGGCGGGGCGCGGCGCCGGGTCCTGAGGGTGGGATAGGCCTGCCTGTACGTACATTGAGCACGTGGTCCACGATCCTGAAGGTGGCCCGGCCCTGCTCGTCGGCGCGGATGTTCCCCAGGTCGCCGGCGTGGCGCGCGGCGGGCGCGGCGCCGGGTCCTGAGGGTGGGATAGGCCTGCCTGTACGTACATTGAGCACGTGGTCCACGATCCTGAAGGTGGCCCGGCCCTGCTCGTCGGCGCGGATGTTCCCCAGGTCGCCGGCGTGGCGCGCGGCGGGCGCGGCGCCGGGTCCTGAGGGTGGGATAGGCCTGCCTGTACGTACATTGAGCACGTGGTCCACGATCCTGAAGGTGGCCCGGCCCTGCTCGTCGGCGCGGATGTTCCCCAGGTCGCCGGCGTGGCGCGCGGCGGGCGCGGCGCCGGGTCCTGAGGGTGGGATAGGCCTGCCTGTACGTACATTGAGCACGTGGTCCACGATCCTGAAGGTGGCCCGGCCCTGCTCGTCGGCGCGGATGTTCCCCAGGTCGCCGGCGTGGCGCGCGGCGGGCGCGGCGCCGGGTCCTGAGGGTGGGATAGGCCTGCCTGTACGTACATTGAGCACGTGGTCCACGATCCTGAAGGTGGCCCGGCCCTGCTCGTCGGCGCGGATGTTCCCCAGGTCGCCGGCGTGGCGCGCGGCGGGCGCGGCGCCGGGTCCTGAGGGTGGGATAGGCCTGCCTGTACGTACATTGAGCACGTGGTCCACGATCCTGAAGGTGGCCCGGCCCTGCTCGTCGGCGCGGATGTTCCCCAGGTCGCCGGCGTGGCGCGCGGCGGGCGCGGCGCCGGGTCCTGAGGGTGGGATAGGCCGGCCTGTACGTACATTGAGCACGTGGTCCACGATCCTGAAGGTGGCCCGGCCCTGCTCGTCGGCGCGGATGTTCCCCAGGTCGCCGGCGTGGCGCGCGGCGGGCGCGGCGCCGGGTCCTGAGGGTGGGATAGGCCGGCCTGTACGTACATTGAGCACGTGGTCCACGATCCTGAAGGTGGCCCGGCCCTGCTCGTCGGCGCGGATGTTCCCCAGGTCGCCGGCGTGGCGCGCGGCGGGCGCGGCGCCGGGTCCTGAGGGTGGGATAGGCCGGCCTGTACGTACATTGAGCACGTGGTCCACGATCCTGAAGGTGGCCCGGCCCTGCTCGTCGGCGCGGATGTTCCCCAGGTCGCCGGCGTGGCGCGCGGCGGGCGCGGCGCCGGGTCCTGAGGGTGGGATAGGCCGGCCTGTACGTACATTGAGCACGTGGTCCACGATCCTGAAGGTGGCCCGGCCCTGCTCGTCGGCGCGGATGTTCCCCAGGTCGCCGGCGTGGCGCGCGGCGGGCGCGGCGCCGGGTCCTGAGGGTGGGATAGGCCGGCCTGTACGTACATTGAGCACGTGGTCCACGATCCTGAAGGTGGCCCGGCCCTGCTCGTCGGCGCGGATGTTCCCCAGGTCGCCGGCGTGGCGCGCGGCGGGCGCGGCGCCGGGTCCTGAGGGTGGGATAGGCCGGCCTGTACGTACATTGAGCACGTGGTCCACGATCCTGAAGGTGGCCCGGCCCTGCTCGTCGGCGCGGATGTTCCCCAGGTCGCCGGCGTGGCGCGCGGCGGGCGCGGCGCCGGGTCCTGAGGGTGGGATAGGCCGGCCTGTACGTACATTGAGCACGTGGTCCACGATCCTGAAGGTGGCCCGGCCCTGCTCGTCGGCGCGGATGTTCCCCAGGTCGCCGGCGTGGCGCGCGGCGGGCGCGGCGCCGGGTCCTGAGGGTGGGATAGGCCGGCCTGTACGTACATTGAGCACGTGGTCCACGATCCTGAAGGTGGCCCGGCCCTGCTCGTCGGCGCGGATGTTCCCCAGGTCGCCGGCGTGGCGCGCGGCGGGCGCGGCGCCGGGTCCTGAGGGTGGGATAGGCCGGCCTGTACGTAAATTGAGCACGTGGTCCACGATCCTGAAGGTGGCCCGGCCCTGCTCGTCGGCGCGGATGTTCCCCAGGTCGCCGGCGTGGCGCGCGGCGGGCGCGGCGCCGGGTCCTGAGGGTGGGATAGGCCGGCCTGTACGTACATTGAGCACGTGGTCCACGATCCTGAAGGTGGCCCGGCCCTGCTCGTCGGCGCGGATGTTCCCCAGGTCGCCGGCGTGGCGCGCGGCGGGCGCGGCGCCGGGTCCTGAGGGTGGGATAGGCCGGCCTGTACGTACATTGAGCACGTGGTCCACGATCCTGAAGGTGGCCCGGCCCTGCTCGTCGGCGCGGATGTTCCCCAGGTCGCCGGCGTGGCGCGCGGCGGGCGCGGCGCCGGGTCCTGAGGGTGGGATAGGCCGGCCTGTACGTACATTGAGCACGTGGTCCACGATCCTGAAGGTGGCCCGGCCCTGCTCGTCGGCGCGGATGTTCCCCAGGTCGCCGGCGTGGCGCGCGGCGGGCGCGGCGCCGGGTCCTGAGGGTGGGATAGGCCTGCCTGTACGTACATTGAGCACGTGGTCCACGATCCTGAAGGTGGCCCGGCCCTGCTCGTCGGCGCGGATGTTCCCCAGGTCGCCGGCGTGGCGCGCGGCGGGCGCGGCGCCGGGTCCTGAGGGTGGGATAGGCCGGCCTGTACGTACATTGAGCACGTGGTCCACGATCCTGAAGGTGGCCCGGCCCTGCTCGTCGGCGCGGATGTTCCCCAGGTCGCCGGCGTGGCGCGCGGCGGGCGCGGCGCCGGGTCCTGAGGGTGGGATAGGCCTGCCTGTACGTACATTGAGCACGTGGTCCACGATCCTGAAGGTGGCCCGGCCCTGCTCGTCGGCGCGGATGTTCCCCAGGTCGCCGGCGTGGCGCGCGGCGGGCGCGGCGCCGGGTCCTGAGGGTGGGATAGGCCGGCCTGTACGTACATTGAGCACGTGGTCCACGATCCTGAAGGTGGCCCGGCCCTGCTCGTCGGCGCGGATGTTCCCCAGGTCGCCGGCGTGGCGCGCGGCGGGCGCGGCGCCGGGTCCTGAGGGTGGGATAGGCCGGCCTGTACGTACATTGAGCACGTGGTCCACGATCCTGAAGGTGGCCCGGCCCTGCTCGTCGGCGCGGATGTTCCCCAGGTCGCCGGCGTGGCGCGCGGCGGGCGCGGCGCCGGGTCCTGAGGGTGGGATAGGCCGGCCTGTACGTACATTGAGCACGTGGTCCACGATCCTGAAGGTGGCCCGGCCCTGCTCGTCGGCGCGGATGTTCCCCAGGTCGCCGGCGTGGCGCGCGGCGGGCGCGGCGCCGGGTCCTGAGGGTGGGATAGGCCGGCCTGTACGTACATTGAGCACGTGGTCCACGATCCTGAAGGTGGCCCGGCCCTGCTCGTCGGCGCGGATGTTCCCCAGGTCGCCGGCGTGGCGCGCGGCGGGCGCGGCGCCGGGTCCTGAGGGTGGGATAGGCCGGCCTGTACGTACATTGAGCACGTGGTCCACGATCCTGAAGGTGGCCCGGCCCTGCTCGTCGGCGCGGATGTTCCCCAGGTCGCCGGCGTGGCGCGCGGCGGGCGCGGCGCCGGGTCCTGAGGGTGGGATAGGCCTGCCTGTACGTACATTGAGCACGTGGTCCACGATCCTGAAGGTGGCCCGGCCCTGCTCGTCGGCGCGGATGTTCCCCAGGTCGCCGGCGTGGCGCGCGGCGGGCGCGGCGCCGGGTCCTGAGGGTGGGATAGGCCGGCCTGTACGTACATTGAGCACGTGGTCCACGATCCTGAAGGTGGCCCGGCCCTGCTCGTCGGCGCGGATGTTCCCCAGGTCGCCGGCGTGGCGCGCGGCGGGCGCGGCGCCGGGTCCTGAGGGTGGGATAGGCCTGCCTGTACGTACATTGAGCACGTGGTCCACGATCCTGAAGGTGGCCCGGCCCTGCTCGTCGGCGCGGATGTTCCCCAGGTCGCCGGCGTGGCGCGCGGCGGGCGCGGCGCCGGGTCCTGAGGGTGGGATAGGCCTGCCTGTACGTACATTGAGCACGTGGTCCACGATCCTGAAGGTGGCCCGGCCCTGCTCGTCGGCGCGGATGTTCCCCAGGTCGCCGGCGTGGCGCGCGGCGGGCGCGGCGCCGGGTCCTGAGGGTGGGATAGGCCTGCCTGTACGTACATTGAGCACGTGGTCCACGATCCTGAAGGTGGCCCGGCCCTGCTCGTCGGCGCGGATGTTCCCCAGGTCGCCGGCGTGGCACGCGGCGGGCGCGGCGCCGGGTCCTGAGGGTGGGATAGGCCTGCCTGTACGTACATTGAGCACGTGGTCCACGATCCTGAAGGTGGCCCGGCCCTGCTCGTCGGCGCGGATGTTCCCCAGGTCGCCGGCGTGGCGCGCGGCGGGCGCGGCGCCGGGTCCTGAGGGTGGGATAGGCCTGCCTGTACGTACATTGAGCACGTGGTCCACGATCCTGAAGGTGGCCCGGCCCTGCTCGTCGGCGCGGATGTTCCCCAGGTCGCCGGCGTGGCGCGCGGCGGGCGCGGCGCCGGGTCCTGAGGGTGGGATAGGCCTGCCTGTACGTACATTGAGCACGTGGTCCACGATCCTGAAGGTGGCCCGGCCCTGCTCGTCGGCGCGGATGTTCCCCAGGTCGCCGGCGTGGCGCGCGGCGGGCGCGGCGCCGGGTCCTGAGGGTGGGATAGGCCTGCCTGTACGTACATTGAGCACGTGGTCCACGATCCTGAAGGTGGCCCGGCCCTGCTCGTCGGCGCGGATGTTCCCCAGGTCGCCGGCGTGGCGCGCGGCGGGCGCGGCGCCGGGTCCTGAGGGTGGGATAGGCCTGCCTGTACGTACATTGAGCACGTGGTCCACGATCCTGAAGGTGGCCCGGCCCTGCTCGTCGGCGCGGATGTTCCCCAGGTCGCCGGCGTGGCGCGCGGCGGGCGCGGCGCCGGGTCCTGAGGGTGGGATAGGCCTGCCTGTACGTACATTGAGCACGTGGTCCACGATCCTGAAGGTGGCCCGGCCCTGCTCGTCGGCGCGGATGTTCCCCAGGTCGCCGGCGTGGCGCGCGGCGGGCGCGGCGCCGGGTCCTGAGGGTGGGATAGGCCTGCCTGTACGTACATTGAGCACGTGGTCCACGATCCTGAAGGTGGCCCGGCCCTGCTCGTCGGCGCGGATGTTCCCCAGGTCGCCGGCGTGGCGCGCGGCGGGCGCGGCGCCGGGTCCTGAGGGTGGGATAGGCCTGCCTGTACGTACATTGAGCACGTGGTCCACGATCCTGAAGGTGGCCCGGCCCTGCTCGTCGGCGCGGATGTTCCCCAGGTCGCCGGCGTGGCGCGCGGCGGGCGCGGCGCCGGGTCCTGAGGGTGGGATAGGCCTGCCTGTACGTACATTGAGCACGTGGTCCACGATCCTGAAGGTGGCCCGGCCCTGCTCGTCGGCGCGGATGTTCCCCAGGTCGCCGGCGTGGCGCGCGGCGGGCGCGGCGCCGGGTCCTGAGGGTGGGATAGGCCTGCCTGTACGTACATTGAGCACGTGGTCCACGATCCTGAAGGTGGCCCGGCCCTGCTCGTCGGCGCGGATGTTCCCCAGGTCGCCGGCGTGGCGCGCGGCGGGCGCGGCGCCGGGTCCTGAGGGTGGGATAGGCCTGCCTGTACGTACATTGAGCACGTGGTCCACGATCCTGAAGGTGGCCCGGCCCTGCTCGTCGGCGCGGATGTTCCCCAGGTCGCCGGCGTGGCGCGCGGCGGGCGCGGCGCCGGGTCCTGAGGGTGGGATAGGCCTGCCTGTACGTACATTGAGCACGTGGTCCACGATCCTGAAGGTGGCCCGGCCCTGCTCGTCGGCGCGGATGTTCCCCAGGTCGCCGGCGTGGCGCGCGGCGGGCGCGGCGCCGGGCGCGCCGTGGCACGCGCCGCGCGGGTTGTAGTGCGCGCCCAGGGATGCGCAGCCCTATCACACAAAAAAAACTGTCAAAAATTGAATTTTTTGTTACACACTTTTATTGCCGACTGTACTTTGCTGTATACCATCGTCAACTACTCACTAAGCCGATTCTAACGGATACAAACTCAACGGGGTTACGTTACATCAGATCAGCTCGATGGTACCATAATACAGAATTGTCATCCAAACTGCATTTATACCCACTATTTGAAGTGCGCCTTATAGAATTGGTTTTAAAAAGAGTGTAGTGTATAAAGGTCCTCTGAAGTAAATGTACAGGGTAATAAGTTTCTGTCAATAACTTCATTTTTGTCACACGCTTTTATTGCCGCCTTTACTTTTCTGAATACCATCATCAACTACTCATTGAGCTGATTCTAACAAGCCCAAACTCAACAGCGTTACGTCGGTTAAGTACTGAATTCCCATGGCCACCCTCTGTCTCCATCACCAGATCAGCTTGATGGTACCAATATTGAATTATCATCCAAACTTTACTTATACCCAAAATTTCAGCTGAGGGTCACCAGAAAGTGGGTCAAATTTAACTTGCATGCTTTAAAAAGATAATCAAGAAATTTCTTACAGAAGAATGTTACGTGACATTTGCGGATGTCACCTGACATCCGGGTTAACGTCAAGCAAAGGAAGGCAAACGCATAGGTTCCGACGATAGTAGGAGAGAGCCGATGTTTGTTAAGCATACATACATACATCCACGCCTTTATTCCCAAAAGGGGTAGGCAGAGCACATGAAACGTATGTTCCAGCGCCACTTTTAGCATAAATGTGGGTATAAAATATCGACAAAATGTGATATTGCAGTGATAGGTTGCTAGCCCATCGCCCACAACACACTTCAACCCTGGTCCCTTAGTCGACTTTTACGACACCCACGGGAAGAAAGGGGGTGGTGAAATTCTAACCCGACACCACACGGGTCCGACACCACATGTTAAAAACTATTCATAATAGAAGAGGCAAAATGATCGGACACAAGAGTCCGCAGTAAGCTCGATTCTCCATACAAACGTAGTTACGCTCTCATTTTAAAAGTACGTGTTGGATTGTGACGAAACTTTGTATGTACAATGACATGAGGTATATCTATGTCTGTAATTAGTTTATGTAGCTTCTGATGCCAAAGTAAAAAAAAAACAGTGAATTTAAGTTTTTCATACACAACTTGTTTTGGCTGTATTTCGTTTGTTTTATGAACTGGAATCATAGAAACTATTTACAGACATAGATATACTTCATGTCATTGTGTATGCAAAGTTTCGTCTCAATCCAACACGTAGTTTTAAAATGAGAGCGTAACTATGTATGGGAAGGTGAAATTTGGCCGAGACCGGACTCTTAAAAAAAAGGTGACCCTAAATCGATGACAAAAGTCCAGGAAAGAGTACCCTGCTCAGGTCCCCGGCCTCGTGTAGGTGCAGCCCGTGGAGCCCCGGAGCCAGGCCGTCGACACTCCCGTCCGCGACCAGCGCGCCGTGCTGTTGCTGCAGCCGCACCACGCCCAGCACGCGGGCGTCCGCGCTGGACACCATCGCCACCGCTGACTGCGTGTCTGTGGAGAAAACCGGCCAAGTGCGAGTCGGACGAGCGCACCGAGGGTTCCGTACAAATCCCGAACACTTCAAGTTACGGAGTGAAGTCATAGAGAGACGAACAAGACCACATCTTATGTCCCTTCTGTACAAACCTCCCAGTCACATATACAAAAGATGTTTTTAATACAACTGTAACTATTCTTAATAATTTACCAAATGATTTAAAAGCATTATCAGGGAATATATTGAGACATACATTGACGAAATGGTTGATGGATAAATGTGTTTACAGTGTAAGGGAATATCTAAATTATAAAAATCTACTGACATCTTATTGACTTACTATCTTATCATTATCATTATTTTTAATTCAGTGAAATAGATCTATCAATATTGTATTCTAACTTAATTTATCAAGTATTTGTATACATGACTGCATGTTGAATACAAGGAAATTTTATACTGTAAAAACTTTTATAACTGTATTCTGACAAATAAAATTTCTGATTCTGATTCCGTACAAAAATTTACGGTTTTCGCAATTTTTTCTGTGCTATAAGCTATAAGACGTTGCCTCGTAACAAATTTCAAGATTCTGAGTTCACGGGAAGTGCCCTGTAGGTTTTGATTCCCTTGCGAGTTTCGAAAATTTTCGGCATGAACGGCTGTATCTTTTCATTGCGTTGGCTTAGAAGTTCCGATTTTTTTACAGCTCCAAGGGACAGTAGACCTGAGTATTTGGTATAAATTTTAGCTTGATACCTCCACGCGTTCCTGAGATAAAGGGTCTTGACTTGACAGACGGACAACAAAGTGATTCTATAAGGGTTCCGTTTTTTCGTTTTCAGATACGGAACCCTAAAAACGCCATGCGCGAGTCAGACTCGGGTCAGAAGGGTTCCGTATCATCATCATCCTCATAGCTTTATTCCCGGCTAAAGGAGCCCGGAGTCCGCTTTGACACCTAATCCCAAGATTTGGCATAGACACTAGTTTTACAAAAACGACTGCCATCTGACCTTGCAACCCAGCGCGTCTATCGTGGGACAGCCGCGACATACTCTCGATTTTTCTCGCATTATACTTGTTCTAAAAGCGTTCTAATAAGAGAGAGACGTATAGTGCGAGAAAAATCGAGAGCTCGCGCGTCGTCGCGTGATAGTGTGCAGAGGGACCGATACCGTTAGCTTTTCCTTCACCTAAAACTAATGGTAAATGGCCACCAGGCCAGCACAACGCTGAGATGGAATGATTTCGTGGCAATTTGTCTACCATTCTGTTTTTTGATTTTTGATTTATGTACATGTATGTGCTGTTGCCATGAGTAAATATTATTCTATTCTATTCTATTCTATCGCGCGTGCTATACTAGCGTGCTCTCAACGTGCCATGGAAAGGAGTATGCTCGGCGTCCGGAAATCCGACCGGTTGAGAAACGCAGAGATAAGGCATAAGACGAAAGTCCAAGACACAAAGGTAAGAAGGCTCAAATGGAAGTGGGCTGGACACATTATCCGAGGCGCCGACAAGTGGAGCAAACGGGTCACCCAATGGTACCCTAGAGAGGGAAAAAGAAAGAAGGAGAGGCCCCAGAAGAGATGGGAAGACGACATACGGCAAGTGGCAGGATGCACCTGGAGCAGGGTCGCACAAGACCGGAGCGAGTGGAGAAGGCTGGAGGAGACCTTTGCCGAAGGGCAAACAGACACTAATTTTAAAAAGTGCGAAGTAGTGTAAAGATAGAAATCGAATCAAACTAATGTCTGTAAATAAAGGCTTTTTATTTTTATTTATTTATTTTATTATTCTATTCTATTCTATTCTAAATATTCTGTACACAAGTTCCGAAATCTCATTGGTACGAGCCGGGATTCGAACCCACGACCGCCACTTGACAGCCGCATACCTGAACCACTAGGGTACCGTCGAAAGGGTTCCGAACCATTATTTATAAAAGACGGCAAAGAAACACGTTTGTTGTATGGGAGCCTTAAACTTTAAATATTTTTTATTTCTTTTTATTTGTCGTTATAGCAGCAGCAACAGAAATACATCTTCTGTGAAAATTTCAACTGTCTGTCACGGTTAATGAGATACAGCCTGGTACCAGATGGACGGACGGAGCCTTACAGGGTCCCGTTTTTACCCTTTGGGTACGTAACCCTAAAAAAAACAAGAGTTTAAACCAGATTACTTAGAGTACCTCCAAATCCTTGCAGCACTGCCCTCTTCCCTGAAGACTTGGAGACCATGTCCACCACCACAGAACTGGGGAGGGTGGTGTTCACCACGAACGCGCCATTTTTGAACAGCACCTACAAATACAAGGTCAAGTCACCTAATAAGGAGCAAGAACGGTGTCTTTGGAAA
Source organism: Epinotia demarniana (assembly GCA_945867215.1). NCBI lineage: Eukaryota > Metazoa > Arthropoda > Insecta > Lepidoptera > Tortricidae > Epinotia > Epinotia demarniana. The sequence continues at coordinate 11,982,763 of OX244284.1, forward strand.
TAATAGGCACGATGACACATTTTGAAAAACTGTCCTATTAGAAACATTTATTATGTATAACGAATAAGATTTTACAAGAGAATATAACAGTTAAGTAGGAAAAAATGCATTTTAGTTTTTAAATTTCAAATTGGCGCTAAAACGCTTGTCAGTGTCATGGCGTCCCGAGTGACGTCACGTTTGTATAAACAGAACGCAAACCTTTTTGCTACCTAGATGCTCCAAATCTTGAGCGGCCGTGCGAGCGAGAGAGCGGAGACAATGACATATGAAGACCTGTCAGACAACATGGTTCTATCCCTGTCTTACTATTCGTTCAGTACGTAAGTTTTCTCTGTAATCTGTGGTAATGGCCGTTATGGGTATTTGTTTATACAAGTGTGACGTCATGCGCTCTGTTGGTGTTTAACATATCATGGCGGGCGTCCGTATTTTTCAGTTTAATTTGATCAAAATAAACAATAATCTATTACTTAATAAAAAATATGAGCATTTTTCGAATTCCATGTCTAAAATTTCACTAAGAAAATACCATATTTTAGTGATTTTCAATTACTGTCATCATGCCTATTATCCTCTTGACATTAGAAACCTGTGTACCTCATTTTGAGTGCTTGTAGCTACTTTGTTATGTGGTATTTCTATCCAATAAAAACACTGCCCTGTCAAGCCGCGTCTCCATATTGCGCGGCTGCCGCGCGAGCCATGTTCGACCGCGCCAACGTGTAGTTTGGCTCGCGAGCCAAATTTGACACCATGTTTCCACAAGCGCGGCTGCCGCGCGCGGCAAGGCGATCCGTCACGACCGAGAGTTCGAGAGTCGATCGACCAGTTTGTACTTGACAACCATGGACACGTTTACGTCGTAAACGTGCGGCTGCCGCTTTTATAATTATTTATAACAATCAATATTAACAAGAAACCAAAACGGAAAGTTCGATGGTGGATGAAAAAGATGTTTATGAATAAAATGCTACATGGTGGTGTGAGACTTATGGAAGACATGAGATATGAAGTTGATGAAACAGTAATTTTGTTGCGATTTTACTGTTCCATAAAAGCTGTATAATTTTATTAAAGTACGACACTTTTCGTTATCCATGTCAACTGCCGCGTGAGCCAACTCAAATCAAAACACACCCGTCCCAACTGTGCGCGAACAAAACACTGACGTTCCTTTGCCACGCGCCAAAATACCGACAACAAATGGTTCGTCTCGAACCATGTTCGAGCGCGGCAATGTTCGAATTGGCTCGCGCGGCAACCCGGTATCCATTGCGCGCGGCTGCCTCGCGAGCCAATGTTCGATGGTTTGCCGCGCAATATGGAGACGCGGCTTCACAGTATACCAGAATAATACAGTAGTTAATTCGTTCGTTACCTATGGCTTGCATACCTATACTACTAATTTTGCTTTTAAGTATGCAAAGTATTTACAAGCTTATTGGGCTCCTTTACCTTTACCTACTGAGCTCATACCTACGAGGCGGCTTCCTTTGACGTAGCAGTGAGAGCAAGCGAACAATTGAAGCATTCTCCATCATTCCCGAAGGCTGTGTATGTGTCCAAACACGCGCGCATGTGTGCAACCATGCGATGTAACTTTGTTCGAAGTTTATTTACTGTTCCTATACTGTGGCCCTGTGCTCTGCGCAAAAGGGTTCTACAAAAGCTAATGCTTGGCCTATCTCTTCTCAGGATACCCCACATTCATACCTCCTTCACACCATCCTGCGACTTCAGTTTGTTGATGGTCTTGTCCAGAATTTTTTGATCCGGCTTGTCACCGAGCTCCACCAACACTTCCAACTGGAGAAAAAAAGATTATATTGATTCTTATTATTGTCCTGCGCTTTCGTGATTGGCAGTCGGCATCAATAACAGCCTTAAGAGTCCGCAGTAAGCTTGGTCGAATTTCACATTCCCATACAGTACAGAGTTTTGATCTCATTTGAAAACTATGTGTTGGATTGTGATGAAACTTAACTTAAGCACTTGATGGACAGAGTTACTATCGCTTCTATAATATTTATATATCATATTGCATTGTATTATATTGTTCTTCCTATCTTTAGACTACTTACGGTTTTTTGTTTAACACATTGGACACCGCGTACCCGACTCTCGGGCACTCGTAAACTTTACTCAGATTCCGGCATACCCGAGAGTCGAGCACGAGCTATAAACCCTCACGCGACGCCAATTCTGTCGGTTTCTGGGGTATTGTTCGGAATTTTGCCTGGTTGCGAAAGTGTTAAATTAAGTTGCTCCACCCACAATATTTTTGTAACAAGTTATTTTTTTGTGCAATAAATACACATTTGTAAACGCTGTGGTTAAATATATGGATACATATTCCAGATACATGATACTAAGTAGGCTGGCAATCTGTGATATGTAAAATGATGCGAAATGGTTTACCCATGAGAGTGGCATGAGTGCACTTTATAAAACGCAAAATAATCTCAAGAAAACGTCGGAAATTATCGCGGATTGTACCCACTGCTTCATTTTTAAACTCTCAATACTAAACAGAGAGAAGATGCTATGAAAATACTACCTATTAATAATACCATTATTCACAATTGAATTTAATGTCTATGCGGTCGAAAAATTTCGTGAAAATCTTTTGCTTATTGTTTGTACAGTACCTTTGTAAACAACATTTTTGCTTACTACGTGTAATTTTTAGCACTTAAAACGTACAACTGAATTGAAGATTGAAGATAATATATTCAAATTATTCAAGTAAGTATTTTCTAGAATAACAACAATCCAACGTGATAGTCACAGTCACAGAGTACTTTTCTATATATAGTAAGGGGGGCTACCGCGAACTTGAAATCGATAGTTTCGTTTTCGATTTAGTGTCGATTTCGTACGTTTCTAACCGCAAACATCGATCGGACTTTCATCGAAGTTCGAACTTCGAAAGAGTGAACGATATTGTGAAAAAGTGTACCAAAAGCTTACCGGGAACTCCGATTTTCGTTTATTTTGACAGGACAATTTTCGTGAGAAACGTCAAAATCATACGACACCAAAATAGTTATCGTTTTGCCTTCGTTTCGCCTTTTTTATATCGCCTTCTTCTTTTCTCATCGCTCATTCCCAGTCCTCAGAAACTCCTATAGTGAGAGCAAAATGTATAGCGACATCGAGAAACTTGGGTCGTTTGCCAACTTACAGGACAAATATATATTGGATGGCAACACTCATGCGTTGTCAACTTGACAATATTTTTTTCTCACGTCTAATTGTCAATTCAATTGTCATTTATGTCATTGTGTTTTCTCTTGAAAAAATATAATTATTGTTCGGTTGAAAACTGTGAAACTCTCGTGGCGACCGTGGCGTTGAGTTGAGCCAAGAGCTCCTCCGCACGCGCGCTTGTGTTTTTTTTTTATATTGAGACAGGAGTCCCTATTATTGAGATAGAGACTCGTAGTGTTTGTGTTTTAATATTAACTCACAATGGTTGGGAAAACCAGACGTTGTGAAGTGTGCGGCATCAGAGAAAGCCTCAGGGGAGGATTTTTTGCCAGTTTTCCCAAGGATGAGCTCCGGTAAGTCATGTACATAACCTAGTTACAGGTACACATTAACCGGTAGTTTTATAGTTTCGCCATGTCCGTCAGTCCGTCTGCGGCTTAGCTCATTGATCCTTACTACTAGAAAGCTGTATCAGTATCCTACTTATATTATAAATGCGAAAGTTTGAATGTTTGGATAGGTGGATGTTTGGATGTGTTACTCAATCACGCTCAAACTGCATAACCGAATAAGATGAAATTTTGGATGAAGAGCCAGGATTAAACTATAGAATAGTTTAATCCTGGGTCCACACAGACGAAGTCACGGGCGGAAGCTAGTAGGTTTATAAATTAATCATGTTAGTCAAGGGTACCACCGGCTAAATGGTCACTATAAATAATAAATATTAGGGGACAATCTTACACAAATCGATCTAGTCCCAAACTAAGCATGAGCTTGTACTATGGGTACTAGATGACGATAAACATACTTATATATACATAAATAAATACTTAAATATGTAGAAAACATCCATGACCCAGGAACAAATATTCGTGCTCATCACACAAATAAATGCCCTTACCGGGATTCAAACCCAGGATCTCTTGCTTCGTAGGCAGGGTCACTACCAACTAGGCTAAAGCGGTCGTCACTAGTTAACTAGTAATAGTCAACCAAATTACAAAAGAACTTGGAGAGGCCAAATTTCTTACAAATTGGACCAATTCAACAGGCAAATATGGAACCCTACAAAGTGTGTGGCCTAACATGCACTTGGTCGGTTTTGTCTTCTACCATTGCTAGTTTATCATCATACTTTGGTTAATGGATCGAATATGCACAATAATTATTTCTTCCCATCTCTCATGAGCAATATAATCTTTATCTTCAAACGTCAGGTTTAAGATTCTTTATTCTCATTAAGAATTTTACAATTCACTTACACGAGAACTTAAATAAACTATTACATAATATTATGTGAAATAATCGGAATACAATGAGGGTATTTCAATATGCGGCATAAAAACAAGTCGGTTCGGCCGATATTCTTAACAACAAAATAAGTCGAGATGTAATGCCCTGGCTTGCTTGGTTTTTATTTACAAATCAATTTGTATACGACTATGAGCTATTGACTAATGTAACATGATCCCTAAGCACGCAGTCCTATGCGTAATGCGAGATAATCTTTATACTGGTATGCCAGCAGCAGTGTTTGGTATACATGGTGAATAATATATAAAACTGGTTTAGTTGCTGTGATCATGATCACGCTAAGTATTCGACTATGATTCTTATTCGCTTTGCTTAGGGTCGATGCTTAAAGGTAAGCTATTTTGTTTTGTAATGCAACTCAACTAATTCGATAGCTTATGATTTCTGGATGTGGCATCGCATATTTTGTGAGCGTAGATTGTACAGTTTATAGTAAAGGTTTGTATTTAATTGTTTTGTTTATTAGTATTCTTCAGCATCGTTTAACTTGCTAACTATGCATGTTTATGGTTACTGGAAAATGTGATAATAATAGTATAAGATTGATCAAATCGGCTTAACGTACCTCCACACAAAAATAATAATATAGGTAAAATATATATATATATATATATATATATATATATATAAGGAAAATAGATTAGTTGTATCTGATATATTTATTCGATCTTATCTTATGTTATTCTTTTTACATGTATTATTTAAGTTTTTTTTTTTTTTTTTTTTACATATATATATATTTTTTTTCTTGTTATGTTTATAAACACATATCTAATAATTACAGTATTATTCGTGTTTTAATCACGAATCGTGCAGGAATGCTTAGCTTTATTCATTTTTACTTATTATTAAGTGAGATATTTAATCTTATTGTTAATTAAGGCAAGACTATTTGTATATGCGTTTTAAGCTGTTTTTTGAAACTATATAAGGAAGTAGTTTGTTTAATACTTTTAGGAAGTTTATTGTATATCTGCGCACCTTCGTATAGTATACATTTTTTTCCAAATTTTGTTCTACTTTGTCTTAGTATCAAATCATTGGCATTTCTAAGTTTCATTTTCTGTACAGTTTTCTTTTTTGAAAAATCTATTTGTGTCCGTATGTCTTTGTTCAATATTTTCCGAACTAAGATGCAAGTATTGTACGTATATGTCTGGAAAATATTCATTATCTGGGTTTCTCTATATATTTTGTTCGTAGGTGTTAAGAAGTCGTAATGGAATAATGCTTTTATTAATTTATTTTGGGCGATTTGTAGCAACTTTATGTTAGTTTTGGCAGCCGTGCCCCAGACTTCAATTAAGTAGTCGACATGTGGTTTTACGAGTGAGTTGTATATTGTGTAGCGTGTTTGCTTTGGAAGACATCGAGCAATGCCCCGTATGGCCCCCGTCAAAGACACTATTTTAGCTTTTATTTTTTCAATGTGTGGTTTCCAGCTTAGACTTTTGTCTAGAATTAAGCCGAGGTATTTTTCTTTTTCTACTTCTGTAATGGGTTGGTTATTGATTTGTAATGGGGCAAATTCCGTAATTTTTTTATTTTTCGCTAGGAATATTATATAGTTGGTTTTTGTAGTATTTATAGTAAGTAGGTTGCTTTGGAACCATGCATTGAGCAAATCAAGATCTCTTTGCGCTTCGGCTATTATGGTATCTATATTGTTTCCAAAATAAAATAAGGCAGTATCGTCTGCGTATAGTGTTATGTCTCCTGTAAGACCAATGTCCTTAATGCCATTTATGTAGACAAGGAATAGTAGGGGACCTAAAATTGATCCTTGGGGCACACCATAAGTAATTGGTTTGGAACTACTTGTACAGTCTTCTATTTTGACTATTTGGCAACGGTTTGATAGATACGATTTAAGGATATCATATGCAGGCCCGTTAATTCCTGAACTACTAAGTTTATGTAAAATCATAGCATGACTGACCGTATCGAAAGCCTTTTTTAAGTCTATAAAGACTCCGAGCACTATTTTCTTTTGATCTACATGTATTTTTATTTTCGTGACCAGATCTATTGTCGCAGACAATGTATTTGATTTTTTTCTGAAACCATATTGTTTTTCGTACAAATAGTTAATAGAATTTAAGTAATTTATTAGGCGACGATAAAGTATTTTTTCGAAGATTTTGGAGATTACCGGTAATACTGAAATAGGTCTATAGTTGCCTGGATCGCTCTTATTTCCTGATTTATATATCGGAGTAACTTTAGCTATTTTTAGTAATTTTAGTCTGTCCGGGAATACTCCTAATTCAAAGCATTTGTTGATACATCGTACAAGTTCATCAACTATCAGATCCTTTACACATGTAAAAGACATTTAGTATTTATCCCATCTAGACCAGAGCTGGAGTTAAGTTTTAGGTCGTTTATTAAACCAATTACTTCATCACTTGTTGTTGGAGTCAAACTAAAAAGACTGCAGCTCGTTGATCCAGTGATATTTGAGGTTCCTGTGTCTGAAGTAAGGCCAGTGATTGGAATTTCTTCGGCTAGCTTGGATCCAATTGTTGAGAAAAACTCATTGAAGCATTCACATATCTCGCTTAAGTCCGTAATAGTTTGATCTTCGGTTATCAATTTAGTAGGTGATGTTTTGTCTTTTATTTTATTAATGTTCAAACTATTAATGAGGGTCCACATTTTGGCAGGGTTGTTTTTACAGTTCAGAAACTTCTTGTAGTAGTACTCCTTCTTTGTTTTTTGTATTTTAGTTACGACTTCATTTCTTTTTCTCGTAAATAGCTCTTCTGTTTCTTTGTTATTGGGGTTTAGTTTAAGTTTTTGCCATATTACATTTCGTGCGTCTATTTCCTTTATGATTTCTTTGTTTACCCAGTCTTGTTTTGGTAAGTTTAGCGTCTTCATCTTGGTGGTTTTACTTTTACAGATGCATGCTAGTAATTTGTCTTCTAATATTGTATATTCGGAGTGTTCGTTGTTACTGCCAGAGTCTGCCATTGCCTTGTACAGTATGTTATAGTTGATTGCTTCATATTTAACTTTTTGAAGTATCTTGGGCTTACACTTTTTTATTTCAAAGTAGATTTGTTTGTGGTCTGATAGTGCTGAGTCAATTATAGATAGGTGGAACTCATTTTCTTTGAGGTTTGTATTAACATGGTCTAGTATTGTTTTGGTTTCACTTGTTTCTCTGGTACAATAATTACTGTCAATTTTATTTAAAATTTTAAAACCAGTTCTCTTTTAGTAATCTTTTGTAATCCATCAGGTTTCTGTCGTTGCTTAGCAGATTGAAATTGAAATCTCCGAACACTATTGCCCTGTGGCTTCTCTGGAGTTGTGGTGACAGAGTTTCAAGAAAGTCATTAACATTTCCGTGGTTAGTTCTATATATGGCGCCAATGTCTACAGAAAATTTATCCAGATGTACCCAGAGGTAGTGATTTTCATCTAGGGTTTTTTCTTGAATAAGATTGTGTTTGATGTTATTGTGTGCAAAAATGGATACACCGCCGCCTCTCATGTTAGTTCTAAAGTTGTAGTAATGGGAGTAACCTGGAAGCTGATATCTTTTGGCTTCATCTTCGGACTTTATCCAAGTCTCAGTAAGTATTATTATGTGGATTATGTCTTGAAATTTCTGCACGATGCACTTTAATTCATCAAACTTTCCAGGCTTAACTATGCTCCGTACGTTGGAATAGAAGCATTTCAAAGCGCCTTTATTTGTTATTATATTTTCATAAGAGTCAGCAAGTTGGTAACTGATGTTGTTAGTCGTGGCAATCCGAGCGCTGATGTTGGTCTTGTTATTTTCTATGATTTGTAGTTTTTTGGAGGTTGTACTTGTACAATTCTAGGGACACTTTTTATATATTTGATGGTCAGATTGTTTTCCCCATTAGCTACACGATTGTTCAACTCATCCCTTAATGTTTTTAGAAAAGCTTGTTGGCATGGCGTTTGGTCTGGGAAGATCTTGACCGTTTCACTCTTCAGCTTACTTTTCAGCTTCAGAAGGGATGTGGCAGTCTCTTGGGCTGCAAAACAGACTTTAATGATCCGGATCTTGTTTTGGTCAGCCTTTCCCATTCGAAAGATTGTAACTGGATCTGGACAGTTTGGAGAAATCATTTTTATGATTTTGATGACTTCCGCTTTGTCTACTTCCGCTTTTTCTGTTTCAATAGAAGAGTCATATTCCGGAACTCCAATCATGATTATATTTTTGGCTCTTAGGTTGCGATTTTGGATTTCCGCCAACATATTTTCACAGTCAGCTGATGAGGAATTAGTTTGCTGTATGTTTGCTTCCAAAAGCTCAAGCTTCTTTTCAGTTTTCTTATTTGTTTCTACACAAGTTGACAATTCTGATTTTATCTTGTCCTGTTCGCCGGTTAATCTTTCCACCGTTGCCCTAATATCGCTGACGTTATTATTAATTGAATTAACATCATCACGTAGCTTGCTAAGATGTTCTGTTTGGCTGGTCTGTACAGATTTTAGATATGATACCAATTCTGACATCTGCTTGCGCATTTCAGTTATCTCATTTTTAATTCCTTCGTTATCATCACATTGTTTACGCTTCCGACGATAGTATTGTTGTGGCAAGTGAGGCGTCTCGTAAGACAGATTCGTACTATACAACTCCGGATTAGATCCACTACGCTCGCCACTCAGGCCACTTCCATTTGGTGAGCGATGCATTGATCCGTGTTTACTCACGTGCAGCGTAGATAAGAGAATGCGTCGGTAACTCACTGAATGCAGACAAGGTCGTAAGTAAACCGCAATCCGGCAAAGCACTTACAGTTTTGTTATTCACTACGTAAGGATTAAAGTCGACTATCGGTAGAATTTATTTTTTAGATTTATTTAGCGATACGACCGCTCTGTATGCCGATCTCACACTCACTCCTAACGTAGTGGTTATATTCTCTTTGCTCGTTCCATCTTGCTCTTCTGTGGCATTTCTGTGGTGTGACATGTGCTCGATGTAGCAGCGTACGAATTCGAGTAAAATAAATAAAGTGACTAAGTAATTGTTTCAAGAGATTCTACGGTGTACGTAAAATTGTGTTGTGTTTGTCTTAACCCTTGGTGAGTAACAAGATAACGATGGTACTACGTAAACTTTTTCTTTCGTCTTCTTTGAGATGGACTAGACCATAAAATGTGGCATGAGCCGCATCCCCTGATTTACATGTTGAGTTTATAAATGTATTGAACCTACGGCCCTTTAAGAGATACTCTAAATAACGCGGCCCAGTCTCGCTTTTACCACAGCGGCAATTTAGGCGTCAAGTGTTGGTTCCAGATTCCTTTATCATATACTAGCTTCTGCCCTATAAGAAGTTGTTTTTATCACAAATATGTTTTGCTCTAGAAGTGTTTTAGTTTGCTTTTTAATAGAAATATATTTTGCGTACTCAAGTGAATAATAACAACATGTTCACCGGTAAAATTTATTAAGAAAGAACTCATACTCATAGCCAACCCAAATGAGTCGGTCATTAGCTCAGTTTCAAGCAAAGATGAAAAAAGAATTGGCCTACCTATTCCATGAGCTCTTTCAGGAGTTGTTGGAAGTTCTGTTTGCTTTTTCCGATCAACATTGCTGAATGATTGACTCCTACTGCCACAGAAAGGTAATGATTTGATTTTCCTTTTTTTCTTCTCCCATTAAGTTTTATTCTAAATTTCTAACTTTTCATACTAAGTTTTGTAGCTGATGTGGTTTACATATATAAACTCACGCCTCTACCTATTCCCAAAAGCTCTAAACAGCACATGAATCTAATTGTCAGAGCAATTGAAAAAATAAGAGATTGTAGTAACAGATTTAGCGTAGGTATGTTATGTATGGCAACCAAGAATCTGAAATTCTCATATACATTGTATAACAATGAAATTAATAATCGGTATATCGTCCTAATTCTCATATATATTTACTTACACTTTGGTGGTGGTTTGTTAGTCAGCTGTATGGAACCTAACTTATAAAATCATTTTATTAATAAATTCTCAGGATTTCTAAATAAACGAATTACAGTCACCTTTGAACTGGATAGATAAATGTTGTGTCATTTAATGTGACATGACACGGTGCAGAAATGCAAATGAAAAATGAATGGTGCGGCGATGAAAGGTGCAGTGTTCTTGTTCTTCTATTGAATCCTAGTAATGATGAATCAGTCTGGATATAAGTTTGTCAATAATATTTGGTAGGTACTTACCAAATTAGTACTTCCAATCCAACATGCAATTCTGTGATCCCACTACCGGTAAATAAATCAAGTTGGTATTTATTTATATCAGAAATCAGAAAATTTATTTGCTTCAGATACATTCAGAGGGTTTTTACAAAAATGGTTCGCAATGTGTATCTAGCCTGCGAGCAGGCGTGCAAATCATTAAATAATATATTATAATGTCACAACTAGCTACTTAGGTACATTATAAAAAACAAATGTCAAATGTTATGAATAATTTGAAATAATACAAAAATAACCAAAATAATTGAATAACTTAAAATAGTCACAATAATAATAGTTCATTTAATTTAATTAGGAGGCTCATACAATTAACATAAATTTATTTAATTATGCATGACATATATTATTTGTATTATAGATTCAATGCAATGCCTACTGCCTATATATTATTGATGTGCTGTTTCGTATACCATGTGTTCCATGACCAAGATTAATAATGATTAGCGGATAATGTTATAAAAATCATTGTATGCTCAATAAGGCAAATTTCATGGGCACTGGAAAATAATACATATAATAATATAATACCGAGCACCTATAAAACATGCAGGCGTACAGGGCATGGTGGCGCAGGACCGGCCATTGTGGCACTCTTTGTCTTTCGCCTGATATGATGATGATAAAATGATAATGAACATAAATATAAATAATCAGATATACAGAAAATAACCCTCCCTCAAAATCTATCCATATTTGCATTGGAATTTGAACCCAGGACCATTAGCGTCATAGGCAGAGTAACTAGTGTCCGTTAAACCGTTCCTCTAGAATGTTCTAGCAAACACTTTTGACTTCATCATCATCAGTCTTACACAACCTACTGCTGGGCACAGGGTACCCAACATGGAAGAAAGTTGTAGCCGCTATGACTTTTCATATTTTACATAATTTATTAAGTTGTTATACTAATTATTTGGCTTTTATCTATTTGCTGTTATATTTTACAACTTGTCCTTTCTTCGATGAATAAGCCTTATACATATATATATATATATGTACATATAGATGAATATTAGTAACTTGTATAAATATAGCAAACAAGCAGGCAAGAGCTTTTAGTTAATTTTGTAAGGTAAAAATGTTTTATGTTTTTTCTTTCTTAACAGTTACAATATAAAAATTACGGATCCATATAAAGGGCATTGGGTAAGTTTGTATGAAGATTAGTGTCATTTTTTCAGCGGCCATGGATGACTTTTACATAGTTATTTAGAGGACCTAGAAAAAAACACAAAGATATTAGTTATTTACGATACAAGTGCCGAAAATAGGAAATTCGCAACGAGTGGTGATAAATTAAAACACGACCAAAGGGAGTGTTTTTAATCGACACGAGTTGCGAATTATCTATTCGCAAGTGTATCGTACAACAACGTTTTACTGTACATATGGCTCTTTAAAGTTTCGTCATATGCACGGAAAGTGCTCTTTTCCGCACTAGTGCGGGAAAGTAGCACCATATGGACTGTAATAGTTCATTACGTAACTAGGGCGGTGAATTCGTGAATGCCCCAGATTGCAGGTGTTTGTGGCCCGAATCGAAGGTGAGGGTCATAAATATGCAGTCTGGGGCTTTACGAATTACCGCACGTGTTGAGTACAAAATGTTGCGCAGCGTGCAGTAAAACTCGCATTATGGCCAGGTGTGACGTAAATATAATTTTTGGCGTTTAATAATATCGGAGCCGAGATATTTAAGATTTAAGTTTTTTTAATGACTACTTAACAATGTCTTGGCATAGTTATTCACTACTTCTTATTATTGTGTCCAAGAAAACTGGCTGAGGAGCAAGATTTTCTTGGTGTCTTCCCCATCCTAAATACAACCTAGAGACATTACGTGAGAACAAAATCCTAATGTTCGCTTTCCCACAATGCATGAGCAATAGTGGCCAATAATAGCATTCGTTCCAATTTCACCTCTTTCTATTAATCATCATAGACGTCCACTGCTGGACATAGACCTCCCCCAAAGAGTGCCAAAGTGACCGGTCCTGCGCCACCCGCATCCAGCGGACTCCCGCAACCTTTACCAGGTCATCAGTCCACCATGTCGGGAGCCTACCTACGCCGTGCCTTCCGGTACGTGGTCACCACTCGAGACTCTCTCTCGACCTTTCCGTCCCAACGGCCGTCGTTTCTACGTGCTATGTACCCCGCTCACTGCCACTTAAGTTTAGCGATCCGGAGGGCTAATATACCTTGGTTCTACTGATTCTATTAATATATAAACTTAATATATTCGGCGACAAATGTGTCGCGATTGGATTCTTCCCCTTAACATCCAAGGATTAATACAATCTATGTATTGGTTTTCGAACTCATTTGGGCCCCGATATATTTCCAACAAATAAGTTCCGTTTATGGCATGGTTTAGATTTTGAACTTTAATTTTGATTACACTAACATAAATGTTTTAAGCAGTCAGTCAGTCGAATTTAAGCCATGTCACTTTGACACAGATTGCCCATGCCATATACTAGTACGGCGTCGACCACTCGGACGTTTACCTTATAAAGAATAACACCACCCCTTTCTCCCCGTGGGTGTCATAAGAGTCGACTAAGGGATTCGGGTTCATGTGTGTTGTGGGCGCTGGGCTCGCAACCTGTCACTACCCATCACATTTTATCGATCTTACTTTACTTCATACGCTCTGCCTACCCGTTTTGGCTCCTTTTGGCCTATAATACAGGCTTGAGAAAAAGTATTTGTCTGGATTTTATATTGACCTATGAAAATCTATATTAAGAATATCTCGGCTCCGATACACTTTAGAGTATTACAAAATATGTTTATTTCGAATTGATCTATCATAATTTACCACTTTAATGAGTGGCCGCTCACTTAAAAAATAACAACACTTTTACCCAAACCCCCTTTGATATCTGATTATAAGAATCATGTGAAGTCAACTAAAATAATATAGGCATTATAACGATTTAGATTTTTTTGGTAATAGTTAAGTTTCATGAAGCTACGGCAGCCTAGTGGTTCAGGCATGCGGGTGTCAAGCGGCGATCGTGGGTTTGAATCCCGGCTCGTATCAATGAGTTTTTCGGAACTTTCCTATATGTATGGAATATTTACTTTTACTCGATGAAGGAAAACCATCGTGAGGAAACAGGCATAATCTCAATATAGTTTGGTTTTCCCTCTGGGTTGGATGGCAGTCGCTTTCGTAAACTAGTGCGTATGCCAAATCTTGGGATTAAGTGTCAAAGCGGACCCCGGGCTCGTTTAGTTTTAGGGTTCGACCGGGAACAGCGCTAGTAGGATGATGATGAGTTAAATTTAGTTTCATGCTTGTTTATTTTTCTCTTGTCGCATCATTCCTTTTGTAGAAGACCTCCAAGATATCAATATCGTAACTGTTGACTAAATAGGTCACGTGGTCACCACGTCACGAATAACCTCAACACTACAAATAAATTTAGCTACTCATACTTACAGGGCATACAAGAAATTCAGAACCGGACTGAAGTGGGGGTGAGGCAGCCGGACGACAAATTAGGCGTGCCTGAACTCTGAATATTGCATCCGTCACCACCGCCACTGCTTCAGCAGCGCAAGGTGCAGGAGGAACCACCCTACACCATGGAGGGTACTGAGAAAAGGAACACGCAGGAGCGGATCCGTAATTTGACGATGGTAATTATGTGAGGTGTAAATATATGGGTGATACTGAATAACTATAACCGTACAACGACTCGACGAGACCCACAAAATTTCGAAGGTTGAACTTCTACTATGCGTGCTGTGCTGTGTATGAATGTATGGGAAGGCTGATATGGTGTCTGGACTTCCTGGTTAGTCCCAATTATTTATCAACTAGCTTCTACCCGCGACTCCGTCCGCGTGGAACTCGTTTATATCGCAGCTCCTTACACACTTTCACCCCCCATTTCACCTCCTTAGGGGATGATTTCGAGGATAAAAACTATTCTATGTCCTTCCCCGGGACTCAAACTATATCAAATTTCACCTAAATCGGTTCAGCGGTTTAAGGGTGAGGACCAAAGTCTTGGCCAGTAGTTAGCCTAATTAAGCCCAGAATCTAGTAGCATGTGAACTAAAGCATGTGACACTGGCGTCCTCTTACATAAGAAGGGCCCTAGATTTGATTGTTAATACGTATTATTATTTTATAAACATCTTATGCCTTTTTCATCGACAAGTAAATCCATACTAATATTATAAATGCGAAAGTGTGTCTGACTGTCTGGTACCTCTTCACGCTTAAGGGTGAGGACCAAATTCTTGGCCAGTAGTTAGCGTCGTTAATTGGTAGTAGTTAAAAAGTTCCGTTGTGACACGAAAATTAGCCATACATTTCTTTCCATAATGTTCGACAAATATCCACTACTTGCTCTGTAGTTATCAGTATCTGTTAGTATTGTATCATCGGAACTTGCGCGTATTGTGTGAAGAGAACGAGGGACCACCAATTATTTCTAGCTGTCAACACAGCGAATCCTCTAAGCAATAAAAAATAGGCAACGCGCTTGTAGCTACTTTGGCATCACCAGCCACCATAGGCTGGGCGCTTGCAGCAACTTTGGCATCACAAACATCCATAGACTGGGGTGTTCATTTACTACCAAGCAGGCAGTAGCTAAGTCACCATTCACCATTGAATTATTCAAAAAATACTTTACCTACTACATCGCGACGTACTACAGCTAATGGTGTATCGTTCAAATATTCATTCGAGTCCGCTTTTTACTGAGACTAAAATTATGAGACAACTCTGGCTTTCCTTTTTTTTCGTATATAAGATCTCTTCGAATCACTGTATTACAGGTACCGGCATAAAAATCCAGCCACCGGCGATCTGCGACCGGAGCAGGCAGCAGGGGGCGACACTGCAGTGCACTGGTCCTGCGCTGAGGTCGCGGGAGACAGAAATCACAATGGTAACTATTGAGGGATTATATCTTAGGTCCAAATATGTTGGCCTTTCTGAACGAGTTAAAGACGATTCACTCTTGAACGTGCCGAGTCTACACAACAGTAAGCTCGATATGCCTTGTGTTATGATTTTGGGACGTTGGATACTAGATAACGATATATTGAATAGATACAAATACGCATATACATAGAAAACGTTCCAGATTCACAAACAAAATAGTCAAGAGTCCGCAGTAAGCTCGATTCTCCATACAAACGTAATTACGCTCTCATTTAAAAACTACGCGTTGGATTGTAAAGAAACTTTGCATGTAGAATGACATAAGGTACATGTCTGGTATGTCTGTAATTAGTTTATGTAGCTTCAGATACCATAGTAAAAAATACAACGAAATTAAGTTTTTCATACTAAACTTGTTTTTGCTGTATTGCGTTTGTTTTATAAACTGGAACCATAATATAAACTAATTACATACCTCATGTTATTGTATATGCAAAGTTTCGTCACAATCCCACAAGTAGTTTTAAAATGAGAGCGTAACTGCATTTGTATGGAGAATCGAGCTTACTGCGGACTCTTAATGAACTTGACTATTTTGTTTCTGAATCTGGAACGTTTTCTATGTATAAGTATTTGTATCTATTAGTAAGGTGAAATTAGGACAAGCTTACTGCGGACTCTTAAACAAATATTTGCCCTCAGGCAAGGACAAATATTCGAACGGAACGATACTTCAAAGGAAGGGCGGGGCGGGTCGTCATTCATCGCCGACCGTAGGTACTCACCGAGCACCAACAGCATCGGTCTGGCCTTGTTCAAGCCGTCCGTGCCTTGTCCGAGAGTCTACTAGAATTTATCAGCAGCAAACAGCATGGTAAACAGATGGTAAAGCATTAATAGAAGTAGGTACAGCCCACTTGGTTGTCCTCATTAACTCGACTCTCTGGCGACCTTAATCGGTTTGATGACTACCAAAATGCTAAGAACACGACACAAATACTGTAATTAGGATATAATATAATAGAATATAATAATAATATATTACACTAATATACACAGTAATTAGGATTGCGGCCTTCTGAAGCATGCTCGAAACAGAAGTGCATTGCGCTGGGTGCTACTTGTCGCTATTATTGTTCGCGCTCGCAATGAAATCTAATCTATACGAATATTACTAGTGTCTTTTTTGTTTATTTTTAAAATTGAGAAACTGTGTGTGCAAGTAATCTAGGTCCTAGATACTAGAATATAATTAATGAACCTGCTCACAAAATTTCACGAGAATCGGTTGAGAAATGCGATCTGTAGAAGAGAATAGCCGGACATAAGAAATAATGTTTGCCCATGCTGAAACGAAGAACTTGTTAGCTCGTTTAATAAAGAGGAGAAGTTAGTGAGTTCGCAAGTTGTTTGTTTGTGTGTAATGGATAGTCACTGGCACTAGTAAAAATAAATTAAATAATTAAAATATTCATAATAGCGTACAGTTCGCGCCACAGAAGTTTGCGTCTGTAATGTCAACTACGAGCAGCGTCGCAGAGGTGTTAAGGGGGGTTCGACGGATGTGCGTAGGGCGACATGAGGTCTTGCAGGGACGTTACGATTAAAGACTGTCAGAGATATATATTAATATCAACATCCTCCTAGCGTATTTGCCGGTAGTGCTCAAACGAGCCCGTGGCCGGCTTTGGCATATCCAAAGATTTGGCGTAGGACCTAGTTTTACGAAATCGACTGCCATCTTACCTTCCTACCCCGAGGGAAAAGTAGACCTTATTGGGGTTAGACTGGTTTCCTCACGATGTTTTTCTTTTTCACTGAAAAGCCACTGTTAAATATGAAATGATATTTGGTGTATAAGTTTTTGTAAACCCAGCGGTACGCGCCGGGGTTTGAACCCGCGACCACCAGATTAAAACTCGTGACTTACCACTCGGCTGCAGTGGCTTCGATGTCGATGTACATATTATGATATGTATAATTATACAAGCTATTATGTAGTGCCACAGTTCACCTGTCTGTCTGTAAACAGATCTTGAAAGTCAAATCCTCGGACTCTAGCAACTTCTCAATGAATAGTTAGTGGTAAAATTTGATTTACACGATTTGGCCTAAATACATATACATTAGCAGAGAATATGTGACCATAATTTCAATATTGTAAAAAACTGTTTCAGTGTTAACCTCGAGAAATCGAAAGCAGACGACGCGACGGTTGCCCAAACAATATGGGTCACTCAACTCGACTACGCACTCGCGATACTGATGTTCGACGGATCCTGCTCTCCCACTCTTGACGCTGCCCTATGAATAACGGTGGGTACCTAGTGTTTCTTGAGAAGGCAGGATAAGTACTATGACCTATGCCTACTCAAGATCAGCCTGTGAATGGAGCAAACTTCACCCTACTCTTTTACATCAGTTTCGTGAAAACAATTTTAAATTGTTAGTACTATCAATCTTTATGATTTAATTTTACTAAGTGTGCAATGTATATGTACTTAATATGTTACTTTAAGTTTCCCAACGCCATAGCGTAAGCTGTTATGTTGATAAATTGTATTTACAAATAAATAAATGACAGATTAGTATTTTGTGGACCGTTGTGTATATGTATTACTCAATATCAGCCGATATGGCCCTCCGAATCGCTACACTTTAGTAGCAGTGAGCAAGCCTAATTGCATGTAGAATCGAGGGCCGTTGGAGCGGAAAGGTTCTCTAGTGCCGACCAAGTACCGGAAGACGCGGAGTGGGTAGGCAAGGTGGACTGATGACCTGCTAAAGGTCGGGGGAATCCGCTGGATGCGGGTGGTGCGGGGCCGGTCACTTTGGCACTCTTTGGAGGACGGGACGCCTATGTCCAGCAGTGAACGTCTTTCGGCTGATATGATAAAAAATAAATAAATAAATATAAGGGGACAATCTTACACAAATCGACCTAGTCCCATAGTAAGCTCAGTAAGGCTTGTGTTATGGGTACTAGACGACGATATATATAATTGATATAAATACTTAAATACATAGAAAATATCCATGACTCAGAAACAAATATTCGTGCTCTTCACACAAATTTTCGCCCTTACCGGGATTCAAACCCAGGACCTCTTGCTTCGTAGGCAGGGTCACTACCAACTAGGCTAAAGCGGTCGTCAAATGGGTTACATGTAATGATGATGTATACAATATATATGATGATGATGTATCAAAGTAGAATAAGGACTTAAGGTGTGTTGCATCAAAACGTCCGTAATTGTAAGCGGTGTTCGTTAAAATCGGAGTGTATGGAAAGTTTGACAAGTTTCTATGAACTGACAGCTGCCGGCGCTATATTTAAAGTTGATCGGTCTGTAATCGTAAGTCGGAGCAATCTGCTCCAGAGTTTTAAGTTTAAAATTGACCTGGTTAATCTTGAAATGATAGCTTTGCTTGTTTGATCGAAATGACACTAAGAGGGTATCTTTTAAACTTTTTAAAGCTTTACTGTCGTTTACATTTTTATACTACGACGGCGGCCAACAACCATACGGCCTGCCTGATGGTAAGCAGACACTTTAGCGTATGGACGCTGGCGACTATAGAATTATCACAATTCATAGATTTAAGGGTTTTTTTTGTTTTAATAGCTAGATTAGCAAGTAACATTTTCTCATCTTATCACCTTTATGCCGATGATCTTCAAATTTACTTTCAAGGGACTGTTGCTGATTTACCTCAGGTTATTAATACCATAAATAAGGACTTGAACAGTATTTCGATTTGGAGTGAACGTTTTGGGCTGAAGGTTAACCCTGCTAAGACGCAGGCCATACTCGTGGGCAGTCCGAAGCTCATTCCTAGGGTAGATTTTCCTAACTTGCCGGCTGTAATTTTTAATGGAGTCCAGATTCCGTTTTCACACCAGGTCAGGAACCTTGGTGTTATAATTGATCGCACGTTATCTTGGGTACCTCAGGTGAGCGAGGTCAGCAGGAGGATGTTTGCTTCGATGGGTTCCCTTCGTCGACTTCGTAACTTTTTGCCATTCGCCACTAAAATTGCGCTAGCTCAATCTCTCCTTCTCCCCATTCTAGACTATGCTGATATTTGCTATCTAGACCTTACTGAGGACCAGCTGAATAAGCTTGAGCGCCTCCAAAATCTTTCTATTAGGTTCATATTTGGCTTGCGCAAATATGACCACGTATCCTCCTTTCGTTCTCAGCTCAAGTGGCTTCCAATTCGTCTCCGTCGGAATTCTCACATTTTATCTTTGCTTTACAGTATACTTTTTGTTCCCTCAACTCCTCCGTATCTCAAAGAGCGTTTTAACCACCTCACTTCCATCAGATCTTCACATAATCATCTTCTCGCTCCACCGCCTTCATCCACCAAGTTCTATAACAACTCATTCACCTTCCAGGCTGTTCGGCTGTGGAATGCTTTGCCGTTGCATATGAGATGTGCAAAATCTCTTCAAATTTTCAAAAATCTGTTGAAACAATATTACTTGTCGCTGCCTTAAGTTGCCTTGTTGTCCTGTAATATATTTATATAATTGTGTTATAGTTTGTATGTATGTATCTATGTATTTATACAATACTTATTTATGATTTTATGTTTTCTGAAATTGTCATATAATGAGATGTATGCGATAGTAAGTTTTTTTGATTTATTCCTGCACTACCGGTTTACAACTCTTCTTGAAAATTTCCTGCTACCCAAAGGTTGTCTGGAAGAGATCGCTCTAAAGCGATAAGACCGCCTGTTGTTACCTCTATTTAACATTATGTACTCTTATAACATGTTTTTCTTATGTTGTGGTGCAATAAAGAATATATTATTTATTTTATTATTAGATTCAAATACATACGTTTTGTAGGTGCCACTTAGAACCTGAGTCGGTACCTTGTTAAAAAGTTTTTTTTTGTGATTTCAGGGGTTGTGTATATGAACAGTGCCGTATTATGCACGCACAGGCGCCGCAGACAATTCGAGCAGATGTCGTCTGGAAACTTTACTTAGCCGGTCCATAAGATTTGTCATTACTACATTAGTACTCTGGTATTATAAATTATTTATTATTATTTAATTATCAGTTCTCATGCTTGTAAAGTACGTCTTTAACACTGTATGATATGGTACCTGTTTTATGAAATAAATGTGTTTTTTATAATGGGTTGTTGGATGACTATTCAATATTATGGTACCATCGAGCTCATCTCATGAAGGAGACAGAAGGTGGCCATGGGAATTCAGTACTTAACCGACCGTTGAGTTTGGAGTCGTTAGAATCGTCTCAATGAGGATCTGATGACGGTATACATAAAAGTACAGTTGGCAATTAAATAAAGCTTGTACCTAAATTTTAAGCACGACATACTTGTCATCCTTGCAAACATGAACTATATACATAAGTTTCTAATTTAAATAATCAATTTATATAATCAAATGAGAACAGAGTGAAGACTCTCAAACTCTCATGTCAATACACTGAACACTAATAAGGTTACTACCTTATTACAGTGTTTATTTATTTATATACTCGTATAAGTATCTCTAAGAATCAGGAATTATATTTTTTTCTCATCTGTTTATTTCACAGTGTATGTTCTATATTCACAATGTACATTATTTTCCTATGACTGATGTATAAATTGTATAATTTAGAATCAACAGTAATCAATCTAGTTATTGGCTTGTAAAAGTGCCCTTGTGGCCTATTTGCAAAATAAATGTTTTGATTTTGTATGCACTTAATGGGTAATCTCCGGAACTGATCATCCGAATCAATAATATTTCTCCTGTGTATAGAAGAACTTCCTGAAAGAACAGTTGTTTCCCCAACATAATTAATAGTTTAAAATCATTTCAATTATGTTGTCTATAAGCCGAGCCAATGAAGAATAGATTCTAAAATGGCAACAATAATGGCAACGTTTCTCGCACCATTTCGCCACTACACATACACTATTAAATCTACTCTTTATGCTGCTGCTTTCTGGTGTTTTTAAATTATGTAATATTGTGAATGATTTCCTCATATCCAAATTAAGAAACATTAAGTGCCCCAGAAAGCTGACTGTCCATACAAACGTGGTTTTGTTTTAATTTGAAACGGCATGCATTATTCCGGCACGCCGTCTTAAAACGAAAGCAATTTCACTTTTTTTTATAAATTACTCGTTTATATAACACGCATTAATAACGAAATACTATTGAGAGACTTGGATATTTAACGTATATTCGAAATAAAATTTAGACAAAGTTTTGGACGCGTATATTTTAAAAAAGTTGTGACTGAAATTGTGTTTTGGCATCGTCAAGCGTTCAAGAACTTGTCCAAATTTAACTTTTCATACGTTACAGACGATTTTACACAGGCTGGCTTTTGCTATGGGAACTAGACGTCGTCGTCGTAGATAAATAATCAATTTTTGTCCTTCATGAATGTCCATTCTGTTTACCAACGAAAGATTTTTTAAGAGATTACCAGTACAAATTATACAAACTTATAAAAGTCAACATATGGCCTTTGTAAATAGCTAGCTGCCCGCGCGGTTTAGCCCGCGTATTGCCAAGAACGCAGACAAACCTATGACTATCCAGAAAGTCCATTCTTCACGCAGGTGAAATACTTTTAAAATCGGATAAGGAGTTCCGGAGAGTACCCATTACATACAAACATATAAACTTACAAAGCTACAATGTCACAGTCACAGTTTCCTCTTTATAATATAGTGTATCGTATCGACATAGAAAAATAAAACATTGTGCAGGATGCACTTATTCAGTATTTTTTCCCTTTACATTTCAGATGCCTGTGCTGAGCTGGGGACAAAGAAAGAACAAGCATATGTTATTTTGGAAAACATTTTACCTTGAATTAGTAAATGTCTACGCACGCAAACCTATACACTTATAACGGCATTGCAAGGCATTTTTATTTACACCTTTACCTGCTGATATACAACAAGGATATTGTGTAATTTATTTATTTAAGTAAAAATAAATGATATGTGTAGGATTATAACAATTGTTTAATTTAAAGTGTGCTCTCAATAGTTATATGACCATATGGATGTTTAGAATTGTTTCCCCAAATAAGTTGTTGTCCAAAGTTTTATTTGTCCACGGGAACGCATTTTATTCGGAAAACACTGACTCGGAAAACAATTCAAAGAAAAAAAACTGCCAAATTATTCATTTCTATTCATGGAAGAGATATTAGAACCAGTGGGAGAGAACACACATTATTGAACTATGCCTAATTGTCGTACTAGGTCCCACGCCTCGGTTCTATCGCCAACACGGTAAAACGAGACTCACTTCAAGACGAAGACAGCAAAATAAATAAAATATTGCCCCTACAGTAACTTAACCCGAGCAGTCCACGATCTGAGGGCTTTAAGTATAAATCTACCAGCGGCAATATATACTTATTCCTTGCATCAAATGTATCTAGTACCTAAAGGGCAAGGGCAAAACAGTTTACCAGAAACTATCAGCCGAAAAGGATAAAAAAACTACTTTAAAAGAAAACTAAAACGACGTTACTTAAGTGTAATAACCCCTAGTTCAGGCATAACTGTATGCAATTGTATGTTTTATGTATTTAATGCAATAAAGTTATCTCTGTACAATGGTACGTACTTAACGTACTGTATGATCACACAGATAAACTTTTCAGATAATTTTTGAGATCCTAAAAATTATAATGGTTTTATACTGTGATTATTAAATAAATAATAATAATCAAATTCATCATCAAATTTTCACGTGAAGCGATTTATCACATCACAGCGCACATTTTTATTTGTTTTAAATGTTTATCTGATTGAGTATGTCTAATATTAATAACGAAAAGCATCTAAGAAAAGCAAATAAAATCATTATAATTTTAGTATATACGTACCTAGTGGTTATATTCACTTCGAGTATAAAGCAACAATAAATAAGTCAGTCGGCCCGCTTTATTTGAATTCCCGCCAAAAGTAGCAGTCTGCCCTGAATTGACGTTTTCAAATTTTGAAGAATCCTAAAATCTAGCATTAAAACTAGCTCTGTAGGACTTTCTCATGCCGTTACACATTTTAGATGCGATATATTTCTGGTTTATCACTATTTCAAGCTTCTTTTTAGCTAAATATCCGTTTACCGGTTTTTTATCGCGGCGTGTGAAATCACTTTAGCACTTCATCGTTCTTTCCATTCACGATAGCAAATCCGCAAGTTGTCTATGGAAACGAAACGAAATGCTTCGATTCGAAACTACTTCCCGGTAAGGCCTATTTTCTTGTTTCGTTCGAACTTCGTATTCGTATTCGGTTTCGATGGCACATTTCCCGATAGCGCCCCAGATCTGACGCGACTAATGGCCTTGGAGATGTCAATGTCAAAGTATCACAGATAAAACAAGTGAATCTTTTTTAAGCCCGCTTTTACACTGGCGCGGCATGCGGTGCCGGCCAATAGTAAGCTTCTGTCAAATTTACTATTGACATCTCTGACATTGACCGTCACCGCAGGCCACGTCAGTCATACTTCAGTGTGATTCAGCGGCGCTGCCACGAAAATCGAAACTCGAAGTTCGTATACATGCATCCCTGTAACTCGAATACATAAGTGCGATAGAGATGGAAATACCCGAACTTCAACTTTCAAATTTCGTGGTAGAGCCGCAGGCTAGCAATGACGTTTCTATACTTTTTAAAAGCAGGCTTATATTCCACCGCTTCCATCTCCCGCAGCAAATATATTCATATTCATATAAGTTATGCAATAAATTAAATGTATTTTTATTGCATAATTTTCTGAGCTAGAAGAATAAGCAAGCATATTAGGAGTAACAAATATTCGTTTTCAAACGTACTCGTACAAAACGTGCCGAGGTGAGACACCTACATCGCTGATTTTCAGACAGCACAGCACAGTACGCACAGACTACTAAGAAAATAAGGGTTATTTATAACACGCTATCCATATTGGTAACCTTACTGATAGGGTAACACTATTGATCGTGTTAACTTGGTTTGCCACTAACCAATTTAAAAAACCCTAAACAAAACCTTATCTCAATAAGGTTAACTTATGGTTACTTACCACATCCGATATGCCTTAAGGGGCTCCCATACGCCAATGACCTTCGATCTGAATCCCTTAGTATTCTTATGTTTTTTGTAGCTTATTATATTAACAAAAACGGCTTTAAGCAATATAGTATCCCATATTTAATTCAAAGTTCATTGTTTTCGAGATATTTGGCATCAAAGTTGAACAGTTTTAGGCCAAAAAACCGGTTTACTGGCCATAACTTTTGTGTTAATTAGTTTAAAATGAAAACCCTGGACCAGTTTTTGGAGGCGTCACAGATGAACCCAAATATGTAGATTTCGTACATGTTAGATCTGTCACGGCAATAGAGATACGAAATAAGTGTTTTTTTAGATAATGTTTAAAAAAATCATACAAAATTAAGTACTCATTTGTTTCAAAATTCGGTAGAACAAAATGGAGATAAAAGATTGAAGAACCGATAACCGTTTGATTTATACTTGTATCTGTAATGCAAAAGTAGGAGATACGATTCAAAACTGGTCAAAAATCGATGAAAACCTCGGGTAGCCCCTTAACATAACAATAGGTCAATAGGGTAACCCTAACATAAGGTTACCAAATCGATTGCTTAACTAAAGGGGTTTTCCGGTCCTTGCCTATGCGACTAAAACTTTTTTTGAACTTTTTGCATAACAGTGAATATGAAATTTAGTTGAAAGCCTGAAGGTGATGCAACACGCAACTTTAGGCGGTCTTAGCGCCCCAAGGGTTAATAATCCCCGACACGTAAACAGAACCTGCGCAGGAGTCGATTTTCAGTGTAAACTGCACGGGAGCACAAGACGGCGCGCGACCTGTCTCCCGGCGCGATAGACTATTCGTCTCTTTCTAATTAGAATACTTAGAAAGTGACGCATAGTCTACCGCCGCGAGATAGCTCGCGCGCGCCCTCTTGTGCTAAGCGTGCTGAGGTGAGGTAGGGCGCGCGTATCCATAGCAACAGGGCGGGCCACGCAGGCTATCTGAATATGCGCACTAGTGAACCCGCGCAACTGACGCCATGTTAATTCTAGTTACATACCGGATTATAATTGTGAATAAATTTTCTTTTAATCGATGAGTGAGAGGTGAAGTGTGATTAAAAAGACAAAATAAAAATAATTCTCTATTCAATTTACAATTTTATTGCAACTTTCTTATATTTCATAATGATGTCACTCCTATGGAGCCGGGGACTCCGTTATAATAATTGTTATAAACTATAATTTTAACGTGAGGATATCATACAGTGGAAACCATTGCATAATGGAAAATAATTATAATATAGATACATAGAGGGTAAATTCAATCTACGTTCCTTAACTTAACGATGAAAACGATACAGCGTACAGTGTTATAGGCACGGTCTAATTGATTTGACATTGATTCTATATACCAGTCGGTGGCAAACAAGAGCACGGGCCGCCTAATGGTAAGCGGTCACCGCAGTCTGTGAACGCTTGCAACTCCTGGCGCGTTACTATACGCTTGTACGTCATTCTCAAGTCAAATCTATGATACTAAAAAGCGAGCTTTCTATCAAATATTTATATCAGTCCGAATAATGAAAATTCAATTTATCAAACATTCTAAAATGTCTTAGAGAAAAGGGACCTTAGTGCTGCTTTTTAACATTTTCAACGCCAAAGACGGATACATCCGCACTATCGGCTCAACGCCAATTACGGGTTAATCCCTCAACATAAGATTCAACTTCGCACTGAATGACATGTTGACGTGGCGTGTGGTTGATAACTTTTCTCTTTGACAGAGCGTTGAAAAGGTTAACCCCGACGCAATCGAGAGGTGAGATATTTTATACCAAGATGGTTTGATGGGAAGCTGACACCGATCTCGTAGTTCATCCCATGGATTTCCGCTACGCACCGGAAATCGCCTACGACGTAAGCGCCCGCTAGGCGGGTACCTGGCAGTGAACGTGTAAACAAAACATGACGTATTAGCATTGTACAAGCATAGCCCCTTTCCTCTTAGAATAAAAAATAACCATACAAAGACACTTGGACAATTTCCTATATCGATCTTATCGTATCGAAATTGAACTTACTTCGATATGAGACTTTATTCCAGGTATTATATGCGTAGCCAACCGTTTAGAAATGTAGGTATTATGAATGAAGTATGTAACAGAAATTCCATAATATTGTATTGAGTTGTTTTGAATAGCGTGTATCCAATTACATTCAAAATGTGATAACATTACAATACACGCAATTTAGTACTTTCAAATAGTTTTACCTTGTAATAATCTCAAACCAGAGTGTATTGTGAAGTTGTGACATATAATTTAAATATACTTTTAATTCAAATGTTAAACTTAAACAAATAATGTGCCCTGGCCACGCGTGCATGTGATACAAAAGAAAGTAAATAAACCAAACTACTTGAGCTCTATTTATACATATATTTACTATACATCCATACTAATATTTTAAACGCGAAAGTGTCTGTCTTTGACATGGAGATTTAAAGCCTGGAGAAGTTCGTAGTTCTTATCCCGGAAATCATCCCTTAAGGAGGTGAAATGGGGGGTGAAATTTTGTATGGAGCTAAGATATAAACCGAGTTTCACGCGGACGGGTTCACGGGCAGAAGCTAGTATTTATATTTATAAGAGTATCTATTGACCCTAGTCTCGCCTGATGGGAGCGACGACGGAGCCTACAATGAAGCTCAGTAATAGCCTATTCACTCTTTGTTTTGAAGGCAATCACTCGACAGACTGTTATAAAACAAATATACGTACCGCCCTTTCTATTTGATCACTATGAATAACCTCAATTTTGAACCGTAAATCGGTCAGAATACAATCATTATTAGTTCATTAATGAAGACAAATATGCAGCCGTTAGCCACGGGTTTATAGATTTTTAGGATTCCTTTAAATACAAATATCGTTATCGACATGACGCGACCTTTTGCGAGGGAATCATAAAATACTTTATAACTATTATTGCCCTTTTTCGCTAACACTAAAACCTTAAAACTATGTTTAATTTTGTTTTATGGCGTCCATAAAATTTTGATGATTTAGCAGATTTCGTAATTTAGTCAAAGTCGTCTTAATTCAATGTGGCAGTATTTTTGTATGTCAGTGACAATTGGACCTACGTTTGATTATATATTTTTTTTATTTATAACCTATCATATATCGTATACTATTAAACGAGCAATATTGGTATATATATTTGAAATCACGTTCTTGAAAACGGCTCTATAGATATCAATGAAATTTGGAATATACAGCGGGGGCGAAAAATGTATCGATTTCGTTTTCTACGTATTTTCTGTAATTTCGCCCGAGCAGGGCTCGATCGCCCAGGGACTATCCTATTAAACGAACAATACTTATACTGTACATATATTTGTAAACACGTTCTCGAAAACGGCTCTAACGGTTTCGATGATATTTGCCGCATTACGGGGGCGAAAAACCCACTGATATATTTAGTTTTAGAACACTTATAAGGCATTATTATACTGCGGCAGTGTGCGGATATTCCAACAGAAGGAACATAAAAACTATTGTATACTACCCACAATATTTGAGCACTTCCCCTTCCGGCGCATAAATATTGTGATCGGGTTATAATCTACAGTCCCTCCACCAAGTCAACTAAAAAGGTATACATATATATATATATATTTCGTATCACACACACTCGTGTCAGTATATATATCATAATAACATAGTCAGTATATCTAGAGGAAACTATATAATTTAAAAACTATAATCAACTTAAGGATAACATTAGATTCCCGATCAATAAAGGAATAAATCAGATTTTGATTGCGGATTAGAGAAATAACGCCTTAGTAATAACACTATTCAAATTCCAAAAGCTTGTCTGGAAGAGATCGCTCCTTAGAGATAAAACCGCCTGTTGTTTGAGTTTGATCTTATATTTGGTGGTTTCTGTAATGTGTTGTATTACAATTGAGGTATGCAATATATAATTGAGTATGAAGTAAATACTTTAAAGTTATATTATAAGAAGAAACATTGTGAGATTTAAGCTTTCCAAGTTTGTATGATCTCCGGAACAACTCCGAACTGCTTGAGTTCGGTTTTAGAAGGCTTGGCTGTCTAGATGGTTGTGAATTTGAAATTTATGTAGATATTCCCCAAGATTGTAAGAGATTGCTTTTCAGCGATAAGATCTTTTTTGCATACCTCTATGTATTCTGAATTGTGTGAAAGTCTTAGTATTGATTCAAAATGGCGGTATTTCTCCAAGCCTATTTAATTTCGTCACGATTATACACACAATTTAAACACTAACCCTGTCTTTTTAAAAATAACACGCGTCTACCCTAGAGGTATACTCTATAATACCGGCGCAATTTCGGGGTACCGCCGAAAAAAAAAATTTAAAATGGTTTAACAAGTCTTCTCTTTATTCCTTTGTATCCCAAAATCAACCCCCAAATTATGAATTTGGGGACGATAATTGATACGTGAGTACACGCGAACAAATGCTAAGTTTAAAACTATTGAATGCGAAAATCAACCCTCAAAGGGATGAATATGGGTGTGATAATTGATACGGGAGAACACGCGATGATACTAAGTTTGAAAATATTGAATGCGTAAATCAACCCTCATAGGGATGAAATTGGTGATAATTCATCGGTAAATTCACATGGAAAAAGATGCGGTTAAATAATACTTAGAAATGCAAAAATATTGAACTAGGCTTCAGTAATACATTGGCAGTAGATTTAATTGTAAATTTAAAGAAATGTATCGTTCTAAGTATACCCTACACAAAGCAAGAATGCATTTTGACTGTTTTCTTCTTTATCATTTTTTGTTTGATTGACAAATAAAAAATACGTGTCTAATAATATTTTATGACAATCTGACTGACAGACTTATGGCTTGTCACTATTACGTCGTTTTTTTGTCGATTTTTGACCCCCTCCCTATCATCATCCTCTTAATTCCTTTTACCGAATGGCCGGCTTATCAAACGACTACCGTCATCCCATGGTCCGACCCCTTTCCCTGTTTTGAAATGACGTAACATATGGACAGCCCCTAAATATAATATTTTTTTACCCAAAGTACCCAATTGTAATCGTGCTGAAAGTCAGCGTCGGTCGGTACCCCAGTGTCGCCCGGTGTGCTAAAAATTAACTTTTACATTCAATGTACACGAATATTTTCAATGTTTTACATATTAAACTTAGGGACAGCCTTACGTTTATAGGCTTTTTGGTGTGAGTTTTATTAGAAGAAATATGGCCGCCGAGTTAGCCTTGAATCTCACTGGCGCGGTCGGCGTTGCCCGTCAAATAGTACTAGACTTTAGCTGGCACTTACTGTTGACCGCCACCGCAGGCCGTGGCTATCTGTGAGAATTGGAACCCACGCCGATTCTTATTAGAGTCATTAGAATATTTAAATCAGCAAAATTACTACTGTATGGTAAACTACATTTCTTCCAACAAAAATCGTGCTAAAAATATATTTGTTAAACTAATATTATATTCACATATCGTTTTGCTAATTATTTTAATAAGGACTTTTTATACATTATTTTTTTTTATTTTTTTTTCGTTCTTCCCTCAAAGAAAAAATGCAAGAATACCCCGAGTACGTTCTACGTTGCTTTTCATTTTAATTATTTATTGATTGTGAATCAAAACATAGTTCTCCGTCAAATATTAAAAACAATGTTTATTTAAGTCACCACCACGAACGACTCAAGAGAACTCTAATTACAAACGTTTGTTTCTCACTCAAAAACGGTATACCGGAATAAATTTTCATTTATACCATCAGAAACTAGTTTCCGATCCAAACTTACCCGTTTTTATCTCTCTCGACTATACCTACATATGCATTGATACTACGAAAAACTCCGTATATAGACAACTTGCCCATAAGAGCGATAGAGATGGACCTATACGAGTTTATAATAGTAATGTTTTAGAACAACACAGAACGAACTCGGTGGCAACAAGAAATATCACATACTATTAAAAATTACCACAATTTCACACTATACTTAGCTGTACAATTTTTTTAAAGGCCAAAAACCACTAACAACCGTGCCCTCTGCACTTAACACAACTAGTAACGTAATGACACGTGCCCGATGTCCAGTTAGCGTCATATAGTTAGCAGCCAAGGTAGCCAAATATTTCGTTACACGTCTTTATTATGGAGTCCGCTGGATGCGGGTGGATCGGTCACTTTGGCACTCTTTGGGGGAGGCCTATGACCAGCAGTGGACGTCTTTGGGCTGATATGATAGAGTCGAGGTCATTTAGAGCATTTGGCCCGCTATGCTACTTTTGCTGTCGACTGTGCAGGGGGAGCCTCCTTTCATGTGACCTAACTAATACTAATGACCTAACTAATAATAACTTTGCACTAATGTTTCACTAGACTTAATGCTTTCTTTAAAACAGTGAACTTTCCGAGGCATTAAATATCATCAAATATACATACAGCGAGCAAGGTAAAATGTATATGTATAGTTACCCGGGTCTGCCTGAAAACCAGCGTTGCAGTGGCTTTACTGTAACATTATGCTGAGGCAAGGCCCTTTTCAACATCACTTAATGATAACTGTAAGATTATATTTATATTTATATGTTAAGTCTCCATTCTAAGGTTCTCATGTAACTTGAAATGTGTGATGTTGAATAAAGTTTTTACTATTTCTTAAATAGAAGTAATTTTGGTTTGTTTGGTAATAATCCTATAAAGTTAAGTATTTAACCTTTTGACAGCCACAGTCGGCGGTGGCCGACAGCTACAAGCCGTGCCATTGCCGCTACGATGGCCACGGACGACGATAATTTTCATACTCGCTCGTAACTTCTATTTCATCACTGGCGTCGGGTAGGCAGCGTTTTGTTTTGCACCTTGGCCTTGGTCTAATGAAACATTAGGGCTAAAGTAGGAAGGTCGAACAAGGATGAACCCGGCGGCCCTACACGAAACTTTAATATCAAAGTTTATGCACATAATATGTCACACAAAATTCCGACTTTCTGGACTCACCATGTCACGCCTTTTCCGATCTATTTGACATACTGTCACGTTTGGCTTGACCCCCTCCCCCTGTTGCTGCGATGTAATATGTGGATGAAACAACACCAATTTTGCGCCACACATGGCCATAAAGAGGCAATTACTGACCAGATTTACGTAAAACATTCTCACCAAGGGCGGTGATAAAGAGAGCCTCGGATAGCATGTCTATCGAACCGAACCTGCGATCCGAGACCTTGTTTTACCGCCCTAGGTATGTACCGTGTCACAGTATTACTAAATGTGCGAATATAATTATCGTGATATATCCCAAACCAATTTTCCTTGTATCATAATTTTTAGGGAATTTGGTTGGATTTGAAACTATAGTCGTCAATGACATAAGGCTCAGTATCCACCAGAGCTGTGCAAATCCACCAAAACAAGAGCGAAGCTATTGCTGTTTTTCTAATTCGCTGTTACCTCACACAGTTTTGGTGGATCGCCCCTAAGATAGTACTTAACAAGCTTAGCGCCAGGCGACATTATAAAAGCGACACCAAACCAGCCAACGAAAAAACCATAGAAGTCTAAGTAGCGCCACAAAATGGCCCCACAGAATGGGTGCCAAAACGATGCCAGGCAGCTTTTTAGTTCAAACTTGCTCATACCGGGTCTTAGGCACGTGTTTGGATCGAAATTAGTTATAGAGGTCGCATTCTATACTTTTTTCGTTCGCACCAAACGCCATTTTTATATAACTGTCAATTTCACTTTCAAATGTCAAACACACTAACAAGTTTCAACCCCGTAAACACAAAAATTTACGTACACCATTATTTTCAATTATTAATATTTTATAACCCGAAAAAAATAATCATAATAAAAACTAATATAATATTTCTTAACAACAACTTAACATAGTCAAAGATACCACTCAAGTCATCAGTGTGAATGTGCAGTCGCCATCAGATATATCGGAGTGGCCAAAGTGATCGCAAATATCTGAAAGTCTCTATTGTCAAGGCATTAGAGTGCGTGTTCAGATATTTGTGAGCACTTTGGCAGCTCTGATATATCTGATTGCGTCTGTACTGAGTCGGTACATCGAGGCAGTTTGAGCTTTAACGTTCGTCGCACACGCCTCCCGAAACGAAACGAAAGCTTCGGACTCGCTAGAGAAAGAATGAGCTTTCGTTTTCGGTATGTAGTCTTAAGGTAGTTAAAATTATATTTAAAAGCGTTACGCCATGCTAATCATTAAAATTTATATAAAAAGTTTTTTTTACATGAAATTTTCAATCAAATTAAAACATAATAATTATTAGAATTGACCCTAAGTATTTTATAATAAAGAGGCACCTCTACCACGCTGAAAGAACTCATTAACATTCTTAATTACAAACGATAACTATCTATAACGAACGTCAATGTTACTCGCAGTTTTCAACTGTCAAAATAATTTCATTTACAATGCCACTTTGGTGTATGACGATGGCGGTTAAAGGGTTAAGGTTTGTCGTATGTCACTCTGAATTTTATATGGCGTGACGGCATTTTCGTTGAGGTTTGTCAAATTGATCAATAGGCAGGAGAATCGCACTTTAAAAAACATCTCTGCATTGTATTGTCGAAAGACTAATTAAAAAAAATCGACAGTGTTCAGCGTGGCAAGACAGTCAGAATGAGATGATATTAAAATTGCAATGTCAAGTTTGCTATTTATAATGTTCAAATTGTACATAAAAGTAGACAAAATTGTAAAGCAGCTAATTAGCAACAGAATAGTAATAATCTTAGTATATTAATAGTAATAAAATATAGGACAGTTTGTCATTTGCTTATTTGTAATCATTTTTATTGGGGTGTACAATAGAGTATTAGTTTTTGTAAATTTCATAATCGATTTAAAATCCAAGAGTGTCATATACTTATATCATACATCTTCATGATCATAAATGGATATTTTCAAAAATAAACTTGAAAAGCGTGAGTTGTCAAAAAAAAGTGGCAGATTTGCGACGAAAAATTAACTTGTTTCACATTTAAATAGTGTTTATGCATATTTATAAATCGAAAATAAAAAGGTACCTTTTATACCAACTGAATATTAAATATATTTTTCTTTCTTTCTTTATCTTCACTAAACTGACACTGAGTTAATTTTTGTTTCACGACTCACGCTAAATGGGAACACATTTTTTTTAATGCTCATACTACAAGACTACTACTCCAACGCATGTTATGTGCATCCTCAGCGCTGAACGAGCAAATATTTTTACGTCATACCTGGCCGTAAAGTGGTAATTACCGCACGGTGCGGAAAATCCCATTTCCTGGCCAGGGAGAGACGTAATTTTTTTTACTCGCCACGGCAATAAAGAAAGCGTACAATTGCATATTTATCGCCGTTGCCTACGGCTCGGGCGTCAAATACATGCGATCTGAGAAAATTTTTGGTTTACCGCCCTTGGTAGGTTAGAATTAATGTTGAGAATAAGGTTGCGTCACTGTGGAAAATGTGTGAAATATGAATTCTAGATATGTACCTTGTTTTGCAAATTCTAATGAACAATCCATTGAAAGTTACGTAACCATTTCATGCGTGAAATTGATTGAGTAAATACATAGTAGCAAACCTGACATTACAAACAGTTATGTATTAAATTTTCCATCACGGCCAATCAACTTTTTCTTGTTACACTGTCCCTGTAAGCCGGGAGACAACAGTCACAGAGTTTCTTAGAAAAATACTATAAAATGGACTCCCATCATACTAAAGATATCTTGGGCTTACCAATTTAACAAAAACACGCGTTTAGCGGATTTAAACCCCATAAAATCATCAAAGTGGTAGGATACATAACCGAGCGACAAAACATAGTTGATTGGCCAAACAGAACGGCGGTGTCCACTCCTATAAAAATGCGTAACCATCGTTCATTCGTACGAACAGTCTTTAAACTAGGCTAGCACACACCACAAGGCGAGATAAAAAACAGTTTCCAATTAGCTTCTCGCTCAGTCGTGTGCTAGACCCGCGGGCTGGTGTTACTTGGCACTGTTTTTCCTTGGAGCTGGTTTCTTGTCTTTGTTGAGCCGCGGCTCGGCGGCGGCGGTGGCGGCGGCGGTGGCGGCGGCGGTGGCGGCGGCGGTGGCGGTGGCGGCGGTGGCGGTGGCGGTGGCGGGCCGGGGCTTGTTGGCGCGCGCGGCGGCCGCGTAGTTGATGGGCTTGGGGCCGACCGGCTCTTCAAGCGCTGGTGGCTGGACCTGAAAAATAATGGGAAACTTTCATACGGGTGGACTCGATAATTATTATAGCTCCAAAGGAAGGGAGGCAAACAAATCTGCCTCGTGACGGAAATCCCATTCAGATCACCATCATCCTCCTAGCGTTAATCCCGGTTATGCCCTAACAGGAGCCCGGGGTCCGCTTTGACACCTAATCCCAAGATTTGGCATAGGCACTAGTTTTACGACAACGACTGCCATCTGACCTTCCAACCCAGAGGGAAAACTAGACCTCACAGGGATTAGACCGGTTTCCTCACGATGTTTCCCTTCACCGAAAAGCTAACGGTAAATATTCCGTACATAAGTTCCGAAAAACTCATTGGTACGAGCCGGGATTCGAACCCGCGACCGCCGCTTAGCAGCCGCACGCCTGAACCCCTAGGCTATCGTAGCTCGTCAATCAGATCAGAGAATCAGATCCCATTCAGATATCTCAAAGAATTACGAAGATACAA
Source organism: Epinotia demarniana (assembly GCA_945867215.1). Classification (NCBI taxonomy): domain Eukaryota; kingdom Metazoa; phylum Arthropoda; class Insecta; order Lepidoptera; family Tortricidae; genus Epinotia; species Epinotia demarniana. The sequence goes on from OX244284.1 coordinate 12,018,295, forward strand.
TACAGCTTTAATATTGCTTGCTAGACAGAAAACGCAGACAGTGTGTGACGTCACGTTACGCGTGGCTGCCGGGGGGCCGCGTGAACGAGGCGCAGCAGGTTGCAGTCTATTACTGACGTCACAATCTAGCGTTTTTGTTTCGTATGAAGTTGCGTTGTGCGAAAAAGCGACAGAACATACACCCCCCTTCTTAAAACTTTGGACACTTATAACTTCGTGATTATTTATTCTTATGCAATGTTTCTTTCACACATTTTTAATACTTTTTCGAGTAAATATGACACTGACACTATTGATTATTTTATTTAGACACCAGCCTTATTGAACTTACTTATTAAACTTTAGTGACGGGATAATTAGAACACTTGCGGACGCAACATCTACTAAAATTGGTGCCAGCAATGTTAAAAATTGCCGGGAAAGTAGGCACTCTCTGTGAATATCACTACATAGTATAAAACAAAGTCACCCGCTGCCTGTCCCTATGTATGCTTAAAACTTTTAAACTACGCAACGGATTTTGATGCGGTTTTTTTTTCATGGCAGGATAGGTCGACCGTTAACTCAGTCCTAACATGCGTGGCGCGCGGGTGCACGAATATGAAAATAACGGGGCGCCGAGCGAGATGCAAAACCCTAATGAATTAACGATTTAAGCCTGCATCACACTGGCGCGGCCTGGCCGCGGCGGACAATAGTAAACTGGTCCGCCGCTGTCAAATTTACTATTGTCCGCCACCGCAGGCCGCGCCAGTGTGTGGCAGGCCTTACCTAAACTCGATGCCGTATATAGATTCCAAAAAAACTACCCATGGGTTGCCATCAAAATGAAATAGTTTTGAATCGGTAAGTTTTTACTTTTCTAAATTACGTATGTTTGTTATTTTTTTATACATCATTGTAAAGTTAAAATTAAATGCAACCGCCTAAATAAATAATCTTATCTAAATATTAATAAAAACAAATAGATATTTGTTTGAAACTGTTCTGTAGAAGGAAAGTTAATATTACTGTGGTAATACTTCAGGTTTTGACAACAATTGGTTACTATTAATATTCTCATAATGTGCGTAAATCTTTTTGATATGGACATAATAATATTGACATATCACCATGTTGTTTTTTATTACTAACTAGCTTTTGCCCGCGGCTTCGCCCGCGTAGTAAGAGTAATTTTCCAATAATTGTTGAATTGCTACGCCGCTTACTAACCTACTACTACTAACTTCCCCTATGAATAACCCTTCGTCATAACCCATTATGATAAATTAATTTTTTTACTATTATTTTTATGCCCGTGTGGTGTCGGGTTAGAATTTCACCACCCCCTTTCTTCCCGTGTGTGTCGTAAAAGTCGATTAAGAGAGCAGGGTTGAAGTGTGTTGTGGGCGATGGGCTAACAATCTAAGCAATATCACATTATTTCAAATCAAATAAAAAAAAAATTCGTGACAAACACAACATCGATTATAAAACAAATAATAAAAGATAAAAAAACTCATTTTTGCCACGAAATGGACCCAGCTCAGCATGTTACTAGCTTTGCAGCCAGCGCTGGTCTTCCGCAGGGTCCATTTGGTGAGGACACGGAAAGTAACAAACAAAAACAACACAATTTCGATCTTTTATAGCCACATTTATGCTCAAAGTGGCGCTGGAACATAAAGTTCATGTGCTCCGCCTACCCCTTTTGGGAATAAAGGCGTGAATGTATGTATGTATGTACGTATTTTTGTTATTAAATTTACAATAATGATTAATGAGAATCTGTCCTCTGGAATAAAAGCTACTTTATGTTCATGATAATGTTGAAATACCAAAATATCTCCACGAATTTCAAGTCAAATTTGTGGCCGGGACATTGCTATAGGCTTGTTTCCTAAGATTTTTTTTCCATGCTTTTCGAACCAGTATTTAACATAAATACCCGAAAATTTGTTTTAATTTAACGGCGGCCAAAATGCTTAAATTATAAAAAGTAAGCAGATCTTCGTGCAGCACCTTGAATGTACTTATTACGGATGCAGGCACTTTCCCAATGTCTCCTACCCTCCCGTCCCGCCGCGCCGCCCGCACTCGCCTAGGTACCGATTGCTGACGTTCGAGATGGCACCAAATACAAACTTTCAAACCTATAACCCTATATAACGCGGGTCTCGTTGCATACCTCAAAAGCAAAAATAGAACCCTTATTTACAGGATCACGTGTGGTTGTCTGTCAGTCCGTCTGTTACAACCGATTTGCTACGAAAAAAACTGGACCGATTGAATTGCAATTTGGCACAATTTTTTTTATGAATTTTCATGTCCACAACATCACATTTCAAAATCTATGCGATTTTTGTTATTAACGTCCCAAAAAACCGTAATAACAACGCCCATATTGATATTTAGACGCCACATTGGAATGTCAAATCGTTGTTGTTTTCCTAATCAGCGACCCGATAAACCATAGAAACAATAGATGCCGATGTTGATTTTCAAATTTTGTCACCACATTCCTCCTTTTAGGGGTTGAATTCTCAAAAAACCGGAAACACTTGTTTACACATTTATCGTTAGGAATTATCCTGTGAAGTTTCGAATAAAATTGTCTAACTAATCTTTTTTCTCCATAAAAACTTTGTACCTGTTTTTTAACCCCTTAAGGTGTAATTATTTCCAAAACGCTGAAAGCACTTTATTTGTAAATGAATAAGTAATCTGTCCAAAAAGTTTTAAGTACGTAGTAGCTAAAAATAAAAGTTTCCCTTATACAAACTTTGGACCCTCATTTAACCTCTGAAATTAACTTTATTTGTATCCTAATAAGTAATCTTCCTACAAAGTTTCAAGTCTCTAGTTCAATAAATAATATTTCCCCCCTACAAACATTGCATCCCTATTTAACCCCCTTGGGGGAAGAATTTTATAAAACGCTGAAAGTACTTTTTATGTATCTTAATTATAATATTCCTACAAAGTTTCAAGTCTCTAGTACAAAAAAATATGTTTCTCCCATACAAATTTTGCACCCCTACTTAACCCATTTAGGGATAGAATTTCCAAAAATCCCGTCTTATCCCTTGCCTACGTCATATGATGAAGTTCTGGTGTGAATTTCAAGTTCCTAGACCCAGTAGTTTTGAATACAAATTTTGCACCCCTATTTAACCCCCTTAGGAGTAGAATTTTATAAAACGCTGAAAGTGCTGTTTTTGTATCTTAATAATAATATTCCTACAAAGTTTCAAGTCTCTGTTCAATAAATAATGTTTCCCCCATACAAACTTTAGACCCCCATTTCACCCCCTTAGTGATAGAATTTCCAAAAATCCCGTTTTATCCCCTGCCTACGTCATAAAAGAAAGTTCTGGTGTAAATTTCAAGTTTGTAGTCCCAGTAGTTTTGAATTCAAACTTTGCACCCCTATTTTATCTCCTTAGTGGTGGAATTTTATAAACGCTGAAGATTTTTTTTGTATCTTAATAAGCAATCTTCATCAATGAATAATGTTTACCTCATACAAACATTGCACCCCTATTTGACCCCCTTAGGGGTAGAATTTTGTAAAACGCTGAATGAACCTATTTTGTATCTTAATAAGTAATATCTATACAAAATTTCAAGTCTCTAGTACAAAAAATAATGTTCCTCCAATACAAACTTTGCACTCCTATTTAACACCCTTAGGGATAGAATTTCGAAAAATCCCGTCTTATCCCTTGCCTGCGTCATAAAAGAAAGGTCTGGTGTAAATTTCAAGTTTGTAGTGTCAGTAGTTATGAATAAAAAATTTGCACCCCTATTTAACCCCCTTAGGGGTGGAATTTTGTAAAACGCTGAAAGTGCTTTTTTGTATCTTAATAAGTAATCTTCCTACAAAGTTTCAAGTCTCTATTTCAAAAAACAATGTTTCCCCCATACATACTTTGGAGCCCTATTTAACCCCCTTAGGGATAGAATTTCCAAAAATCCCGTCTTATGCCTTGCCTACGTCATAAAAGGAAAATCTGGTGTAATTTTCAAGTTTGTATAGTCCCAGTAGCTTCTAATTCAAACTTTGCACCCCTATTTAACCCCCTTAGAGGTAGAATTTTATAAAACGCCGAAAGCACTTTTTTGGTATCAATAAGTAATCTTCCTACAAAGTTTTACGTTCTAGTTCAATAAATAATCTTCCCCCATACAAACTTTAGACCCCCCTTTCACCCCCTTAGGGACAGCATTTCCAAAAATCCCGTCTTATCCCTTGCCTACGTCATAAACGGAAAATCTGGTGTAAATTTCAAGTTTCTAGACACAGTAGTTTTGAATTCAAACTTTGCACCCCTATTTAACCACCTTAGGGGTTGAATTTTATAAAACGCTGAAGATTTTTTTTTTATACTCATAAGTAATCTTCCTACAAAGTTTCAGGTCTCTAGTTCAATAAATAATGGTTACCCCATACAAACATTGCACCCCTATTTGACCCCATTACGGGTGAATTTTCTAAAACGCTGAAAGTACTTTTTCTTGTATCTTAATAAGTTATATCCTTACAAAGTTTCAAGTCTCTAGTACAAAAAATAATGTTTCTCCCATACAAATTTTGCACCCCTATTTAACACCCTTAGGGACAGAATTTCCAAAAATCTCGTCTTATCCCTTGCCTACGTCATAAAAGGAAGGTCTGGTGTAAATTTCAAGGTTGTAGTCCCAGTAGTTTTGAATACAAACTTTGCACCCCTATTTGACCCCCTTTGGGGTGGAATTTTGTAAAACGCTGAAAGAGCTTTTTTTGTATCTTAATAAGTAATCTTCCTACAAAGTTTCAAGTCTCTAGTTTAAAAAATAATGCTTCCCCCATACAAACTTTGGACCCCCGTTTTACCCCCTTAGGGGTTGAGTTTTGAAAAATCCTTTCTTAGTGCTCCCCTACACCTGATAAGGAACCTACGTGCCAAATTTGGAATCTCTAGACCCAGCTGTTTGGGCTGTGCGTTGATATGTCAGTCAGTCAGTCAGTCAGTCAGCCAGTCAGTCAGTCAGTTTCTTCTTTTATATATTTAGATACATATTTCATAACTAGTAGCTCCTAAGTCCCAGTGTAAAAAAGTAGTGTGTATGAATGTCTGTATGTTTGTCAGTCAATTCCGTAGAAACGGCTCAATTGAATAATTTAAAGCCAAACCCTGAAACAGAATGAGTTACTTTTAAGTCTGAAGTAATTCCCAAAGGATTAACATGTCTCGTATTTAATAATGGCATTGTTGTGATAACCTTAACGCGGAAGAATTCGCTGGAAAAAGCTAGTAGGTACGTAACTGAGCACTTGGGGGTTGTGTTTTGTACATAGACAGATTGATGTGCCAAGCCGATATGTGTTAGGCGATATTCACATCTAAGTAACAACGATAATATTCACATCTCAGTAACAACGAAATAATATATTATTATGCATGGGTTGGTTACATCTGGAACGTCACAATCACAATGACATTACTGACAGTGACATTCGGCCATCTATCGTAACTTTTTTGGAATCTAAATACGGCGTCGAGTTTACACATTCCAATTAGAGTTAATTTCGACTAACTATTTATGTATGTAAAGGACACTAAAAAATAATGTTTTTATCTATGATCTGACCTTGGGTAGTTCTGCGACGATGACAGGCGCATCTTCCTTCTCCCTCTCTTCTAGCCTGGGTTCACTCTTCACCGCTTTCACTTCCTTCTTTTTGGGTGGTTGCACCTTTAAATATTAACAAAATCACTGTAATTTCATAGCACATAAGTTATTAATAACTTGGTAAATTTATTACCTTATGAGGCCCATAGTAAGCGACCACATTTCAGTGACATATGTCATCACAGGCAATACCCACTGGTCAAAGACTCTCGTCTTGAGACACTGCCCTCCGAATCGCTAAACTTAAGGGGACGGGTAGGCCAAACCTCACCCATACAAATTTTGTGCAAGTTTTTCTTCGTTTGTTTTTGCACTATAAATATAGTGTTTTTTCAGTATAATTATTTTTCTGTTAGCTATTTACTGATTCAGAGTTTTTAAAACCTTTTTTTTATCATACTTTGCGTAAATTCAATATGAACTAGCAAAAAAAATACCAATATTCTCTAGTGCCAAAATCGACGAAAAGAAACCTGCACAACGTTTGTATGGGAATGCCTTGGTGTACCCGTCCCCTTAAGTGGCAGTGGGCGGGGCATATAGCACGTACGACCGATGGCCGTTGGGGCGGAAAGGTTCTCGAGTACGAGGCGACCACGTGGTGCGTGGTACGCGGCGTGGGTAGGCCACCCACAAGGTGGACTGCTGACCTGGTAAAGGTCGCGGGAGTCCGCTGGATGCGGGTGGCGCAGGACCGGTCACTTAGGCACTCTTTGGGGGAGGCCTATGTCCAGCAGTGGACGTCTTTCGGCTGATATGATGATGATGAACATTATTTTGGCCGTGCATTGTCGTGGCTGTACATTAACCGGCACCGTGGCGGCAAGCTGATGACGGTACATACTAAATAAGAAAGTTACCTTAGTTTCTGACTTGACCGCCACAGGTTTGGTCTTCTTGGGGTCCGCTTTGATTGTCTTCTTGGGTTCCGTTTTCTTGGCGTCCCTCCTGCCGTCCCGCTTCCTGTCGAGGGGCGCCACGTCGGCCGCGCTCACCTCCGGGGGCTCCAGGGGCGGGAGCGGCTCTGCAAAGTCTCAATCTTGTACAAGCTAGACCGGTGGCCTTTTGACTCAAGGGCAATTTCATCCAAAAATATCAAAATTAAAAGTACCGAATTCCAATTGGTCGTAAGTAGAATATGACGTCATTATTATGTCTCTCTATGGCACCTGTTCACATCTTTCACTTAAACAGACGTAATGACGTCACGCACGGGGTACGCAGAGTTTTACAGATTTTAGACATTTTCTCGGAAACGAGGAAGAATAAAAATGGGAAAACCACTTTATTACGTTCAGACAAGATAATTACCGAAATGGTTTTCGATTTAGGCATCATTACATATTTTGAAATGTTGTAAATTCAATATTATGGTAACATCGAGCTGATCTGATGCTGGGACCACACTTCGCTATGCGCTATTCGTTATTCGGCTTATGCGCCTGTATTCGACGAAGTGTGGACGGTTTATTCGTCTATGTTTGCCTTATTCGCACGCATAACGCATAAACGCGAATAGCGAATACGCCTATCCGTCGACTTGTCGGTTTTTTGGTACACATCAAAGGAGGCGAATAAGCCGAATAGCGCGTCGACTGACCACACTTCGTTCACACTTTGTTCGTTTTCTATTACTTGTGACCAGCGCTTACTTTTCGGTCTATCAGCAAAAATAATAAGCTGCTGTTCTCAACTCCATCGCCGCTTTTGACATTTGCAATGCAAACAACACACATATTTGGCATGTTCGGCACACCGGCACGAAGTGTGGTGGGCATGTTTGTTGTTCGCGCACATAACAAATATTTTCGCAAATACGGCGCAGTCACATAACGAATAGCGCATAGCGAAGTGTGGTCCCGGCATAATAATGGAGACAGAAAATGGCCATGCGAATTCACTTAACCAATGTAACCCCGTTGAGTTTGGGCTCGTTACAATTGTCTCAATGAGCAGTTGATGATGGTATACAGAAAAGTAGTCAACAATAAAAGCTTATACCAAAAAATATTTTTTTGATAGAAACTTGTATTCTGTACAGTGACACATACCTTCTGTTTTGACTTCATCCGTCACTTGTGGCGTTTCTTTCGTTTCTTCGCTAGGCTCCTTCTGCGGTTCTTCTGTGCTCTTTACTTCTGCGACTTTCTTTTCTTCTGTAAAGACAAAATATCGTCAGTATTTACCGTTGCGGAAAGGTTCACGAGTGGCGACCACGTACCGGGAGGCCCGGCGTGGGTAGGCCCCCGACAAGGCGGACTGATGACCTGGTAAAGGTCGCGGGAGTCCGCTGGATGCGAGCCGCTTTGGCACTCTTTGGGGGAGGCCTATGTCCAGCAGTGGACGTCTTTCGGCTGATATGATGATTTACTGTTGATTTAGACTTCATGATCATCACCATTATATTAGCAGAAAGACGTCCACTGCTGGACTAAGCCTCCCCCAAAGAGTGCCCAAGCAGTGGCGTAGTAGCGGTATGTGCGGCCGACACGTTTCTGGGTATACGGGTTATAGACTCCAAAAGAAAGAAAGCAAAAAGATTATGCCTAGTGATGAAACTCCCATCCAGATATCTCAAAGAATTACGAAGCTAAAACCGTTTTAATATTGCTTGTTAGAGAAAACGCTCGCAGTTAGTGACGTCACAATCCGCGAGCGTAGCATAGTCAATGACAATTGTTTCATATGGAGGTGTTAAAAATACTACAGACTCCGGTCATTGCCCTATGGCCTGCATGAACATGGTTCCAGGTTTCATGTACGAAAAAAAGTATGATGTAATATTGAAAATGGGCCAATCAATTATTTTTTGTGGCTCGTTGCCATGGTTTCCTCTCCTGGGTCACTCTTTAAAAGTATGATTTTATGGGGTTTAAATTCATTAAACACGTGTTTCTGTAGTATTGGCAAACCCATTCCATGATGGGGCATCTCTTTAGCATGATAAGAGTCCTATTGATAGTGTTTTTCATAAGAAACTTTTGTCTCTTGGCTTACGAACAGAATAACAACAAGAAAAGATTGACCGAAAAACAATAATTTCGTCTATCATTTAACTATTTTGTCAACTGAATCACTTGTAAACTTAGGGATAGAGCCCTGGTGCAGCAAATGGTTCTATGAACCCCTCGCCACGCTCGGTATTCACCTGTGCGCGGCGCCCTCGTGGGCACGAACTCGGCGGCGAGAGGGTTGAGCGTAGACCGCGACACCGTCTCCTCCAAAGACAGCGACGGGTTGCCATTACTCGTCCTGCAAAAAACAATACTTTACTTATTTACGTCACTCTGGTCGGTAATTAAGATTTACCGCCCTAGGGCGCAGCGGCAAATCTCACTTCACACCCAGGAGAAGACGTAAAATTGTTTACACACCACGGGCGGTAATTCGTTTTTACGAATCCCCAGATCGCAGGTATTTGTGGCCCGAACCGAAATTCACCGCCCTAGGTACGTAATGTACTATTCCATTTCGTTCACGTTGTACAGTCGCCAGCATTACGGTCACGGGTTCGAATTTTTTGGAACTTATGCACGGAATATTCACCATTACGTTTTCGGTGAAGGAAGACATCGTGTGGTAACCGGTCTAATCCCAGTAAGATCTAGTTTTCCCTCTAGGTTGGTGTTAAAACAGACCCAGAACGGCTACCACGCGACGAGCACTCTCGATTTTTATCGCACTATCCGTCTCTCTCTTATGAGAACACTTAGAACTTACTAGACTTAAGTCGCGGCTGTCTTACTTGATAGACATGCAGCAGGATGATGAAACTTAATTAGTGCACTCACGTGGGGTAATGCTGTGTCTTGTGTGTGTTGTTCCTCTCCAGCTCCCGCTGCTCGTCCTCCAGCATGGCCTCGATGCACTGCTCCATGAGCGCCTCCTCTTCCAGCTGCTGCATCACCTGGGGACCCACACGGGCCTTATACAACAGTGCACTCACGTGGGGTAATGCTGTGTGTTGTGTGTGTTGTTCCTCTCCAGCTCCCGCTGCTCGTCCTCCAGCATGGCCTCGATGCACTACTCCATGAGCGCCTCCTCTTCCAGCTGCTGCATCACCTGGGGACCCGCACGGGCCTTATACAACAGTGCACTCACGTGGGGTAATACTGTGTGTTGTGTGTGTTATTCCTCTCCAGCTCCCGCTGCTCGTCCTCCAGCATGGCCTCGATGCACTGCTCCATGAGCCTCTTCCAGCTGCTGCATCACCTGGGGACCCACACGTGCCTTATACAACAGTGCACTCACGTGGGGTAATACTGTGTGTTGTGTGTGTTATTCCTCTCCAGCTCCCGCTGCTCGTCCTCCAGCATGGCCTCGATGCACTGCTCCATGAGCCTCTTCCAGCTGCTGCATCACCTGGGGACCCACACGTGCCTTATACAACAGTGCACTCACGTGGGGTAATACTGTGTGTTGTGTGTGTTATTCCTCTCCAGCTCCCGCTGCTCGTCCTCCAGCATGGCCTCGATGCACTGCTCCATGAGCGCCTCCTCTTCCAGCTGCTGCATCACCTGGGGACCCACACATGCCTTATACAACAGTGCACTCACGTGGGGTAATGCTGTGTGTTGTGTGTGTTGTTCCTCTCCAGCTCCCGCTGCTCGTCCTCCAGCATGGCCTCGATGCACTGCTCCATGAGCGCCTCCTCTTCCAACTGCTGCATCACCTGGGGACCCACACGTGCCTTATACACACAGACACCATGTTAATTCGGTTTGTTCATGCTTGGGAATATTTTTTATATCTTAGGCCTGATCTGAATTGGGATAAAGATTTCGGAATAACAATAATACTGATAATATTATACATGCGAAGGCTCAACCGATTTGAATGAAATTTTGCACGAAGATAGTTTGTAGCCTGGATTAAAATATACGATAGTTTTTATCCCGGGTCCACGCAGACGAAGCCGCGGGCGGAAGCTAGTAATAAATATAGACAATCTTACACAACTCGAACTACATACATAAGTAAGCTCAATAAGACTTGTGTTATGGGGTACTAAACAACGATATTTTATCGATACAAATACTTAAATACAAAGAAAACATCCATATAAAACATGCTCATCACACATATCATCATCATCATATCAGCCGAAAGACGTCCTCTGCTGGACATATGCCTCCCCCAAAGAGTGCCACAATGACCGGTGCAGCGCCACCCGCATCCAGTGGACTCCCGCGACCATCACATATTTAATATATATAGCCCATACCAGAATCAGAATTATTTATCAAATACCACATTAAATAAGTATAATAAAGAGACTAACTAATATCGAAGCTAAAAATAGTCAGAAAATTACTCATCAGCAGCAGTAGTAATTCTAAAATTTACATGAAGAGAAGTTATCTGCAAATTTAATTCTAATGTTGTTAGTAGGCTCGCAATGTTGGCAGTTGCCAGGAAAAATATCATTGTCCGGCAAAAAAACAGTTGGGTTATTAAAATACATGTTGATGTTTTTTTTTGGCTTGACGTATACTTTTGGGACACGTACAAGCCATTCCGGAAGCAAATTGATTGACATACGCCAAGGGCTGCTTGAGAAGCAGTTACCATGGCAACCATGAACGAGGAAAAGTTATCATTATTCGCAATGACACGAGGCAACCGGATGGCTCGCGGTATTTTAGCCTGCCTGGTTGCCTGAAAGTGTGTACGCAGGCGTCATTTTTATTTCACCCCCCCCCCCCCCCCCTCCCCCCTCCAATTCGGCTCAGTTTGGTGCACAGGGCGGTTCCACAACGCTTCGGAAGCTCAAAATTACGCGTCACTGCTTTAACCTTTAATTACCGAGGTGGTTGCATATGTGGTGTAATGTCGCAGGCGTTCTTTAAATAATAATTTTGAAATAAAATTAGCGCAGTCTGTGAGACGTATACCTAGGCAATTAAAGGTCAACAGTATGACATAGTTGTGTGTGTGTCTGTGTGTGTGTGTGCGTCCCCCCCCCCCCGTGTGTACCTGTTTGTCGAACTCCTCCTCGTTCTCCATCCACATGTAGTCGGCGAAGTCGTCGGGCGCGGGCGCCGGCGCGAACCCCGCCCCCGCGTAGTACGCGCCCGCCATCACGTAGCCTGCACAACATTACTTATTTATTTGGTGAACAAATAGTTTTTTTTTAATATTTGAAGTGAAAATTATTTTAGCGGCGCTGTGCACTTTTTGGGATTGGGAAAAATTGTTAAACTCGCCACAGGTGTGGGGTGCAACCCGGTCTTTTTTTTTACAGCAATTCTAGATATTCTATTACTTTACTTTCTAATATGACACTACTATTAATATTGTCAATAGTCTTGTATGTCCTCAATTATGTACGTATTCATGTCCTTAATTATTTATGTACGTATATTATCTTGTCTTTAATGTTATATTGTATGTATGTTAGTCTGTAAGGTATTTGTAACTATGGGCCTTAGTTGCCTGAAATAAATAAATGTTTTATTATTATTATTATTACATTTACGTCACACCTGGCCATAATGCCAGTTAATATATATAAAAGTCGCATTGTGTCGAGGTGATGACGTAAAATTGTGTACTCCCCGCGGGCGTTAATTCGTAAAGCCCCAAAGCGCATATTTATGGCCCTCACATTCGGTTCGGGCCACAAACACCTGCGATCTGGGCCATTCACGAATTCGCCGCCCTAGGTACAGTCATGTCTATAAACATGTATACGATTTTCAACGTTATTCAATTGACATACGTCCCTAAACGTGACTGTACGTAATGTACTATGCCACGCTTGGCATGGGCTTGTCCATATATTACGCGATCGTTTTTCGTCGATTTTGGACCTCCCTCCCCCATCATCATACTGTTCATTTCTTGAATGATTCCCCGCCTAATGAAATGACTGCTGTCATGCCATGGTCAGCCCCCCTCCCCTATTTTGATATGACGTAATATATAGCCCCCCATCGAGTTTGCGATCGCAGTATTTCCATCGAAATCCAAGAACTCCACGTACCGACACGCGCAACGTGGCCTAACCAACCCCCACACAGCTCAGGCACAAGGTGGACTGACGCCGAAAGAGGTCCACTGCTGAACATAGGCCTCCCCCAAAGAGTGCCACAGTGACCGTTCCTAAGCCCGCATCGAACGGACTCCAGGGATCTTTACCAGGTCATCAGTCCACCTTGTGGGGGGGTCTACCCACGCTGCGCCTTCCGGTACGTGGTAGCCACTCGAGAACTTTTCCGCGTTCCACGTGTAATGTGCCCCGTCCACTGCCACTTAAGTTAGTTGGGTTATAATATGAATGCATTGCATCCTTACCGGGTATATGCCCCCTGGGTATGTGCACTGGGTACACCGGCGCCGGGTGGAGACCGTCACCGCTGCCGACCACGCCGCCCGCCACTCCGCTGTCAATTATAACACCGTTTGGCTGGAAGCAAACACATAAGGTTGGTATGTTACACGCTAGAAATGTAATAATATAATATTCTCACTCCAAAAGAGAGACCACAAACAATGCTTAATGATAAAAATTTGCCAAAAATTTAATTTTTGGTCAGGGTTCGAAATTATCTAAATAATTATGCCTCTTGATAATTATCACCAGTATCTCGAGTTCGCTCAACTTTGCATAATCCGAACTCAATTCTTATTGTAAGGGGAATCCCCACCTCATGTTGACACTTCGTGCGTTCGGATAGACGCAAGTGCGGAAATACACGTTCGAATACTTCGAATACTGTTCACTTAGTTAGTTAGTTAGTTAGTATACTGGGCTCTTTTCCGCAAATCGACATCCAGCGTGCCTATTTTGCGTGAAATGGGGTAGCGCTACTCTAACCACCCCAGCTCCTCCAGAAAGTTCGTGAGTGCCTTTGTGTTTTTGACTGCGTCCCGGAAGTGTTTCCAGGGACCCTAGGTGCTTTCCCCTGTATACTTCTACCTGCTTGCAGTCCAGTAGAATATGTTTGGTCGTTTCCTCCGCCTCCATGCACGCTCTGCACATGGGGCTGTCCGTGATACCTATGTTGTAGAGGTGTTTGTTCAGAGTGTTGTGTCCTGTTATAATTCCAACTATCCTGCGTAGTTGGTTTCTATGTGTCCTCAGTAGTGTGGTTGTGAGTTTGTTGTAAACGTATAAATCTTTCGCCTTTTACTGTTCACTTTCACGAGCGCAATTTTTAGTTATTATCAATCGAGAATTATCCATATGTTATTATCACGATAATTATCATGTTAAGTTATGGGTACTAGACGATGACACATTTAATAAATATTAGATACTTAAATACATAGAAAACATCCGAGACTCAGAAACAAATATTTATGCTCGTCAGCATCACGCAAATATTTATGCTCGTCAGCGTCACGCAAATATTCACCCATGGATTCGAACACCAGCCAGCTTCGTTGGCAGCACTACCCACAGGCTAACAGGTTGTCTTATTGATGTTGTAAAGCAGCAAACGAAAAAACCATAGAAGTGCCGCAAATTGGCCCCACAGAATGGGTGCCATTGCCATTATGCGGGGATGGGGGCGGGGGGTCAAAAAGCGATTTTTAGTTCGAACATTTCTAGGCACATGTTTGTGTAGTTTGTTTGTGGAGCTTCTATGGATTTTTCGTCCGTTGTTGTGAAGTAGTAAAGCAGAGATCCTCACCTGCCACTGTCCATTTTCCTCATTCCCATAATAAGCACCAACATTCGCTGAAGTCTCCGGAATTTTCATACTGGCAACACTCAATTTATACAACAACTATCCATAAACTAAGTAAATACGGCTTATTCAATACTGGCACAATGTAGCTTAAAAAAAAGTTTAAATTTAAAAATAATAGGTTTGGTTTGTTGCTAGAGGCACTGCTTTCATAAGATTTCTAGTTGAATTTGCGTGTGTCCTGACTATCTTCATTTCTGGGGTTCCCTGCAGCTGGAAGAAGAAATAAGTCTTTTTAAAATTCGTAACATCTTGGAAAAAATAAAAAACCCCCAGCATTTTCATTTCAACATCTCTAAAGCGGATGGACAGGACATATGCTTTGTTGCCCAGAAAACAAGTGGAGCCAACAAGTTACACTGTGGTACCCAAGAGATGGCACTAGAAAACAGGGACGCCCAATACGAAGATGGGAAGACGACTTAAGGCTAACCTTGGGGCCACGTTGGACAAGAGTCGCATCTGATAGAACACAGTGGAGACAATTGGAGGAGGCCTAGGCCTTACAGCACTCTGAACTGCGGGACATATTGTTAAGAGAAAAAAAAAAAAAAAAAACTTAAGTTATATGTGATACCCAAAATTCAGATTAAATGGCTATTATTATTATTATTATATTATTAAAGCGGCTGAACCGATTTTGTAGAAACATCTCGATCACGTCAGCTTTCGGCAAACCGCATTAAAATCGGTCCATTCGTATAGGAGCAATGATGACCTAAACTATGTATGTATGTACATTATAGGTATTCTAGCGTAATTTATCAAGTATTTGTATCATGTTGCATGTTGAATACAAGGACATTTTATACGGTAAAACCTTTTATAACTGTATTCTGACAAATAAAAAATTCTGATTTCTGATTTTAGAATTCATATAATAGTGCCATAGACATCAGAGTGAACTGACTAAGAACCTTTGGTCAATTCTTAAGCATAAAACATACGAGGCAGATATAGTTTTCGATCGCAACTAGTTACAGGTCACCACACGTAAAAAGAGCCCTGGCGGCCATATAAAATGTATGGCCGCCAGGGTTCTTTTTACATGTGTCGACCTGTACCAAGCTCTGGTTGCGTACGCGGCCGAAGGGGTATTGGTTGCGTCAGTTGGGTACTTTTCCATGTTAAGGCGCCGTAGGTTCAGCGAAAAATATCGTCGTCGGGGGTGCGGCCCCCGCGCGCGCGGGGATGCTCCGCCCGCACGTCTCCCGCCGTCGCGCATAGTGGAAACACACAGTACAGAGTAAACAGTACCGCAACGAAGCGGCTAATTCATATTCTAGTTTAGACGCGCACTACCGCGGTTTTTAGAACTAAAGCAAAAATTGTAGTAACTTCACAGACCGGAAAGTAAATGGGTTGCCAGTTGCCAACCGTGTGTGTATTAAAAAATAAAGTAGGGTAATTCCGGGGTAGATGGCCATAAGGGGGAGATGGCCCATCGAAATATTTCATGGAACCAGTGACTTGATTTCGCGACTTTTTGTTTATTTCGCTTCGCCTAATTGTTAATTGCACCCGTGCTCTTAGTCACAAGCCTAAGAGCACGGGTGCAATTAACAATTAGGCGAAAAAAAACACAAAGTAAGTAAAATCGTCTTTGATTATTTAGACTAGTGTCAATATTTTTTGGAGAGGTCATGTTTTACCAGGTGATGATGTTAGTTTCTCAAAATAATGCTGATTTCGTGTATTTTGCTGCAAAGTATATGAGTGTCTCATTGTTCTAAGGTCAGACTTTGGCAAGTCATGTCATGACTTGTTTTTAAATTAGGTGTGGTCATCTCTCCCGCAAGAAAAGGAGAGATGGCCACTGGCTAGTTTTAGTCGGTATGCCATATCATATGATGCTGAATGTGTGTCAAAGAAGAGTATATAAAACAATCCAGGAAACCTAAGCAGCAAAAAATATCCAAAACTGCCAGCTCGGTTTGTAAACGAAAGAAACTGCCACGGCTGTGGGGATAATTAACTATTAGAAGTTATTTTCTTCGAAGACTGGTTTCAGTGTAGTTTTGGCTACATAAGAATTGCACCGAGTTCGAGGACACGTGCTTAAGTATAAAAAAAAAACGAAAAACATACTAACTGAGAGAGTTAAGTTATGGCCATCTTTCCTGTAAAGGTATGGTCATCACACCTTGGGAGAGATGGCCAATCGTGTCTTTTTTTCAAAGGGTTTTTTTCGATGTAATTTATATAGATATTAAACTTTTTTTGTTTAATAATCCAAAGTTAATTAACCAAAGTTTAATAAAAAATAAAATATGTATTCGTGATATGTAAGCATTTATTTTAACAGTGTTCCAAAAAAACTATGGCCAACTACCCCGGCAATCCCCTTAATAAAATAAAATAAATAAATATTTGGGGGGACAATCTTACACAAATCGATCTAGTCCCAAACTAAGCAAAGCTTGTACTATGGGTACTAGACGTCGATATACATACTTAAATAGATAAATAAATACTTAAATACATAGAAAACATCCATGACTCAGGAACAAATATTCATGCTCATCAGCTCATCACACAAATAAATGCCCTTACCGGGATTCGAACCCGGGACCTCAAGCCTGTAGGTATAATAAAATAGCGATGGGCGCTGACGGTATTACACCCGGTAAATTCGCCAAACTAACCAAACGAACCGGTGGGTTTAAAAAAGGAGAGAAAAAAGAGAGAAGTCGAGTAGAGTGGTGAGGAAAGGAGTTAAGTGAAGAGGAGAGGAGAGGAGTAGAGTGGAGTTGAGAAAAGAGGACGAATTTCAACTGGGATACTCACAATTTATTGGAAAGTAAAGTTTTATAAGTACTTTGCTAGGGTAGGTACCTACACACAATGAATTTTAGCGAAGAACATTTAGTATAAATAAATAAAATAGTTATTTGTTATGCAAGGCTGCAAAGTTGTTGTTTGGCGCAAGTGCTTGTATTGAAAGCCGAGCTAGCGAAGGGTTGTAAAATTGAACCATGAGCGAAGCGAATGGTTCAAAAGTACAATCCTGAGCATAGCGAGGCTTTCAAAGCACGAGACGCCAAACAATTTTGCTGCCGAGCGCAACACACAACTTTTCACCTCACCACCGCGAGGAAAATTGTAGGTAAATGTAATGGAAGTAATTTGGGTCTTATACTCATTTTCAATAAAGGTTTGTTTACATCTCATCAAGATCTAGCATTTTATAATTATTAAATGTAACATATATATTTAATTTGCATCTTTAAATAAACCCCACGCTTACCTACACTAAAAAGTCAAAATATTGTTGGGTACTCACGGGTAAACTAAGGCTCAAATTCGCTTATGCTTTTAGCTATTAGCTAATAGCTGTATATCTTCTGCACTAAAATCTATAAATAACCACCATTATTTTGGTTATACTGTCTGTGGCTTTAGTACAAAACAAAATTAAATGTAGGTTGAGTTTTTTCTTAAAGTAAGTAACTATTCAAACGGTGCGTTCCAAATTTGGAAGAAGCGAAATTTTTTGAAACATAAAACTACATTTTAAAATTATTTTTTCGTATTTTATCCTTATAAATCAGTCTAAATATTAATATTTCGTATGTACCTACTTAATTAAGAAAGAATAAGTATTATTAATTTTGTTTTATCAAAATAATAACAATTAATTATTGGCATAACACCATCAGTTTCTGAACGCACCTCCTCTCATTCTGTATAGAAAAAAGTTGGATCTCGAGATTGACCGTCACGTTCCAAATTCAAAAACTCTTTCCACGCTAGCGGATAAAATGGATTTTTGGGCGCAGATTTTGAGCGAGAAAGCAAGCCTTTTCGAGTCGGTGAGGTGAAAACTTGTTCGTCATACCTTCTTCATCGATAAATGTTTAAGAAGCATGAATAACAATCAATAAGAACAGCAGCTGGTATTACCCAGTACAGGATATTATCTGTTGTGTGCTCGTGCGTGAGTTTGTGTGCTTGCGTGCGTGTGTGCGTATGTGTGTGTGTGTGTGTGTGTGTGTGTATGTGTATGTGTGTGTGAGAAAGAGTGTGTGTGTGTGTGTGTGTGTAAGTGTCTACTATTTTGTTTAATAAAATAAATTATTTTTATGTCGATCGATTAGGAGACGCTCCTCTAATTGGCATTCCTTGCCGCGAGTCAACTAATTCTGGCAATATATGACCAATATAAAATTCCACAAGTTTTTTCTCCATTTTTTCACTCCAAAACGCATCATCTCGCTTAATATAAATTACTTCCATGGGTTGATTTTCCCCTTCGTCTTCAATGTAACTTGAGACGTTGGTGCCGTTTCAGAAGTTGTAATAACATCGCGGTATATGTCGCTACGAGCCTCCCTAAGGTGTAAATACAATAGTGGAAGGGATTGAAAGATTCGTCACCATTAGCGGACCCACGGTAGCTCAATTGGGAGAGCGATGGACGGATTTCAGAGGTTGTGGGTTCAAATCTCGCTCGTGGCGAATAATTTTTCAATTTTCCACTATGATCGAAATTTGGAATTTCGATAGCGGACGTTTCTGCTTCATAAACATTTAAGATTTCGTTACACACTATCTCTCTTTTCCTCTCTCGCCATATAAGATAGACAAATACCATCTCTCTCTCTCTTCGTCTCCCTCGATCAAACCATCCCCTGAACCCACTAAAATATACAGTGTTGTCACATGTTCAGCAAATCCGGTTTTTCAAGATATCGCGATCACAGCGCCATCTACCGGGTCCAACTGTTTGTTTTTCAAACCATCCAGGGACCCACTTAAATACCTAAACACATAGTTTCATAAAAATCGGTCCAACCATTCGTCATTTCAATTGTGATCACGACGCCATCTATCGGGCCTATTGTCTTTATAAACCATCCATGGACCCACTCAAATATGTAAACAAAATTTCATCCAAATCGGACAAGCCGTTCCTCCCCATGTAGCACTCCATTATTCTCCTCTCTTTCCCACACCAGTCCTCTCCAATCTACTCCCCTTCACTCCATTTTCCCCGCCCCTCTCCTCTTCGCTTAACTAATTCCTCTCATCTCCACTCCTCTCTACTTCACTCCACTCCTCTCTACTTCACTCCACTCCTCTCTACTTCACTCCACTCCTCTCTACTTCACTCCACTCCTCTCCTCTCTGTTGAGAGTGTGACTGTCACACGAGTTTCGGTTGCGCTATGCTCACGTACTGAGGGCCTACCGCGAAACGAAAACGATCTTCGTTCGTGTATCTCCGTCTCTGTCGCACTTGCTAGTTCGAGCGACAGAGAGGGAGATACTTGAACGAAGTTCGTTTTCGCTTCGCGGTAGTCTCTCTGATTAGACTAAAATAATTATCACGTACTCATTCGATGGGAACACGGTTTCGTTATTTTCTTTGTTGCGGTCCAACAACCTAAAAATTTTTTTAAAGAGAATGATTACATTCAGAAATAAATAATTTGATATGATATTTACAGTGCCTACTTATTTAACAAGAAAAGACACTATTCATATAAGCGTCACACAGCCACTAAGTAAGTAGGCACCTACACTACTGCATTTATTATTTATCTGTGATTGCAGTGCTACCGTTTCGCATTTGTTCTTCGGGCAATCGCTCTGCAATTCATAACATGACTCCTTCTCCTTTTTTAGTTTTATTCTTTTTATTCCCCATTATAGGGAGCACGCAGGGTATATTTTTTGCAAGAAATGCACTTGGCCGTACGGATTCGGGAGCACGAGTCGCGCGACACAGGTCCGTCCCCGAACGCAGCTCGCTGAGCACTGAGCGGCCGGCGGCCGGTAGTCGGGCACGAGTAGGATCACGGTTATCGATGATTTCGAATTATTATTTTTGATTGGAATTATTTAAAAAAAATGTATTCACTGATTACCATCTAAAATACAAATACGCAATTTTTGATGCAAGTTTCATGTAAGTAGCAAGTTTAAAAAAAAATTAATATCGTTTTAATGAGTGTAATTAGAGTGGCGATTTTTTTTTATCGAGCGAAAATTGCTTAATCATGTTTCTAAACACTGATCTCCCTGCAGAAAAGCCTCGAGATTAGTAAACGTATTTTTTCTTAACCAAATTATTATAAACAGACGCATTATATTGTTTCAAAAACTCTGTTCGCTTGACTTCGCTGAACCCACGGCGCCTTAAAGTTTATAACGTGGTTGCTATACTAATAGAAAACCATCAAATATAAAAAATAAGTATAAATTAAATATATATCTGAGTATTCGTCTACAATTTGTTGTCATGTTATGTTTCTTGTCACAAATAAATATGTTCTTTATTTCTTTTAATTGCGCTCTAACTGAGCGAGGTTAAAGTCTCACAAACGCCTTGAGCGTCCATAGGCTATTGTATCCGCTAACCATCAGGCGGGCGATGCTTGATGGCGAGGTATTTAAAAAAAGTCATAGGCAAAAGTTATTAATTCACGCATTAATAGTACTTATGTATTCATCATTATGATAATGAAGTCATTATATAAGTGATAATGATAAGGAACATTCTTGCCAATTTAGGTACAATTACAATGTACAAACATTACTATGTTTACGACTCCTGAGTCATGGGGCTCTAATTAGCGGACTTTTACACTGTCCATTAAATGATATAGAGTTCAATAATAATATATTGGTAAACATAGACACTCATATTTTATCTCGCAGATAAGAAATAGTAAACAAGCATAGACAATAGGCCACACTCTTCAAAAGTAGTATTATCTATGACTAGCCACCCGCGTATTGGAAAGAACGCAGGGAAAATCGCGGGATAACATATAGCCTATAACAATCAGGAAAGTCCATTCTACATGCAGATCAAAGAATTTTTGAAATCGGATAAGCGTGTCCTGGGATTACCCAAATCGTACAAACTTATACTTGAAATCGAGTCCATTCCAAAAGCAAATGTCATCCAAGGTAGGTCCGGGACCATTCGTGGGGCTCTCGCAGGGAACCATGTCACTTCGGGGTCAAGGATCTCTTGGCCAGGATGGGACTATAGGATAGTCGACTGTAGAATGTGTGGCGAGGAGGATGAGACTATGGAACACTTTGTGTGTGAATGTCATGCCCTTGCCAGACAAAGAATGAATTACTTCATGGCTATCCGCAACCAAAGGAATTCAAGGTGCTCCCGCTGAGCTGCATCATCCAGGTTTGTGGAAATGATGGAGCGAGCTTGGGAGTATGCATAAAGGAGATGGCAAATGCATAAAAGATCCCACTGGGTCGATGCATCCGAAAGGGGCCTTCATCTGGATAAGATAAGATAAGGTAGAAGATTCCAATTCCAATGAGTTTCGTAAAAAGTCAGGCGCAATATTTCAACCATACAAAGCTACAATCTCACAGACTTCCGCTTTATAATATTAGTATAGATAATTATAAAGAGGAATTTGTGGAATGTTTGCGAGTGTGCAACTTTGTAAACGACAAGGTCGCGGGAGCTGGATGCGGGTGGCGCAGGACCGGTCATTGTGGCACTCTTTGGGGGAGGCATATGTCCAGCAGTGGACGTCTTTCGGCTGATATGATGATGATGATGTGCAACTTTTTAACTAAGTACATGATCTAGATAGTTATCCTTTTGGCAAGAGAAATGCGTATTTTGGGAAGAGAGTTGTGTAAGTTTGAGCATTTGGCTTAGCTACTTAAGCTGCTGACTTTATGTAGTGGGTAAATCTCAACTAACAATGTCATCATCATCATATCAGCCAAAAGACGTCCACTGCTGGACATAGGCCTCCCCCAAAGAGTGCTAAAGTGACCGGTCCTGCGCCACCCGCATCCAGCGGACTCCCGCAACCTATACCAGGTCATCGGTCCACCTTGTGCCTCAACTAACAATGTGTTTTCAAAAAATGTTTCTCTGCACCTTTGATATGGATAAAGGCTTTTATTCTTCAGTAATATGGGGGCATTGTTAGTAATATGGGGGCTGCTTCGTTGGCCATTCATTAAAGCTGCAAACGCACAGAGAGCGATGGCGGGGCGGCGCGGCGCGGTGCGGAGGCGCTACCGGTTGTAATGTTCGAGCCAATACAAAAGGGTACGCACAGAAAACGCCGCGCCGCTCTGTGCGGATCGTTTCGTATTAACTCGAACATTACAACCGGTACCGCCTCCGCACCGCGCCGCGCCGCCCCGCCACCGCTCTCTGTGCGTTTGCAGCTTTAATGAGACATACTGTTAGGTGACTAACAAAACTTAAGAATTACACATAATAGGTAAAGGAAAACTGAATCCCATTGCTACTTCAACACACTTGATATTACTTAAATTATTTTACAGCTTTTTTGTAATGCAACCTTACTTTTCTTTTTTTGACTGGATGATTATCTTATCAATAAAAACCCAGCCCGCGACCAGCAGGGCCGCGAGTGAACAGGCCACAGCCTTAGGTTCAGAGGCCCTACCGCGAAACGAAAACGAATTTCGTTCGTGTATCTCCCTCTCTTTTGCACTTGCTTGTTTGTGTGACAGAGAAGGAGCCACCCGAACGAAGTTTGTTTTCACTTCGCGGTAGGCCCTCAGATCCTGATCATCATCGTCCTAGTGTTATTCCCGGTTATGCCCTTACAGGAGCCCGGGGTCCGCCCTGACACCTAACCCCAAGATTTGGCATAGGCTAGTGCCTATGCCAAATCTTGGGGTTAGGCATTACTGAAAGTAATATAGTAACCAACTAACAGGGAAGACTAGACCTAATTGAGTTTAGACCAGTTTCTCACAAGATTTCTTAACCTCCAAACATGTAATGCATTAGCGGACAATCCACATAGCTCTTATTTCAATATTTATAAATGACATCATACCTACACCTAGCCCTGATTTGTAAACACTTGATCGAACATTGACCTCTCTTTGTCGTATATTAAGTTCTGTTATGTTTGTTAATTATAGTCACATTTTAAGATCTGTATCTCTCTCTGGGTGCTCTGAAAACCAGCGCCTTCAGCAATGTATTGCTGGTGGCATATGCTGAGTGGCATCCGTTTTGGTGCATAACTATTGTAAGTCTCTTAGTAGATGTAACCACCACATCACACCAAATAAATATATTTCTTTCTTTCTTATTTCCTTGACCAAAAAGTTAATCAGTAATTATTCCATACATAAGTTCAAAAAAACTCCTATTTCTCTACGACAACCTGCCAAAAATATCTACACATGTGTCTTATGTCAATAACAATTAAGTCTCTGTATAGATATTGTAAGGTTGTCTGTGTAGATATTGGAGAACTCGACTGTACAAGACAGGTATCAAACCCATGACTGCCACTAGTTCAAATCCTGATAAGGCCAAATATTTGTGTGATAATTAGTGTCAGTCCTTGACAATTTCTTTCTAGTCAAGCACATAGAAAACAATGTTTATATCATTCTTAACTGGAACACAGTTTAATGTCTTTCGTTTTATTCAATAATGCAATTGCAAATGTAACTAACTAACATGAGTTATCATTAAACCAATTCAGATGAAATTAGTTACAATAATAAATCTCAAAAAAGGTTGTTCTAGAATGTTTCCCTATAAGACTGTAAGGAGAATGAAGTTTGTATAGGAATATGATTAAAGATCTCATGAGTTAAGTGTAATAAGGTATGTACTACAGACAGACAAGGCATTTATAATATGAGTGAGTATGTTGAACCATGCCAATCTTGTGTAAAAAGCCATTTAACAATATTACACCACATACAACACTTTATTGCAGTTAAATCAAGGTTACAGATAATAGAGTAGAGCAATGTATCATTAAACTTCTTATAAGAACTTTATAAGTGGTAACTTAAAGAAAAAGTGTATTTATGGTGCCACTGTAACGGAATGCAAGTTGTTTCTCACTTTTTTAATGTACGTTAATAAATTTAATGTACACAACATTGTGTTTACTAACCATAAAAGTTAACAACTATAAAAAAAATACGTAACTTCATTGATTGTTGCCTCAGTCAAAAAATAATTGCACATTCCCGGCTCTATGCTTTTAGACGCAACAAAAAGGCAATTATTGTCGACGGAAACGGCTGATAATGTTATGGAACGAATGTCAACAAATGAAAGGTGCTCCGAATCTACGTGTAAAATATTCCACTTTCTATCAACACGTAGAATGCGAATAACAATCATGCGGCCTAGCCCAGGCAGGGCCCAAAAACGTATAAAAAAAACATTTCCGAAACTAGAACTAGGAACTCCGCTGAATAGCCAAGCTTAAAATAGATCACCTAGAAACTAAAATAATAATAAACTGACCGAGTTTCCATGCAAACGACACGTCGGATTCAATTTAACGCAAATTGAGGCACAAAGTCGACGCGAAATAGCGCGCCCGTACCTTGTAAAAGCAATTTAACTGGAGAAAAATTGCAACTATTATTTAGCACGTGTTTCTTCTCTACATGCTACGTAACATTCGCAAAAAAACATAATACTCACTCATTCGGAGCACATTTCGTGCTTACGAGACATTGAAAACTCAATTGTCCTGCTCCAAAATGTTTTTGATAATTTTAATGCACTATTAAACAGTAAATTAGCACTATAACCTCCAATTCCACAATTTTACACACAAGACGATCTACCAGCGTTCGTGGCGCAAATGGCGACCGCCGTTAAGTTTGCCGCCGACGGAACCGATTTTGAGCAAATAGGAATAGTGGCCTAACTTCGTGGCAATTAAAGAGCCGGCTGTTTTCGAAGTTGTGCCTGTATTTTGTGATAAATGGAGAGGAAATAAGTAATTAAATTTACCTTTCTAGGCGACAATCATACTCTTGTAAATTTAGATTAGCCAAAATGGTTGTCAAACTAAGAAAAATAAATTATGACGGCTGCCTTTGTTCAAAAAAGTTTGCGTACTGAACTGATCTGATGTGATGTTTTTTTTTGCACATATGGAATGATATAGAAGTTAATTCATAATTTTCAATCAACCTTATGGTTTATATGCTTAATTAAAATGTTGATTAAGATGGAAATTTTCATAAATAATCTATTTTTAAAAATATTCATTATTGACGAGTAATATATTGTACAATTTATGAACGAAATGTTTTGTTCCGATTTACGCAGTTTACTATTAGTTAAGTTAAAGTGAATCATAATTATTTACTTAATGTTCAAGCTTACATTCAGTTCGTTTTTCTAATTTGTTAAGTACTTTGTATATTTATATTACTGGTTGTCCACAAGTAAAAACTATTTGGTACAGTTAGCACTTCTGCGTCTTGAAACGAAACGTGAATTCACTTGACAGCAATGACCCTTGACAGGTCACCGTCTGAGTCGTCTGACAGATCCATCACCGAAACAAAACAAACTACGGAAATCATCGCTCCAATTATTCACTAAATCGCTTAAAATGTCCGCACCATACGTAAAATTAAAGCAGCCCTTGAACGAGTACGCTTTACTATGCCGCGGTTGCTTGGCAGAGTCTGGGGAGATGAAGAATATGCGCGAATGGGGCTTGGCCGATGATTTCTACAGAATTGCCGAGGTGGTTACTTTTGTTTTTATGTTATACATGCAACTTACACGAATATACTGCATTTAAGTGTAGCTGGTCAAGAGCTTTTATGTCTAATAACACTTATTTTGTAAGAACAGGGCCTTGGAACGTGTGTAAATATGTTTTATTTGCGACAACGTTTTTACAGATGTATCGGCCGTATTGTAAAGCAAGTGGCCTCGGATGGGGCTAGGTCGAGATGACACTCAAGACTAATGACATCCGGTGATTTATCGGACGATATTTGCGGACTAATGATCATTCAAAATAGTATAAAACATATAAACAATTGTCCTTGTAGTTTCGTTTATGATTTATTAGCTGTTGCCCGTGAATTCGACCGCGAATTCGCCCGCGATTAATTCGTTAGCTCATTCCGAGGCCTCGACCTACGTGTGCTATGCCGTTGCGCGTAGCAGCATTTTTTCTTTCTGTAGCAGAAAACCCATGTATAGGCATGACTCATATGTGAGCCATGGGCCTGGAAGTGAGGTCCTAATTATCATTCTCCAATATCATTCATTACCTTTTACCTTTCATTGCACCAAACTGTCTGTAATAAGTAAGTGGTGTTCATTAAAATCTAAATGTTTGGAAACTATGTCAAGTTTTTTGGAATGACAGAACTTTAATATCTATAGGTTGTTAAAATTTTGTTTGTTGTATGCTTGTTGGTATAAAAAATAAAATATAGAGAATTTTAATTGTGCTGAAAAAAAAGTAATGTTTAAAAAAAGGTATTTTAATTCAGGTCTACTGGTGAAAAAAGTTGAAGTACATAAAAATATGATAAATGTTAAAATAAATAATTAACCCATTCATGGCCACGAACCACGAAGCGTACACAACACGCCGGGCCACCATACAAACCATTTTCAGCTAAAACGTGTGACTCAGCTTATGGGTCTCGGGGCCTGGCGCGAACGTCAAAGAAATTGCCGCTTATGAATCCGGTCCGTTGGACAATATTATGCAACATTTTTACTAACCAACTGTTTACTGTTCATATTAAAATATATATATTTACTAATTTGTTGATATTTGTAAGAAACTAAGAATGAACATTTTAAAGCCTGATCAGAAATAGATGATCATTGTCAAGAGGGTGCTGTTATTTTCATATAATTATAGGGTTAAGAAAAAATCTTTTCTTGTAAATATTTCTCACACACTGTTGTGATAATACAATATACCATTTAGTTAGTGACAGTTTAAGCCACCCTGTTTTTATAATGAAACAAAAAAAATTGGCATGGTAATAAGTTTGGTCCTTAGAAATGTTGCTTGCTACCATCCAAACAGTAATCCATTGTAAAAAGGTACAATTTGCAACGAGTTTCGTCATGAAATAAGCTTTAAAACCAAGTTATAAAGTTTATTTTTGCGTGCTATGAAGCTATGTGTAGTTTTTACAATTAGCGCCAGGCCACGGTGACCTATATTTTTGATATTTTTGAAATGTAGATTTATCCATTTGCTTGGGACACGTATGTATCTCGAATTTCAGAATATTTACTATATTACACTTCCACTAAACCAAACTTGAATATTCTAGACCCTGTTTCACTAAAAAAAAACATGTTTACAATTATGTTTTTCAACATGCCTTATAAAGATGGTTGTTAGCTCAAATTATACTTATATTATTTCGTCATATTACGTTTTGTTTATGTTTAAATCAGAATTTATTCACGACTCACATGTGAGTCACGGGCCCTGCGCGACTGATTTAACATGACCCATACGCTGAGTCACGGGCCCTGAATGGGTTAAATATGATCAGTATAAAAATATAATACATTTTGAAAAGAAATTTCTTAATCAACGATTTTTGTCTTTATCAGGTACCAAAGAGAGACAACACATCGGAGCTGCTCTGCTCTAACTGCGAGGACAGTCTGCTGAGGTGCCGCGGCTTCAGGCAGCAGTGTCAGGACTCCGATGCGTTCATCAAGGACACTGCCAAGGTAACACTGTCTAAATGGATATAAATTTTATCCCGCGCGTTTGCCTGCGTTCTGTGTAAAACGCGGGCGAAGCCGCGCGGGCAGCTAGTTATTATTAAAAATGTCTCACGAAAGTTATAATTCGATTAAATGCAACTCTGCTCCAAAACTATTTAAATTCCTTTCAGTAGGCCCATAGCTTAAGAGTCTATACACTAGGTTACCATCCAAGATATTCAAAATCTCAAAGCATTTCGATCAGGGTACATGTGAATCTAAAAAAATATAACAGTAACTGTTTAGTAAGCAGCGTCCGCTAACGAAATTCCAAATTTCGATCGTAGTAGAAAATTGAAAAATTATTCGCCATGAGCGGGATATGAACCCACAACCTTTAGAATCCGTCCATCGCTCTGCCAATTGAGCTACCGTGGGTCCACTAATGGCGACGAATCTTTCAGTCCTTTCCACTATTGTATTTACACCTCAGGGAGGCTCGTAGCGACATCTACCGCGAAGTTATTACAACTTCTGAAACCTTCTT
Organism: Epinotia demarniana; assembly: GCA_945867215.1. Taxonomy (NCBI): domain Eukaryota; kingdom Metazoa; phylum Arthropoda; class Insecta; order Lepidoptera; family Tortricidae; genus Epinotia; species Epinotia demarniana. Next base: position 12,046,654 of record OX244284.1, read on the forward strand.
CTGTTTTTTTTTAAATATATGTAAGACGACGATGTACATGTATGTGGATGCAATAAATTATGATTATCTCTTTACAGAAGAAAACAGACACTATAGAACCCAGCAACACGGTATCCTGCATCCTGAAAGCCAATAAACTGATCATCATCATCACAGCCAGCGACATGGACGCGAAGATACACCTTCCCTGCCCCTACGCATCAGCCAGGAACTGCTCCGAAAAATACCTAAAGAAACGGTACCTCTTCAACCATTTGACCAAACATCATAACATGTCCGACAACTTCACTATAGAGTGCCAATACTTCTGCACTTACGCGGACTGTTCTTACTACGTTAACTCAGGTAAGAAGTTTTTCACTGAACGTAAATACCTAAATCAACATTATAACAAAGTCCATAGATCTAAAGTTATTTGTGCGCGATGTAACATGAGCTTCTCCGACACGGAATTTGAGAGGCATTTGAAGATTTGCAGCGTCACGTATTTGTGTCAGATATGTAATATCGAGTATAAGAATAACGAGAGATTGCTAGTGCATTTGATGAGGAAACATCCAGAGTATCATGAACAGTACAAAAGGGGGAGAAAGAAGAAGCATACAGTCGAAACGGTGACTGAGTGCAAGCGCATCAGAATTGAAGACAAGCTTGAATATATTTGTGATAGTCCGAAAAGGACTTCAGCGACACAGACTCGTCTGGAAGAGAATATTAAGAATGATGTAGCTCTGCCCTCGTGGAAGAGTGACGGAGAGGCGAAGACTGATGAAATCTCAACGCAAACTGTCTTCGAAGACCTCCTCTCGCTCAAGTCTCAAACGAGCGACGACTCAATATTCTTCTCCGAAACTGTCTCCTTATCCGATATACAGACTCAGACATTCCCTGTAGAATTCGGCCTGAGCAGGTCGCACAAGCAAACTATAACTTCCGAAACTCAGTCTCCGGATCTGAGCATCAAGGAGACTCAAACCTGTTTGTGTCTGTACGATTCACCGAAGCCGAATTTCAAGTTATTTGATAGCGTATCTTCTAGTCCGCTCAGCATAAATCTGACGTCCACAGAGACTCAGACTGGTGAGTTTAGGTTTGATATGAAGGATGACTTGTTGAGTTTTCATTCTACAGAGACTCAGACGTGCTTTGAGGAGGAATTGAGCAAAGAGAGATTGTGACACTGGCCTTATTTTCAGCACTTGTAGGTAGCATGTAAAATAACTCCAGAGTTCTTAAGAAAAAAAATAGGGGGCTGATAAGCGCTGAATATTTTATCTGTATATATACAAATATTTTTTTCTGCAAATAGGCCTTTGCATGTTAAACGGCAATTTGCAATTAATAAAGAACTTAATAATAATAGACTAAAAATACTATAGCTACTATTTATTCAATGTTGCTATATAAAAAAAAATATATCATCAAATGACAACAATTACAAAATATTTCATTATAAAATAAGGGAAGAGATGTATACCGAAGTTATTTGATTGAATTAATGACGAGGTGTATAAATTAATTTAATGCATTAATATAATTACATAAGTTAAATTCCAATAGGTAGGTACTTATATGATGACGGCTTTTGCAGCAAGGTTACCAAAAGACGACGCGCGAACTGTTTCACGGCCAGGGGACCGATTTTTGACTTTCGAGCGCTCGACTCTTTCACTCGAATGCTGACAAAAATTATGAAATGCTATTTTGAAATAGCGATAGAAAATTTTAAAACGAGTGGTACCATTCGTATTCAATTCTATTGGTAGAAAGAACGTACCCGCCATTTTGACACTAAAAACGTATTTACTGTTGTTTGATTTTCGAGCGCTCGAAAGTCAAAAATCGGTCCCCAGATATAGTGTAAGTCGTACGATAAAAAAAACTGCAAATCGATGTACAGTTTAGCAGTTTGGCACACGCATGCTAGAGGTCATAACATTTTTTTTTTATATTTCTAAAATCGCCTCATAATGCCCTTTTATAAGATACCACACACGATATGTTTCCGAAAAAAAAACTATAAAAAAATAAATGTCTCGGCACTCCCCTCCTGAGGGATTTGTTTAGGAACTGCGATCAAAAAAATTGTTTTGACCTCTAGTATGAGTGGGACAAATGGCTAAACTGTACATCTATTTGCAGTTTTTTTTCAGAAGGAAAACTAGACCTTATTAGGATTAGACCGGTTTCCTCACGGTGTTTTCCTTCACCGAAAAGCTAACGGTAAATATTCCGTACATAAGTTCCGAAAAACTCATTGGTACGAGCCGGGATTCGAACCCACAACTGCCGCTTGACAGCCGCATACCTGAACCACTAGGCTACCGTAGTTTCTGTTGTAATATAAATTTGAAGACGTTGTAACGTTGGTACAGCACTATTATATAAAAAGTAAAGCTGTCATCTTAACTCTCTCGCTTGAATAAAATGGCGTGTTCTAAATTCTTTTATTACAATTAAGTTATCAGGTTATGGGCCCAGTCCACCAGATTTTTTTATTACATTAAAGTTATCAGTTTCTAATATAATAATAAGCAATAGACTATCTAATTAGAACACTTAAAAAGAGATGGATAGTCTGTCTCGCCGCGACACAGCTCGTGCGAGTGCTAACCGTGCCAAGCGTCGTTTGTGGGCCGTGAGGAATGTTTTAGTTATTTACCTACTTTTCCCACTAGGTGTCGCTAGTATTATTTAAAATCTAACTTATACCTACAAGGCCCCATATAGAGACGCTAAGGAACTTGTAAAATTACTGGGAACAAAAAACATTCACAAGTTAACAGTGTAAAATAATATTTTATAAAAGGACATATACTTGGAGGATTATATATACTTGTGAAGACACTTGCAAACTAGCTAAGCGAGATAAGATTTATAAAGCGAGTCGAGTGACCACGCACATTGAGCACTTTATTTAACTTAATTTACTTTAATTAAAATAAACCGCTTTCCACGCTATATTGAGCTATACAGCTCAATATAGCGTGGAAAGCGGTATATAGCTTTGCAGCTATATTGAGAACTTGTTCAAAATAATCAAAATGGCTGACGGGTTACCATAAACAACCTACTTCATTTGGCCGGGTGATAGTTTGCGGAGGCCGATTAAATGTCAAGAGCGCCCTAGGCGAGCACTTGACCGGTCCACCTAGCGGCCGTAGATTAAAAATAAAAACGAGAAACATTGCGTGCCCTTTTGGAACCTCGCGTCCCTAGGCACGTGCCTAGTTTCCCTATAGGGATAATTCGCCTCTGCGATTGTGGCAAACAAAATTTTGACAATGTCTACAATCTTTACATGGAAATCCGCGCGTTACTACTTGCTCTGTAGTAGTGTTGTGTTCCTGGAGGTGAGCAAGGTCGCCAGAGCTCCCGAGGATACGTTGTGTTGAGAGCGAGGGCCTTTGTTCCTTCAGCTGTCAACACGGCGAATCCTCAAACATATCAAGGGTCGGCAACGCCCATGTTACTCCTTTGAAGTTGCATGCCTCTATAGGCTGCGGTGTCCGCCTACTATCAGGCGGGCCGTACGCTTGCTTGCCACTGTCGTATAAAAAAAGAGACGTGTAGTCTATCTCGCCGCGACATAGCTCGCGGCCTGTGATAGCCCTCTGCTGGTCTATGATAAATTGATAATTGATAAATAATAACTTCAATGTAATAAGCAAGTAAAATAAGCAGAAATTTTATCCCCTAACTAAAAGGAGCTGTGTAATCGAGGAATGGAAAGGTTTGCCATTTTCGACTTCATTTCTATGTCGTTAAGGTTCAAATAGAATCTTTTCAATTCGATATTGCACCATATTTAACAAAGTTCTCAGTTCTTATATTCCACAGCTTGTGATGTTAAAAATGCTTGTCTATTAGTTTGCTAGCCATTCAAATATATTAGAATTATTAGAAATAATATCATGCAATAGTATTATAGTACATATAACTATATAATGTTAAGTCATAAAATAAAAACATTATTTAACAGAAATGCTTTTTCTTGACACAACTCTTTAATTAAATTCAATCATTGTGTTATCTGTGAATTCTCGGCGATCAATTAATGAAAAATAGTGCCATAAATGAAATACTTATACCTGTTTTTGATATTCTTTAGGATTATAAAAGAAAAAAGTTAATAAGACAGGAATAAAAGTAGCTTTTCCTTAATTCGTGGATGTATTTTGTGTGTACAGTCGATTTTAAAGACACATAAGTATAAAATGTGTAACATCGCCTTATAGCAATGTATTAAGGGCTTCTCCTTATATTACATCATCGTTTTTGTCGATTTATGACCCCCCCCCACTCTATCATCATCCTGTTGTCCTCCCCGCCTAAATGGTCAGAGCCCCCTTCCCCCCTATTTGAAAATGACGTAATATATGGACGGCCCCTAAGGTGTAAAAGTGTAAACATATCTTTGAAGTCTACTGTACCAACTTTCTTAGAAATAATATGTATAATATTTATTTATATATTATGATCTATTTATCATAAAAATGTCTTTTTGGTGATAAATAGATGCTAAACAGTAAAACATATCTTACCCTTAATTTGTTAACCCTACATTGCATGACGTAAATTTACATTGCATACAGAAAGTGTCAAAAGGAATAGAGCGGCATTTAATTGTTAAAAAAGAAACAGAAAAAAATGTATCATGTAATTACTATTAATTGAGTCGAAAAGGTAATTTCTAATGAAGTCTCCATCGTCACAATGTTTTCTTTTGCAATATGTATAGGTACTTCCTAGTGTTCCTAAGCCAAGTATACTCAAAAAGGAGTTAAGATTGGTACCCCAGCTGAGAAAAAGATTCCAATTTCATGCCCATTTCACTAAATTATATTAAATTGGATTGAATCCAATAACCTTCACTGGAAAATTGGATGCGGAAATCGAATAAAAAAACTAGTTAAGTAACTGTTAAAGAACTACCCTTCCCTACGTTGGCAAGTCATGATTACAATAATGTAACAGACAGCTTTATCATATATTTTAATGTGTAAATCAAATATACGGAAGTTCAATTTAAATTTCACATTAAATGACGGTCTTCCTATAAACGTACAACATTATACTTGCGGACAGGCGGCCTTTCATACCAGTACCCCACAGTCGGTTTCCGAATTCACCAACCGCATTGCTAAGTTTGTACAAATATCGATTCGGATGCGCGCGCAATCATCTACGTTCATTACTCATAACTTGTCCGCGCGTCTGACCGGTCGCTTGGCTGTACAGCGAAGTGCCAAATCAGGCTTGAATAAAAAAATATACTGTTTTCGAACGCGCCCTTATTAAGACCGAACGCTGGGCCATAGCCAGGCCCAGCGCGAGTTAAAAAAGTAAAAAAAAAACAAAAGATGATCGCGCTCCCGTAATACTCCTGAAGACCTAACATTTAGATCGCGCGTTTAATACAAAAGGAAGAGGAGTAAAGGGATTTTTTGTACAAAAAAGTTGAATTAAACTATTACAACGGCTACCTTAAAGATTTTTAGTAATCATCAAATGCATCCGGCGTTCGTAGTGAATGCTAAAGAGCTTAAGCTAGGATCCACGGAGTCAGAAGACCACTTTAAGTGCGATATACCCATCTCGTTACCCGCGCCTCCGGACATCGCGCCATGTCCTTACCGAGAGAGTTCATCTTTAACCAGGTAAGTCGACGAGGGAATATATTCCCAATCTGAGTATTACTTCCTCATCACATACAAAATGTGTGTGTTTGCAACTACTCTGCTACTGACACGGTTTGTCGGCCAGACTATGGTTCCAGCCTGCATACTTCCTAATACAGATTAACATCGAGCACGCTCGGAGACATTGTGATCAAGAAGCAACAACCAGATGATTATATTTCTAATGAAGGTAAATCAGTCTAGCCAATGTAATAGGTACCGTATTGAATCAAACAATAAATAATTTATTTGTAGGAAATAGGTGTAATATAAGTTTAAGGGCACCCGCTCGCCGCGTTCAGACCTTGGCCTTATGGTGCCTTTCCACTAGAGATGTGCCATGCATACTTAAGGCACTTGTCCCACCGCTGGCGAGTAGTGCCTAATGCTATGTTTTCATACATTTGAAACGTAGATGTAGCCGGAGCGACTTGTCAAATGTATGAAAACATAGCATAGCATGGCATAGCACATCTCTGATGGAAAGGCACCCTTAGACTTCCCACAGGCGCAGCGTTCATTATCGTACTGTAGTAGTAGTAGAGACGTCCACTAAATGATTCAGCCCTTAAGAGGCCGCAGAAAGCTCGGCCGAATTTCACCTTCCCATACAAACGTAGTTACGCTCTCATTTTAAAACTACGTGTTGGATTGTGACGAAATTTTGCATATACAATGACATGAGGTATATATATGTCTGTAATTAGATTATATGGTTCCAATTTATAAAACAAAGTAAATACAGCAAAAACTAGTTTTGTATGAAAAACTTAAATTCGCTGTATTTTTTTTAATTATGTTAGCTGAAGCTACGTATACTAATTTCAGACATAGATATACCTCATTTCATTGAACATGCAGTTTCGTTACAATCTAACACGTAGTTTTAAAATGAGAGCGTAACTACGTTTGTATGGAGAATCGAGCTTACTGCGGACTCATAAGTTTAGTGGGTGCATTGGAAATTATCGCGTGCTTTGAAACGCCGTTCTGACTAGATTTAGAAACAATAAGGTCTGTTTTTTAGATACATGATTCTTAACTACTTATATGATTGTTTATCGAATTTAATCGAGACATGACTGCGTAAAGGTGCCTCGATAGAAAAAAAACAATTTTCCGTTTTTTACTCAGTCTACTCTAATTACATTATTTTACGACACAATAAATTTAATAGTATAGTATTTTATCTAATGTCAGAATCTCATTCTTAATGAATATTAATACAACTTTTCGCTAATTTTTCAATCAACGGAAAAATTGAAAAATTTAATGCTCTGAGCCGGATTCGAAGGCGAACCCAGGCATTCATGGCCCGTCGCAATTCAATTCGTCGTCGTTCAATGTTTTCCTTTGATTTAAAAATTTAAAATTTTTGTTAGCAGCGTTACTGCTTGAAAAAAACAAAAATTAAAACTTCACTAAGTTAGGTATATTTATTGAAATTTGTCCAGAAATGAGTGTTGCATCTCTTTTTCTCGTGCGCGTATCTCTGTTAAGTGGGCGTGGTCGACTCGAATCAAGTCATCCCCTTAAAGGGATATTGGCAGGGATAAAAATGTCCTTTCCAGGGTCTCAAACTATATCCATACCAAATTGCATCTAAATCAGTTCAGTGGTTTAAAAGGTAACATACCGAGTTACACTTGCATTTATTACATTAGTAAAGGAGAGCAGTGGATGTTACGACTCTGGTTAGGACTCCAATGGCGCGTGAGGCTGTTTCTCCGTTGTAGGTACAGTCAGCGTCGTATAGTAAGTAGCAGCCAGAGTAGCCAAATATTTCGTAACACACACTTATTCTTAAAGTAATAAAGACGTGTACTACACTATACCCTATTCCCTTCAAGGCAACCCAATTTGAAACGCAACGAAAATAGTATTGCTATTCGAAAAGCACTTCATGATCGAAATAAGTAAAACTAGTACAATATTTCCCTTTGATGTCCTAGATAAACGAAAAAACGTACTCGAAATTGTATGTTTAAATTCGAATGTTATCTAGAATAAGCTGGCGACAGTTTTAGTGAGTATGTACGTCAAAGCTGTACGTTTGAGAAGCACATATCGGGTGCGTAACGATCGATATAAAAACTTTTGATATATTTTCACTGGATATAACCTTTAAAGGATATAATGCACTTTTGATATAACAACATTTGATATATTCTCATGTAATATAATTATCAACAGCTATAATGACCTTGTAATATAACAACTATTCATCTAACAGTCATAACGTATAACGTACATGGGATATAACTTTTTTCGATATAATACTGAGTTCGTATAAAGTACTATTGGCATAATCTGGAATATTTACTACTATTATTTCTTACCTATTTTACTCTAAGGCAGGTTGGTGTAGGTACAACGACGAGTAACCACTGACACACAACAGTATAATAGCCACTGATAGTTGTAACAATGGTATTATTTGTAGGTTAGGTTAGGGTTAGCTTGTGTCCCTTAGAGCGGAAAAAGGCGAAGCGGGGTGACGTCGACACGCTGGCGGTTAGATTTAGGTTAGGTTGAAATAATTAACGTGTGTGTCAAAACAAAAATTATATCACAAAAAACATTATACCACTAATACATATATCCAATATACATTATATCCATTAAAAGTAATATTAAAAATGTATTAATACTATTTGTTGTTATACCAAAAGTTTATTATGGCCCTTGAGTGATTATATCCAATGAAATTATATTAAATGTTGTTATATCCAATGAAAATATATCAAAAGTTGTTATACCAATCATTACACACCCGCACATATCGCCTGGCTGAAAGCGTTGGAAAGGTTGAAGCGTCCTCCAGCCATGTTAAAACGCAACTGCGCCAAAATATCTGGGTCACCGCTGTGGGTCATATACGACGCAATCAGTGCACTTCCTTTGTCATACCTACGAGTTTACAATGTATGCAAACATAACATACGCTTTTTGTACCACGATCTTGGCAAATAATCTATAGTCTATAGTGTCAGCTTGCCTTATGGTAAGCAGACACTGTAGAGTATGGACGCTTCAGTCCCCAGAGGAGACAAAATGCTATGCTGAACCCTTTCTAAATTTGAAGTCCTCAAATCAATAAAGGGCTGGCAATGTGCTTACGATTGTGAGCTTCGGTGTCTTTCCATCAGGCAGGTTGTAGGCTTGTTCGCGCCCATTGTAATCCTGCCGACTGCGCCAGGTAAACAGAGGCGACGGTGAACTCAATGATACGCACAGGGCAACTACAGACTGGTATTTTTGGTATTTATATGCCCACTACACTACGGAAGGCAATAACCGGTTATATTTTATAACCGGTAATATTAGCCTTGTGGTCTTAGATTTTTTACGATGCCATTCGAACCAGTTTTTGAAAAGGAAAAAATGATTGTATGGGAGCAATTACAATTAAAGAACATATACAAAAAAAATTGAGGCAAAGACGGACCTTGCTGGCGTTAGCCGAAACGCTTCTTACTAATTGATTTAAATGTATGACGTCACCGTCTGCTATTAGTACTAATCGTTGTATGGAAAATCAAGTAAATTGCTTTCTCGGCCGCGAAATACTGCGTTTAGGTCCGTAGTTGTCGTACAATTTCGTTTCTATAAAAGTGTAAGGATTACCAATAGAATCCTTATGTTTTCAATTTACTCTTGGACAATAAAAAAAATGCATTTTTATTCTAAACTTTCTCTTATCTTTTTATGATTTTAATTATATTTTGTACAATACAATAATTTGATGGTTTCCTATCCATTTCGCAACACTAAGTTATCAATATTAATGTCACGCCACTAGCCTATTGTTTTGATTATAGGGGAAAAATAACCGAAAACCGGTTACAGATATTACATATAAACATCAGGAAATAATGACTAGACCATTATTTACACTAAACGGGACTTAATCGCGTATTAACTTATTTATTTACCTTACTGAGGTCTCCCGATGTTTCGGATGTGTTGCATTGCAACATAGAGGAAATGATTATATACTGAGATAGAGTCATCAGCTTCCTCCATTTACTAGCGCCATCTATTGACTGAAGCTCGATTTATCAGCATCGAGTTATACGTATATACATATATATACATATTTACGAGTTACATAGTATATAGGTACATATACATGCATAGCATTGTACGTTCCACCGAGATATTCGAAGCTGTGTTTCCACATCTCTGGCGTATACGATGGGATTCGGATTTACATTCTGTTAGGTACTGTTTTTATTTTTTATGTGATAGGAGGCAAATGAGCAGACGGATCACCTGATGGTAAGCGATTACCGCCGCCCATGGACACCTGCAACACCAGAGGTGTTGTAAGTGCGTTGCCGGCCTTTAAGATGGGTGTACGCTCTTTTTTGAAGGTTTGAAGGTCGTATCGGTTCGGAAATACCGCAGGCGACAATCCATTCCACAGATTAGCTGTGCGAGGCAGGAAGTTTCTGGAGAAGCGCACAGATGAGTTGGTTATATTCAAAATAATAAAAAGTGCGGGATCATAAATAAGCGTATCTTCAATATTCCTGACTGACTGACTCCGCCATTCGAATGAAATTAAAAAAAATAACAAAGAACTGCGTTCCTCTATACACCGAATTATATTATGTGGTTAATGCACACAATATTTGTACTTGTTACCAGGGCTGTTGTTATTAAATAAAAATATATTCTTCTATTTCTTGGTAAATTTACATTAGGTACTCTGGAACATTTACGATTGTTTTCATATAACTCTTTAAAATAGATGCAATTTAGGAACTTTAAAAAAGTTAGTGGAATGGAACGGGAAACAGTTATGCAAAATTACTATCATAATTCATGATATTTCCAAATAACGTCTTATTGTGTTTTTATTGTGTATTTATTTATAAATAAAATAAGAATTTAAAATCAGATCTTATCTTAATAATACTAATTAAAATTATAGAATTAGCTCCATCTGTCGAGAGTGTCGAGTGAAGCTCACAACTAACATTCAAGTTTTAATGTATGGGAGCTGTCAAGTACTGAGTGAAATGCCCCTGTGTTGCAATATCCATGGTCACGGGACAACTGGCTTGTGCGGGTATCAACATCTTCTTGCTGCGCAGGTTTTCTGAACTACCCGCTTTTGGTCTTTATGAACCACTTGTACACTAGGGTTGCCACCCAATATATAATGTGTGAGAATCGTGAAAGTTTAAATCAATCTAATGACTAGACCATTCCGACAAAATTATGAATGCTCATCAACTTAGACATTTTTCATAATTCCTATAGGCATTTTGCGGAAGTAATCGGTTACAATCGGTACTTCGGTTTCGGTTAAAACCGGTTTACATTGCCAACAGCTCACACAGCACACGTGAGAGTTGTATAGAAAGAACGAATGTTTTTGTTCCGTAAACCGCACAGTGTTTTATGAACCCTGTTTTTGTCTAATCTAGTTTTTATTACAGAATTGAATAGCTTTTGTTATTTAAATCACTAGACTGAAAGTCCCACATTGATATCTCTTCTAGTTTATTTTAAAAAAAATCGCAAAGTTTGGCTTTATCCGGGTTACCCGAAACACAAAAACAATTTTAAAAAATAAACTATGAAATATATTTCAATTTTAATTTCATGGGTCGAATGCACATATAAAGACATGTATTTGTACCAATTTTCGTACATCAACAATAAACAAATACTGAAATATTCTAATTTTTCACACTTTTCGTTTTTATTTTTTTATTCCTGAATTATCCCGTATTAGATCGTAATTTTTTGTGTATAGGTAAATCAGACACTTTTCTATCATCAGTTAAAAAATTAAAGTCGAATACCGCGTTATTCAGAAGTTATCATTAAATGTTTGTTCGTTGTCAGGATTGTCACTCAGAATCCGGATATAAAAAATTGCGATTGAGAAAATAATTGAACTTACATATATACGTTGTAAAGATTTCTTAAGTATAATTAAACGAAAATGAAACGCTTGTAGCTTAGTCGTATCAGCGTTATGAAAGTTAGATCATATTATATAACATAAAGTTAATCTTCATTAGCAATAACGAGATTTTCTTCATGTTCGTCCCAAATGCTGAAAACATGATGACTTTCATTGCCAATAGTTTTAAGCAAATCAATAGCATCAGCTGGTAATGGTACCTTTTTTTTTTTCTTTCTTGGATCCCAAAGTCTCAGATCACGGGGTCGGATGATGCTAATGCCCTATGGAAGAGGTCAAACATGGCAGCTTCGCGACTAGTTTTGCGGGAGTGGTGCTCTCTATCAGACCGCCAGAACTTATTTCGCGATTCTGCCCCTTGTTCCGACAACATTCCAATAGGTAACGGTGATGATTCTATTATTTTAGCGCCGTGAATTAAAACTTTATGAAACGTAACCGTCATAGGATGCCACCCGTACTTGTTTACGTACATAGTTGCCAGATCTCTGCAAAAGGTACCAAATTTCTCCGGATCGATTGGAAAGTTGAAAGAAATGACCGTCAGTAAAATATAAATTTTGTCAAGCAGCCATTTTTCTAAGCCCAAAATTTCGGCAAATGTGCCACGGTTTTTGTCAGAAAATGCCGTTCTTGAAGTATTTCAGTCGTTGGTTGTACCTGCGGTTGGGCGCACCACATCTACAAGTAGACCTAATCTCTCTCTAATTGCGTCTTGTATTCTTTTTTTTCTTTCCTCTACAGAGATACCCTCTTTCGTTTTTTTTTCTTATCCACCATTGTTTGACCTCAACCTTGTAGCCATGCTTTAAAAAAAATTCTAAAGCCCTTATCCAAAGATGTAAGGGGCTTATTCCGTGTACCAAGCTTTCTTCTTTAATAGGTTTGGAAAAAACTATCTCCAAATTGTTAAATTGGCCCCGTGATCGATGATCGATTTTCTGGCCAAATCTTTCTTTACCGAAGCATTTTACTTTCTTTATCGGCAGGCTAACTATTTAAGCTAAATAATGACACCAAAAATGTGTCTCTTGTTCTGATAAATCTTTTACTTATTAGCGTAAGACGGTATGCCCCATTCCATCTCATTCCGAATTTAAAGACTTTTCACCTCAAAATACAAAATACAATAAATGGAAAGATCTACAGTTTTTATGTATAAATTACCATACCTTTTCAATAGACAAGCCTAGGTCAAAGAAATCCGGATATAAATTTACTTGCTTATTTTTTCTGAATAACGCGGTATTAGACTCTAATTTTTTAACTGATGATAGAAAAGTGTCTGATTTACCTATACACAAAAAATTCGATATAATACAGGATGATTCGGGAATAAAAAAATAAAAACGAAAAGTGTGAAAAATTAGAATATTTCAGTATTTGTTTATTGTTGATGTACGAAAATTGGTACAAATACATGTCTCTATATGTGCATTCGACCCATGAAATTAAAATTGAATTATATTTCATAGTTTATTTTTTAAAATTGTTTTTGTGTTTCGGGTAACCCGGATAAAGCCAAACTTTGCGATTTTTTTAAAAATAAACTAGAAGAGATATCAATGTGGGACTTTCAGTCTAGTGATTTAAATAACAAAAGCTATTCAATTCTGTAATAAAAACTAGATGAGACAAAAACAGGGTTCATAAAACACTGTGAACCGTTAGTGTCGGCAGACACCAACCAAACGGCGAGGTCGGCGCTCTCGCTGGAATCAATACTTGCTCTCGCAGACTGCACGCAAAATGAGGTCAAGCGTCCGAGAATGCACGTCTGGAATAGACTACATTCGGACCTTTGTCGGTAAAAGCCATTGCATGCTATATTTGGAACTGGCTTTTGCCCGCGACTCCGTCCGCGCGGAACTCGTTTATATCGTACCTCCATACAAACTTCCGCCCCCCATTTCTCCCCCTTAGAGGATGATTTCAGGGATAAAAACTATCCTTTGTCCTTCCTCGGGATTTGAACTCTGTTGGAAGGTCAGATGGCAGTCGCTTTCGTAAAACTAGTGCTTATGCCAAATCTTGGGATTAGGTGCCAGCGGATTACGGGCTCCTTTAGGGGCATTACCGGGAATAACGCTAGGAGGATGATGATGATAGAATTAACCTCCCGCATGGACATCTGTAATACGAAGGCGGACCCGCGTGGGCAGCTAGTCATCATTTCCTTGTTCCCGTCACTAGGGTCATGTCTTTTCTTCCATACCTCTGTCAGTCATCATCACATCACTCACTCCTTTTCGCTTCATATCGTCTCTTACACAGTCCTGCCACCTTACTTGGCCTACCTCGTCTCTTATGCCGTGCCGGATCCAGACTCTCGAGGCGCCTCCTACAGGCGCTTGACACGAGTCTTGGCGAATGGAGGCCGTAGGAGCTAGCCATCCACACTCGATTTAATCAGTTGCCCGCTTCTTCTACTACAAGATGGCCGTGATTGAAGTGACGGCGTTTACTGGTTCCATTTGGTAGAACTCCATAAAAGTGGAACACAACTCGTTACTCCACTCCGTCATTATTAAAAAATAAAACGTGCGTCGTTAGATTAGCTCGTTACTCTGCAGTTTGGAGAGTTTGGATCGGGCATTACATCCATCCACATTCATACCAAATACTCTTTGGTCACATGACTATCATCCCTCCGCATTACGTACCTACCTACACCACGCAGTACGATTTGCTCTTAATTTATACGCGATAGCCTATTTTCAGGTTTCCTCTTACATACACATTTCTTATTCGCGCATCCATCTTAACATTCTCATCCGCCGTAGCCTAGTTGGTAGTGACCCTGCCTATGAAGCCGGAGGTCCCGGGTTCGAATCCCGGCAAGGGCATTATTTGCGTGATGAGCATGAATATTTGTTCCTGAGTCATGGATGTGTTTTATGTATCTAAGAAATTTATTTATCTACATAAGTATGTTTATCGTCGTCTAGTACCCATAGTACAAGCTTTGCTTAGTTTGGGACTAGGTCGATTTGTGTAAGATTGTCCCATATATTTATTTATTTATTCATCTCCGTAACGCGTGGGTAAGCTAGTTTCAAATTAAAATGAATGACCGAATCTTGTGTAAAGTAGGGATGTAACGTACCGGGGTCGTCGCTCGCAGACAGAAGAATCGATACCCAGTCACCGGGACGATGATATCGGTGTAGTGTACCTACCTAGATGTATAGTCTAGCTGCCCCGCTCGCATATTACATTACAGGGGACCTAGGCGGTGTATGTTTATCCGGCAGGTCCATTCTAATACTGGTGAAAGAATTTCTGAAATCGGTTGAGTATTAACGAAGATTATCAAATCAAATCAAATCATTTATTGCACTCATGTTAGTATACAGGTCTTTGATTACACATTACAGTTCAACATGAACCCTGTAAGGGCACAGCAATGAAATAAAATAAATTATAATTTAAATAATAATAAATGTTACATTCCATTTTTTTTTAGTTATGTAATATTAAAAATGTAATTGATAAAGAGAAAATAATAGGTATGTGGTATATAAAAATTCAAATATATCAAAAGATAAAATTTCATGTAAATTAGAAATGTCACAATAATAAATTAATAATAATTCGTAATATCAATTCATTCTTATCATTTAAAAAAATCATCTAATGTATAATATGCTTTCTTGGTGAGGTATGATTTTATTGTATTTTTAAATATTTCATAATTGTCAATGTCTTTAATATTACTGAGAATTTTATTATAATTTTTTATTGACAAGCCAAGCAGATTACCGTTACGTACAAACATTCAAAGCTTACAGACTTGTCCTCTTAATAATCATCCTCACATCCTCCTAGCGTTAATCCCGGTTTTGACTTAAAGGAGCCCGGGGTCCGCATAGACGTGTAATCCCAAAATTTGGCATGGGACTAGTTTTACGAGAGGGACTGCGCCATCTGAATCTGACCTGGTGAGGTAGGGCACAGCGAAATGTCATCCCGCTCGAATTTGGAGCATCCCAACTGGGGAAGTAGGTACCTCCGCCTTGCTGAAGACCACAGCCATAATAACACTACACTTGCTCTGTAGTAGTGTTGTGTTCCTGGAGGTGAGCAAGGTCACCAGAGCTCCCGAGGATGCGTTGTGTTCAGAGCGGAGGCGTTTGTTCCTTCAGCTGTCAACACGGCGAATCCTTAAACATATCAAGGGTCGGCAACGCCCATGTTACTCCTTTGGAGTTGCATGCGTCTATAGGCTGCGGTGTCCGCTTACCATCAGGCGGGCCGTACACTTGTTTGCCATCGCCGTTGTATAAAAAAAACATTACAACCCAGAGATAACTACTAGACTTTATTAGGATTAGACCGATTTCTTCACGCTCCAAAGATCCCATCCAACACTTTATTTTATTTTATTTTTCTATATATTTCTTTTTTAAACATGCCAACCCTTTCGCGTTTTGAATTTGCGTTACATATTTAACAAATTTATTGTATTAGTTATTTATTTATTATGTGTAGGTATATACGTTTGTATCGGTAGTATGTTGTGTTGCGTTCCGTGGGTCACGTACGGTGCTGTCTGAAAATCAGCGCTGAAGGTGTCTGTCTGACACCTCGGCATAATGCTGAGACAGCGGCCGATTCACTACCGCGAAGACGCACACATTATGTGTCAATTGTACTGTATTTTCTTTCTTGTCTCTGTGTGTCTTTTGTGTAGTGAATAAATGTCTTTTTTCTTTATGTTGTACTGCACCGAAAAGCCACTGCGCATAAAAAGATATTTCGCAAAAAAAAAAAATTCACTTCAAAAAATTGTTAGAATAGAAACTTGTGTTAAAATAGATGACCGAATCTTGTGTGAAGAAGGATCGGAGGTATACCGGGGTCGTCGCTCGCAGGCGGAAGAATCAATACCGAGTCACCGGGACGGGGTAGATGTCCACTAGCTGCTCCGCTGTGTAGTTACAGGGGACCTAGGCGGTCTCTGGAGACTCTGGAAGGTCCATTCTATGTGCTGGATTATCCCTGCATATGAACTTACAAAGCCTCCTGTATATTTATGTTAGACTAGCTACCCGGCGGCCCGGCTTCGCACAGTTAGTGTACCCGTTTAAAAAATAAGATATTTCCTGCGGTAAAAAGTAGCCTTTGTTCATCAAGGATAATGCCGGCTTCCAATGATATTTTTAAATCGGTCTAGTAGTTTCGGAGCCTATTCAATATAAACAAACAAACAATCAAATCCTTCCTCTTTATAATATTAATTAATAGTGTACACAGATAGTGTAGATTTTGAATGTTTATTCGATTCCCGAACGTAATATTACTTTTTTTTGAGTTTTAGGCTGTCAAGATTACATTGCATTGATACCTTGTGACAGTTGTGACACAGGTCAATAAACCTGTTGTGTATTTAAATACGGTGTTTCTTTGGACAACTCTATTATTTATAACTCCCGACGCAAAAAGAGGGGTGTTATAAGTTTGACGTTACTTTGTGTCTGTCTGTGACATCGTAGCTCCTAAACAAATGGATCGATTTTAATGCGGTCTTTTGTAAAGCTGACGTACTCGAGATAGTTCTTAGCTATGTTTCAACAAAGTGGTTCAGCCGGTTTTGAGATATTGAATTTTGAAATGAAAATGTTGGTGGTTTTTCAACTATACCTACATGTTAATTATGGCATAAACAACAGCTGAACATACTTAAAATAATTTTGAGCTCTTGTTTATGCATTATCGACTGTATTTGCTTCTACGAGTATAGTCTACTTATATGTATACCGGGTGGAAAGGCACGACGATCCTTTCCGCAAAGGGGGGTTAGTTTAAGTGATGGAGAATCGATCCGTAATTTTTAGATTTTTTTTACGAACACTTAGTAAAAATATTAAAGTTAATTAATGTTCTTCTTAGTGACAACCTTACTATTACTACGTACTAATAATTGTATATACGTATTGATAAAGGTCAATGACCCTTGTGTTATTGTTAAAATGTTACTGAACCTAATGAGGGTTGTCACTAGCAGTATTTTGCATTAAAAATTAACTGCCGATAACTTCAAAACGCTTACGAATATGAAAATAGTTTCTTTAGAGGAAATACAGTACTAAATCTAAACAATCCCCATTATGCGGAAAGGATCGTCGTGCCTTTCCACCCGGTATATATATAACTTATGAGCAAATAAAGAACTCAGAGGCGTCTCTAGTCTATGTAGCGCCCGTGTGCAAACATTACTCTAGCGCCCCCTAGTAAGCGCGCGGGCAAAATGGAATAGTAGCGGGCGGCGCTCGGCGCCCCCTAGGACCGCTGCGCCCGTGAGCAACGCCCTGCACCATAGGTAAAGATGCCTCTGAAATAGCTAAAACTGAAAGGTACAATCTGATTTAGGCGGCGGAATTTGTGGCGTACAAGTGACGTGACGTCTATTGTCCTACAAACTCATTGGGAAAATATAGAACAGAGGGCACTCACACATACACACATGCGGGACAAGGATTAAGCTTAGACAATAACAAAAGTGGGAACGTATGTATTTGTAAGGTATTTTCTAAATTAGGAACCAAAATAATGTCCTAGTAAAAAGTGGAGTATCAAAATCTATAGGTGCTATACTATTCGTGTTTCCATATGAGCGATAGTGGCGCCCCTATTATTTTCTACTCTTTGTGAAATAAATAAATCTAAATCTACAGCAAGTTGTTGTGACAAATTGAACATACCTAATGAATACACCTGTATCTGTAGAATACGTAGACAACTACAGTATGACTCACCTCACCTGCGATCAATATGCTTTCTCGGAAAATTGCCAACTACCCAAACAAACACAGACTTTAACGGCTCTAGGAAGTGTAAGAGCTTCTAGACGTCGCGACGTGACTTTAGTAAAGCCAAAGATATACTTAATATAACATTATTGAATAAATTAATGACACATCTCCTCGTACTTAATGAAATGTATACAGGGTGGAAAGTTAAAACGGGGCAGTAAGGGCAGCTACTAGATCCCTTGCCGCCACGCAAAAATGTCATTGGGATTTCATTCCTAACTTTTTAAGTGATGACAATCTACATTCATAGATTTTTGAAAAATGTACAGTCAGCGAGAAAATCATCAATTTTGTCGATTTTTTTAATGCCAATCGATCCCATTCCTATTAAGGATCAAAATACTCTTTGGGACCGACTAAGGTTTGACTACTAGAACGCCCAGAAATCAAAGAAAACTTTTTCCATACAGTTAGTATGGGAATACCAAAGTGCGAGTAGTCTTTTAGTTAGACGATCACGATTTTGCGTGGCGGCAAGGGATCTAGTAGCTGCCATTACTGCCCCGTTTTAACTTTCCACCCTGTATAAGCTATTGTCAAAGTTTTTGAAATAAACTATTACTTACTATTATTATCTCCGCTTGGAGGCGGTGCGGGTCGGGCGCCGGGTGGCTCTAATGAGCTGTGACCTTTAATGTCGAGAGCGCCCTAGGGCAGCACCTCATCGGCCATAGAAATATTTATAACGAAAAAAAATCACTACTGCTAGTCGCGCGCCTTACGAGTAGACACCTGCCTTCCAGTTTGCCTATATGGATAATCCGCCTGTGTTACCTACGTGTTTTAATTCTATTAAGGACTAGTTTTTCTCCGCGACTTCGTCCGGGTATATTCGTTAATCGTCTTTTTTAACCCTCGAAACAAAAAGGGGTGTTTTGAATTTGACTTGTTTATTTATTGACAAATACATTTACGTGACATTACAGTAATAACCAATGCGTCACGAAACCAAAACAACAAAAAATACTATTTAGGTGTTCGCGTGTATGTATGTCTGTAGCTCCTAAACGAATTTACCTATTTTAATGCGTTTTTTTTTGTCCGAAAGCTGACGTGATCGAGATGGTTCTTAGTTACGTCTTAACGAAATCGGTTCAGCCAGTTTTGAGATATTGAACTTTAAAATGAAAGATTTTTTTTATATATATATATACAACGACGGTGGAAAACAAGCGCACGGCCCGCCTGATGGTAAGCGGACACCACAGCCTATAAACGCATGCAACTCCAAAGGAGTAGGTAACATGGGCGTTGCCGACCCTTGGTATGTTTGAGGATTCACCGTATTGACAGCTGAAAGAACAAATTCCTCGCTCTCAACACAACGCGTCCTCGGGAGCTCTGGCGACGTTGCTCACCTCCAGGAACACAACACTACTACAGAGCAAGTAGTAGTGTTATTATGGCTGTGGTCTTCTGCAAGGCGGAGGTACTTCCCCAGTTGGGCTGCTACAAATTCTAGCGGGATAACATTTCGCTGTGTCCTACCTCACCAGAAAGTGTCGCGGGTTTTTCAACTATTCTAAGTTGTTAATTATTTTCAAACGCCTTACGAAATCTAATAGCAAGTATGCTATCATACTTCCCACAGGCACTAATTTCCACTCCCCTTTTCTATCCCTTTAACGGATGATTTTCGAGATGAAAACTATCCTAAGTCCTTCCCGGGGTCCTAAGTTCCCAGGGTAGGCAACCTATTACCATAACAAATTTCATCTTAATCAATTCAGCTGTTTAAGTGTGAAAGGATAAACGACAGACACTGTTAGGTACTTTCGCATTTATAATATTAGTATGTGCCATATATGATAATACATCATCATATCAGCCGACAGCTGTCCACTGCTGGACATAGGTCTCCCCCAAAGAGTGCCAAAGTGACTGGTTAGGCCAGCAGTCCACCTTATGTTGCCACAATACTCATATTTTTATGACTTCTCAAGACAGTAATAAGGCTGGCCATGTGTTTATTCCGTCTAGACTGATACATGTGCTTTCGTGCTGAACTCTAGCGTGTTTTCACGAAACTATTGACCTCGAGTAATTTTGTGTTACGCAACAGCTTTCATTCATTAACTAGGTGACTTTTCGTCCATATATTGGATCCGATTACTCGTAGTACCCAGTACAAAGCTCATAACTTAGGATAATTTGAAGCAGAATTTGCCTTGAATAGTTGTTACCCGCAAAATGCCCCCACAGAATGGGTGCCATTGCCATTATGCGGGGAAGGGGGCGGGGTGTCAAAACGATGCCAGGCAGCCGTTTAGTTTGAGAGGAGCTCGCATCCCATGGTTTTTTCGTTCGGTGGCCAGAACTAACCAAATTTTTAGAAGAGTAAGATATATTGATAACTATCTATGTAGTAGATAATTTACTTCAAAAACAAAGTTTTAACCGACTTCAATTTAGTACTCCGCCAAGCCACGAGAACATTTCCTATTTTTTTTACAATTTTCCACATGAACTGATTTCCGATAGCAAATGCGTTGATTACTATAGAAAAAAACCTAATCGCTGTATGTGGGCCGATAATATTTGAGGACTTCCATCGATTCCCCAAGATCATCACCAATGGCACTTCATTAGTTCCTATTTCAACAGAATCTGATCAGAACCTGTGACGTACTTTTGCACTTTTAAGTACATAATTGAGGAATTCGATATGTCATCTGTGGTCTTCATCATCAATTCCTCGCCACCAAATTTATGATTCCGGATGTAAATACACGAGTTATAACAGAAAATACCAAAATCACTACACGCGTGCCTAATAAAATTGAGGAGTCCCCTCAATTCCTCGTGGATCCCATCATCTAACTGAATTTTGAAAAAATGGGACCCACCTGGAAGTATATAGGTACATACGAATAAAAAAAAAATTTTCGAATCGGCTCATCAATGACGGAGTTCTGAGGTAACAAACATTGAAAATAATAATAATAATAAAAAAATACAGCCGAATTGAGAACCTCCTCCTTTTTTTTGAAGTCGGTTAAAAAAGAGTTAGAAAGTCTATCGTGATGATTTATATTGTTGTTGTAGTTGTTTATCGTGATGATTTATAGCTATGTTGGTCGCGTCGGAGTTGATTTACATTTTAGATCTATATGCCTAGTTAATGATTAGCGTAACTAGATACAAATATTCGATTAAATATTTGCAGGCACGATGCAATAAACTTTACGTAAATTCAAAGTACCTACTTATAGCCCAAGCACTTTATTTTCATTAGTATGGAAAAAAAAATATGGAAATTTGGAAATAATTCATAACAGCAGCTTTTTTGTGTCATCATCATCATCATCATATCAGCCGAAAGACGTCCACTGCTGGACATAGGCCTCCCCCAAAGAGTGCCAAAGTGACCGATCCCGCGCCACCCGCATCCAGCGGACTCCCGCAACCTTTACCAGGTCATCAGTCCACCTTGTCGGGGGCCTACCCACGCTGCGCCTTCCGGTACGTGGTCGCCACTCGAGAACCTTTCCGCCCCAACGGCCATCGGTTCTACGTGCTATGTGCCCCGCCCACTGCCACTTAAGTTTAGCGATCCGGAGGGCTATATCGGTTACCTTGGTTCTGCTGCGGATAGCCTCATTTCTGATGCGGTCACGCAGAGAGAAACTCCCAACATGGCCCTCTCCATTGCCCTTTGGGTGACTTTGGGTGACTTTTTTTTTGTGTGCAACTGATATATTATCATTTTAGTAATTACGTATACTCAAAATCCACCAAAATATTAGTCATCAAAAAAAATCTATATTTAACCAATTCCTAAAAGAAGAGGAAAAATTTTAATAGATATTTTAATTTTTGTTTTGGTTAATTTCCAGAAGCACTTCAAGAATAATAAATAAATCACACAAAAAACATAATGGATGAGTCATTTATTTTTATATATTTACTTCCCGATGGAAATTTTGGTGGATTCGTGGATAAGGCATCTTAGAATAACATTTGAAAATTAAACAAACAAAAAAACGCTGTTATAAATTAATGTTTGAAAAAAACGTAATTTTCCTGGGGTATTAATACTCGTAAAGCACAATCAGAATAAGTTTGTTTTTATTTATGTATCAGATGTTTTGATAACATTACGAATCCATTCCGCTGCAAATTAAGTTTATTGCACAACTGATCGTAATTCAAAATGCGGTACATCACGGCACCCCGTCATTTCAGTTAAAGCAGTTAGTCGACGTAAGAGACTATAATTGTTATAGTAGATAGTCTTTTTTATACCCACGGCTTATATTGATCCGTGCTTCCCAGTACCAAGCGGCGAATTACGACGATATTTCAGCCCCCCTATTCCGTAACTTGTTTTAAGCTCACCTCGACGCTCACCCACAAATATATCTTGACACAGCGATGCGTAGTAACTAAGCGTAGGTAGTGGTCTAGTTTCGTGACGGGTGACCGGCGGGGTGAGCCGCATTAGCGCGTAGTGAATAACAGTATTGATCGGAGACGGCAAAGACATGAACAGTACTTGATTTTTGTTATCTTAGATTCAACTAGGTGCCGCGTTGATTCGCCCGTGTATTAGGTACACAACATGACCGTCCAGAAAGTTCATTGAACACTGAAATCGCAAATATTATATAAATGCGAAAGTATGGATGGATGTATGTTCCTTTTTTGTCAGAATAGGACATAGGCTATAAATTATGTCAAATTTCATCCCTCTTAGGGATGAAACTTTAGTTACTTTACTAGTTATTGGGATAAGACCGGTTTCCTCACGATGTTTTCCTTCACCGAAAAGCTAACGATAAATATTCCGTACATAAGTTCCGAAAAACTCATGTGTACGAGCCAGGATTCGAACCCACGACCGCCGCTTGACAGCCGCATGCCTGAACCACTAGGCTACCGTAGCTCAAAAAATATGCGGAACCCAAAATTAATTTTGTGCAGTTTAAGCTGATAACGAAATTTATAAATTTCAAATCACCCGCCTCCCAAGCCGTTGTAAGACGGAACTGATTGAAAGATTTACCTCCTCACGTATTTATAAAACTTAAAACGCCTCTGCTAAAAACAGCGCTGGCACCATGCTGAATCGGGATCGGGACCATTTCATGGCGCGTTTTTGTGTACCTAATGTTTTTTTCTTTCTTTATTTCAAAATACTGGTTCCAACATCCTATCTTAGAAGACTAGATCGATCGCTGTGTTCTAAAACATGTAGGGATAGCGTCTATGGCCTAGCTTCAATGTGTCTCGCATGTGGTAAATAATTCAGTCAGGCAGCCATCGCCCGCCTGATGAGCTGATGACGTTAGTAAATATTGATTTCCAGTGAAGGCCTAGTTCAATAACTCTCTTGGAAAGACATGAGACACGAAGTGGCATGCTAAATGTGGATTGATTACAATCTCTGGGCATCACTGAAAATTATAAGCGAATCGCTCATAGCCTAGCGGCGCCTGCGGGTCGGAAACGATAACGCAGGTTAAGCAAAGACGGAAGCGGTCAGTCTTTGGATGGGTGACCGCTTGATGTTTGAGTGGTTAAAATAAATGAGCACTTCCGTGCTTTGGAAGGCACGCTAAGCAGTTGGTCCCGGCAGCTGTCTATGACAGTAGTCGTTAAGCCGAGTTAGAGGCCTTCGGGCGGCTTAAGAACTTCTAGCAGTCGAGTTGCCCACTCATTTGACAAAGGGAGGACAACTGTTCGCGTCCGCTCGAGCTACCTACCACAACCCTGCACGTGTCCGGGTGGTACTAAAGAGTGACAAACTTTAAAGGCCAAAATAATGTATGCCATACATGTTAATTCGTTGGATGACATTGATTTGTATACTTATGTAAAATTGCTATGCCCTACCTGGGCCCATATGAAACGAATGTACCTATTATATAAGACCTGTACAACTATGGACGCAATAAACGATATGAATATGAATATGAATATGAATAAATAAATACTGAAAATTATACCGACGTTGTGAAAAAAACAGAAGAATCATAAGTCTGTCTCTGATAAGGCGGGTAACGTAGTTTTTACTAGCTTCTGCCCGCGAATCCGTCCGTGTGGAGCTCGTTTATATCATATCTCCATATCTACTTTCATCCTCCGTTTCACCCCCGCCGGGGATGCTTTTAGGATAAAAACCATCCGATGTCCTTCCAAGAGGTTCAAACTATATTCATACCTTCATCGCAATTCGTTCAGCGGTTTAAGTTTAAGCTTGAAGAGGTAACAGACAGACATATTTTCGCATTTTTAATATTAGTATGGATTTCCAGTGAAGGCCTAGTTCAATAACAATCTTAGAAAGCCATGAGACACGACACGGCATGTTAAAGATGACAATCTCAAGGTACGCTGAAAAAAAAATTGGTTAACTGTAACCAAAGTTTGGCTACCAGTAGGTAATCTAGGGACTAGGGACTTGCGAACTACTGGTTATCAGCAGGCATCGTAAACTGCGAGCGAAATCCATTGAAGTACTAGGGTTGTTACTTAGTCAAGTCAAGTCGAAGTCAAAAAATATTTATTGAGTAGGCTTAGCAACAAGCACTTTCGAATGGTCATTTATGCTACTTATACATTTAAATGGAGGAATGTGTTTATTTATCATTAACATCATTATATTACACTTATCAGTGTCTATGTAACCTGGGAAATTGCAATGCTGATTGTATTGTTTGCGTTGTTTCGCCATCGAATTTGCGAAAATTATTACTCACTATCCCAAGTGAAAAATTTGAAGAGTTTTGGATAAAAATTGTAAATTCAATGCAAACATTTACCATTAAACTGCAATAATAACATTAAACTAAGATTCAGATTCTGTTCAGATTATTTTAGTACATAATATTTTAGTTCATCAATTTAGAACCATCGCCATCCCTAACTGGTTGTCATAGGTCATTTCAATGGATTTCGCTCGCAGTTTGCGATGCCTGCTTATCAGTAACAAAACCTCGCTAGTTAGCTTACGTAAAACCTGTTAACAATAACAAAAACTTAAGTAACTAACATACCAAATATAAATCTACAAAACTAGTTTTGGACCCATTACTAAACTGATTGTTTATATTTAACTAAAGTAAGTTTACTTTAGTTAAATAGTTTACTTACCACAGTGCCTAAAGACTCGTCTCTATAATCAATGTGTCCTGCCCACAATGACGTATGGTGTTGAGACATGGACGCTCACAAAGGAGGCTGTGCATAAAGTACGGGTAGCACAGAGAGCCATGGAGCGCGCCATGCTCGGCATTAACCTATAAGACCGAGTGAGGAATACTGAGGTCCGACGTCACACTAAGGTGCGTGACGTCGTAGAAGTCATAACGCAACTCAAATGGAGTTGGGCGGGACACATTGCCAGGCAGCGTGACGGTAGGTGGACCAAAACGTTAACTGATTGGTGGCCACTTACAGGAAAAAGAAGCGTCGGTCGTCCACCAGCACTATGGGTTGACGACGTAAAAAAGACCGCGGGTCATTTCTGGATGAGACTAGCGCGGGACCGGGATAAGTGGCGGACTCGAAGAGAGGCTTATGCTCAGCAGTGGGCGATTGAAGGCTGAAAATGATGATGATGATAAAGTTTACTTCCCTACAACGAAACTTTCAACTAACAAAACTATTTAGGTTGATCCTGAGGTGTGAGGAGTACAGCAAGATGACTCCATTCATTAATGTAACGGATACGGACGTTTCACGCACGAGTGCATTTGCTTTATCTAATGAATAACTATCCTATTTCCGATCCTATTTCCTAGCATCCCTGAACCTGATGCTATGTCTCACATTACCGAATCCAATTAACAAGTAACCTCATTTCAGTAACCTTCACTGTTAGAGTATGCCTATATAAACCAATGCATTTTCTAATAAAGAGATCATTCTATATCCGAGACTCGTCGTATTATTTACTCATCTACGTACAACATCTCAATCCTTTTTTTCAGTGTATCACTGAAAATTATATCGACGTAGTGAGAACAGTAGAATCATAAATCAGTCTCTGATAAGGCGGGTAGCGTACTCGTAGGGTTTCAGACGAGCGAGCGCAGCGAACCAAGTTCTATGCTTCTGCTTGGCTCGAAAATCGTTCATATGCCCGGTGTCTGTCCTTCTATCCGGCTGTTTCTACTCTACTCGTACAGCACGTCTATCATGAGACGGCCGCGACAGGCTCTCGATTTTTCTCGCACTATCCGTCTCCCTCTTATTAGAACACTTAGAACAAGAGGTATAGTGCGAGAAACATCGAAGGTACTTAGGTCACGGTCGTCTCATGATAGGCATGCTAGCTGATCGTTAATTACCTAAGATCTATTTCAATGGAATTTGATAACTATGTAAACAAACCGTCATACTGAAATTGATAAATGTCAATTTCAATAGATTGTTTGTTTACATAGTTAGCAGATTCCATTGATTTTGATCTTATATAGAATTTTTCAGTGAAGTCACGTTTTTTTTTTACAAATTGCATGCTCTCGTGTTCTTCAGCTCATGTATTAGCTCTCCTTGACAATATCCATCCATACTAATATTATAAATGCAAAAGTGTGTATGTCTGTCTGTTACCACTTCACGCTTAAACCGCTGAACCGATTGCGATGAAATCTGGTATGGAGATAGTTGAAGGGAAAAGGATAGTTTTTATCCCAGAAATCATCCCTTAAGAATGTGAAATGGTGTATGAAAGTTTGTACAGAGCTACGATATAAACAAGTTTCACGCGAACTGAATCGCGACCAGAAGTTTGTATGTACATATATCTTCGTCTTATTACCTAAGTGTAAGGTTGCGGGAGTCCGCTGGATGTGGGTGGTGCGGGATCGGTCACTTTGGAACTCTTTAGGGGAGGCCTATGTCCAGCAGTGGACGTCTTTCAGCCGATACCTAAATGTAGTATGAACATAGCTTCGTGCATTCACGACCAACCATTTCGTAGCATTAGTTACTGGTATATGTTGTGGACACTCGTAGCACTACTTACTACTACGTTCGTATTTGTGAACTCGCGTAGCACTACTACGTTCGTATTTGTGAACTCGCGTAGCACTACTACGTTCGTATTTGTGAACTCGCGTAGCACTACTACGTTCGTATATGTGAACTCGCGTAGCACTACTACGCGCGTATTTATGAACTCGCTTAGCACTACTACGCGCATATTTCTGAACTCTCGTAGCAAGCACTACTACGCGCGTTTTCTTGAAGTTGCGTAGCATTACTACGCACTTATTTGTGAATTCTCGTAGCACCACTACGCGCGCATTTGTGAACTCTCGTAGCACTACCGGCTGTCGGTCGGCAGTCGGTTAGTAAAAGATTCCGACGGATTGACAACCGCTTCCTTTTAGAAGTCAGTTAAAAATCGTAAATTGCAAATGAAAGGGAAAACATACAAATCCTTCCGTCTTCCAGGTGATTTCCGGAATAAACAACAATTTCAAAATGGCAAATAAGTACCTACCTACAGTTGCACGGTTAGACCTCTCCCGCCCTATCCGTCTAAATGTCCAAAATAAATGGTGTGGATTTAGTTGGCGCGCGCGCATCGATGTATCAAAGACAGACAGGCAACTATGGAACCCTACACTGCGCGTGGCCCGACACGCACTAGGCTGGTATTTTTAATCCATTATTTAAGGGCATTCTAGACATATAACCCGCCTCGGTCATCGTCGACCCTTTATTGATTTGTGATGTTATAAATAGCCGCGATATCAAAGTCAGACATAGGCAGTGACCGTGTGATGATGCCGATATTGATTTTCAGTGAAGGCCTCGCTCGATAACCAGTCAGCTTGACGATATAAGCCGTATCCACACGTCTAAGCATGGGAGTCCATCTTGCAGTCCGCTGCGTGATTCCTGTCCGTGTGGATAGTTGCATTGTAACAAGTGCTTTCTCCCGGCTATGTGCCCCTTCAAAACACTGTCGCAGAAAATTGTCAAGAAAAAATAAGAACAAACTAATAAGGTCAGTAATGAAGCTAAAACCCTGGGAAAGCTTTGGATATGAAAGAAACAATTGCCAAATGCTATTATACTCTTTATTTCACAGAAAGGCACCGTAACTGTAACGGAAGCTGTATATATCTTACACCAATTTGCATGTCATGGCGAGACCAGTCAACCTTTCAATCTATGAATCCTGACCTATTTCGATTGCTAAGGATAGAGCTGGGTCGTGTAACACTAGGTCCAAAGGACTGGAATCTCTACCATGAGTAAGTTACACCTTTATTACACTGTACTTCTTAAATACTAATATGGCAATGGATTGGCACCAGGGATAAAATTTCTAACTATAATTATTTACACAATTATATCTTTATTTTAGGTACGCCTGTTTCGAACTGGAGCGAACACACCTGAATTTACTGCTGTGGAAGGCGACCGGACAGCAGGCGGACCTTGAAACTGGGTAGCTTCCTCCGTCTCGCTAGAGGGACCCGATGCCGAAGCTGCTAGACAAGAAGCATTTCCAACAAACAAACACTTTCTTAATCCTTCTCCTTCTTTCTCAATTTCCCGTTCACTGAAAATAATTAAATTGGATTAATTAGTGAACGGTGGGTACCTACTACACGCCGACATGAAACCTTCACAAAATGGGTAAATTTATCTTACCAATAGTGAACTATATAACTTTCATAGTTCCTCCTATCGCGAAACTCCCTCCTCGCTGAATTCCTCTCCTGAAAAGACCAGAGAACAGATTACTACCTAATTCCTCGTGTTTCGCGCCACGCGGAATTACACTCAATCCATCACAATTAATACTCACGGTTCTTCTCCCTTTCAGGACACCGGTACGGAATCAGCTCCCAAAATGGTGACCACCAATGGGTCAGAAATAAGATTTCTTCAGAAACCTGATGCTGCTGTGTCAGCCGCGAATTCAAAAATGGCCCCATGAACATCTTGGGAAACCCACTAGCCCTCAGGCCTTATCTCTGGTATTGCAGTGGAATAAATTATCCAATCCTGAATACTGTCTTTTAATTTTTTATCTCACCTAATTGAAACCTGCTACTATTAATTTATATGAAAATTAAATTGGGGATTGCTAATTCTTTGTAATTTCCTTTAATTCAGAATTAGCCCCATTTTCAAACTTGGAATTTGTAAGTTCACTAACAAAATTCTATATACCTATCTAGATCTTGATTGCTACCAAGTTGCATTAAAAACTCAATTTTATATTTAAAAATAGGATTTTTCCCTAAGCTGACAACACAGACCACAGGTTCATTACAACACAATTAAAGCTGTTTAAGACTTCTTTTTAGATGCTGTGTTGATGTTTAGAGGCAGTGCTACACGATGCCAATAAATTAAAATATTACGCCGTTACAGCATGCTGCTGTATTCGGCAAGTCCGGCAACCCATATCCTCATTCTATCTCTCTCTGATCCATGACGCAAGCGAACGACTCACAGGTCTACAAGGTCACTGTGTAGATAATCTGTGAGTCAGCGGTTGCGTCATGGGGCAGCGAAATTTACTGGAAAATCGAACCACCGGGCCGGTAAACAATCATAAAATAAGTATGTACTTACCTTATAATACCTAATCGTACACAAGCCTAAAACGAAATCTTGGGTTGCCTGGTCTTATGTCACATTCGTCTACAATATGCATATACATATCCGTCTACAATATTCCTCGTCAAGATTCACTATAAATACTTATTTAGGTAAATATAAATCTCGCTTCATCATAAAGTATTCGCGTCGAACGACGAACCCACTTCTCTGCGCTGCGGCTTCAGCGATTCAGGAGCCTTCGAATGACGCAACCGATCCGACTCAAATCTAATTACGGAATAAGTAGGTACCACAGAATATATAATATTACTTACGTATCTGTAGGTACACGTCTCTTAGAAGGTCCCTATCTATATCTTAAGCGTTTGTCGAACTAGCGAGCGAAGCAAACGAAGTTTTGTGCTTCAGCTTGGGCCGAAAATCGTTTCTCCGGTCGGTGTCCGATGTTTCTGTCCGATATCTCGCAAACGAATTACAGAGTTGAAAAATGGTTTTAAAAAACTCATAATATTCAACGGTACTTTTGGTTTGGGTACACTTTGGGTTTCACCGGAAAAATAATGTAGGTACATCCCCAATTTAGGTGTAGGAGAGGTAAAATAAATAATAAATAAATAAATAAATATTAGGGGACAATCTTACACAAATCGACCTAGCCCCAAACTAAGCAAAGCTTGTACTATGGGTACAAGACGACAATAAACATACTTAAATACATAAATAAATACTTAAATACATAGAAAACATCCATGACTCAGGAACAAATATTCGTGCTCATCACACAAATAAATGCCCTTACCCTCAGTTTTTTAGGTACCCTAAAATACTGGATTACAGTTTTCTAGGTAGTAAGGGTTGCTGAGCTAAGCCGAAGACGGACGGACGGACGAACGGACGGACAAACAGACGGGCATGACGAAACTATAAGGGTTCCTTGTTGACCACGGAACCCTAAAAAGCTTCCCATAACACAAGTCTTATTGAGCTTGCTATGGGGCTAGTTCGGTTTGTGTAAGATTGTCCCCTAACATTTATTTATTTCATTTATAAAGCTATGAAAGTAACGAGTATATCCTTGGTCGCAATTTAAACAACACAATTATTTTGTTCACAGGAGCTGTCCAATATGGACTCCCAAATACTGGGCACCTCGGCACCAACGCCTGTCGCACCGATATCCTGCTCGATTGACCTGCCCACCGATGCCATCGTCGAGGTAAGCTAGCGGAACCAGGGGGGTGGGGAGACCCAAGCATTCATCTGAGTCTGTACCAAAATCGTGCCAAAATCTAACCTCAGTGAACTCTCTAAACTAAATCAAATTAAATTACACTATTATATTCTGACTTGTTTTGTTATAAGAATAAATTCATATCCTTTGGGGCCGATTTTTCAATCTCTAGATAAAGTTATCCGTCAGTTAAAATTATCACCATCTTATTCTTAAGTCATATGAAAGAAAAGGACCTAACATTTATCTGACAGATAGTTTTATATGGGAATTGATAAATCGGCTCTTAGAAAATAGAATTACCTGTAGATGAGACGGTAATATGAGAAGGGGTGTGTGACATCTAAATGGCTAATAGTTGACGCACCGTATTGTTCACCATTATTGCTAAGGATTATGATTGAAATCGCCAATTATCGGGTCAGTGTCCAGCACTGGGATGCCTTATCTAAACGTAATGATTATTCTAGAGTTGAATGCGTCCCCGAATCTTAGAGAATAAACTAGCGTCCTGGTTAAGTTAAGGCTTAAGGAGCCCCCCTTAAGCCTTAACTTGGCACGCCACTTTAAATCTGGAGACTTTTCCCAAAAACTATGTACGAAATATCATTTGATAGGTATTTAACAGTGGCGTTTCGGTGCAGGAAAACATCGCGAGGAAACCGGTCTAATCCCAATAAGGTCTAGTTTTCCCTCTGGGTTGGAAGGTCAGATGGCAGTCGCTTTCTTTAAACTTGGGATTGGGTGTCAAAGCTGATCTTTTTGGGGCACAGTCGGGAAGAACGCTAGGGCTAGGCTCAGGACGATGATGACTCGGGGCTCCTTGAGTTTCACCGAAGGAGGATGTCCACTATCATTGTTTGTTCCGCAGGCAAGCCTGTCTCCTGACAAAGCAGGCTCGCTGCTGTCGGTACAGTCAGCTCCACCTGAGCAGAGGGAGCGGCCTCATAGCCTCAAGCTCGAGCTGCCGCTAGCTACCGTAAGTCTCATTCGTATTTATCTCATTTCCACGGTTACCTATCCCCGCGGGACGGTGTCCCTATACAACCTATCAGGCTCTGTCTCTGTGTGCGTCCCATGAGCACGGACAGGGACGGCATCCAATCCTGCTGTACTCCTTTCATTTTATTAAATTATCGGAAGGACTTCTTCATGTTGGCTGTTGGAGATGCTACACGAGCGAAATCGGTAGGACTGCCAACCAAGGTCACGGAAAATCTAGTATGAAGTGACCTTGATTTGGCCGGCCGCCGTGCTACCGACACGTAACCACGGTATACTCTTGCTTGCCAGAATTTCATTTGCCCGAATTTTATCTGCCATAATATACAACTGCCATAATGTTGTTTTTTATAATTTTGTATGCCATACTCATTGTTTACCATAATAATTATATGCCAGAATCTTTGTTTTCCATAATATCAATATCAATAATCTAATTTTCCATAATCATTGTAATCCATAACTATCACATGCCATAATGTCATGTGCCATCCATCTCAACATCCATAATATTCTTATGTGATAAAGTGGGTACGTATTGCAGTCTCAAATATTTTAAAAAAATACCTCAAACCTATCCGCGATCCGAGTCGGTTTTGCCACTAAGTAAAAATGAACTTTTCGCTGAGATTACCTAATGCCAAGATAGTGTTGTATCGTAGGCAGTAGGGAACAGGGGCTTAGTGGCAAAACCGACTCGAATCGCGGATGGGTTAGAAGAAGGAAGCGGGAGCACTAAATTTTATTTTCATATCTCATGCTCTGAAAGTGGGTCGTTGTTGTTCTAAAAAGTGTGCTGAAAGTGATACGTTTCTGCTCTAGTGCAGAAAAGTAGTGTATTCCAGTTAGTCCTCGCCTTATAAACATTATCCTGGAACTAATTCTAATTAATATCAATACTTACCCCGCCACTGACAAAGGGAAATACTTCTATTCCTACTAGTTCATAGAATTTTATTTTATCTAATATAAAATAAGTTTATGTTGTAAATTAATTACTTTTATTTTAGCTAAAATATTCACTAAGGTCTATGAGGTGATGACAAATGGAATACAACCACAATGCTTTTTTTAACTCAAAGTTGTGCATGTGAGCTAAGGCAGAAACGCATACAGCCACTCTTCAACTTACTAATAATAAACACAAATAGTATGAAAATATTTGAATAGGCTATTTTTGTCTATCACAATTAAATTATGAAAGTAGGTATGTTATTCATGTAGTTTTGACCTTAGCAAATACGAATATAATACTATTTGGTTATAAAAACGTAAGCAATAATTTTAATTTCTAAATTAAAATCGTAGTTGTATTATCTGTATGTCACGTGACCGAATTACACCATATAACCATAAGCGCGAGTGAGACAGATATTTGCCTCTTTCTTTAGGACAGATGAGATGAGACTATTCTTTCGGCTCGAATGACGTCACGATAATGGCGGCTGCTGTTTTTGAATTGCATACATTGAATAAACATGTTGTTGAATTTTCCGTCTGTGTTTTTTTCACTTTTCTCGTATTCGATATGAAAAGTAGAGTGTTTAACTCGGGTGAAACTCACCCATTTCTGACTCAAACCATTGGCGCTCTCACTTCGTTCGAACGCCAAAATATCTCGTCAGAAATGGGTGCCTTTCAGCCCTTGGTTAACTATCTACTATTCCCAGCTATATCATTGGTCCAAATTGTCATTTCGGAAAAAAGCCTATCTTCTCTGAAAGTATAAAATTTTCCGGTTTAATATAAAACTAACCTAATCTAATGGGTTCTAAACGATAAGTAAATATTTAAAAAGAATCAAAAAAATTGCGGACTTCGAGGCTTTTTGTCGAAATGAAAATTCGGACAAACGATAAATTTAGGGTTTAGACGGAAATATAAAAAATAAAGAAAAAGGTCACAGGATAGATACAAATAGTGATCTTTTAGAAGTTTCATATTTATATTCATTTTATTGATAATATAAATTACAAGTCAGGTTCACTTAAATTAATTCATGGTGAATTCAGTATATTTTTAAATAGCATGTCAACCGGTATGTTTTACAATAGTAATGTATATGTAATTAACTTAGATATCCAATACGTTTTAAATGCAGCAATAGATCTTCTTAGCATGCCTTAAGCCGAGAGTTAAAAGTAGAGAGTTCCCAATTTCAGTAGAACGTGGCAAAAAACGTGGATTGGCAGCGCATGACGTATAAAGTCGGAAATTCTTGAAGCAGTGTTGTGTTGCAGTGGACTTGCAACGAATGATTGTGTTTGTGTTTACAGCAAGTGGGCGCATACCTGTCCGCGATGTCCCCCACCGAGCAGGAGGAGGACTCCCTGCTGACGCTCTCCTCGGTGACGGCGCGCCCGCTGCTCGCCGCCTCGAGGAGGCTGCGCACCGACACCCCACTCGAGTGAGTCTAGACACGTTTACAGCAAGTGGACGCGTACCTGTCCGCGATGTCCCTCACCGAGCAGGAGGAGGACTCCCTGCTGACGCTCTCCTCGGTGACGGCGCGCCCGCTGCTCGCCGCCTCGAGGAGGCTGCGCACCGACACCCCACTCGAGTGAGTCTAGACACGTTTACAGCAAGTGGACGCGTACCTGTCCGCGATGTCCCCCACCGAGCAGGAGGAGGACTCCCTGCTGACGCTCTCCTCGGTGACGGCGCGCCCGCTGCTCGCCGCCTCGAGGAGGCTGCGCACCGACACCCCACTCGAGTGAGTCTAGACACGTTTACAGCAAGTGGACGCGTACCTGTCCGCGATGTCCCCCACCGAGCAGGAGGAGGACTCCCTGCTGACGCTCTCCTCGGTGACGGCGCGCCCGCTGCTCGCCGCCTCGAGGAGGCTGCGCACCGACACCCCACTCGAGTGAGTCTAGACACGTTTACAGCAAGTGGACGCGTACCTGTCCGCGATGTCCCCCACCGAGCAGGAGGAGGACTCCCTGCTGACGCTCTCCTCGGTGACGGCGCGCCCGCTGCTCGCCGCCTCGAGGAGGCTGCGCACCGACACCCCACTCGAGTGAGTCTAGACACGTTTACAGCAAGTGGACGCGTACCTGTCCGCGATGTCCCCCACCGAGCAGGAGGAGGACTCCCTGCTGACGCTCTCCTCGGTGACGGCGCGCCCGCTGCTCGCCGCCTCGAGGAGGCTGCGCACCGACACCCCACTCGAGTGAGTCTAGACACGTTTACAGCAAGTGGACGCGTACCTGTCCGCGATGTCCCCCACCGAGCAGGAGGAGGACTCCCTGCTGACGCTCTCCTCGGTGACGGCGCGCCCGCTGCTCGCCGCCTCGAGGAGGCTGCGCACCGACACCCCACTCGAGTGAGTCTAGACACGTTTACAGCAAGTGGACGCGTACCTGTCCGCGATGTCCCCCACCGAGCAGGAGGAGGACTCCCTGCTGACGCTCTCCTCGGTGACGGCGCGCCCGCTGCTCGCCGCCTCGAGGAGGCTGCGCACCGACACCCCACTCGAGTGAGTCTAGACACGTTTACAGCAAGTGGACGCGTACCTGTCCGCGATGTCCCCCACCGAGCAGGAGGAGGACTCCCTGCTGACGCTCTCCTCGGTGACGGCGCGCCCGCTGCTCGCCGCCTCGAGGAGGCTGCGCACCGACACCCCACTCGAGTGAGTCTAGACACGTTTACAGCAAGTGGACGCGTACCTGTCCGCGATGTCCCCCACCGAGCAGGAGGAGGACTCCCTGCTGACGCTCTCCTCGGTGACGGCGCGCCCGCTGCTCGCCGCCTCGAGGAGGCTGCGCACCGACACCCCACTCGAGTGAGTCTAGACACGTTTACAGCAAGTGGACGCGTACCTGTCCGCGATGTCCCCCACCGAGCAGGAGGAGGACTCCCTGCTGACGCTCTCCTCGGTGACGGCGCGCCCGCTGCTCGCCGCCTCGAGGAGGCTGCGCACCGACACCCCACTCGAGTGAGTCTAGACACGTTTACAGCAAGTGGACGCGTACCTGTCCGCGATGTCCCCCACCGAGCAGGAGGAGGACTCCCTGCTGACGCTCTCCTCGGTGACGGCGCGCCCGCTGCTCGCCGCCTCGAGGAGGCTGCGCACCGACACCCCACTCGAGTGAGTCTAGACACGTTTACAGCAAGTGGACGCGTACCTGTCCGCGATGTCCCCCACCGAGCAGGAGGAGGACTCCCTGCTGACGCTCTCCTCGGTGACGGCGCGCCCGCTGCTCGCCGCCTCGAGGAGGCTGCGCACCGACACCCCACTCGAGTGAGTCTAGACACGTTTACAGCAAGTGGACGCGTACCTGTCCGCGATGTCCCCCACCGAGCAGGAGGAGGACTCCCTGCTGACGCTCTCCTCGGTGACGGCGCGCCCGCTGCTCGCCGCCTCGAGGAGGCTGCGCACCGACACCCCACTCGAGTGAGTCTAGACACGTTTACAGCAAGTGGACGCGTACCTGTCCGCGATGTCCCCCACCGAGCAGGAGGAGGACTCCCTGCTGACGCTCTCCTCGGTGACGGCGCGCCCGCTGCTCGCCGCCTCGAGGAGGCTGCGCACCGACACCCCACTCGAGTGAGTCTAGACACGTTTACAGCAAGTGGACGCGTACCTGTCCGCGATGTCCCCCACCGAGCAGGAGGAGGACTCCCTGCTGACGCTCTCCTCGGTGACGGCGCGCCCGCTGCTCGCCGCCTCGAGGAGGCTGCGCACCGACACCCCACTCGAGTGAGTCTAGACACGTTTACAGCAAGTGGACGCGTACCTGTCCGCGATGTCCCCCACCGAGCAGGAGGAGGACTCCCTGCTGACGCTCTCCTCGGTGACGGCGCGCCCGCTGCTCGCCGCCTCGAGGAGGCTGCGCACCGACACCCCACTCGAGTGAGTCTAGACACGTTTACAGCAAGTGGACGCGTACCTGTCCGCGATGTCCCCCACCGAGCAGGAGGAGGACTCCCTGCTGACGCTCTCCTCGGTGACGGCGCGCCCGCTGCTCGCCGCCTCGAGGAGGCTGCGCACCGACACCCCACTCGAGTGAGTCTAGACACGTTTACAGCAAGTGGACGCGTACCTGTCCGCGATGTCCCCCACCGAGCAGGAGGAGGACTCCCTGCTGACGCTCTCCTCGGTGACGGCGCGCCCGCTGCTCGCCGCCTCGAGGAGGCTGCGCACCGACACCCCACTCGAGTGAGTCTAGACACGTTTACAGCAAGTGGACGCGTACCTGTCCGCGATGTCCCCCACCGAGCAGGAGGAGGACTCCCTGCTGACGCTCTCCTCGGTGACGGCGCGCCCGCTGCTCGCCGCCTCGAGGAGGCTGCGCACCGACACCCCACTCGAGTGAGTCTAGACACGTTTACAGCAAGTGGACGCGTACCTGTCCGCGATGTCCCCCACCGAGCAGGAGGAGGACTCCCTGCTGACGCTCTCCTCGGTGACGGCGCGCCCGCTGCTCGCCGCGTCGAGGAGGCTGCGCACCGACACCCCACTCGAGTGAGTCTAGACACGTTTACAGCAAGTGGACGCGTACCTGTCCGCGATGTCCCCCACCGAGCAGGAGGAGGACTCCCTGCTGACGCTCTCCTCGGTGACGGCGCGCCCGCTGCTCGCCGCCTCGAGGAGGCTGCGCACCGACACCCCACTCGAGTGAGTCTAGACACGTTTACAGCAAGTGGACGCGTACCTGTCCGCGATGTCCCCCACCGAGCAGGAGGAGGACTCCCTGCTGACGCTCTCCTCGGTGACGGCGCGCCCGCTGCTCGCCGCCTCGAGGAGGCTGCGCACCGACACCCCACTCGAGTGAGTCTAGACACGTTTACAGCAAGTGGACGCGTACCTGTCCGCGATGTCCCTCACCGAGCAGGAGGAGGACTCCCTGCTGACGCTCTCCTCGGTGACGGCGCGCCCGCTGCTCGCCGCCTCGAGGAGGCTGCGCACCGACACCCCACTCGAGTGAGTCTAGACACGTTTACAGCAAGTGGACGCGTACCTGTCCGCGATGTCCCCCACCGAGCAGGAGGAGGACTCCCTGCTGACGCTCTCCTCGGTGACGGCGCGCCCGCTGCTCGCCGCCTCGAGGAGGCTGCGCACCGACACCCCACTCGAGTGAGTCTAGACACGTTTACAGCAAGTGGACGCGTACCTGTCCGCGATGTCCCCCACCGAGCAGGAGGAGGACTCCCTGCTGACGCTCTCCTCGGTGACGGCGCGCCCGCTGCTCGCCGCCTCGAGGAGGCTGCGCACCGACACCCCACTCGAGTGAGTCTAGACACGTTTACAGCAAGTGGACGCGTACCTGTCCGCGATGTCCCCCACCGAGCAGGAGGAGGACTCCCTGCTGACGCTCTCCTCGGTGACGGCGCGCCCGCTGCTCGCCGCCTCGAGGAGGCTGCGCACCGACACCCCACTCGAGTGAGTCTAGACACGTTTACAGCAAGTGGACGCGTACCTGTCCGCGATGTCCCCCACCGAGCAGGAGGAGGACTCCCTGCTGACGCTCTCCTCGGTGACGGCGCGCCCGCTGCTCGCCGCCTCGAGGAGGCTGCGCACCGACACCCCACTCGAGTGAGTCTAGACACGTTTACAGCAAGTGGACGCGTACCTGTCCGCGATGTCCCCCACCGAGCAGGAGGAGGACTCCCTGCTGACGCTCTCCTCGGTGACGGCGCGCCCGCTGCTCGCCGCCTCGAGGAGGCTGCGCACCGACACCCCACTCGAGTGAGTCTAGACACGTTTACAGCAAGTGGACGCGTACCTGTCCGCGATGTCCCCCACCGAGCAGGAGGAGGACTCCCTGCTGACGCTCTCCTCGGTGACGGCGCGCCCGCTGCTCGCCGCCTCGAGGAGGCTGCGCACCGACACCCCACTCGAGTGAGTCTAGACACGTTTACAGCAAGTGGACGCGTACCTGTCCGCGATGTCCCCCACCGAGCAGGAGGAGGACTCCCTGCTGACGCTCTCCTCGGTGACGGCGCGCCCGCTGCTCGCCGCCTCGAGGAGGCTGCGCACCGACACCCCACTCGAGTGAGTCTAGACACGTTTACAGCAAGTGGACGCGTACCTGTCCGCGATGTCCCCCACCGAGCAGGAGGAGGACTCCCTGCTGACGCTCTCCTCGGTGACGGCGCGCCCGCTGCTCGCCGCCTCGAGGAGGCTGCGCACCGACACCCCACTCGAGTGAGTCTAGACACGTTTACAGCAAGTGGACGCGTACCTGTCCGCGATGTCCCCCACCGAGCAGGAGGAGGACTCCCTGCTGACGCTCTCCTCGGTGACGGCGCGCATGCTGCTCGCCGCCTCGAGGAGGCTGCGCACCGACACCCCACTCGAGTGAGTCTAGACACGTTTACAGCAAGTGGACGCGTACCTGTCCGCGATGTCCCCCACCGAGCAGGAGGAGGACTCCCTGCTGACGCTCTCCTCGGTGACGGCGCGCCCGCTGCTCGCCGCCTCGAGGAGGCTGCGCACCGACACCCCACTCGAGTGAGTCTAGACACGTTTACAGCAAGTGGACGCGTACCTGTCCGCGATGTCCCCCACCGAGCAGGAGGAGGACTCCCTGCTGACGCTCTCCTCGGTGACGGCGCGCCCGCTGCTCGCCGCCTCGAGGAGGCTGCGCACCGACACCCCACTCGAGTGAGTCTAGACACGTTTACAGCAAGTGGACGCGTACCTGTCCGCGATGTCCCCCACCGAGCAGGAGGAGGACTCCCTGCTGACGCTCTTGTAATTACCTCTCTTCCTCAATCCTGAAAGCCAGTGAAAGGCTTACCATTTGCCTGTAGGTTAAGCAAGGAAATCTCTAAGGTTTAAGAATGAAACAAGACTCTAGTTAGTACAGGTGGTATATTTCCTCACATCACTACGCTCTTAGCTTAGGGTACATAAGGTCCTCGGTACCCTCTATAACAGCGCAGTACATGTGGGGAACATCACTACTCTCTCTAGGGTCGCTTTATATAAGTCCGTTGGTGATAAGTGATGATTTACCTACGATGCCTGAAGGGCTGTTAATAAGCTATGACAAACTCACTCAGACGGGGTTGCCAGAAAGGCGGGTACTTCCTGCAGGGAGTCCTTAGGCCCGAGGCTCCTGGGACAACTGATCCAGTTTCACCTTCGCCTCTGGGTTCTCCTGGAGGAGGCTATCTGCGACCACAGCTTCCCGGGGTCCCGCCGAGAGTAGGGTGTCGTCTCGGGGTGAGTTCTTCACACACCGGTGTTTGCGCGCCGGTACGTGGAGACCTCTCCGCCCACGAATAACCTCTTCTCCATCACACGAAGAAAATATCTTTATAATATATCATATAATTAATTATAGCATCCCACCTGAAAATTAGACCTTTATTAGTGGCGTTTTTCCAGGCTTCTAAGATTGGTCTAGTCGACGTTATGATTTCTTTACTGACCCATAAGCAGTGTTTTCCTCACTGCCCTCCCGTGACACGTCGGCAAAAGCTCAACCGTGTTGCAGCTATCTGTAACATTTACTTCATTAGAACGGTTTCGCCAAATTTCTCTGGTTCGAAGGTTGAGCAGAATGACCTACGTTGATGTATTCCTTTCCTTATTCTGGGCCAAATATCTTATCTTCTAAACACGTAACATTTTAAAGAAGTCGCCTGCTGTCCTGAAACAATCGTAGAGGTTATATCACTTCGTTTCTATTATTTCTTCGAAATCTTTTCAGGTTCATATGATATTTTACCTCTGTCGTCTGTCCCTTACGCTTCCGGCTCAATCGGGCGCCTCTTGCCACCGATGGCCACGGATTCTTCTCTTCGAGTCTGTCCGCACTTTCTCCTCAGCCTCCATTCTCATGGGAAGTGACATTTGACAGTAAGTGTCACTCTGACAGCTCTCGGGATTGTTCCGGGTCCTTGCGTTTATATGCAGTTAATACAGGGCGTTTTTTTCAATGTGCTCACTAATTGTGAGGCGTTTCCTTGAGTGTCGCACAGATGGCAGTAGAGGTAGGATTTGCCGTGTGACAATACCCCCTTCCTTATGAAAAGTTTTGAAACGTAGTGAAAAAACTACGCTGCCCTCAGCACTGTTCAGAACTACAGAACCTATGCTACCGTTATTTAACCTATCTATCTATTTTTAACACCAATTAGTCCCCACTATTTCAAAATCTCTAACATACTTCTTCTTTCGAAATGAAGCGATAGCTTTTCTTTAGCTATTCGCTGCCTACAAGCACACAAATTCCCGAGTTGCTCCTGTAATCCCAGTGCAGCTCAATGAAGTTCCCAAGTTGAGTACGCGTTTTCCATTTTAACGTTACTCTTTAAGTTAGACTACCTAACTCACACCTAATCTAAACTAACCCTACCTTGGCGTCGTTAGTGTGAGAATATCACCCCTAACACGTGAACACGTCCTACGGTAATTGAGAACCCAGACCAAGATCATGACAACAAGTGTTTCTTCTTCTGGATATCATATCTTGATATCCTTGATATGCCACTGTCCTAGGTGTTTCCCGTCGTAACCCACCAGTTCATACACTAACGGCGATAGAACCTTCTTCACTATGCACTTTTGGTATTTGGGTGCTAACTTGGACGCTTTAAACTTATCGGCATCGCTTTGAATGTAGGTTTTCTTCCAGACCTCCTGGCCTTCACGCAATTTGACGTCTCTCCTGCGCAGATTGTAATATCTGGCATTTGTTGCATGAGCCTTCTCCAGATTATCCCTAACTTTGCTGTAAATCTCTTGAAGTGTCCCAAATTCTCCAGCATATTCCTCTCTCGGCATGGCTACCTCGTACTCAGTATCACTTGTGTCTTTATAAAAAGAGCCATTTATAATCGGTTCCCTACCGTGTACCAAGAAAAATGGTGTGAAACCAGTCGTTTCATTCACCGCGCTATTTAAAGCAAATTGAACCTTATAAATATTATTATCCCAGGATCGATGATCTTCCTTTACGTAGGACGAGATCATTGTCATAACCGTCTTATTAAAGCGTTCCACGCTGTTTATCTGTGGTGTATAGCGCGGTCCATAATGGATCCGAGGGACATTGTAAGTCTTCATTAGTCTCCGAAACTCTGATCCAGTGAATTGAACCCCATTGTCGGTAACCACTGTCTCAGGAACTCCGTGAGCTAAGAAAACATAATTTTCTATATTTTTCGCCACATTTGCGCTTGTTGCGCGTCTTAACGGGAATAACATTGTATATTTTGAAAAAACACACGTCACGACTAAAAGATGTACGTAACCGGATCGTGATTTTGGCATAGGGCCGACCAGATCCATACTTATGACTTGCCATGGTTTGTAACATTGTTTTGGTTTACCCATTTGCCCTGGAGTAAGCGTCGTCCTATGTTTGTAGGCTGAGCATGTCGCACATTGTCTGACAAAGTGAACTACGTCACGGTACATTCCTGGCCAGAAATACCTCAAACTTAACCTTCTATGTGTTTTAAATACACCTAGGTGTCCCGAAGTAGGAGGTTCATGGTTCTCGGCAATGATTTTTGTGCGACTTGATTCAGCTACGACCACTTTCCAGTCAAACTCGTCGGTTAGTGAATATTTACCCTTACTATACCTATATAACAAATTATTCTCTATTCTGTAGTTCGGGTAATTTCTTGGGTAAAATTTACAACCAGAGTATACTCTATTATACCATGCATCACCCGCGTTTGCGGCCGGTGTCGCGCTAATGGTGTCCACCTTAATCAACCGCGAGAGAGCATCTGGGATAACGTTATCTTTCCCTCTCCTATGTTCAATATTAAAGGTGTATTGAGATAAACGACAACCCCAGCGAGCAAGACGACCTGTCGGATTTTCCAAATTCATGAACCATTTCAACGATGCGTGGTCAGTGATAACAGTAAATGGCCTAGTACCTAGGTACGGCTCAAATTTCTCGACGGCATGAAGAACAGCTAACGCTTCACGCTCCGTTGCACTATAATTTTTTTCATTTTTATTCAAAGACCTACTAATGTATGCAATAGGGTGGTCGTGGCCCTCCACTTCCTGTGTAAGGACCCCCCCTATTCCATAACTTGACGCATCGCAGTGGACTGTAAAGTGCTTATTAAAGTCTGGACATACTAAAACTGGTGCTGATACAAGACGGTTTTTTAAATCTTTAAATGCTTGTTCAGCGCTTGAAGTCCAGACAAATTTTGTTTTTGAGCTGGTTAACGCATTCAATGGGGCGGCTATGGACGAGAAATTTCGGATAAACCGCCTGTACCAAGAACATGTGCCTAGGAACATTTTTACCTCCTTCGCGTTCTTCGGGACAGGAAAGTCAATTACCGCACGAACTTTACCCGGATCTGTGCGTAACCCACACTCATCTACGATATAACCTAAGTACTTTAGGGATTTTCTAAAAAATTTACTCTTCTCCAAATTGATCGTTAAATTTGCTTCTTTTATTCTCTTGTGGAGCTTCTTAAGCAATATTAAATGAGTCTCGTAATCCTCTGATACCACTATTATGTCATCGACGTAACAAAATACTAATCCTTTATCTATCTCACTACAAAATGGAGTTCCAAAAAGCCTATCCATTAACCTTTGCTGGCGCGCTGGTGCTCCCGTTAAACCAAAAGCCATGACCTTGAACTTATACTGACCTTTACCGGCCACAGTGAAACTTGTTCTTTCCTGCGACGACTCATCAAGAGGTATTTGCCAAAAGCTTGCTTTAAAATCGATTGAACTGATATACCTCGCATTTCTAAGGCTATCTAATATCTGAGGGATATGTGGTATTGCGTAAGCGTCACCTTTACTGACTGCATTTAATTTACGACAATCCAAACAAAACCTCCATGACCCGTCAGGCTTTGGAACCATAAGGACTGGATTATTCCACGGGCTTTCGCACGGTGTTATCACATCTAAATCCAACATTTTATCCACTTCCTTATGCAGTTCTTTCAGCTTTTCTGGTGACATGGGGTACGGCCTACATTTTATTGGCGGAGAATCACCTGTATCTATTTTATGTTCTATCAGGTGAGTTCTACCTAAGCCTTTATGTTCAAATGAAATTTCTCTAAATTGATCAGTTACTATTTCCGCTAACTGTCTTTGCTCAGAGGTCAAGTTATCATACGACAATACATTTTCTACCTGACTGTCTATGCTTGAATGTCCAATGAAATGTTTTGGCTTTTCTATGTATCTTATATTTTCAAATATCTCTGGCATCAACGAAAATTCCTTCCAAAAATCTACTCCGAGTATTACATTTGACACTATGGATGGTATGACGTAAAACTTTATTACTTTAGTGATACCCTTAAATGATATTGGTAACAACATGGTACCAATTGTTCTACAAGTTGAACCGTCTGCTACTGTGACAGAATTGTCATTTGTTGAAATGGTGTATCCTAAATTCACAAAACGCTCGTGCGCGCCACATCCAATAATGGACACAGCGGCACCAGAATCGAGTAGTGCACATATTGTCACATCCAGTATGT
Organism: Epinotia demarniana; assembly: GCA_945867215.1. NCBI lineage: Eukaryota > Metazoa > Arthropoda > Insecta > Lepidoptera > Tortricidae > Epinotia > Epinotia demarniana. Next base: position 12,091,318 of record OX244284.1, read on the forward strand.
TCACATTTAAATATGGCCGAACATCATTGTCGTCTGGTTTGAAGAGAACCGTGCTGACGGAATTGTTTTTAAAATATTTAGTAACTAAATCTAACCAATAACTATTATCGGCACCTTCGACCTTTTCTGCCGAGTAATAGTCACGATTCTCTCCACCTAGTTTTTTGACTGATGCATGTTTCTACACTTTGGGCATGACCGCGAGGTATAACCCGGTTCACCACATTTAAAACACAAAATGCGCTTGTCCCTGCAAGCCTTAGTGTCGTGAGTATTTACTTTACACCTATAACAATAAACTGTATTTGTTTGTTGTGGTGATTGACGAAATTGAGGTGCGTGCGCGTGCTGTCCATGCTGTCGAAAACGTTGTGCCGACCCGTTTTGTCTTTGATGTTGGTATGTTTCAAAACGTTGAAATTGTTTCTGATTCGGCACGGGTACGTAATGCCTGGACTGTTGTTGTTGTGTACCCGCGACACCCGCTACCTCTGTTTTACTACGCTTGCCATTGTAGGCTAAATCCGGATTCAAGGTAGATTGTCTCGGTGGTTCCGTAAACAATTTACCTTGCTCCCGTGCAGCTTCTATTTTCCTGCACACCTGCCGCAATGATTCGACCGTATCGAGTTCCTGCAACGCTAAGTGTTCAGAAAACGACGGTCTTATATTATGCAATAATATTTCTAATTGTTGCTTGTCATCTAAAGGTTTTAATAAGCGAGAGAACATTCCGCTCATCACCGCAAAATATATGTGTGTAGGTTCATCTACCCCTTGTGTGCGCGCATGTAATTCGCTCAATAGCCGATAATCAAAATCAACAGGCGCAAATTCCTGTTTCAACAAAATTCCTAATTCTTTCCATGTGTTAAACCTATGCTTATTCCCCCTATACCATAAGAGACCTTGCTCAGTGAACAAACAACAAGCCGCGTTAAATAGTTGGTCGTCAGTGATGCCAAATGCTTGAGCCCTTTCCTCCACTGCTTCTAGGAACGCATGTACGCTTGTGAGTCCATTGAACTTATTGTTTATATATTTGAGCACATTTATATTCGATGACTCCTTTGGCTCCTCCATATGACTGCTTGCTGGTTCCTTCCCGTTGCTCTGGCTCGGTAGTAACGCATTTATTGTTACCCCGCATTGTTGAATCTTTGTTCTTAACGCAGTATAATTATCTTTGTCGGCTTGTGTGCCCATAGTACCTAATCTGAACATTCTGTAGAATAAGTGTGCATACAACGCTTTCGCGCGAATCAGCAAACGACGGTCCCTAGTTTTCTCTACGGTAATTAATTTACTCTGAAGTTCCTTTATTTTCTCCGATACTATAGCTAATTCACTTGTGCTCTGCAATTCCTCGCCAATAACCTCCTCCGGTAGAAATTCCAAGCTCAATTTCTTGAGTTGTCGTCTCATTTCTTGAACAGTTGACCCGGGCGTCTCCGACCTAATGTTTATTTCATAAGTCAGTTCGTCTTTTAGCAAGGAATGATAGTAAATCGTTTTTAAATCCATGTTTACCACCGTAAGTGATCAAACAAGACTAAAATAGCAACACCAATACGAACTACAATAAGTCGCCTATATATTAAGAGATGTGATTAAGAGTGTGATGTATTTACCGTTTTTGTTGTGATAGTTACCTATATACTGCACTGTTATGTGGGTTTACACTTGTAAAGTTTTTAAAATTATTTTATAATTTATGTTCAGTAGATACCTACTGTCTAATTCAATAGTAATAACTCTTTGTTATTATGTATCAAAGTGTAATAAATTAAAATTCACTTTCAATTGTAAAATATTGTAAATACAATAAAAAATATTGTATGTACATTATTGTACTGATAACATATTTCACCACATCAATGGTGTAGTGTCACTCAATGTGTGTTTTACCTTATATTGTCTAATTACGTAGCACAACAACTTATGTAGATATGTATGAAACCTTTACTCTTTGTAATTATAACTCCATGAAATGTATATCTTAATAGTTAACAAGCTGACTTCAAAATGTTGAAGCGTTGTTTATATAATATTATTTTCCAATATTTGTTTGTTATGAGAGCTTGGTACAGTTCCAAAGGGTTGTCCAAAGTCTCATAGCCAAACTATAAATCACTTGTGTAATTTGTTTATTTTTATTTTTTAATATTTGTTTTGTTATGAGAGCCTGGTACAGTTCCAAAGGGTTGTCCAAAGTCTCATAGCAAAATATAGTTCACTTGTATTCTCTGTTTAGACCGAGCAATCTAATGATGCCGGATAATTATGTATAGCTTTTTGATTTGTGTACTTATTTCCAACAAATATTTATTTCATGCACATCTTAATTAATGTACTAATGTCTAACATATTTTGCTAAAGTTTCAAAACATGCAGAAATAACCAATAAAGGTTGGTTCACCTATTATTTTATTATCTTAGTTATAATAGCTCAGCGACTACAATAACTCCCAACAAAATTATAAAAATTGTCCGCTAATATGTGCTGGACAAAAGGAATAATCCACAAATAGTGTTTAATACACTTTATAGAAATCAACAATGCAATTACAGTGTTATTTGCAATGCCTAAAATAACAATGATATAATATTTTCTTTTAGTGGGTACACCTATATGTGTGTAACTACCAACTAATTAAACACTCTCCTCACTGGACAGAACGACTTTGGGACTAAAACAGGACAACTACACTAATAAAACCTACTAATCCTAAATAATTAGCCAATTATTGCTAATGTTTCACTAAGTAAATTCTAAAGTTACCACTTTAGCTAACCTGGCCACTAAAATGAATTATATGAAATTATGGAAATGAATGTTTTCCAATTTACTTTTAACTACTAGTACTTAATAACTAAGGGTTTTTTGCCAATATGGAAAGGAATAACACTTAAGACTTGCTAAGAATGTAGCTAACTACTTTAAACTGGATGAGTATGTTTGTAAATTATTTGCCAGTGAAATGTTCACTTCTATTATTGACAACTAATCACAAAACATCTCACAATCAGGACTTATCACCATCCTTGGGCGCCACTGTAATTACCTCTCTTCCTCAATCCTGAAAGCCAGTGAAAGGCTTACCATTTGCCTGTAGGTTAAGCAAGGAAATCTCTAAGGTTTAAGAATGAAACAAGACTCTAGTTAGTACAGGTGGTATATTTCCTCACATCACTACGCTCTTAGCTTAGGGTACATAAGGTCCTCGGTACCCTCTATAACAGCGCAGTACATGTGGGGAACATCACTACTCTCTCTAGGGTCGCTTTATATAAGTCCGTTGGTGATAAGTGATGATTTACCTACGATGCCTGAAGGGCTGTTAATAAGCTATGACAAACTCACTCAGACGGGGTTGCCAGAAAGGCGGGTACTTCCTGCAGGGAGTCCTTAGGCCCGAGGCTCCTGGGACAACTGATCCAGTTTCACCTTCGCCTCTGGGTTCTCCTGGAGGAGGCTATCTGCGACCACAGCTTCCCGGGGTCCCGCCGAGAGTAGGGTGTCGTCTCGGGGTGAGTTCTTCACACACCGGTGTTTGCGCGCCGGTACGTGGAGACCTCTCCGCCCACGAATAACCTCTTCTCCATCACACGAAGAAAATATCTTTATAATATATCATATAATTAATTATAGCATCCCACCTGAAAATTAGACCTTTATTAGTGGCGTTTTTCCAGGCTTCTAAGATTGGTCTAGTCGACGTTATGATTTCTTTACTGACCCATAAGCAGTGTTTTCCTCACTGCCCTCCCGTGACACGTCGGCAAAAGCTCAACCGTGTTGCAGCTATCTGTAACATTTACTTCATTAGAACGGTTTCGCCAAATTTCTCTGGTTCGAAGGTTGAGCAGAATGACCTACGTTGATGTATTCCTTTCCTTATTCTGGGCCAAATATCTTATCTTCTAAACACGTAACATTTTAAAGAAGTCGCCTGCTGTCCTGAAACAATCGTAGAGGTTATATCACTTCGTTTCTATTATTTCTTCGAAATCTTTTCAGGTTCATATGATATTTTACCTCTGTCGTCTGTCCCTTACGCTTCCGGCTCAATCGGGCGCCTCTTGCCACCGATGGCCACGGATTCTTCTCTTCGAGTCTGTCCGCACTTTCTCCTCAGCCTCCATTCTCATGGGAAGTGACATTTGACAGTAAGTGTCACTCTGACAGCTCTCGGGATTGTTCCGGGTCCTTGCGTTTATATGCAGTTAATACAGGGCGTTTTTTTCAATGTGCTCACTAATTGTGAGGCGTTTCCTTGAGTGTCGCACAGATGGCAGTAGAGGTAGGATTTGCCGTGTGACACTCTCCTCGGTGACGGCGCGCCCGCTGCTCGCCGCCTCGAGGAGGCTGCGCACCGACACCCCACTCGAGTGAGTCTAGACACGTTTACAGCAAGTGGACGCGTACCTGTCCGCGATGTCCCCCACCGAGCAGGAGGAGGACTCCCTGCTGACGCTCTCCTCGGTGACGGCGCGCCCGCTGCTCGCCGCCTCGAGGAGGCTGCGCACCGACACCCCACTCGAGTGAGTCTAGACACGTTTACAGCAAGTGGACGCGTACCTGTCCGCGATGTCCCCCACCGAGCAGGAGGAGGACTCCCTGCTGACGCTCTCCTCGGTGACGGCGCGCCCGCTGCTCGCCGCCTCGAGGAGGCTGCGCACCGACACCCCACTCGAGTGAGTCTAGACACGTTTACAGCAAGTGGACGCGTACCTGTCCGCGATGTCCCCCACCGAGCAGGAGGAGGACTCCCTGCTGACGCTCTCCTCGGTGACGGCGCGCCCGCTGCTCGCCGCCTCGAGGAGGCTGCGCACCGACACCCCACTCGAGTGAGTCTAGACACGTTTACAGCAAGTGGACGCGTACCTGTCCGCGATGTCCCTCACCGAGCAGGAGGAGGACTCCCTGCTGACGCTCTCCTCGGTGACGGCGCGCCCGCTGCTCGCCGCCTCGAGGAGGCTGCGCACCGACACCCCACTCGAGTGAGTCTAGACACGTTTACAGCAAGTGGACGCGTACCTGTCCGCGATGTCCCCCACCGAGCAGGAGGAGGACTCCCTGCTGACGCTCTCCTCGGTGACGGCGCGCCCGCTGCTCGCCGCCTCGAGGAGGCTGCGCACCGACACCCCACTCGAGTGAGTCTAGACACGTTTACAGCAAGTGGACGCGTACCTGTCCGCGATGTCCCCCACCGAGCAGGAGGAGGACTCCCTGCTGACGCTCTCCTCGGTGACGGCGCGCCCGCTGCTCGCCGCCTCGAGGAGGCTGCGCACCGACACCCCACTCGAGTGAGTCTAGACACGTTTACAGCAAGTGGACGCGTACCTGTCCGCGATGTCCCTCACCGAGCAGGAGGAGGACTCCCTGCTGACGCTCTCCTCGGTGACGGCGCGCCCGCTGCTCGCCGCCTCGAGGAGGCTGCGCACCGACACCCCACTCGAGTGAGTCTAGACACGTTTACAGCAAGTGGACGCGTACCTGTCCGCGATGTCCCCCACCGAGCAGGAGGAGGACTCCCTGCTGACGCTCTCCTCGGTGACGGCGCGCCCGCTGCTCGCCGCCTCGAGGAGGCTGCGCACCGACACCCCACTCGAGTGAGTCTAGACACGTTTACAGCAAGTGGACGCGTACCTGTCCGCGATGTCCCCCACCGAGCAGGAGGAGGACTCCCTGCTGACGCTCTCCTCGGTGACGGCGCGCCCGCTGCTCGCCGCCTCGAGGAGGCTGCGCACCGACACCCCACTCGAGTGAGTCTAGACACGTTTACAGCAAGTGGACGCGTACCTGTCCGCGATGTCCCTCACCGAGCAGGAGGAGGACTCCCTGCTGACGCTCTCCTCGGTGACGGCGCGCCCGCTGCTCGCCGCCTCGAGGAGGCTGCGCACCGACACCCCACTCGAGTGAGTCTAGACACGTTTACAGCAAGTGGACGCGTACCTGTCCGCGATGTCCCCCACCGAGCAGGAGGAGGACTCCCTGCTGACGCTCTCCTCGGTGACGGCGCGCCCGCTGCTCGCCGCCTCGAGGAGGCTGCGCACCGACACCCCACTCGAGTGAGTCTAGACACGTTTACAGCAAGTGGACGCGTACCTGTCCGCGATGTCCCTCACCGAGCAGGAGGAGGACTCCCTGCTGACGCTCTCCTCGGTGACGGCGCGCCCGCTGCTCGCCGCCTCGAGGAGGCTGCGCACCGACACCCCACTCGAGTGAGTCTAGACACGTTTACAGCAAGTGGACGCGTACCTGTCCGCGATGTCCCCCACCGAGCAGGAGGAGGACTCCCTGCTGACGCTCTCCTCGGTGACGGCGCGCCCGCTGCTCGCCGCCTCGAGGAGGCTGCGCACCGACACCCCACTCGAGTGAGTCTAGACACGTTTACAGCAAGTGGACGCGTACCTGTCCGCGATGTCCCTCACCGAGCAGGAGGAGGACTCCCTGCTGACGCTCTCCTCGGTGACGGCGCGCCCGCTGCTCGCCGCCTCGAGGAGGCTGCGCACCGACACCCCACTCGAGTGAGTCTAGACACGTTTACAGCAAGTGGACGCGTACCTGTCCGCGATGTCCCTCACCGAGCAGGAGGAGGACTCCCTGCTGACGCTCTCCTCGGTGACGGCGCGCCCGCTGCTCGCCGCCTCGAGGAGGCTGCGCACCGACACCCCACTCGAGTGAGTCTAGACACGTTTACAGCAAGTGGACGCGTACCTGTCCGTGATGTCCCCCAGCGGGCAGGAGGAGGACTAGCTCCTTGCTGAGCGTATTCCAGTATTTAATTACCCCCACGTGGTTGTGTCACAGGCTTCGCCTGGATTTTCCCCAGGCTACTCTCCAACCACGCAATGCGACGGCTGTTTTTTTTTGGACCGGTTCGTTTGTAGTCTGCACTACAGGGCTACCCGACTGCCGAATATCCCGACTGCCGTATATCCCGACGGCTGTATTGGGTCCGTCTTATTATAGCAACACTCAGGAATAAAAAAAACGTCCAATATTTACCATTTTGTTCCATTCCAGCACATCTCCCCCCGACGGCGGCTACGGCTGGGTGGTGGTGTTCGGGGCCTTCATGGTGCAGTTCTGGGTGGCGGGGCTGTTCAAGTCCTACGGGGTGCTCTACGTGGAGATCATGGAGACCTTCCCGGACAGCTCCGAGTCTGTGGCTTCTTGGATACCGGCTGCGTTGTCCACATTGTGTTTGGCTTTAGGTGAGACAATCATCCTCACACCCTGGAACCTAAACGGTCGCGTACCGTACGGTTTCAGATTTTCCTCCCTAGGACGCTCAGGTTGTTGAATGAGCTCCCTGCCGAGGTTTCCTGAGGGACTACAGTATGGGGTACTTCAAGAAAGGAGTGTATAAATTCTCAAACGGTCGGCAATGCGCCTGTAACACTCCTGGAGTTGCACGCGTCCATATGCTACGGTAAACAAACAAAGCATATATTGCTGCTGGCATGAAATGCCTTGGGCACCTTTTTTTTGCGTAAACGGCTGCCAACCGATCTTGCCTTATTGAAACACTCCAATCTTGATTGTGTTATAGGTGAGCTTTTTAAGTTTGCCAGTTTGTATGTAACGTTGGCATAGATTGCTGCTGGCATATGAAGAGTGGCATCCATTTTGGTACATTTCAGTTATTTAAACACGTACAATTTCTTTGTCACACCAAATAAATATATTCCTTTATTCCTTTTGATCTCTTGACCTTTTCTATCCCTAATACTTCTAAATATTTTTTCCAGCTCCACTGTCATCGGCACTCTGCGAGAAGTACTCCTGTCGGCTGGTGGTGTTCATCGGTGGTCTGTTCTGTGCGACTGGGCTAGCGCTGTCTTACTTCAGCACCGGGCTCCTGCACCTGCTGCTTAGCTTCGGCGTTCTGACTGGTAAGTCTCGGAGGAATCCACGAATACGCCCCCGTCTTTAATATATGAACTACAAGATTTCCCCCGCGGCCTCGGGACCCGGGGTAAAAACTACCCTATATTTTAATCCAGGCTATAAACTATCTTCGTGCATTTCATTCAAATTCGTTTGAGCCGTTTATGCGTGATTGAGTAACAAACATCCAAACTTTCGCATTTATAATATTAGTAGGAAAGGGGGGCGTATTGCCGGAGTCTCGGAGACGGACACACGATAATTTTTGCCCCGAAAATCGTCCCCTCGGGATGTGATATGGAAGGTAAAAGTTTCTTTGCGAGTGCAATAACTAGAGCTGTGATATATCAATCAAACATATCACTGAGATTTTAACGAATTCTTCGCGAACGGAGTCACGGGCTAGTGCTGATCTTGAGATACCAGCAAGTTGCAGAGTTTATTCTGAAATATTTTCAGGTAAAGTCCTATCTCCATAGCTTGACCACAAATCTCCCTCGCTGTTAATTTTCAATCCCTCTCGCAAGCCAATGCCGAACAAGCAAATCATAAATATTATCATTCCAGGCATCGGCGGTGGTCTGTCCACCACGCCAGGCATCGTCATAGTCTCACAGTACTTCGACAAACACAGGTAACAGCAAATTTGACTAAAGTAAATCCTCATCACCCTCCTAGCGTTATTCCCGGTTTTTTTATGTGATAGGAGGCAAACGAGCAGACGGATCACCTGATGGTAAGCGATTACCGCCGCCCATGGACACCTGCAACACCAGAGAGAGGTGTTGTGAGTGCGTTGCCGGCCTTTAAGATGGGAGTACGCTCTTTTCTTGAAGGTTTGAAGGTCCGGAAATACCGCAGGCGACAATCAATGTGTCCATGGGTTTAGCCAAGATTACCCACCTGACCTTCCAACTGAGGGAAACTACACTTTGTTGGGATAAGACCGGTTTCCTCACGATGTTTTCCTTCGACGTACCTTATGTCATGAAATGCCTTGGACACCGTTTTTTGCATAAGCGGCTGCCATACGATCTTGCCTTATGGGAAGACTTCAATCTTGATTGTTATAGGTGAGATGGTAGCTTTATAAGTTTGCCAGTTTGTATGTAATGGGTAATCACCGAAACCGCGTATCAGATTTCAAAAAATATTTTACCTGCGTTCTTTGCAATACGCGGTTGAAGCCGCGTGGGCTGCTAGTTCTGGAAAAAGACATAAGTACTACGAGACCTATGGTTATTGTGTTAATGTAAATGTGCGTTCCTCCTGTAGTTTTCATATACTAATCCTATCCTTTCTCTTTCCAGAGCATTAGCCAACGGTATATGCGTGAGCGGGACGGCTGCCGGCAGCTTTGTGTTTCCTATGCTCATCGAGAAGTTGGTCGGCATGTATGGACTACATGGGACTGTGTTGCTTTTGGGTGAGTGTTGACACCAGTGGAATACACACTTAATTGGCTACTTGACAAAAACACGGTGCTATTCAAACGGAGCCTCATTTTATGTTTTTGTTAGGTTAAAATTGATCATAAATCTTATTTTCTAAAATCTATTAGGAATTTAGGTGTCAAACATTGGTACGTTTACCTTACGTTATGTTATTAGTCAGAACCCTTATACCAGAAACCATAACTCAGGTTAAATGAACAATAACTTCCGGTTAAAAAATTAAAAACCCGTGCATGTCAATGGTGCGCTAGTGAACCCTAACGTCATCGTCACTAACCGGTACGTCCCAGGCGGCGGCATGCTGCACGTGTGCGTGTCGGCCTCGCTGTACCGCGACCCGCCCGGCGCCAAGCAGCGCGCCACCCCCACCACCACCACCACCGAGATCACCACGCTGCTTACCGATATACAGGAAGGTGAGTTAGTTACGCTACTAATTACATTTTTAAACGCATTTAAAGTTAAGAAGATCTTCATAATGGTTAAACAATCGAACAGATTTAGATTAGTTTATTCACATCATGAATACCGAAATATAAAAACGCAACAGATAGGTTTAGTCAGATTTATATTTGTGTTTAAGTAATAACTAAGCAACTTAGGTGCATTATATAGCTGTGAAAAATGAGCGCGGTCTCGCCAACAAACTGTTCCGTCAGTTTGGCGAGTGAATTTGAAATTGAATATGTGTTATGTAACCTTCTTGAAAAAAAACTAAAAAAAAAAAAAAAACGCACGCAACAAAAAAGAAAATAAAATCATAATGATTTATCCAAAATAATTATCATTAATATGTAAAAGTTTCACTTAATCTACATAGTGAGTGAGCTTAAGCAAAGGACTACTTTGAAACCAACTACTTAGCCGTCGATCAGCAAACTTAGTTTAAACCCACTCTCGAGTGGAACATTAGGTTTCTTCTAACGAAAACAACTTCAAATAAATCGTTTAATTTTGTCTTCGTACAGGTAAAACGGAACCCAAAGACAACCGCCTACAAGCCCTGTTTCAGCCAGACGTTGAAAACCACAAGAACGCCCTGCTAACTGAGGAGGCCAAACGGAATGATATGTTTACGGAAATCATGCACCCGAGGATTATGGAGGTGAGAATGGCGCTAGCTAGAACCAATACGCTGAAACTCAAACATATACTTATTCGTGACAAAAAAAACACACAGAATGTCCCTGAAACTGACCCAGCTCACTGTGATACATTTCAGCTAGCGCTGGTCTTCTACAGGATTAATTCAGTGAATAAGCAATAGATCCTCTAGTACAGTACAACCACTATGTCCAATGAATCTTACTCAAATGATCTTAGTCGAAACATTTACAGAGTTCCGCTAAGCGGGGCTCCTATTCTGATGTAGGAAAGCAAGCATTCTAAGTTCCCCACCTAACGGTGGCGGCGCGTGAAAATTTTCGATGGGCAACCCGGAACAAAAAGTTATGAAGAGTATAGGCAAGCCGGTGGGAATCGGCTTGTATGGGCGCTCCGTCACCGTTACGTATTCACCCATTTGTACCTAGAGAACTTGAGCTGCCTAAAGTCCGGGGCGATTGGACATAACAAGTGTACTATGGGAGTTAGCTAAGTCAATCTATAATAATAATAATCGAGATGGTATCCGCCATGTGTATCCGTCGCCTTAGATTATAGGTGCATGCCTAAATTGAAGGATAAATAACTTTGATTTTGAATCGCTTTCTGGTGTTTATTCTAGCTACCACTTATGCTTCCAACTAGCCCATAGTGATCGTCCATGGATTTCTTTATATAGGATTTGGGCCCCCACGAAACGTATCTTACTAGTTAACACGTTCGCTGCGAAGGAAGGTACAATTTGCCTGGTAGGTGTATTCCTCTCTGTGTGCGCTCTAAACTCGTGTCAATTCGCCACGTGCGGATGCCAGAACTCGGGAAATATTATGCGTACGAAAGAGATAGTTATATATCCATGATAAGTTTTTAAAGGTTATGACGTATAACCATTAAAACATGTACCAGGTCCTTTAGGCATAGTTCGCACAGAGTTAAATTTGAATTAATTCAGTGCGACCACCAGGCCTTGAATAGTAAGCGTGGTAGCCGCACTGTGCGAACGTCAGCGGGGGAGGGGCGCGTGCGCCGCCGCTAGTGCTGTCGAGTGCTTGGTTTGTTGTCGATAGGGCGCACGTATTTTCGGTTGTTCGTTGTAAATTAATGATGAAGAGTTTGTAATATTTCCCATTAAAAAACCTAATATCATTTTTCGGATTAGACAGCGAAAATGAACCGACAAACATACCTAAAGAAATGCAGACAACAAAATTAAAAAAAAAACTGAATGCAAACAATGTCAAAAATTATAATTGTTTACCATGTTTAAGAGATTTTTTTTAATACTTACTATTCTTCTCTTCTTTTGGTCAAAAATGTCGATTTAATGTATTTGTTATTGTCCGCCTATCCCTATTAATTATGGCATATTTTTTTATTGGTGCCTTAACAGGTCTAGAAAACCTGGTATCTTTTTGTTAAAAAAAAACCAGTCATTTTCGGTCCAATTCCCGGGCGAAGCTAAGTTTGAGTAGGTACATGCATGAACTATATACACGCGAAATTTTATTTGTTCACTTTTAATATTGGCGATCTTGGACTCAAATTTCTATGAATGACTTTCACCAGCCGATCAGACGAAACTCTACTATCCGGCAAAAAATACCTGGTATCGCACGGTATGAAAGTACATAAAAATCAGTCCCGCAGTTAACGTGTTAATTAGAGGAAATCATATCATGAATCATAGAAATTGAAACTTGCTACTTTGAAATACATGTACTACACTATAAATTCTCGCGCTTTGTACACATATATAAAGAAATAAATAAAGAAATAAAAGTAAATGAATATTGCGCCACTTTACGCGGGTGTAAACTTGTAAAGTAATATTTTAAACATTGAAATACATGTTCCAGGTGACCCGTCACAACCATCTGCAGATGTCCGATTCAGAAGACGAAGGCATGGATGTCCTAGGCGTTGTAGGTGAGTTATATTGCTCGTAAAAATATAAAGTCTGCATGCTTACAGGGGGAACAGTCGGCATTAACTGATTCGCTGCTACTGACTTACACTCTAGTTCGTTACTGCCAGCCGCTACCGACTTCATAATCTTCATACGAAGTCCAAAAACAATACACGTGGCGTGGGTGTACACCTCGCTTTTTTGTGACGGCGAATGGCTAAGTTTCGGTTACCAAGGCGGAGGTTTCCAGGCTCAGATATGGGGAGAATGCGGATGGCGTATGAAATATAAACACAGATATACGGGTCGCGTACGCCTTTTATTAACCTAAATGTAACTAGAGTAAGCGACTCTACGGATGACGGAATATAAGGGTCTAGGAGACCAGGGCGCGGCTATCGGTTAGCTGGCCCTGAAGGGGCTTCGGTATATCCTGGCTAGGGATGATGGAGCGGAAGTTCCTTGTGGAACGTGGAACCCAGGTGAGCGTAGGGCGGTGGAAAAATACCACTGCGCGGATCCCTGGGGTGAGGAGGAGGGTCGGGGTTAGGTTTCTGGAGCGTACGCGGTATCCCCACACCGCTACCAGGAAACCTCCATGCTAAGGAATCTAGCGTGTGTGCGCGGCATCCCCACACCGCACTAACTAGGTGGGCAGCCGTTGACACTGTCCGGAGCGCGAGCGACTGCCCGCCGGCTCGGCGCGCGGGCGGGTGCTGACTGCTGTGTCATCGCCGGCGCTCGGCTCGGTGTAGGCTCCGCTGCCGTGCTCCGGTAGCAACTCGGATCGTGTCGTCACAACTATAAGGGCGAGTATCCACAGAGCTGTGCAAGTTAGCGGAGCAGTGTGCGAGGAAAAAATCCAACAATAACATTGCTAACCTCGCTTACGCATCCCTGTACCACAGCCGTGTCAACTCACCCTTAACTTCGACTTTGAAGACTTTTGATCTATAAAGGTTTCCTGCCCTGAAAACCAACGCATATAGCATGTATTCCTGCAGGTCGATCACGGAACGCTTTGTACGCGCTTTTTATACGGAAAAATGACAATTAAATTGTCCTAACGCGCGTTAGGTAGGTAGAGGGGTAGCCCTCTGGTGGCATACGCTGAGTGGCGTCCATTTTGGTCCATTTCAGTTTTATAAACTCATGTAAAAAACTCACACCAAATTAATATATTTCTTATTTTCTTTCTTTCGTGTGCTTCTTCCAGGAGTGCCGCGGGAGGTGGCTCGGCTCCGTCTGCGGCCGACGCGCTCGTCCTCCCTCCTGCACTCCGTGGAGGACCTCTCCACCGACAGCACCTGCGTCTACAAGGCCAGCCGCCGCAAGCTCAGCAGGTAGGGAGACAGTCACTCATGTACTCGTACAGGAGGAAAAGAACCTTTTCTCGATAATATAATAGGAGAGATCACAAAAAAGATCCCTGCATGGCTAAAATAAAACCGAGAGCGAGATGTACCACTCGTGAAACTACCCGTCTCTGTATTGTGTGTAAGAAACTTTTTGAAAGTAACGGCCTCATGACACACTACTCACTGTACATATATGAGGTATTGATGTTCGTGAGAAAGAATTTGCCAATGTTCAAGCGTGTTGAGGTCACGGGCAAACAACTCCGATCAACAGGGAGACTCAGCACGGTCCCGCGTCGCATGGCACTTTCACGTAGGAATCCTCGAGTGATAGGCCCAACCTATTACGAACGACTACCCGCCGAATTGCGAACAGAGTCATCTGACGAAACATTTGAACGCAAACTGAGAAACTTTTTATTGAAAAACGCATTATATTCGGTAAAGGAATTTATGGACATTAAACATTAATATTATCACTGTTTTTGACATCGTAAATTATATCGTTATTTGTATTTTTATTTTTCGTTTATTAATGTATATTCTGTTATCTGACGATCCTTATGTGATATCTTCGTAATTTATTTACTGTGACTATAATTTGAATTTTATTGACATTTTATTACAATACTTAATTCTCTTTGACGATCATAATATAAATTCATATAGATTAAGCTAGCTTTAATTTATATTGTAAATTGTATATTATGAAATAAATAAATCTAAATCTAAATCTATTGTGCCAGCTGTGTGATACTTTAAGTAATATAGTCAAGGAAGAGAAGGGGACCCAAAAGGTCCCTAAAAAAATTTCGAATAGTCGAACACATGTCCGACAGCATCATCGTCCTCCTAGTGTTTTCCGGTTGTACGCTAAAGGAGCCTCAGCTTTGGCACCAAATCCCAAGATTAGGCGTAGGCACAAGTTAGAGCAACTGCTAGCTTCTGAGCTTCCAACCCAGAGGGAAAGCTAGACCCGTGTCCTCACCATATCCTTTACCGAAAACCCACAAAACCCACTGGCTTGAACCGAAGTTCGAATCCACCACCTCCGGATCGGAAGTCTCCAGCCTTGGCACGCGGTTACAGTGTTTTAAAAAGGAAATGCGTTGCACCTTCTTCTAACCTGATGAAAAGTTTAAGACAAAGCCTAATATAATCAATAATAATCAGGCTCACCCAGAAGATGCCTATTCACTCTTACCCTGAAAACATGAAGGTTTTCCCTTCCCTTTGCTTCCTACCCGCTTGTCACCGTATATTTTTTGTCTCCAGATCCCTATACATCAAACCGCCGCTGCCGCGATTGATCCCGAAGCTGCCGGAGCCTATCGTCATCAAAGCGGAC
This sequence comes from Epinotia demarniana, assembly GCA_945867215.1. Lineage (NCBI taxonomy): Eukaryota > Metazoa > Arthropoda > Insecta > Lepidoptera > Tortricidae > Epinotia > Epinotia demarniana. The sequence goes on from OX244284.1 coordinate 12,106,388, forward strand.
CCCGAGGAGCAGAAAGTTGAAGTCAAGAAGAAAACTTGCGTTGAGAAGATTTCCAGGTACCTTCTTACATAAACGGTAGAATTTTTTCACAGGGTAGGAAAGAAGAAACACCTCGGTGCAAGGAAGATGCTACACGATCAGATCGACTGAAAAGAAAAAGATAAAGAAAAAATTGTTTATTGACCAAAAAGTTTAACTTATACGTATCTAGTTGGCTCCTAGGCTCAGCCTGTATCTTGGAGTCCGTGAGTGCAGTTGACAGTGTTGGCAACTCCAACACAGATAGATCATAGAGTGACCGGAACGCCTATCATTCCATCCATTCGTTCCTGTCGCTGCTATAAGTTCATTCATTCACTCAATCTCTCTCTCTCTAAAACCAACCGCAGCCATGTAACGTACCGTGTGCTTAATTTATTACAATACAAACTCTCTTACTGAATACGGCCTTTTAATTACTTCGACTCCAACGAGAAACAGCGCCTACTACCACTGCACCACTGTTCAGACAGTAATACCTATATGTATATATATATATATATATATATATATATATATAAATATGACAATATGCCTAAGTAGGACTAAAGTTATTAAATTAGAAGGTAATTATTTTATTCTCTCTCTCTCTCTCTCTCTCTCTCTCTCTCTCTCTCTCTCTCTCTCTCTCTGTGTGTGTGTGTGTGCGCGTGTGCGTGTGCGTGTGCGTGTGCGTGTGCGTGCGTGTGTGTGTGTGTGTGTGTGTGTGTGTGTGTGTGTGTGTGTGTGTGTGTGTGTGTGTGTGTGTGTGTGTGTGTGTGTGTGTGTGTGTGTGTGTGTGTGTGTGTGTGAGTGTGTGTGTGTGTGTGTTTGTGTGTGTGTGTGTGTATTTATATATGGGTGTGCGTTTTAATTTCTTATAAAACTTTCCATCCCTTCATAACTCCATTCTAAACATAATGTAGTCACTATTGATTTAACTTTTGGTAAACACCAGTGATCGGAATAGGCAGAGTATAAATACCTAAACTTAGTAGCACAGAGACAAAAAGTGGAGACTTCCTTACGACTATATTTTTGCGTGACTAAAATACCGGGAACTTACAAAGTAACTAATATTTTATGAATAGGATAAAAATCAATGTTTTTCGGGTTCAATAGAATCAATAGGCACAAAATAAAACAACCAATAATATAAACGGATTCTTTATAGATATTACGTCGTAATACAAAGCACATAGAAACACAGTATAAACCCATCTGTACTCGATAAAGGATGGTATGAAACTGTATTGTTAACTTATTATTAATGCATAAAAAGGATAGCTGGTAGCAGCAACAAGTGATAACGACATCTGGTTCCCTTTTACACGATAACAATAGGACCCACGAGAAATATAATAGATAAGACTACTATTTTGTCTATCTCTTTCGCTTAAACACGAAATGTGAACGAGGATAAAGGAGACAGATTAATTTTAAAAATAGAATAAAATTGTTGTTTCTTCTGTAGTCCACAGAAATATAGAAGTAACAACAATTTTCTCATCAGTGATTTTCATGTAAAGTAAAAAAAAATAGTGTTGCTGTTACTACTGAATTATTGATACAACCAAGATTCAATTATAGGATTTACTTTTATATAACTTTAATTTTTAATCCGGGAAGTCCCGGAAAAAAATGTTAGCACAAGGAAGTCTCCACTTCATGACTTTGTTCTACTAAGTTTAGGTATTTATACTCTACCTATTCCGATCACTGTTTATTAGACAACTATCTGCCTCCCGTGACTTGGTCTGCGTGGACCCGGGATAAAACTGACTTATATTTTAATCCAGGCTATAAAATATCTTCGTACAAAATTACATCCAAATCAGTTGAGCCGTTTAAGCGTGGTTGAGTAACAAACATCTAAACATCAAAACTTTCGCATTTATAATATTAGAAAAGCGGCAGAGAGATTTGTAACTGAAACGTTGCACGCACCGAGTGTGTGTCCGCTTGGTGAGTGTTTGAGTCTTGTATGTGATAGAGTAAGGGGAGTGTGTGGCCGCGTTTGCTTGCCGTTCGTGCCGTTGGCCCTCAGGTTCACTTGTAAAACACTCGGCGGGTATGGTGTCCAAGAGCGCGCCCTGAAGGGACGCTACAGACCTTCGTCCCTATACGGAGAGCTCGGCCTGCCGCCTCGCTTACCATGCCGCTCTCTTTCGGGTCTTCGGCCCTCAAGTTGTCCGCGCAGGCTCACGTGGAGAGCGCGCTCTGAAGGGACGCTTCAGACCTGCGGCCTTACGCAGAGCTCGGCCTGCCTCCTCGCGTGCATACCTTCGGCCCTCAGGTTCACTTGTAACATATTCAGGAGTAGAGTATCCGAGAGCGCACGCACTCTGGAGGGTCGCTTCCGCGCTTTGGCCCTCCGACTCACGTAGAGAGCGCGCTCTGAAGGGACGGTTCGGGCCTTGCTCTTAGATTCGCTGGTAAGACACTTAGGAGTAACAAACTGTCCGCGTGGGCCCGCCTTTCAGGCCTTTGGCCCTCTGGCTTGCGTGGAGAGCCCGCTCTGAAGGAACGCTTCGGGCCTTCGACCCCACGCAGAGCTCGGCCTGCCGCCTCGCGTGCCATGCTGCTTTTTCGGACCTTCGGCTCTCAGGTTTGCTTGTAGGACACAGGAGTACTAAAGAATCCACGTAGACCCGCCTTTTGGGCCTTTGGCCCTTTGGCTTGCGTCGAGAACCCACTCTGAAGGAACGATTCGGGCTTTCGGTCCTACGCAGAGCTCGGCCTGCCGCCTCGCGTGCCATGCTGCTCTCCTTCGGACCTTCGGCCCTCAGGTTGGCTTGTACTTAGGAGTAGTGAAGTGTCAACGTGGGCCCGTCCTTTGGGCCTTTGGCCCTCTGGCTTGTGTGGACAGCCCGCTTTGAAGGTACGCTTCGGTCCTTCGGCCCTCAGGTTTGTTTGTAATGCCCTCAGGAGTAGTAAAATGTCTGCGTGAGCTCGCCCTTCGGGCTCTTTGGCCTTAGTACTCGCGTAAAGAGCACGCTCTGGAGGGATGCTCCGGGTCTTTAGCCCCGCGAGCCTCACCGCTCGCCTTCGGGCCGTGTTGGTCTGTTCGAACTTGTCGCCTGCAAAACTGCTACTACTTGCAGCTGCTGAACTATGGAGCTCCATAGTTCGCAACACATACTTATCAGTCGACAAGCTATATATTAAAATATCTATACGCATCTCCAGAGAAAAAATATGTTTACATATAGCTGTTGCTAGAAAGGTAATGTCGTTACATTACCGTTAATCACCACGTGCAAATGTCTTCAAATTCAACCGCAACTTGTACTCAAATGAAATGAAGTATGCGCGGGCGTGGGGTACGGCAAGAGCGACCTTGTTCCGAGTTTGGCTCCTAGTCCTCGGGCTGGATTTTGGCGAAAGCTTGCGGCCTACAGTCAAAGAAGTTATGAATTTAAAATGCCTCTTTATTGAAACATATTTATCTGTCTAGGGGGCGTGTACGACTCAAATCAAGGCATCCCCTGAAACGCAGTATTTATTAATTCGACTACAGGAACACACAGGAAGGCGTGGCGAGAGATTATGAAGGCCTTAAGGGGATGCCTTGATTTGAGTCGTACACGCTCCCTAGACAGGAACACCCTGATGCCTTCCGCCCACGAGAAAAAGAGATGTAACACTTTTCGGGAATCGCTGTTGTGGACTCGATAAATACCTAACTTGGTGAAGTTTTATTAAAATTTCATAAAGTGAGATTTTAGATGAGACAAAATACTATAGTATTAACTTGATTGTGTCGTAAAATAATGCATCGTTTGAGTAGGCTGAGTAAAAAAAGGAAAATACAGACCAAACTGTGGTTTTTTTTCTATCGAGGAAATTTTAAGCAATCATGCATCGATAAAATCAGATGAACAATCAAGAATCATAATTCTGAAAACCTCTTAATCTAGTCAGAACGGCGTTTCAAAGCACGCGATAATTTCTAATGCACCGCCTTAAGCACCACGGGGATGCCCTAGGGCAACAACAACAACAGCAACACCAATAGAAACAACAGTACCTTTCATTTGGGAACACCAAAATTGAACTCTCATAGTAAATATTTCAATCATACGCATCGTGCCGATTCCCGCGGACTTGCGTTACGGAATTGGCCATAAATGACCGGTTTATTATTTAACGACAACAAGTTGCATATGTATGTATGTATGTAAGCACTTTATTGTACACAATAACAGGTCAAGGAATATACATGTCACACAATAGATCAAAGTACAAAGGCGAACTTATCCCTATAAGGGATCTCTTCCAGCTAACCTTTGAGCAATTGAGAGGAAGGTAGGTAGAACGAGATAGGCAAACTTATACCGTGTACAAAAACAGAGAAAATAAAGCAAATCCTAATTAGTATTAATTCTAGACAAATAAAAACATGCCAATACATATATAAATATACAATATAAAATATAATACACACTAACATATGTTACATATTATTGAAAAGCTAATAAAATGTTTGATATTTCTTATGATGACATTTATCACGCTAAAGTATCTCTTTCTCTAATTATGATGGTAAGAAAGCAGAACGTCTAAGGTAAAAAAGTCTATTTTTTTCATTATTTTACAAACGGTTGAATGTACGTTACAGATCTCAAAGAATGAATTATAAAACATTTAATATGCATTCCAATGAAACCTCACATGAACCGATCAGAAAAATAGAACCCGAGATTTGAACAAAAATCGATGACCGTCGGCCGCCATCTTTATGGCGTCACTGCTATGTCCGTCCCCCTCTCCCTTAACTAAATCCGGTAGATTCGTACTCTGGAGACAACAAGGACCACATCCATACCAGTTTTAGGTATATAGAAGACGTGTCCACGACTTTTATCAATATTGGCTAATTTCCGCCGTACTAGAGCTCTTAGTTTCGAAAACGTTCGTGGGAACGACAGATAGTACTCCGATTTATCGCTGTTGTCCACTAGAATCCCCTAGCCTGATCCCCCAGGGGAAAAAAACGGTTAGGTTGTTAGGTGAACTGCGACCCTACAGCGCGCGAGCCGAGCGAGCGAAGCGAGTGTGACGCGATAGCGCCATAACCGAACATTATAATTTTTTCCTAGTTTAATATAAAATAAATCGCTGCTCCAAGGCGTAAGAAGAAACAGTACCTTCCCAGAATATGGTTGAGGGAGGTGATGGCTTAGATATGCGTCATAATCGTCTTCATGCTTACAAGGGCATAGTAACTACCTAAATACTAGAGTTACAATTACTATTTTCGTATTGACGACAGACATCATTAGGATCTTCACACGTTTTATTGTTATTGACCCTGTACATTTCTGACAACACTACATTAGTGTTATTTTTTTTATTTTGACGCTCGGAGACCGTATACATCTCTAAGAACGCTAGAATAATTATTAATTTATTTGGACGCTCAGAGAGCTTATACATCTCTCGGATACTAAATTAATATCATCAATATCTTGTTAATTCTGATACAGACCTTATATCGAATGTAATCTATAATATTTTGCAATCTTGGTTTGTTTTCATTTAGTGACATTTAGTTTGTTAACCGATGTTAAGCGATGGACACTGGGGCCGGGTTACTTGTAGGCAACTTGTAGGGCGTCCATACGGGGGAGTCGCGATTCTCTGGCGTAAGCAGTCCATTCCAGTCGGTGTCAGCCATTAATACTGAAAATACGAGGATATCGGCGGTCAAGATAGCGTTACAGGATCGGTCCGTTCTGGTTTTCAGTGTGTACATGCCAGTGAATGCCATAGAAAATATCCCAATATTTACAGAGTGTCTTGGAGAGATTATTGCAATAATGGAGGAAAATAGTGATGTCGAAGTAGTATATGTACTAGGAGATTTTAATGCACATCCCACAGAAGTGTTTTTTAGAGAACTAAGCCAGTCGTGTTCGGAACAAGATTTGTACTGTGTAGATGTAGACATCTTAGCTGCAGGAGACCGTCGCATGTGCTGACTTCTGGCCGAAGGGTGTAGTGTTTCGACGGTTCCGGGGCAATCTGCCGAATCCTACACCGGAGACGACGATGCAACGGGGCCACGCCGTTTCGTCGCCTAAATAGTATTATTTGTTGTTTTGGTTTCGTGACGCATTGGTACTACTGTAATGTCACGTAAATGAATTTGTCAATAAATAAATAAATAAATAAATAAATAAATAAATAAATCTTAGGGCGTGAGTCCAATACGTATACATACACTAGCGAGGCTCACGGTTGTAATAGGTGGTTAGACCATTGCATTGTTACAAGATCAGCGCGAGAAACTGTGCGAAACGTTTGGGTGCGACAGGACGTGTACTGGTCTGACCACTTTCCTCTCGTGATCGAGTGTGACATGAGCAAAATTCAGGTTAAATGTGTGAATGTCAAGTCACCTCATGAAGAAGTGATGTGGGGAGACAGAGAGGCTGCTCAGGTGAGTCTTTATCATGGTTTGTGTAATGATAAACTTAAATTAGTAGATTTCCTTGCTGAATGTACCACTTGTGCAGATGGAATTTGTCACGATAACGCCCATTTTATTGTGCTTGATAAAATGTATGGTAATATAATCAATGTCATAACTGAAGCAGCTAGGAAGTCGGCGAAAATAAAACGTAAAAAGCATTATATCGTAGGATGGAATAAGCATGTCGCGGACGCTCAAAGAGATGCCAGAGAGAAATTTCTATGTTGGGTATATTAGTCCATGGGCCAGCCAAGATATCGGTATAATTTGGGGGTACCAAATTTCCTTTTCACAGCAGTTAGATAGGTTTATTATGATGTTAAAAAATCATGATTGCCATCTCAAAATGGTAGCTAACAAAAATGGCCGCCAATCCAAGATGGCGGATATTGAGTTTTAAAAAATCACCCATAACTCGAGAACTATTTATCCGATTTCATTACTTTGTTTTTTAAACCAAAGCCCTATACGTGTGCTTGAAATTTTGTATATATATTGTATCGGTAAAGTCAACCGTTAATTAGTTATTAAAGAAGTATTTTGTATTTTCTTATTTTTTGTTATACTTTTTTTATTTAAATCAAGTTCATACATCCCCCCGTGTGGTGTCGGGTTAGAATTTCACCATCCCCTTTCTTCCCGTGGGTGTCGTAAAAGTCGACTAAGGGACCAGGGTTGAAGTGTGTTGTGGGCGATGGACTAGCAACCTATCACTGCAATATCACATTTAGTCGATCTTTTATACCCACATTTGTGCTAAAAGTGGCGCTGGAACATACGTTTCATGTGCTCTGCCTACCCCTTTTGGGAATAGAGGCGTGTATGTATGTATGTATGTAAGTTCATACAAAATATCTTGCACATTTCAAAAAAGCTTTAAATGAGGCAAAGTAGTGTATTAAATAATCTTAAATTTGATGTATAACATGTATGGGTCCTAATGCTGTAAACACATGGAAACATGAATTTGATTTTACTTTCGGTGAAATTCACCGTTGACTAAATAACTGCGTACAGAACAAAAGCTTCAGATAGAAGTCATAGCGTTCAAAAATGATGTTTCTAATATATTTTAATATTTTTTTCACCTCAGCAGCTTGAACAAGGCGATTTTTCTGCCAGAAAACAGTGAGAATAATGAGATAATATAATGTAATATAATATAGCCTTTATTCGACCAAACTTAAATATAAAATGTATTTTACAATATGTATTTTTTTTTTCTATTCGGTGTCCATTTGGTCTTGCTTTACAGCATAGGCCTCCCCTAGAGACTTCCACAATTTTCGATCATGTGCTTTTCTCATCCAAGTTGCACCCCCTACCCTAACAATGTCATCCTCCCATCTGCGACGTTGTCTGCCTCTTTTTCTCTTATTTTGTCTTGGGCACCACTCTGTAATATCTTTTGTCCATTTATCTTTTTTGTTTCGTATCATATGTCCTGCCCACTTCCATTTTAGTTTCTTGATACAGTATTTTACATCGGTGGTTTTTGTCTGCTTCCGTATTATTTTTAGATTTATTTTGTCTTTCAGTTTAATGTTGAGCATACTACGTTCTATGTTGTGTTGGCAGACTTCTAGTTTGTGCATATTGTGTTTTGTAAGGCTCCACGTCTGGCACCCGTATGTCATACTGGGCAGGATACACGAATCGAATAATCTTTTTTTCGCATTGATTGGTATGCAGGGGTTCTTCATGACTTCTTTGAAGGACCAGTATCTTTTCCATGCAATGCTGGTTCTGTTTTCTACTTCCTTTGTTGTGAGGTCCTTTGGAGAGATTATCTGTCCCAGATACGTATATTCATCAACATAATCGATTGTATTGTCTTTCACTTTGATGGGTCGTTTCTCTTGATTTGTCATTATTTTGGTTTTTGACATGTTCATTTGAAGTCCCACTTTGTCACTTTCTCGTACGAGTCTTCCAGCATATCGGTTAAGCTCTTTGGATTGTCGTTAATCAATATAAGGTCGTCTGCGAATCTTAAGTGATTAAGTGGAAGTCCATTGATGTTCAATCCGTGGGCATTCCACTCTAGATTTCTAAATATATGCTCCAGGACTGCGGAAAACAGTTTTGGGGACAGTGGATCACCCTGACGGACTCCTCTTTTTACAGCAAAGTATGTACCTACTCTTTCCGTCCGTATTTTTGCTTTCATGTTCTCATATATCTTGCTGATGATACGGATGTATTTGCCGTGGACTCCTTGTGCTGTTAAAGCTTCCCAGATTTTTGTGTGTTTTAGGGAATCAAACGCCTTATTATAGTCGACGAATGCTAAATAGTACGTTATCCCATATTCTTGACATTTCTGAATAGCTTTGCTTGATGGTGTGAATATGGTCTAACGTTGAGAAATCGCTTCGAAAGCCTGCCTGCTCTCTCGGCTGGTTTTCATCTAGAATTTTGGTAATGCGGTCTAATATTATTTTTGAAAAAATTTTATACACATTTGACATTAGACTAATGGGTCTATAGTTATTAATATCGTCTTTCTTTCCTTTCTTATGCAGTAGGATAATAGGAGAGGAAGTCCACTGGTGTGGAATGTATTCTTTGATGAGTATTTCGTTAAATAAGTCTGTGATTGTAGCTGTGATTATTTTGGATGTTCCCAGTAAGAGTTCGTTTGATATACCGTCTTCTCCAGGTGTTTTATTTTTCTTCTGAGATTTTATGGCCTTTAATACCTCTTCCCTCATAATAACCGGAATTTCTTCTTCAAAATTATTTCCATCATAGTTAGTTATTGTCGATGTTGGTTCTGTCCTGTCGTCATATAATTCGCGATAGTAATCTGTGGCTGCGTTGAGTATATCTGTTCTGTTTGTTTTTCTTTTCCAACTTTTATGGTGTATAATACTATCAATCCATTTTAGGGGTTCCTTTAATTCTTGCCATGCTTGTTTTACTGCTCCAGACTTTTCAATATAGTAGATTATTGTGTCTGTTCTTGTTTTGGTTCTATGTTCTCTTATTGTTGAATTTATTTCTTTGCTTAGCTGGGTTATAAGTTGTTTATTGTTCTTTCTATCTTCAAACAGGAGTGATCTCTTTTTGATTAGATCCCTTGCTTTTGTTCCTAGTTTTTCCTTTTTCACAGTAATAGTTCTGGTTGTAGCTTCCATTTCTTTCAGGCTTTTTTCTAGAGTATTGTATTTTAACTGGGTTCCTTGCATTTTTTTTATTTTCTCCAAATCGGTTTCTAAGCATTCTGTTATATTCTTTGGGAGTGGTAGTTGGAGTGGTTTTCGTATCGGTTGTCGGCTTTTCCTTGATTTCCTTGGTTCTGTTGTATATACTTGTCCTCTAAGTAGCCTGTGGTCTGTATTAAAGTTTAGCTGATTTACTACTTCAACATTTGAAAATAATCTTGGCTTATTTGTCATGATGTAGTCTATCTCGTTTTTTATTGTTCCGCTTGGTGACACCCAGGTCCATTTTCTATTAGGTTTTTTCTTAAAGTAGGTTGTTTTCCAGTGCAAAGTTCACTAATCTATTCCCGTTGTCATTTCTTTTTCCCGTTGTAAATGGTCCAATGATATTGTTTTCATTTTTCCTTCTTTCTCCGATTTGTCCATTGAAGTCTCCTATAATAACAATAGTTTTATTTAAGTTTTCTATTGTCAAGTTCAGTTTTTCATAGAAGTCGTTTTTTGTACCTTCGTGGCCAACTTCGGTTGGGGCATAAATTTGTACTAGTGACGTGGGATGCTCGTGACCTGGGAGTATAATGTTCAATACAGCAATTCTGTCAGATATTCCTTTAAACTCTATGATGTTGTTTTTGAGATGTTTTTTCACCATGAATCCGACTCCACCTTGTCCAGGCGATATGTTTTTGTAGTATAATATGTAGTTCTCATGCTCTTCAATGGCCTCATCAGCTCTTCGCACTTCGCTTAATCCTAAAATATCCCAATTGACATTTTCCAATGCATTTTCCAGTTCTAGTAAGGATTCGTGTGATCTTAAGGTTCTGACATTAAGCGTGGCTATTTGAAGTTTTATTTTCTTGAAAGTAGTACTTTCCACTTGTTGTTCCCTCAGTGCTGATCTATTTTCTTCTTCTTTTAAATCTATAGTTCTTTTGTTCTTTTGTTGTTCCGTTGTTATGATCTCTTGGGGGTTTTGGTCTGTCGTCCCACGGTGACCAGCCGGGTTGGGACCTATAGAATAATGAGATATTACTCACTAAATAATTATAAAAAAGTAGCTTTTTAATTTTGAATACCGCGCACTGTCTTTTCATCGGCACAGGGGCCCTCACTACCTAGCACATACCTAGCACAATAGGTTTTATCGTCACGTTTTACGACGAAAATGTATTGAGACGTCGCGTAAAACATAACGATGAAACGTATCGTGCTAGCTGGGCTGGTGTAGCTATTGCAAACTCACTATATTTCAATGTTATTCACTCTCTCTTTCATTTTCTTATGAAATAAAAAGAGAGAGCCAGGAATAAGTCGATTCATAGTCCGAGTTTCAAAGATTTCATAGACCCTCAAATTAGTGCTTACTAAGTAACACGTTCGAAAATTAACTCACAATTTAACCTAAATGTTAAAATTTACATATAAATGCTTGAAATAACTGAAATTAAATAATATTTTGTGAACGAATACCACGCAAGCAGTTACAGAACGCACCATTAATTTTAAAAAATTACCAAGAGTCATACTACGTTCGGAAACTTTAAATTACCTATCCTAAAAGTTAAAAATATTAATAAATTGTTACAGAAGTGATTTTGAAATTGTAGAATATTATTTAAATAAAGCTAGGGAAAACACGAAGTGTAGCACGTATATATTACTACTACTATTAGGTACTATTTCTAGTCTTAAAATATAGCGTTTAAAGTAAAAGTACTGTACAAAGTGAATGAATGAATGAATAAAATTTATTTTGAAACAAGACAACAAAAATAGTTTACAGAATACTTATATGTAATAGTATCAGTTGTCTCAAAATAGGAACCCACTCAACATGAGTCGAGGCAGAGGGGGCCGTGACGCTGATTTTCAGTGGGTCCTGTAATGATTAAGTACCTAACTTAAAACTAAAATTAAGGAATCGCGTCTAGTGAACAGGCTTACATCTATATTTAATTGCCAAGATTGTACATTTCAGGTTATTTAGCTTAGCGATAACCAAACTAGAAGTTGGATTGACATGATAAACAATTAACTAATAGCCAGAAAGACTTATGAAGGATTGGCGTGTTTACATGTAATATGCATTGTTCGTATAAGAATACTTACACTTATTACAGACGCAGGTTGCTAGTCAATGGAATTTTGATTAGTAAGTAGGTGATGTTTTATGTCACTTAATTGTATGAATGCTCCGTGCTGCGTGCTGCTGCGACAGTGTCGCGCGCCACGGAATTGTACCTTAAGTTTCAGTTATTCTAAAAATCACATAAAATCCGGAATATTTCCATAAACACCTCTACTATTTTCGATTCATTTGATTTGAAGCAGTTAATCGAAGCTTTTTCTTTTATATGCAGTTATTAAGTAAACGGTAGATTTCAACCGAAGTAAACACATATTAATGTTTTGCATGTGTTTATAGCCATTCGATCCATACATGTTATACATCAAATAAAAGAACATTTATTACATTACATCTTTTGTCTGAAGTTTTTTTTTCTAATGTACACCATATTCTGTAAAACCTTATTTAAAGAAAATATTTAATAACAAAAAAAATATATTTGAAGATTTCTTTTAGTTTCTAATCAATGGTTGACTAAATCGAAACAGCTCATATAACGAAATTTAAAACGCACGTGTATTACTTTAGTTTAAAAAAAACAGTAATGAAATCGGACGAATAGTTCTCGAGTTATAGTTGATTTTTAAAACTCAATATCCGCCATCTTGGATTGGCCGCCATTTCTATTAGCTACTACTTTGAGATGGCAATCATGGTTTTTTCACATCGTAATAAACCTGTCTAACTACTGTAAAAAGGAAACTTGGTACCCCCAAATTATACCATTTTCTTAAATTTGGCTAGCTGGCCCACGGACTATATGCTGGTAGACCACCACAAGGAAAAATCCACAATGACATGAGTGAGAGTCGAAGGCTGTTCAAGTCTAAGCTGAAATGGTGTCAGGAGAGGCAGGACCAAATAAAAAGCGATATCCTGGCCTCGAGCCATTTAGCTAAGGACTTTAAGAGCTTTTGGAAGAATACCAACAAGTTAAGTGTAAAGCCTGGAGTTCCTGTGAGCGTGGGGGCATGACGGAGGGTAAAAGCATAGCTAATAAGTTTAAGGATTTGTTTACTGTATCATCCTTACACACGGTCACTAAGGATCAGAGGTGCCGTACTGAGACCACCGTGGGAGAAAGTACCATCGAATTTTCCGCTAAACAAGTCGACAACGTCATAAAAAGTATGCAGAGGGGAAAATCTCCAGGACACGATGGTCTCAGTATCGAGCATCTTAAATATGCGGGGGTACATCTCCCTCGCATCTTGGCCATGTTTTTTACGTTGTGCTTACGGCATGCGTACTTACCTGAGCAGCTGATGAAAACTGTCGTCATCCCGCTGGTTAAAAATAGGACAGGGGACGTGTCGGATATGGCAAATTACCGGCCGATCTCTCTTGCTACTATAGTCGCAAAGGTGCTTGACAGCTTGCTTAACGATCACCTCAGAAAGCACATAAAACTTCATGACGCGCAGTTCGGGTTTAGAGCTGGACTATCAACTGAGAGCGCTATACTGTGCCTTAAGCAAGCTGTCAGGTACTACAAGGACAGAAGCACGCCAATCTATGCGTGCTTTCTTGACCTATCTAAAGCGTTTGACCTGGTGGGGTATGATTTGTTGTGGGACAAGCTCGGTAAAACTACGGTACCTCCCGAGTGTGTTTCCCTACTAAAGTACTGGTACGCCCACCAGGTCAATCAGGTGAGATGGGCTGGAGCATGGTCTGACCAATATTTATTGGAATGTGGAGTAAGGCAGGGAGGACTGACGTCTCCTGTCCTATTTAATTTGTATGAGTTGATTGAGGAACTGAGCAGCATGCATGTCGGATGCCATATTGACAATGTTAGTATAAATAATATTAGCTATGCTGATGACATGGTGCTGCTCGGTCCCTCAATCAACTGTATAAGAAAACTGATTGCGAAATGTGAGAGTTACGCCGGGCGACATGGTCTTAGGTACAATACCAGTAAAAGTGAGATGGTGGTTTTTAAAGCCCGTAAGTACAACGGGGTTCTGCCTTTTCTCCGAATTTGTTATGTCCGAATTTCACTTGCCAACCAACTTTTCGCCGATGATTCACCTTGACAACTAACTTATGGCAATTTTTTGTATGACAATAGATTCATTTGGTAGAATTATTGATAAGTCGATTATTATAATGAATTAAAAGTTGTGGCATACCTATCATTTGGCAAATCTTTCAGTTGGACAAACAACTACTAGCCGAAAAACGTTTCGTCAGTGCAACAGTTCCCTTTTCTTACATAAGCCAACTTTTTACTACAAAGAACAAGACAGCATAACATAGTCAGACTTTTATTCAACGTGTTCTTATATAAGTTACAAGGAGAGAAGTGGGCATGGGGAGACGAAGTTACCCACATTGGGGGTACGGGGGCGATGCCCCCGCTATAAAAAATAACATACAATCGTTACAGTGATGTTATTTGTAGGTTAGGTTAGGGTTAGCTTGTGTGCCTCAGAGCGAAAATAGGCACCCCGCGTAGCGGGGTGACGTCGACACGCTGGCGGTTAGGTAAGGTTTAGGTGAGGTGAGGTTAGGTTAGGTTAGGTTAGGTTAGGTTAGGTTAGGTTAGGTTAGGTTAGGTTAGAATAATTGGCTGGTGTTTGTTTTAAAAAATAACACATGTACACCTACATTCATACATTCCACCAAGCAACAGTCCAAAAGTAATGATATAAACACTTATCTCCAATGATGCGATAATTCAGGTACCATCATTGTTAAAAAAACAAGTGAGCGGTTGCGCTTACTCACTTTGTAAATACGTTACATAGTTACTAAATAAAACATCTGGTAAGTGTTATACCATGAAATGTATATAAGTCAAACTGACCCATTCTGCTACTCGAAAGGTGGCATTTTGAAAAGTGACTTTATGAAAAAAAGTCCAAGCATACAGTTGGTAACCGTGAGGTTGGGAAATAAAACTAAACCCTTTGATAAGTTGACACTTAATCATTCGGCGAAATTACATTATGCGAAAAATTGGTTGCGATGCGATATTCGTACATAAAAATTTCGGAGATGATTTAGAGAACCAAGTACAACCCACAAAGTGTGCCTTCGGTCATGTTGGGCGGGGTGGCTCTCAAAATCGTGAATAAGTTTAAATATCTGGGTCATATAGTTACGGAGGACTTGGACGATATCGAAAGAGAAAGGAGGGCCTTAGCGATAAGAGGTAACATGCTCATCCGTAGGTTCGCGCGATGTACGAAGCAAGTGAAGCTGACACTTTTTAAAGCGTATTGTACCTCATTCTACTCGTGCAGCCTATGGGTGAAGCATACGAGTTGCGTGTATAATGCGTTGCGTGTCCAGTACAATAACATCTTCAGGATGCTGTTTTTTTTTTTTTTTTTTTATTGTTTAGAAACAAACAGTCTTAAAAAAATACACATTAGTAACTTAGCTAATGGCTATATGTGAGTAATACAGTTATAGACCTATAGTTTCATACATTTTTATAGAGTTACATGTTAAAAATATGAGAAAAGAATTTAAAATATGTTTAAAAAATATGACCAAGACTATCAATGAGCCATAAAAAATAAAAATAAAAATATGTGTATATATATATATATATATATATATATATAAATATGTATCTACATATGACAGTTTAGTGAATTGACAACTTAATACTACTCTGAATAACACTATTAATTAAAGTAAACTAAAAACTAATCTTTTAAATATAACATAAGAATTGCCGAACAGATCTGCGTTCATACATTTTTCATTATACAGTTTACATGCGCGCTTAATATATGAATGCTGTGCGTGTTTAGTTCTGCTGCTTGCAATACTAAATAAGGCCTTCTTGCGACAACTACGTTCTAATCTACGGGGAACATGAAAACCTATATTACGTAATAGTTCAGGGGCATCAACTAGATTATTCATAATCTTAAACAGAAATAGTAAATCGTTACAGGAGCGTCTCAGAGAAAGGGGTTGGAGATGGTGTCTGGCAGAAGATGAGGCGTAACCTTCATAGTTATCTCCTGTTCGGAATTCCATTGTCTTAACAAACTTCTGCTGTTGAAGTTGCCTCGACACTGCAGTGCGTCAGGCATGTTCGCCGAGGCGCACACAGATGGCTTCCACGCCATTAGACGCAAGAGGGTTGCCTCATTGTTGAGACGAGTGAGAGGCAGTGGCAACAGTATTCTGAGGATGTGGGCTGGACGCATGGACTGCCCTATACTGAGGCACTGGGTTGGTATTGTGACGGGACGGGCAAAATAGTGTACATTCTTGCCCCGCTCGCTACAATACAACCTGCCCAAGTCTTTTAATTTTAATTTTATTGTTTTGTTCATTACTAACATGTGTAGTCTTAAGTTTCGATAGGTTTAAGACTTATTAACACACATATGGATTCTTTAGTAGTCTGAAATAAATGATTTTTATTTTAACCGTTTATCGGTCCTTAATCAGCAAAATTTTAATTGATTAGAATATGGGCAGTAGTTAGTGCAGTTCTGAGGCGAGGCGGTGCGGGTCGGGTGCCGGGTGGCTCGAATGAGCTGTGACCTTGAACGTTGATCGGTGTGTAACGTCTCCTTGTGTTCCAGATACCTGGACGTGTCCCTGCTGAAGTCGTGGCGCTTCGGGCTGCTGTGCGCGTCGGTGGCGCTGATGTCGTGCGGCTCGCCCTACGCGCTCTACTACCTGCCCGCCGCCACCGTCGCCGCCGGGCACACCAAGTCCGCCGCCGGTCAGTGCACACACGGGGACACACACTGCTGTGCGCGTCGGTGGCGCTGATGTCGTGCGGCTCGCCCTACGCGCTCTACTACCTGCCCGCCGCCACCGTCGCCGCCGGGCACACCAAGTCCGCCGCCGGTCAGTGCACACACGGGGACACACACTGCTGTGCGCGTCGGTGGCGCTGATGTCGTGCGGCTCGCCCTACGCGCTCTATTACCTGCCCGCCGCCACCGTCGCCGCCGGGCACACCAAGTCCGCCGCCGGTCAGTGCACACACGGGGACACACACTGCTGTGCGCGTCGGTGGCGCTGATGTCGTGCGGCTCGCCCTACGCGCTCTACTACCTGCCCGCCGCCACCGTCGCCGCCGGGCACACCAAGTCCGCCGCCGGTCAGTGCACACACGGGGACACACACTGCTGTGCGCGTCGGTGGCGCTGATGTCGTGCGGCTCGCCCTACGCGCTCTACTACCTGCCCGCCGCCACCGTCGCCGCCGGGCACACCAAGTCCGCCGCCGGTCAGTGCACACACGGGGACACACACTGCTGTGCGCGTCGGTGGCGCTGATGTCGTGCGGCTCGCCCTACGCGCTCTATTACCTGCCCGCCGCCACCGTCGCCGCCGGGCACACCAAGTCCGCCGCCGGTCAGTGCACACACGGGGACACACACTGCTGTGCGCGTCGGTGGCGCTGATGTCGTGCGGCTCGCCCTACGCGCTCTACTACCTGCCCGCCGCCACCGTCGCCGCCGGGCACACCAAGTCCGCCGCCGGTCAGTGCACACACGGGGACACACACTGCTGTGCGCGTCGGTGGCGCTGATGTCGTGCGGCTCGCCCTACGCGCTCTACTACCTGCCCGCCGCCACCGTCGCCGCCGGGCACACCAAGTCCGCCGCCGGTCAGTGCACACACGGGGACACACACTGCTGTGCGCGTCGGTGGCGCTGATGTCGTGCGGCTCGCCCTACGCGCTCTACTACCTGCCCGCCGCCACCGTCGCCGCCGGGCACACCAAGTCCGCCGCCGGTCAGTGCACACACGGGGACACACACTGCTGTGCGCGTCGGTGGCGCTGATGTCGTGCGGCTCGCCCTACGCGCTCTACTACCTGCCCGCCGCCACCGTCGCCGCCGGGCACACCAAGTCCGCCGCCGGTCAGTGCACACACGGGGACACACACTGCTGTGCGCGTCGGTGGCGCTGATGTCGTGCGGCTCGCCCTACGCGCTCTACTACCTGCCCGCCGCCACCGTCGCCGCCGGGCACACCAAGTCCGCCGCCGGTCAGTGCACACACGGGGACACACACTGCTGTGCGCGTCGGTGGCGCTGATGTCGTGCGGCTCGCCCTACGCGCTCTACTACCTGCCCGCCGCCACCGTCGCCGCCGGGCACACCAAGTCCGCCGCCGGTCAGTGCACACACGGGGACACACACTGCTGTGCGCGTCGGTGGCGCTGATGTCGTGCGGCTCGCCCTACGCGCTCTACTACCTGCCCGCCGCCACCGTCGCCGCCGGGCACACCAAGTCCGCCGCCGGTCAGTGCACACACGGGGACACACACTGCTGTGCGCGTCGGTGGCGCTGATGTCGTGCGGCTCGCCCTACGCGCTCTACTACCTGCCCGCCGCCACCGTCGCCGCCGGGCACACCAAGTCCGCCGCCGGTCAGTGCACACACGGGGACACACACTGCTGTGCGCGTCGGTGGCGCTGATGTCGTGCGGCTCGCCCTACGCGCTCTACTACCTGCCCGCCGCCACCGTCGCCGCCGGGCACACCAAGTCCGCCGCCGGTCAGTGCACACACGGGGACACACACTGCTGTGCGCGTCGGTGGCGCTGATGTCGTGCGGCTCGCCCTACGCGCTCTACTACCTGCCCGCCGCCACCGTCGCCGCCGGGCACACCAAGTCCGCCGCCGGTCAGTGCACACACGGGGACACACACTGCTGTGCGCGTCGGTGGCGCTGATGTCGTGCGGCTCGCCCTACGCGCTCTACTACCTGCCCGCCGCCACCGTCGCCGCCGGGCACACCAAGTCCGCCGCCGGTCAGTGCACACACGGGGACACACACTGCTGTGCGCGTCGGTGGCGCTGATGTCGTGCGGCTCGCCCTACGCGCTCTACTACCTGCCCGCCGCCACCGTCGCCGCCGGGCACACCAAGTCCGCCGCCGGTCAGTGCACACACGGGGACACACACTGCTGTGCGCGTCGGTGGCGCTGATGTCGTGCGGCTCGCCCTACGCGCTCTACTACCTGCCCGCCGCCACCGTCGCCGCCGGGCACACCAAGTCCGCCGCCGGTCAGTGCACACACGGGGACACACACTGCTGTGCGCGTCGGTGGCGCTGATGTCGTGCGGCTCGCCCTACGCGCTCTACTACCTGCCCGCCGCCACCGTCGCCGCCGGGCACACCAAGTCCGCCGCCGGTCAGTGCACACACGGGGACACACACTGCTGTGCGCGTCGGTGGCGCTGATGTCGTGCGGCTCGCCCTACGCGCTCTATTACCTGCCCGCCGCCACCGTCGCCGCCGGGCACACCAAGTCCGCCGCCGGTCAGTGCACACACGGGGACACACACTGCTGTGCGCGTCGGTGGCGCTGATGTCGTGCGGCTCGCCCTACGCGCTCTACTACCTGCCCGCCGCCACCGTCGCCGCCGGGCACACCAAGTCCGCCGCCGGTCAGTGCACACACGGGGACACACACTGCTGTGCGCGTCGGTGGCGCTGATGTCGTGCGGCTCGCCCTACGCGCTCTACTACCTGCCCGCCGCCACCGTCGCCGCCGGGCACACCAAGTCCGCCGCCGGTCAGTGCACACACGGGGACACACACTGCTGTGGGCGTCGGTGGCGCTGATGTCGTGCGGCTCGCCCTACGCGCTCTACTACCTGCCCGCCGCCACCGTCGCCGCCGGGCACACCAAGTCCGCCGCCGGTCAGTGCACACACGGGGACACACACTGCTGTGCGCGTCGGTGGCGCTGATGTCGTGCGGCTCGCCCTACGCGCTCTACTACCTGCCCGCCGCCACCGTCGCCGCCGGGCACACCAAGTCCGCCGCCGGTCAGTGCACACACGGGGACACACACTGCTGTGCGCGTCGGTGGCGCTGATGTCGTGCGGCTCGCCCTACGCGCTCTACTACCTGCCCGCCGCCACCGTCGCCGCCGGGCACACCAAGTCCGCCGCCGGTCAGTGCACACACGGGGACACACACTGCTGTGCGCGTCGGTCGCGCTGATGTCGTGCGGCTCGCCCTACGCGCTCTATTACCTGCCCGCCGCCACCGTCGCCGCCGGGCACACCAAGTCCGCCGCCGGTCAGTGCACACACGGGGACACACACTGCTGTGCGCGTCGGTGGCGCTGATGTCGTGCGGCTCGCCCTACGCGCTCTACTACCTGCCCGCCGCCACCGTCGCCGCCGGGCACACCAAGTCCGCCGCCGGTCAGTGCACACACGGGGACACACACTGCTGTGCGCGTCGGTGGCGCTGATGTCGTGCGGCTCGCCCTACGCGCTCTACTACCTGCCCGCCGCCACCGTCGCCGCCGGGCACACCAAGTCCGCCGCCGGTCAGTGCACACACGGGGACACACACTGCTGTGCGCGTCGGTGGCGCTGATGTCGTGCGGCTCGCCCTACGCGCTCTACTACCTGCCCGCCGCCACCGTCGCCGCCGGGCACACCAAGTCCGCCGCCGGTCAGTGCACACACGGGGACACACACTGCTGTGCGCGTCGGTGGCGCTGATGTCGTGCGGCTCGCCCTACGCGCTCTACTACCTGCCCGCCGCCACCGTCGCCGCCGGGCACACCAAGTCCGCCGCCGGTCAGTGCACACACGGGGACACACACTGCTGTGCGCGTCGGTCGCGCTGATGTCGTGCGGCTCGCCCTACGCGCTCTATTACCTGCCCGCCGCCACCGTCGCCGCCGGGCACACCAAGTCCGCCGCCGGTCAGTGCACACACGGGGACACACACTGCTGTGCGCGTCGGTGGCGCTGATGTCGTGCGGCTCGCCCTACGCGCTCTACTACCTGCCCGCCGCCACCGTCGCCGCCGGGCACACCAAGTCCGCCGCCGGTCAGTGCACACACGGGGACACACACTGCTGTGCGCGTCGGTGGCGCTGATGTCGTGCGGCTCGCCCTACGCGCTCTACTACCTGCCCGCCGCCACCGTCGCCGCCGGGCACACCAAGTCCGCCGCCGGTCAGTGCACACACGGGGACACACACTGCTGTGCGCGTCGGTGGCGCTGATGTCGTGCGGCTCGCCCTACGCGCTCTACTACCTGCCCGCCGCCACCGTCGCCGCCGGGCACACCAAGTCCGCCGCCGGTCAGTGCACACACGGGGACACACACTGCTGTGCGCGTCGGTGGCGCTGATGTCGTGCGGCTCGCCCTACGCGCTCTACTACCTGCCCGCCGCCACCGTCGCCGCCGGGCACACCAAGTCCGCCGCCGGTCAGTGCACACACGGGGACACACACTGCTGTGCGCGTCGGTGGCGCTGATGTCGTGCGGCTCGCCCTACGCGCTCTACTACCTGCCCGCCGCCACCGTCGCCGCCGGGCACACCAAGTCCGCCGCCGGTCAGTGCACACACGGGGACACACACTGCTGTGCGCGTCGGTGGCGCTGATGTCGTGCGGCTCGCCCTACGCGCTCTACTACCTGCCCGCCGCCACCGTCGCCGCCGGGCACACCAAGTCCGCCGCCGGTCAGTGCACACACGGGGACACACACTGCTGTGCGCGTCGGTGGCGCTGATGTCGTGCGGCTCGCCCTACGCGCTCTACTACCTGCCCGCCGCCACCGTCGCCGCCGGGCACACCAAGTCCGCCGCCGGTCAGTGCACACACGGGGACACACACTGCTGTGCGCGTCGGTGGCGCTGATGTCGTGCGGCTCGCCCTACGCGCTCTACTGCCACAGACTGCGCCAGTCTGTGAGAGGCTTAACAACACCACCAGTTGACAGCTTTACAACCGCGATATACGGGTACAGAATCGATGCAGGTGCATCTGTGGTTCGCACGTTTATACCGCTCTTAGGCCTGTAACACACTGGTGCGGCCGGCGGTGGTGGACAAAAGAAAATTTGATAGCGGCGGACAAGTTTATTATTGTCCGCCGCGGCCAGGCCGCGTCAGTCTGTGAGAGGCTTAAATTGTGCACTAACGTAAATATTTATTTCGCCTTTTTTCGTGTGAGATCTCCCTGCCAAACGAGTATGGAATCACCCGTCCTTGCACATAAGGCAACGCCATGTTTGAGCGTAACCGCTCCGCTAATACCTTCGCTTGTCCGTAAACGTGACCGGGAGAGTATTCACCAGAACCGTGTGAAGAGCGGAGCGGTGTGCGACAGTAAAATCCACTGATAGGAATGTGTGGGCGTAGCTAGCAATGCTATTGATGGATTTTCTCTTTCACACCGTTCAGCTAACTCGCCCAGCTCTGGTGGAGACTCACACTCCACCAGGCCTTGAGCTCCTGAGATGACATAAGCCGTGTATTCATTTGAGAAGCCTCAGGTAGAGCAGCCGCAACTTGAGGCAAACAGCCTCAAGTCGAGGCTGCTCGGCCCGAGGCACGTGTATTCCGAGCCAGTTTAAAACAACACGCCTGTCTCCATCAGACTCAGATCAGACTGCCTCTTTGAGCACGGCAAAAAGACCGACCAAATATGTCTCGGGTCGCGGCGCCGAAATAGCCTCGTGTCGCGGCGCGCCTCAGGTCAGGTTGAGGCGGCGTCTCCACCTGCGCAGCCTCGGAGCGAGGCCGCCGCTCGGGCCTCGGCGCGAGGCTGCCTCGAGTGTGCGCGGCTCTAGATGATGATGTCACACACAGGTCGGCTGGTGGCCATCAGCGCGGTGCTGGACCTGTGCGGGCGGCTGGGGCTGGGCTGGCTCTGCGACCTGCAGCTCTTCTGCCGCAGGAAGGCGTATATCCTCAGGTACACTCCGTCAATACCTATATCTTATTCCTCAGACTATCAAAGACCAGCACGGCTAGCAGAAGTCCGTGCGCGAATTGCGTCGTGCGAGATAGATTACACGTCTCTTTCTAATAGGGGTGTAGATACTAAATAAAATAATCAATAATGTCATAAGTTACGAAGTTAGAAGTGTCCAAAGTTTTAAGAAGGGGTATGTTCTGTTCCTTTTTCGCAAATCGCAACTTCCTATGAAACGATGACGGTGGAAGATTTTGACGTCACTAATAGACAGCAGCGTGCCGCGCTCCCCGGCAGCCTCGCTTAACGTGACGTCACACACTGATTGCCGTTTCTCTCTCTAACAAGCAATATTAAAAAGGTTGTAGCTCCGTAATTATTTGAGATATCTGAATGGTATTTTCGTCGCTAGGCATATTTCTTTGCCTTCTTTCTTTTGGAGTAATAATAATTTTCGAGTCTACACCCCTATTAGGACACTCACAAACAGACGGAAAACAGCGGTCGAGATAGACCTATTAGTATAAATTTTGACACATTTAGTGTTGGTCCGTGACTCTAGGTATTATAAGAACACGGTGAAGCGTGTAAACTACTAAAACACAAAATGACAATAACCTTTTCCTATATTACAGTATTCTGATCGCCGGCATAGCTGTTCTGACATTGCCCAGTCTGACCTCGTGGTGGGCCCTGGCTGTAGCATCAGGTAAGTTCATCTTTTACAATGTGTTACTAATGAGATTCAATACCCACTGACATACTGGGACCATCGTTGGATAGTTAATTCAAAAATAAGATGGGTCTTTAAAAACCATTTTTTAATTCAGGGATACGTTTGCATGCTGTCCATTTTTCAAAGTTGTAACTTGTAACCAGAGCTACCGAGACTGCACTGTGTTGATGCGAGGGACTTGCATCCGTCTCTAGCTATCAATTCAATACAACGAATCCTCAATTAATTTTGTATTTAACAGTAATGCTGCTAACGAAATTAAGTATAAAATTATATTAACAATATAAATTTGAGACGTTGGTGCCGTTAAAAAGATAAGATAAGATAAGATAACGTTTATTATAGTAAAAAATGGTAAGTACAAGTTATGCTTACATTGTTTTTGTAAAAACTAAAGTATGAGTCAGGTAAGCGTCTACTGGTCCCCGTACTAGTGTGAACTGTATCACGGTGGATCAGGATTCACTTAACTATTAGTATTAAAGCATTTAGTTAAATGGCAACAAAATCGTTAAATGTAGGTACAATAACAAAAGAATGTTGCACAATAGCCTAGCAACGCCTCATGAGCGACCGCTGTGCCGAGAAGTAAACATGTAGTATATTTAAAAACTTACCATAATTTTACACTGTTATAACATATCTTTATTTAAGTAAGTACAAACATAGTTATTTAGTTTATATGTCTGTGTATGTATATATATTTATATAAATTGTATGTCCGTGTGCGTGCGTCTTCTGCTAGATGTCGCTACACCACACGTTCTGAGAAGGAACTGATTGCAAGATTTAGTGGCCGACTGTGGCCGACACAGATTTTTCTGATAACTCAGTTGCCTGTGTTCATATGCCTGTGGTCGCCGGTTCGAACCGGCTCAGAGCATATTATCGAGCATCGGAGCTATTTAAATTTACGAGTTCTCAAATCAATTAAACCCGGGAACACTTAACACTGCTCTGGCAAGTGCATAGGCTACTGAAGTGGTTAACCATCAGAAAGACTTCTCATTCGATTTAAAAGCTTTTAGGGCAGTTTCAGGTGATAATGGGGTCACGCTGGACAAAAGGACCAAATTTTTATCGGGTATAAAATTAAAGATCGCCGACAGAGGGGTTGGTTCCTATAAAAACTTAAAGCTATGGACTTAACGAGTGCAAAATTGGTACTTTTGTCCAGCGTGTCCACATTTACGACAGTTCGTTCGAGCACTCTGCCCCACTATTTCGCCAGCGTATAGTATCGGTTTGTTCGCAGGCGCATACGGGCTGTGTCTGGGCTGCTGGTTCCTGCTGGTGCCCGTGCTACTCGCCGACACGTTCGGCACGGCGAGCATCGCCTCGTCCTACGGGCTCGTGCGCATGTTCCAGAGCCTCGCCGCCATCTCCGTGCCGCCCACCGCAGGTACAGTGTCACAACAATAAAGCTTCGTAGAATAAAATGCAAAGGAGATCCTTGAGTTATTCCTAGTAACGTAGTCAAGAAACAAAAAAGGGCCCAACATAGAGCCCTGAGGTACTCCTAGAAACCCATACGAAAACAATAAGGCTATTAAAGAGTGCCAGTGTTAGAAGTATTTGGGCCTTATCTCTTTTTTGTCTATAATATTCAGTGTCACATTCCGAAAACCCTGTCTTGCTGAAGGACAATTTTTCCATTCCATTAAATAATCTGCGTCGAAAATTTAGTCTAACAGTTTGCGTTCGGAATTTTGAAATTTTGATATTTTTCTGTGTTCCCGTCAGGGGGTCATATTTTGGGGTTTTATTTCTTTTGTCACAGAGTTTCATTTTCCTCCTACATGACTGATGGAAATCTTATCTTATCTTATCTGATTGTCGTCAGGTCTGATCCGAGACGTGACGGGCGGCTACTCGTGGTGTTTCTACGGCATGGGCTCGTGCATGGTGCTCGGCTCGATCCCGGTTGTGGCCTTCCATCTGTGTACTAAGAACGAGGACGCCGAGTCCGGAGTCGATTGAACCAAGTAAGTTTTTCTATACGAATATAACTGTACTATTATCAAACACTCGCTGCGTACGGGACCATATAATGTGGGAACGGGACACTATTGCGCTCTCTGTGGCACATTTACTGGCCATTATTGGTGTGACAGTGAGATTTTGCGACATTCGTGAGATGTGAGATTTGGTTCAAAACGAAAAAAAATTGTGGGTATTCTTCGAGAATCGCAATGAGAAAACCTTGCTATAGAATACTGAAATGTGAACTAAAAACATTATTAACCTGTTATCTCGCAATTACAAGTTCTTGCAGAAATAAAACTACGTGATATTTGCCGAGAACACACTTAGGTGAAATTCAGTTTGACCTTTTTGTCCATAACTAAAAAATCTATTTATTTCAGATAAAGTAACTTAACTAAATGGCATGCCGATCTCAATGCGAGATTATGTGCGCGGTCACACGACTCACTTTATAAATCTTATCATATGTTATTATGCCCCCTTATAGGGAGGCATGGCTGTACGCCTCCGGTGTAAAAAAAGCGGTTACGCCTCTTCTCAGGTGAACTCTTCGCTTCGAGTCCTTATCTTTCAAACAAAAGCCATTATACCACACATTTGTGCAGCGATACAAGCGTGCACTTCACGACCGCGCGACTGTATCGCGACACTAGCCACAGATCTCTATCATTGTCACCTGTATCGATAGTGTGCGTTTGTATCGCTGATAAAATCCCCGTGTGTAATACTCTGACATATCTATGCTGAACGATAACGATACATATTTGTTTTCAGGTAGCATACGCGTGGTTATGTTCCCATATGGACTTCATTGGTGTTAGAAGTACCTATACAAATACTATAATTACCTATCTGTATTCAACTTATACTCCTACAAATAATCTATGTAACGGTCGGAGCAGAATTTTGGTTCGGTTCAAAATATTGGTCCAAAAGTCTTGGATCAAAACGGTGTGATTTTTGTTAAATTCAATAATTTGTAGATTTCTGCCTCTGTATTGGTCTGTGCTAGTTTAAATTATCATCTATGATCTGATCATATCTTAAGCGCTGTATTTTCTCATGTTGCTACGAGAGTCGGATCACCACTAAAGGTAATTTCACTGACATATTGCCTGTGGTTTGGCATTCATTATAGAATTTGTAGGATGTCTTTAATCTAGACAACTCTTACCAAAGCCACTATACTATAGAGCTGCTTAAAGGACTTACTTGTTTTAAATTTATATATATTTTTCAATTTTTTTCTACATCGTTCGTTTTTAGAACGAAATAAATTCAATTGTTTTTCCTACACTAGTTAAATACAAATTAATCCCTATTGTGGTCGTCAATAACATACAATAACATTCAATAAAAATAATTACAAGAATAATGACTAAAAATTGAAATATAACTATGTCCAATTAATTTAAATTTACATTGATTTACATCATAGCTATCAAAGTTCACCTAAAAGGATCGTCAGTAAATACAAATTACTTTTTCATTGCATGGATGTTAGAAGGAAAATATACTACTCTACCTTCGCATAGTCTGTATTCATGAATATCGACGCATATGTGAAATGTGAAGGACTATCAATAATATAGGTAAGGCCTATTATGACCGATAATTTATCAATTTTCACTAAATCATTAATATTCAGTTTCGTGTGCCACCATCATTTAATCATATTCGCAGTGGCATATCTTGCAAAGCGTGCGTTGAAAATTCAAAATAAGGCCGCGTTTATGCTCAAGCTTTCACCTGGATTTCGATACGTTTAGACAAGCGCACATGTGCATGAACATGGCCTGTGGCTTTCTTCCCGCGCTTGAACGCGCGCTAGTAGCCTAAGAATCAGTTATAACTTCGGACTAAGTACATGTTTTAGTCGTACCATTAAAAAAAACATGACTATAGTAGTGTGATAACTTCTACACTACGCTTTTGTGTCTAACGTTTACATGCTCGTCTTGAACGATGACAGCGCACTCGAGTAGAATCGACAACTTTAAACCATTCTTGAGTGTAATTGAATCAGTTTCGATTACAACCAAAGACATTTTGAAACTCATTCTGACTTTGGTTATTTTCCATAAATTCAGTGATTTTCATGTGTTCTTGTAACTCTCGGTGTGCTTTATACCGAAATGTTTCTACATATTGTTGAAATGTGTGCAGCCAAAGGTTTTGTATTCGTATTTAAATTGTTGCCAAGTGTGAGTGAAAGGTGCGTGGAGCGTTATTTACACCAAAGGGCATTCAGTAAAATTCATTATGACCAGTTTGTGTTGTAAAAGGGGTTAAGGGGGCCAAATTGAACGGGATAAACGATCAATTTACAAGATATATTCAAATGCAATGAAACGGGTATATTTTGCATGTAAATTGTATACAACTTGTACCCGTTTTTATGGCTCGTGGCTATACATATACAATTAAAAACGTAGAACGTAGGCATAATCAATCTCATCGTAATTTACAAGCAGTTATTCTACTCGACCTTAACCATTTTACTTGATACTCTTTGGTCGTAACGCCTCTAAAATGTATTCGGTTGACTACTGAAGTGATATACGAAGCCATTTGTTAGCGAAAATATTTGATACGATTAGCTAATCAAAGAGAACTCGTGAGTTACTCGTGTGTTGGACGCCTTTTTCATAAATGTGAAAAACGAGAGGTGACATTCATTATATGGATGTAATACTAACTTAACGGTTTATCGCATGTGAAGTTTTAAAAGATAGGCTGTCACATTTATGAAGTATGTAGGCGTATGGATCTTGATAATCGACGTACTTACAATGAGAGAAATTTACTTTTAAAAGAGTGGGTGGTATTTATGAATGAGGAAGAAATTCTTTGATGTGTTTGTAGTCTGTGTACTCTGGTGTTTCTGGGGTGGAAGAGGTATGTTCTGTATTATGGGTGTGTATCGAGAATTGTCTCTATTCTAGAGATATGTAAAGATATTGACAATTTGGCCACGGGGTAATGGATATGAGCTTAATGTGCACGCAAAATTGTAACCTTTTTGTATTTTTAGTTTACAAGTTTGATATACGACTGTCGTTCTGATCTATTCTAATAATATGACTAAGTGAATGAAACATTAACAGTGTCGAGTTGAACCATGGTCCTATAATACTCAAGACAAGCCATGCATGTTGCCACAATGAGACAGGGACGGAAAGGCTCCAATGCAGCTAAATTAAGAACTGGTCTTAAAATGGCAAATGGCTTACCATAAACAATCTACTTAATTTGGGCGGGTAATGGTTTATTTGCCGCAACTTCGTACTAAATTAGTTATGGCAAATTGGACAACGAATGATATTTCCCTTTCTGTCACGCTTATCGATATTTGTATGCTACCATCTCGCTCGCACGAGGTATTATTATTACCATAGCTTGTCCAGAGTATTATAGGTCCATGTGTTTCAGCTTAATTTCCATTACCGATATGTTTAGAAGGGATGAGTGTAACTGTATTCATAAAGTGTAAACTCGAAGTCAATATTCCATCATATGGCTTCTAACCTTTTGAACGCCAACAGCCATCGACCACTATAGTAGTAGTAGAATAGGCACTGCTCTCGGGTAACCTTTATATTCTTTATTTTCAGTGTGAAACACAGTTTTGTTTATGTCACGTGCCGTTCGAAAGGTTAGAATGGATATTCCCTCGTCTAGGCACTAAGTGTCAAAGGTGAGTGACTAAAAACGACTACAAGGGATTCCAAGTAATATGTGGAAGATTTTAATGTATGATAGACAAATTTTTGCTCCACCTGAGCTACGGTTCGGCTGCACGGAGGGTGCGGCGAAAGTCGAATGTCCTTTTCACTCGAATAATAAGTGTGACAGGGCAGATAGAGACATTCGAAATTCGTGGGGCTATCCTAGCTTCGACCAATTAGAAGAGAGGTAGGCAACACCCAGCTTTGTGTGTAGTTAGGTAGATAGTCTCACTGCGGAAATAATGTGATTTCTGATAGCAGCACGGTTAGCAAGAGACGGCGCGCGAGCTCTCTCGCACTATCCGTCTCTTTCTACATTCTCTAATAAGAGAGAGACGGATAGTGCGAGAGAGCTCCGTGCACAGGCTGATTAAATGTCGGGAGCGCCCTAAGCGAGCATCTCATCGGCGCCCCACCTAGCGGCAATAAATTACAAACTATAACGAAAAAAAAACACGGGCGCCCCTTGGAAACTCCTCGCTCATGCACGTGCCTAGTTTGTCTATAAGGATAGACCGCCTCTGTCTGATAGTTACAAAATGTCATATCGATGTTTCTGGAATTATGGGCTAGCCTAGTGGATACTGGCGCTGCCTACGAAGCTGAAGGTCCTGGGTTCGGATCCCGGCAAGGGCAAATATTTGTGTGATGAGCATGCATATTAGTTTCTGAGTTTTGGATGTTTTCTATGTAAGTATTTATATCTATTAAATGCGAATTCTGTCGGTTTGTAGTGAATTGTTCCATTTGTAGTCCGGTTGCGAAAGTATTATTTGATTTTTAGAAGTTAGTAGAGCATCCTAAATATAGACCCTAAAAATAGCTCTATAATAGCAAAGTTAAAGAAATCATAGAATTGAACGAGAAGGAATGTGTTCGATTAAGCAACAAAAGATATCCATTAGACAGTAGGGATGAATAGTAGATTGAGTCTTAAGTTTAGTTATGTTAAGTTATATAAGGCGAGTTATTTACGACGCGACGAGTGCTATCTTTTGAATGCCGAGTGAAACACAAGATTCTACAATACCGCTACGCTCAGGATTCAAAAGTAGAATCTTGAGCGTAAAGAGAAATTTTAATCCCTCATTCAAGGGGTGAAAACGACTCTTTTCTGCAAAGCAGGTGTGAAAAAGACCATAACAAATATACACACCTTACAAACGTCACTAAGCAACGTGCAATTTATTGAATGATTGTTGTCAGAAAGTCCATTGTATACACAGGTGGAAGAATTTTTAAAATATCATCAGCGGTTCCGGAGATTACCCAAAACATAAAAACTTACAAAGCTACATGTCACAGACTTTTCCTCTGTATAATATTACTACGGAGCGCGGGATAAAATATAGCATAAAAATATATATACGTATGTTTCTTTAATATTTGTAATACCAAATATTCAGTATTACAATTCCGATTTTTACGTTTTTACCTATACAAGTACCTATATCTTACTCGTAATACACATGTGTTCAATATACCTACAGTTTTTAGATGATTATAGCAATCTCAAATCCAGACTAAATGATAAGTGACATTAGGGGTGTAGACACTAGATAAAATAATCAATAATGTCGTATTTCTCGGAAAAGGGTTTAAAATGGAGTCAAGTGGAGAAAAAAAGCAACGCGAGAGGTTAAATAATCACAAAGATGTCCCTTTTCCGAAAAACGCACTCATATGAAACGATTGTCATTTAGCTACTATGACACTCGAAGATCGTGACGTCATGATCCACTAGCGTTTTCTCTCTCTAACAAGCATTATTAAAACGCTTGTAGCTTCGTAATTTTTTGAGACATTTGAATGGGATTTTCGCCAGTAGGCATATTTTTTGCCTTCTTTCTTTTGAAGTAATAATAAATGTGTCTACACTCCTATTCCGACAATTGTAAAAAATACACGTGGGGGAAACTGTGGATCATACTTACACCGGGAGCACTATACGCTACTTATAGGCGGGTGGGGTAACAGCTGACTTGGAAGCTACTTGAAAGAAATAATAGTTAAATATATGTTTTTGCTATGTCAAAGTAATTATCAGAACTAACTTTGAATTCGTTGATCTCTACAATAATTGCTTGATCCATAAAAGTAATTAAATACCGTCTATGATAAAATACACGAGATTATGTCATGATCCAACACACCACACATAGTAATTAGTGTACTGAATACACCACACTTTCCCCTACTACAATATGCCATAACCCTTCGTTTCGCTTTTATGTAAAGAATGCAATCTCGAGCCGAGATATCGCGTTAAAATTCTGATGTAGAGATTAGGGATTCGAGATCCCGTCAGCCAAATCGACGAGATCTCGAATAATCTCGACAATATCGAGAACTAAAACAATACCTACTTAAGGTATTGCTACTACATTTTCGGAATAGACCACATCTATGGAATACTGAACAATCATTTTTCGTTGATAAAACGAATTAAGTTATTATGATTTGTTGATAGGTAGGTACAACACAAACATCGAAACTAGCTAGTTACAGAAACATGTTGTTAAATAGGGCATAAGCATTTTGCGGTGATATAATTTTATTTTCATACATATGCCCATACTTATGTTCTCCTGCTAGGTATTTGTGGTTGCTAAGAAGTTATATACAATTTTATACCTTTTTAATGATACTGGTTTCAAGACTGTTGGTGCTTCACCCATTTTGCCCATGATTCTTTGCTCGAGATCTCGTGAATCCGAGGTCTCGCGGGATCGAGATTGCATTCCCAACTTTTATGTAGAGATATTTAATCTGCCATACGATAAATAATGTAGGTACCCGATTACGCTATATACATACATACAACACAACATGTATACATACATGTCACATTTCAGTTTTTTTTTAAATAGCCGGTATTAATAGTAATAATAATTGTAGAAGAATAAAATCTGTATGTTAAATTGGATTTTACTTTAAAATGACAAAAACATGCACTTGAACTGGAAAGAATAAGTACTTAGGTATGATACTCTAAAGCAATATAACTACTAAGTACTTATGAAAGTTATTGCTCAAAGGTTAACCTGTAGAGAACCTTGACGGGATAAGTTTGCCTTTTATTCGTGCTTAAATTAACTAGTACCTACGTGATTTTAGTTTTATGAAAAAAAAAGGTTGAAAATGGGTGAGCAAATGCTGACCATTTTTAACCATGGATCACAGAATTAGTATCTAAGAAATATATATGTTCATATTGAACGAACCTCTCTAAATTCTGTACATAAATGAACGGTAACTTCCTTGGTAACGCCAAGGGATCAAAATAATTAATAAATAATTTGTATAGATATTTGTGACTGCTTGTGCGTTTCACGCTTTGTCATTCGATGTGAACTTTAAGTGACACAACTTTTTAACGTGACAATTCGTGTACTGGCAACACTGGGAGTTGCGTGAAGTAAAAAGATTTTGAAAAAGATGACTTAGCTGTTATATGAAACGACACTCTCGTATATGCAATATATATTGTACAGCGAACGAAAAATCCATAGAAGTCTCAGTAGCGTCGGAAAATGGCGGCACAGAATGGACGCCATTGCCATTATGCGGGGTTGGGGGCGGGGAGTTAAAACGATGCCAGGCAGCCGTTTAGTCGAACAAGCGCATACCGGGTTTTAGGCACGTGTTTGGGTAGAAATTTGTAAGGAGCTAACATTCTATGGTATTTTCGTCCACTGATATCGTTATGTTCAAAAACGTCACTCTTATTTCGTGGCGTTTTTTTACATACCTAAAATTATTCGTGTAATATCAAAATAAATATAAATGTTCGTAGCTCCACTAGAAATATAACACTGGAAATACACAAAGATCAATCACGGACGCTGTTGCCGTAGAAGTCATGACGTCACTTATTTCTATTCTCCACAGACTTCGTGCTAGTAGCAGAGCGTTTTTGACGTTTCATAAAAAGTTGCTA
The DNA here is from genome assembly GCA_945867215.1 of Epinotia demarniana. Classification (NCBI taxonomy): domain Eukaryota; kingdom Metazoa; phylum Arthropoda; class Insecta; order Lepidoptera; family Tortricidae; genus Epinotia; species Epinotia demarniana. The sequence continues at coordinate 12,139,250 of OX244284.1, forward strand.
ATATCCCATAGGTAAGGCCCTCCACATTCTGCGCGAAAAGTATTCCCGAACGCGTGAATGTGTGCCTAGCTTTCACTAGTCTAACGAATACAAACTAGGACGGTAGCAAACAAGAATACGGCCTACTTGATGGTAAGTAGGCACTGTCGGCTATGGACGCTGGCGACACCACAAGAACGACAAGCTCGCTGCCGACCGAGCGCAAGAGTTCTGGCATTATTAACCCTTTCACCGCCACAGTCGGCCATAGCCGACAAAGCAAAATCATGCCCATGACGCCCTCGTCGTCTATAGACGACAAAATTTCAATAATCAAAAACACGATAATTCAAACCGCTACAAGTGTTTTTCAATGCCTGTTGATTTTGAGCATTTCGTAATTATTTTTGCTGTGGCGTCTGGGGCACGATTGTCCGACGACGAGCTCGGCGGTCAAAAGGTTAATTATTCATAGAGGAGGAATAGAATAGAGGGACTCAAACACACATGAGTGACAAGGATGTCAGCATAGACATAAGATTTATGGGACATATTATGAGTAAGTTGTATGCACCCATATTTTTACACTTGACTGTACCAATGAGTTTTTGGGAACTCATGTACGGAATATTTAGTTAGCTTTTCAGAAAAAACATCGTGACGCAACCGGGCTAGTTTTCCCTCTGGGTCGGAAGTTCAGATGGCAATCGCGTTCGTGAAATTAGTGCGTACTGTGGAAAATCTTGGGATTAGGTGTCGATGCGGTCCGCGGGCTCCTTTAGAACACAACCGGGAATCACGGTAGAAGGATGATGACTTCTCAATTTAGTCAGGTTAATTTACTTTCGGGCATTCGCTAGGACGCTATATCTATTAAGAGTCCGCAGTAAGCTCGGCTGAATTTCACCTTCCCATACAAACGGAGTTTCGTTCTCATTTTAAAACTAAGTGTTGGATTGTGACGAAACTTTGCATATATAATGACATGAGGTATATCTATGTCTGTAATTAGTTTGTATGGTTCCAGTTTTAAACAAACGAGATACAGCAAAAACAAGTTTTACAAATGTTAAATCAAAGGATTGAAAAATTCAATGCTCCGATTTTTTTTTCAATCTTTTCCTTTGATTTAACATTTGTAATTTTCGTTAGCAGCGTTACTGCTTAAAAAAAACAAAATTAAAAACAAGTTTTGTATGAAAAACTTAAATTCGTTGTTTTTTTTACTGTTTGTATGGAGAATCGAGCTTACTGCGGATTCTTAAATCCTGTATCTACGTAATAATTTCAGTAAGAAGGCTCGATGTGTTACATCTCTAGTGCAGTATAACCTAGCATCGTAATAGAGATGATATCTCGTTCGACTGTCTGTACACTCGGATTAAGATTTTTTGTATATAAAAAGGTGCAAACAATAAATGAAATCGTGTAGATGGTTGTTTTATTTATGTTCTACTTATTAATCGAATCCTACTAAGACAAGTCTTTGTAGTAAAGGACGGAAAATGAACCGTACCTGATAGCACGTATATTGCCTTTACAGTGACAGTCTATAAATGACAGTGCAGCGAGCGAAAGCACCGTAGAAGTCTAATTAGCGTCGCAAAATGGGTGCCATTGCCATTATCATCATCATCATCATCATATCAGCCGAAAGACGTCCACTGCTGGACATAGGCCTCCCCAAAAAGTGCCAAAGTGACCGATCCCGCACCACCCGCATCCATCGGACTCCCGCAACCTTTACCAGATCATCAGTCCACCTTGTCGGGGGCCTACCCACGCTGCGCCTTCCGGTACGTGGTCGCCACTCGAGAACCTTTCCGCCCCAACGGCCATCGGTTCTACGTGCTATGTGCCCCGCCCACTGCCACTTAAGTTTAGCGATCCGGAGGGCTATATCGGTTACCTTGGTTCTGCTGCGGATAGTCTCATTTCTGATGCGGTCACGCCGAGAAACTCCCAACATGGCGCCCTCTCCATTGCCCTTTGGGTGACTTTGAGACTTTGAGCATTGCCATTAAATAACTTACCATATTCGAAACCTAAGTATAACTGAGAGTAGCAACAATGTTCCTCCTGACATTATTTATACTAAACGGGACTTACTTGCGTATATTTATTTACCTCACTGAGATGTGTTGCACCATCCATGGTCACGGGACTACTGGCTTGTGCTGTGCGGTGCGGGTATCAACATCTTCTTGCTGCGCGTCTTTTCCGAACTACCCGCATTTGGTCCCGTTACCAGTAAACTTCATATAAAGCTGTCGGCATTCTATTTTATTCTAATAAAAACTTATGATGTTTCAGTTTTTTTTATTTCATTCTCCTTTCTGCTTAAGTAATTGAACATACATACATACATACATTCACGCCTTTATCCCTAAAAGGGGTAGGCAGAGCACATGAAACTTATGTTCCAGCGCCACTTTTAGCATAAATGTGGGTTCCCCGTGTGGTGTCGGGTTAGAATTTCACCACCCCCTTTCTTCCCGTTGGTGTCGTAAAAGTCGACTAAGGGAGCAGGGTTAAAGTGTGTTGTGGGCGATGGGCTAGCAACCTGTCACTGCAATATCACATTTTGTCGATCTTTTATACCCACATTTATGCTAAAAGTGGCGCTTTTAAGTAATTGAAATCCATCGATATTGCTGCATCGCCAATTGCGTCTATCCCTATCGTGTCAATGTGTGAATTGACTTCGTTGTGACTCGTTCGTACACAAAAAATTTATGGGGGTGTGCAAGTTTTATCGGTGTATTGTTTCATTTTGTATGTATTAGTGTCATCATTACAGTTTTGTCTTTGTATGTGAGCGTGCAGAGCTGCATTTGTGTGCATATTTCCCCCCCGCAAGAAATGACAGAAATATTTGACCGTAATATTCATAGCTAAGGCGACTCCCTTCCGCTAGGAAGGCCGTGTTGCTCGAAGTGTATAGATGATAAGAGCTCCCGTGCTTACAACGCCACTGTTACATCATCATCCTGTAACAGTTCACCCCCCCTGCTAGAAAACGCTTCCGAAGACCTACAGCTAACGAAGCAGCTTCCCGCTGAAGCTGCAGAAACGCTAAATATTTTGCAATGAATTCTAACTTAATGTAAAACCCTATTCCTTCGTGCTAGACTACTGTAACTTACTCTCTATTTACCTACTTATTAAACCTACTTTTGTTGCGTGCTTTTATTTAAGAATACCTGACGATTTGGCCAAAATGTGATCGCTAGTGGTTGAACCCCGAAGTGTTGTGTACCGTAATAACCCTAGATCCTTTTATGAAAGCTTGACAGGTTTTTGGACTCTCCATTCATAATAAAATTAAAGCTAGCTTATCTGTACATAAATTAACCTACTGAAATGCTACTTTTAACTGCTATTTTCCTATTTATGAGCATAACAAAGTCCTAAATCTTGTAGGAATAATAAATTAATTATAAATCACTTTATGATTATAATTACACTGTAGGTTACTTTATGATTATAATTAAAAATTGTTTTTGATAGAAAAACACCTATCCCCTATTACATGTCCGGTTGAACAAGGAGTAGCCTTCATAAAATCAAGATTATTTATTTAAACCTATTATTATCTAGAAGACTGCCCTAAATACATGTATTTTGGACCAAAGTTCTATCGACGGGTCGTGTGGCAATCTTTTGCTCACACTGGCTACTCTCTTGTTGGAATGGAGTCTGGACATCCTATTCAAGTTACTTACCTAGCTAGCTATCCTACGAGTTTAGGACTCAGAGAATGAATCTACCAGTGTCTCAAACCTAGCGGTCAGTTTCGAGAAGATACACCGAGACAAACTCGACTGACATCTTTTAGTATTATTAATCGTTTATATGTATAACTAAGATGGCCTGGACCATTTTATACCGACGGCCGTAGAGTAATGCCGTGGTAAACCGTTCATTACACGCGAGACATTCTACCCAAACCATGCCTTAAATGGAGAATTCCCTCTCATGAAAATAAGATACTTTAAATGGAGAGTTCTCTCTCATGAAAATAAGATATTTTAAATGGATTTGATGAACTGCTCAGCCTGTCATCAAACCCAGAATTATTTCATCTTTCTGAAACAATCCGGATATCACAATTTCATGAATAATACTGTGACCTTTTAAATGAAATTTAACAATTGTCTCGTGTTTCACGTGTAACCCACGGCAACCCAACACCACTTGCCTTACTACTCAAACATCACACTGGTTACTCATTAATAATTTTAGTCGTCATTAGATTTTATAAGAATAATAACTTCAATTTTATTAATCCTATCAAACACTTGTAATATCTTTAGTTACAGTAGATATAGTTTCAAGCCCTAATACCCCATAACGCGTGAATTTACTCCTAAGCCTACCCCACAGTCCCTATTCTGCTTACTCCTGGAACCATACCTTAGTTCAGAAGCAAGAATGTATCCCTATTGAAGCTGTAATTAGTTCAGTCGGCGAAACTGAGATGACAACCCTCTAACAGCCTGTGTAATTCATCTCCCCTCGCTGTGCCCGAAGGCTAAAGGGAAAACAGCGAGTAAGATGCACTAACTGGACATAAGGTATGTTGATATATAAGTATATTTAACACTGAACGACCCCTCAAGCAACCGATCGGTTTCCACGAGCGGAGATATCCTCCTATGCTTTTCGTCACATAAATGCTCAAGCCACGTTTCCACCGTCAGTTGTTTTGAGAGACGTGAGGGCCCCGATTAAAGGGTTTCGTCTCCTATGTTGGTAAAGAGGTAGACGCCAGACCACACCTCAAGTCTGGTAACTACACGGACACGGATTCATCCCCGTTGGCACCGTTAGGTGGGGCTGACTCCGCAGATAACTGATTCTTGACAGTGTTCCGGCTGATTGGACAGTAAGAATTAACCCCAACTAAATTTCGAAAACAATCGTCAAACATACTCAATCCCAGGGAGTACCCTGGCATAATTAAATATATTTGATTAACTATATAAACCTCCGGACCAACTCCGTTACGGTAAATACAGCTTTGACTGAGTTCCGAAAACACTTGTCAAACATGTCTAATTCTAGGGAGTGGCCACTAGCAAATTAAACATATTTGATTTAACCATATAAACCTCCCGGAGTACCTCCGATAAAGTAAATATAGCTTAGGCCCTAATACCCCTTTAAATATACAATTAACTTGTAAAATTAAGAAAGTAAAAGACTCATAATTATGAAGAGAGATTCCTCACAATAACAAGCCATTCACCAAAACACAATAGAGGTAACACACACCAATAATTTCACAGCCCACAACCAGAGACACTGCCAGTCCGAACGATGAGAAATGAATAATCCCCCATACTACTTCGGCATTCCCTTTTATACTCTTCACGAGGGTCACGAGGGTCAATAGGGTCACGAGGGTCAATAGGGTCACAGTGCCACGAGGGTCAATAGGGTCACGGGGGTCAATAGGGTCACGAGGGTCAATAGGGTCACGGGGGTCAATAGGGTCACGAGCGTCATTAGGGTCACGAGCGTCATTAGGGTCACGGGGGTCAATAGGGTCACGAGGGTCAAAAGAGTCAAGAGGGTCAATAGGGTCAAGAGGGTCAATAGGGTCACGAGGGTCAATAGGGTCACGGAGTCACGAGGGTCAAGAGGGTCAAGAGGGCCAATAGGGTCAAGAGGGTCAATAGCGTCAAGAGGGTCAATAGGGTCAAGAGGGTCAATAGGGTCACGAGGGTCAATAGGGTCAAGAGGGTCACGAGGGTCAAGAGGGTCAATAGGGTCAAGAGGGTCACGAGGGTCAAGAGGGCCAATAGGGTCACGAGGGTCACGAGGGTCACGAGGGCCAAGAGGGCCAATAGGGTCACGAGGGTCACGAGGGTCACGAGGGTCAAGAGGGTCAACAGCGTCAATAGGGTCAAGAGGGTCAATAGGGTCACGAGGGTCACGAGGGTCAATAGGGTCAAAAGGGTCACGAGGGTCAAGAGGGTCACGAGGGTCACGAGGGTCACGAGGGTCAAGAGGGTCAACAGCGTCAAGAGGGTCAATAGGGTCAAGAGGGTCAAGAGGGTCACGAGGGTCAAGAGGGTCACGAGGGTCAAGAGGGTCAAGAGGGTCAATAGGGTCAAGAGGGTCAAGAGGGCCAATAGGGTCAAGAGGGTCAATAGGGTCACGAGGGTCACGAGGGTCAATAGGGTCAATAGGGTCACGAGGGTCACGAGGGTCAAGAGGGTCAAGAGGGTCAATAGGGTCAAGAGGGTCAATAGGGTCAAGAGGGTCAATAGGGTCACGAGGGTCAATAGGGCCACGAGGGTCAATAGGGTCAAGAGGGTCACGAGGGTCAATAGGGTCAAAAGGGTCACGAGGGTCAATAGGGTCACGAGGGTCAAAAGGGTCACGAGGGTCAATAGGGTCAAGATGGTCAATAGGGTCAAGAGGGTCAATAGGGTCAAAAGGGTCACGAGGGTCAATAGGGTCACGAGGGTCAAAAGGGTCACGAGGGTCAATAGGGTCAAGAGGGTCAATAGGGTCACGAGGGTCAATAGGGTCACGAGGGTCAATAGGGTCAAGAGGGTCACGAGGGTCAATAGGGTCAAAAGGGTCACGAGGGTCAATAGGGTCACGAGGGTCAAAAGGGTCACGAGGGTCAATAGGGTCAAGAGGGTCAATAGGGTCAAGAGGGTCAAGAGGGTCAATAGCGTCAATAGGGTCACGAGCGTCATTAGGGTCAGTAGGTTTACGAGGCCAGACGTTGGTGGTATCATCAATAATTTCAACCCATTAACAACCTTAACTCTTTAGCAATAAGGTTCAAATCAGATTGTAGTATTAAAGCGCTAACGTAAACACATTGCCTTACCACAAAAAGTCGTACTATTCATTTTCATTTAGCTTCTAATGTTCCAGCTATTACGATTGAAATTCGTATGTCGCCCTACGCCTCCAGCCATGTCCATTACCAAAGCAGGATTTCTATTTAGGTATCGATATATGAAATGATTCATACAATATCCGTAGATGAAATAAGTCACCGTTACAGACTGTTTATACGATTGTATATTAACTTTACTGTCTTCCTTCTCCCCTTCATTTATCTAATCAATTTTCTAACTTTGGGTATGAAATAAAGGTATGTCATTCTCTCTCTCTCTCTTTATATAACAATACACACAGAAATCCGCCAGCGAGCATGCCCACTCTATTACAACACGCCCCGGTGAATATTTCGCAATGCATGACCTAGGTCATGCATGTAGAATCTTCACCCCTAGGTCCTAGATTTGTCAGCGACAACTCTCCCTTTTCTAAACTCGTGATGTGTTTTTGACCAGTACTAAATGATTTTCAATGACTTCGTCAGTTAACACGACTCCCTTGAACCATAACAATGATTAATGACTAGCTTTTCCTCAAGGATTTCTGTCTCACTCCGAGGTACCAGGTTGTGAATCTGATAAATTCTAGTAATTCGATTAAGGAGGATTTACCCCGGATCGGTGATTACATTGCCCAATCGGTGATCCTAGGAAACATTGCTCTTCCTTTGAATAAATCCAACAAAACCTCCCCACGTAAAACAGAAACTATTTGGTAGAAGTACCGAGACGTTCATTCTCCAATGTATAAGCTCGAATCGTGCTCCCAAACTACATCATTAATAATTAGTTTTCTTGGCACCTGTATCATGTCTTATAAAATAAGCCAATTCCCATTATGACTTGTCAAAACAGCGTAAGAAATGTAGAAAAAGAAAATATAACCAAAACAAGCGGCTATTTGTAAATCCAGTTGTAACCTTGTTCGCCTCATCAGGTAGAACAGTCAACTAAAACGTCATAATTTATTAAAGTTTTTAATAAACTCCGGCTCAGTTTCACTGATTCAATTATGATTAACCCTCAATTTGACTTATTTTAACCGACATGAGGTGTGTATACCCTTGCGTAGAAATGCGTGTGTAGTATAAGTCCCCAAATACTACTCTATGCTAAGAGTCGAATCGTTTTCACGATTTTAACCTATTGATAAATATTTAGGGACCTATTGTTTTTTTTTTTTTCCCCAACAAAACCAACAAATCTAGGTTATTTGATTACACTCTAGCTATTGTCAAACTGTAGCAACCCATGTTTACAAAAAAAAACCCAAACATGAATCACACTATCAATCCACCTTTTCATTCATCTCCTTTTTCTCTCCCTACAATACCTTATTAATGCATCCATGCTTCATATCATTTTGTACCTTCCTCATTCGCCTATGCACTCGATTGTTACAGATAGCCAAAGCATATGAGGTGTAATCATTTCAATACAGATTTAACACTTGGACATTGATTGATGCAATATAAAATTTTCCCCACAAATAAAAATTCATCATACTCGCCAGAGATTTAACTGCACTAATAAATACAAAATTAAGTATATTGTTTCACTTTTAAATTCATATCCATGAGTAAGATACAATTAATATAGATGATCATTCCAAAAATCAAAGCTATATCCCAATTTTTACCCAAAATTAGAAATTAACGTTCGTAAATTAGTTGAAATTCATACCAATAATAATTTTTCAAAATTAATTCAAAATTAACCCAACATTTTAAATTAGTATTAGCAAATTAATGGAATTAGATACAAAATTTTTTTCTTAAAAACCCAGATACGCCATCTTTGATTGAAAAATAAACCTAGAATTTAGTCAAAATCGACATCATTGATCAAAGTTTCTACTACTACTCAACCATCAGTTTTCACAATCCGGCTATTCTGTAACTTGTTACCTGCGCACCTCAACATCCACCCACAAATACAACCGCGATACCCAGCAACCACACGTAGGTCCAATTTCGCGACGGGCGAACGACAGTCCAATTGACAAAACAAACCTACCCAATAAAAATCTATTTCGCAAATTATAAAAACCACCTCAATTTGCCCCACTCCAAAAAAAACCAGCATTACCAGATCCCTAAGTCGTTGCCATTAATACACAATCATAGATCAAACTTGTTCTGACAACTCTGATGCAGTGATTTCAAATATACCTTAGTAGGCCTTAATGTAATTAAGCCCCACAGCTAAGTATATTGTTAATGAGGTTTTCCAAGTATAAAGACGTCTCATATTAATCATCTAGATCCACCCAAATCTGCTGCCGAATCGCCGATCCCTCATATTTATCTTCAAACGGCTTTAAGCCACGCTGCCTGACAGTCAATCAATAACGCAAGTTTTATAATTTGTATAGAGCATTTTGCAACAAAGTAATATACTATCTTGTAGGTAAACCTATTTCATTGTCTTTCACCCATGATAAAACACAAAAGAAAAATACAAAAATATAAATGTGTCGGGAATCGAACCCGGCTCAGTGACTTAGAAAGCCGACGTTTTCCCACAGCGCTACCAAGCTATTAAGAGAATGAGTCGAATTTTAGAACCCGTTTCAAACTGTCTGATGTGAGCCCTCTGTGATATATTTAGTTTTAAGATTTTTCGTACCCCTTAAGTCAAATTACCCACAAGCATACAAAAAAAAAACCCGAGATCCTTGTTATCTTAAATGATTGAAATTGAATTGAATTGTATTTTCGCTATTTTAATGATAATATGGGCAGCGCCCTGCAAAACTTTAACAACACAAAGCCAAAATGGGTTTCAAAAATTGAAAAGCTTAAATGTTTACTACGTTTACCCTTTCCACGTCAGGAAGCACCTTTTTAACTTGAGAGCCACCATATTCACTATTATTTGTTACAAAACACCACTATGGAAAACTATTCTGCTACAACAACACTTTGATCCAATTAATAACTTCTTGTTGTGATCGCATTCACACTAGTCTTTATAGGTCTTCACATGATTTATCGTTCCTGAATGATACTTTATTTGAAAAAGGTTTTACAATGTTTGAATATTCACTTAGTCCCGAAAACAGAAATTTATTTGTATAAACACTGTGTGTGAAATTCAAGTCAACTGACGATTTTTCTCTTTCATATGACATGACACTTGATCCTGACGTCCATTTTGTTCGGAAATTCTTAATACCTTTTTAACTGTAGCAAATATATTAAACTGTATACACTCGATTGTTGATTAACAAATACGAGCATTAATTATCTATTTTAAAATTACTTCTCAACTTTGCGTTGTTATAAACACGTATCCATATCTGTCGTAAGAATTTTATTATAAAACTGCATCTCTCTGCCATCTGTCGTCAAATAGAATAGATCCAAAGTCATGGCCCGTCAGTGATCGTTTGCGCCATCTATTGTTGAGTAGTGTATTCCTGGCATAGATTGTCGATATTTTGAGTTTTCTCATATATAGTGTCGCCATCTACAGCCGAATAGATGTTTTTATATATGATGTCACTAAACCACTGTCATTATTTGTTGTTATTTCGTGCAACTAATGAAAATACAATTTTTAATTCCTGAATAACGTACAAGCGTAATTCTACAAGAAAATTATTTACTCGATATATGCGAATACTGTCTGTGATCTATGTCTTCACTCAATTTTCTTCTATGCCTTGACACATCATAGCGTGGCGTCACTGTCAAGTGTCAACTGTCAAAATTGCACGTCGTGGGTCGTGGTCCGATTTCGATTTCTGATGCATGGATTCAACATATTTAAAACTTTTAAATTAAAACAAACGTGATATGCAACACTACCGCTATTTGGGCTGGATTAGTTACATGGACGCTTTCCTCAAGGTATGTATTATCCCAGAATATTCTTTCTTTCCGCCTTAACGTTAATTTTTCCTTTTTCTGTCCTTGTTCAAAGCGACTTCCTACGTATTTCAACGTTAAAAGGTGCCATGCAGCCCGTAATACTCGGCAATGTATCGACAAACAGTAACACTTCAGTGGTAATTAGCATACTTTTGCGAATGATCGTAAAACTTCTCGCTATCTTAGCTAACCTAGTTTTCTACTAATATATTATATCCAAGTTTAGAGTAATTCACATACTACTTGTCTCTCTCTTCTGATATTCATCCTGATTCAATTTTTCATTCAAAATAACTAAATGTCCATTTGTCCGTCGGTCCGATAATGTCCGTTGGTGTCATAATTTCTTGTCATGGTGTTTCCAGGAACAGCAGAATGCACTCGCCCTTTTAATTGATGACTCGATAATGCGACTGGGAATATTAAGCCAAAATGCCAAGGAAGGGGCCCGTCTCAACATTAGTGGTCCCAGCGGAAACTGACATCTTCCCGTCTAATTTACCATACAATGGCCCCCAATAGTAAGTAGATATATAGTAGATCCACGAATGTATATATATCGATTAAACCATTGTATAATTTCGTCTCAATTTCAGTGTGACGAGCATGTCATCTTATTAAAATATATTTCCATTACTTCCCTTTCTCAAAAGTTATATCTTGTTTAACTGTCATAATCATACATTAATTATTGATGTTCCCGCTTAACATAACCTTCTGTTTGTTATTTTTACAGCAGTATGAATCCGTGAGGGGAATGCTGCTACCCAACACAAGTCTGACTGCTTAAGCCTCAACAAGACTCAACATCGTTATTCTCCTAGTGTGGTGTAATATAAAAAGGTAATTAAATCTATTGTTTCTCTCCAATAATTCTGTGCTTCATAATTTATGCAAGGAACAGCATCTGTTCGGCATACATTACATAGTATTAATAAAATTCTGTACATGCAGACTAAGTAATTTGTATATCCGTGGCTCCTCGTATATTATATCTATTGTGTTTCTCCAATGATTCTGTGCTCCATAATATATGCACGAAACAGCATCTGTTCGGCATACATTACATAGTATTAATAAAATTCTGTACGTGCCAATTAGGAAGTTTGTATATCCGTGCCTACTCGTATATTTACCAAACTAAGATATCATTGTTCCTTAAGTGAATCAAAGTTTGGAATAAATATGTTTTTGTTATTAAATGTCAATAATTATCACAACCTCTGTAATTTAAACTCAAATCAATTTAGACACTCCCACGCCCCCGCACCAAGTTATTCTCCTTAATGCATGCTTATTATTTAGGGAATATAATTAAATTCAGGATGACCTATGTAGTATTATAACTAAACTCTCTTCCATATAATATCAATGCTTGGAGTAATACTGGGAAGAATCAAGGTTTCATATGCTCGTCCCACCCTTGTGAATAATTTTTGTAGGAGCTCATTCTATTATGCGAAGAGTAATATTCATATTTATGTTTCCAGGGTCGCCAGCACGTCAACAAGATGAGACACACCTCTACTACCGTGAAGAAACAGCATATGAAATTTCGTCCCACACCAGTCCATGAGATTGCTATCCATTTCCATGAAGTCCTTCAAGCGGAACCCTCCTCGGGGCATGATTTTCCCTAATGCGAAAGCAATGATAGATCTGTAGTTTCTATGTGACTAGTATTCCTTACTTCATTAACACTTTCGCATCCGGACCAAAAATGTAATAATACACTGGAAGTGGACGGAACTCGTTAGGCGTGTAAATTCACACTACCGCCCTCCTAACGGCTGAGCTGGCATCTAAACAAACATTACGAGTGCCTACCGACGAGTTCTTGGTTGCGAACGTGTTGAATACCTTTTATCAGAGTATCCAATCTTTTGGAACATTTTGAACTGAAATTCCTTTTCTGCTTGTTTTGATCTTCGTATTTTCATATCATATTGTACCGCGTCTGTGTGTGTTAATGTTATCTTGCTATTTCATAATGAGACGGTCGTCTGTACTGCTACCAAGCTAAATCTGGTATTCATATGCAGCTAACTTCATAATAAATAATCCAAACAAGCTGTCATAGTTATATAAGATAATGTATGTAATGTGGATTCTTGATTTTTATCCATGTAATGTATGGTTATGCTTAGTTCTCCTTTTTTTTCAATAAAATTCTCATGCCTGTAACTCAATGTCTATACTATGCACGTCGCGCGTCGCGTGACTTCTGTATGATAATAAAATATACTGGGCCCTGGATTTTTTCATACTTTCTTGTCTTTGTTGGCCTTGTTTTTTCTGAGGTTCGAACCAGAACATATAATGCTCGCAATGACACGTCTATTTATTATTTAATCCTCACAACCTTCCCTGACTTGAACAATAGCCTCCGTGGCTAACATTTCACTTTTCTCAAACCAATCTATCTGCTGCTCTATCAAATTTGTTCTATCCGTTGTATTGATACATAATGAAATGGGTAGCTATGGTGATATGAATCCCATTAATTGAGGCTTAGCTACCTTCTTGACCCATAAATGTATGTTGCAGCTTTGTAAGTATAAAAGCATCTTCAAAAGAAACAATCTGTGAATGTTACCATAGATGTCGCTGTCGCTACCGTAAGAATGAAGTAATTCCTTCACGTTAATTCAATGACCTTATTTAAAATAAAATTTATTACATGCCCTTATTATTTAAGTCCTGAGCTATAGCCACGGACTTGTAAAGTTGAAGCTCGAGTATTCCCATCTCTATCGCTCTCACGATACTCGAGTGAAAGGGACGCATATACACGAAACTTTGATTCTCGTGTTAGCGCTGCTGTTACTAAACCCGTACTGCAAGCGATCCGTCCGCCCTATCAACTTGCTATGCTAGAAGGAGAAGTATATTTTGATGTCCCATGTTTCACTACAACACACGGCTGCAACAAGTTGTCAGGCGTACAAGACTGCTCTAAATCTGCGGTTCCTTGTTCTTAAAGGCCTTCTACACTGGCTTTTCCGTATGGCAATAAATTGCCCATATCTATGGAATCTCGCGCTAAGTTAATGGGGTGTATACATGTCTTGATCTGTCAGTTCCAACTCATCTGAATCCGACCGATTGCTATCGTCTGGACGCACGTTGTGCTGTTGATCTTTTCGTCAAGAGAAACTGCATGCACATGCGGTTGCACAATCACGACCCCGACACGCTGTACCGACAAACTGGGGCAAAATCACATAATCTGTACACCCCATAAAGCGTTTCGTCTTTGTATTTTCGTATACATTGTGTCCACATTGTGTCTCCAAAATCTCGCCTTTATATTTAAAAACCATAAAATAATGCTAGAGCAATCTTTGCATTGCATAAATCAAATAATGATTATAAGATACTAATTCCGCAGATCCTTCCTATGGAGAATAATATCTATAGGAGTTTTAAAACGCAATGACACCTCGTGCGTGTTAGCGGTTAACGGTTATATTTATTCTCATTTCTCTTTGCCCGTTTGCTTTGCCGCGCCTCGTGTCAGTCTTCCCGCAATTTCAGTTTGGCTATGAATCTCCATTGATTTTTCTCCTAAATTCTTTAAGTTGAAACCACAGTGAACGGACGTTGCGAGTTATCTTTCGTGGTCTTTTGACGTACATGCATTCATAAGCATTTGTAATATTTGTATGCGCCTGCGCCATTCCCTACACGGAGTTATCTACACTTGCCGCCTTGAAGTAATAATTCTGGTATGTAAAACTTTTGTTCTTATTACGTATAAAGATACTCCCTAGCTGCCCTAGTATTTCCTACTTACATTGACTAAGTACTCATGCACCCGACCGATTGCCTTTGTCATGGTATCTTCAAACGTAATTAAATTGTCGTCTTTGTACATGGAACTAAAAAGTTCTTGCAAGGAACTGGGGTTATACAAATTTCAAGGGTTTCCTAATTACCACATACAATATAATGTACATACATTTCTAACACTATATAACCTTATTTTTATGGTCTACAAGTATAAAATTATTCACATTAATGATTTTTGTTTTAGGTACAAGGAGCACTAAGAAATAACCGTATGTGACTACCATTCCAAAAACCCAAGGATTGTTTCGAGGTTGTTCTGATATAGGAAAATATCAGTTCAGTGCTTATACGCCGCTAAAGAGATGAAATCACCAGAGCCTCACTAGTTTCAACGATATCTCAAGGTATACTACAAAATATATTAGCCACATTAAAGGATTAAGGTGCTCAGAATTTATGAATAGCTAGGTTTTGTTTCTACTGGCGATGAAGGCTCGCCCCCAAATAATAGAAATACATAAATATTGCCGGCGTTCCTACTACAATGCCTACTTCTTGCAAAAATGCAATTCCTCTCTCCGTTGTGCTAAACCATCTGCTCATTTCTCCTTGACATATTATGAAATAACCCCTGCACAAGACCTAGGTTTTATATTTATAAGACTTAATTTCTAGTTTTACAAACTACCTTACAACTATTATTTTTGTTTGTAGACACACTGAATACGCCCCGACATATCTTAAATTATCTATTCTTTGATGCCCCCCAGAGTCAATGAGTTTATATATTTTTTCTTATACTAATGTCCGCCTTAATCTATAATTTTAATAATTTATATTTACTAAAAATACCGATATCATGTGATATATATATAAATAATCATCATAATCATTATCACATCAGTCGAAAGACACCCATCGCCGGACACAGCCCTCCCCCAAGGAGTGCCACAACGCCCCGCGTCTTATACATCGGGGCAGACACACCGCGCCCCCCCCGGCAAGCATGTGTCCGCCCCGAGAACCTCTCCGCCCCGACGGCCGTCAGTTCCACATGCAATGTGCAAATAATCTAATAAAATTTTATTCTTTTTCAGATGCAGTCCTAAACCTTCCCTAGCGGAGTCCCTAGCTGATAATTGAAAGAAAATAATGAAGAGTCCAACACCTATCAAGCTCACCTCCAACTTCAGGCAACAAACTGTAGCCCGTGAGGGCTACTGAAGATATCCCAGGGAACGGCACCAAACTGTAACAGTTCACCCCCCCTGCTAGAAAACGCTTCCGAAGACCTACAGCTAACGAAGCAGCTTCCCGCTGAAGCTGCAGAAACGCTAAATATTTTGCAATGAATTCTAACTTAATGTAAAACCCTATTCCTTCGTGCTAGACTACTGTAACTTACTCTCTATTTACCTACTTATTAAACCTACTTTTGTTGCGTGCTTTTATTTAAGAATACCTGACGATTTGGCCAAAATGTGATCGCTAGTGGTTGAACCCCGAAGTGTTGTGTACCGTAATAACCCTAGATCCTTTTATGAAAGCTTGACAGGTTTTTGGACTCTCCATTCATAATAAAATTAAAGCTAGCTTATCTGTACATAAATTAACCTACTGAAATGCTACTTTTAACTGCTATTTTCCTATTTATGAGCATAACAAAGTCCTAAATCTTGTAGGAATAATAAATTAATTATAAATCACTTTATGATTATAATTACACTGTAGGTTACTTTATGATTATAATTAAAAATTGTTTTTGATAGAAAAACACCTATCCCCTATTACATGTCCGGTTGAACAAGGAGTAGCCTTCATAAAATCAAGATTATTTATTTAAACCTATTATTATCTAGAAGACTGCCCTAAATACATGTATTTTGGACCAAAGTTCTATCGACGGGTCGTGTGGCAATCTTTTGCTCACACTGGCTACTCTCTTGTTGGAATGGAGTCTGGACATCCTATTCAAGTTACTTACCTAGCTAGCTATCCTACGAGTTTAGGACTCAGAGAATGAATCTACCAGTGTCTCAAACCTAGCGGTCAGTTTCGAGAAGATACACCGAGACAAACTCGACTGACATCTTTTAGTATTATTAATCGTTTATATGTATAACTAAGATGGCCTGGACCATTTTATACCGACGGCCGTAGAGTAATGCCGTGGTAAACCGTTCATTACACGCGAGACATTCTACCCAAACCATGCCTTAAATGGAGAATTCCCTCTCATGAAAATAAGATACTTTAAATGGAGAGTTCTCTCTCATGAAAATAAGATATTTTAAATGGATTTGATGAACTGCTCAGCCTGTCATCAAACCCAGAATTATTTCATCTTTCTGAAACAATCCGGATATCACAATTTCATGAATAATACTGTGACCTTTTAAATGAAATTTAACAATTGTCTCGTGTTTCACGTGTAACCCACGGCAACCCAACACCACTTGCCTTACTACTCAAACATCACACTGGTTACTCATTAATAATTTTAGTCGTCATTAGATTTTATAAGAATAATAACTTCAATTTTATTAATCCTATCAAACACTTGTAATATCTTTAGTTACAGTAGATATAGTTTCAAGCCCTAATACCCCATAACGCGTGAATTTACTCCTAAGCCTACCCCACAGTCCCTATTCTGCTTACTCCTGGAACCATACCTTAGTTCAGAAGCAAGAATGTATCCCTATTGAAGCTGTAATTAGTTCAGTCGGCGAAACTGAGATGACAACCCTCTAACAGCCTGTGTAATTCATCTCCCCTCGCTGTGCCCGAAGGCTAAAGGGAAAACAGCGAGTAAGATGCACTAACTGGACATAAGGTATGTTGATATATAAGTATATTTAACACTGAACGACCCCTCAAGCAACCGATCGGTTTCCACGAGCGGAGATATCCTCCTATGCTTTTCGTCACATAAATGCTCAAGCCACGTTTCCACCGTCAGTTGTTTTGAGAGACGTGAGGGCCCCGATTAAAGGGTTTCGTCTCCTATGTTGGTAAAGAGGTAGACGCCAGACCACACCTCAAGTCTGGTAACTACACGGACACGGATTCATCCCCGTTGGCACCGTTAGGTGGGGCTGACTCCGCAGATAACTGATTCTTGACAGTGTTCCGGCTGATTGGACAGTAAGAATTAACCCCAACTAAATTTCGAAAACAATCGTCAAACATACTCAATCCCAGGGAGTACCCTGGCATAATTAAATATATTTGATTAACTATATAAACCTCCGGACCAACTCCGTTACGGTAAATACAGCTTTGACTGAGTTCCGAAAACACTTGTCAAACATGTCTAATTCTAGGGAGTGGCCACTAGCAAATTAAACATATTTGATTTAACCATATAAACCTCCCGGAGTACCTCCGATAAAGTAAATATAGCTTAGGCCCTAATACCCCTTTAAATATACAATTAACTTGTAAAATTAAGAAAGTAAAAGACTCATAATTATGAAGAGAGATTCCTCACAATAACAAGCCATTCACCAAAACACAATAGAGGTAACACACACCAATAATTTCACAGCCCACAACCAGAGACACTGCCAGTCCGAACGATGAGAAATGAATAATCCCCCATACTACTTCGGCATTCCCTTTTATACTCTTCACGAGGGTCACGAGGGTCACGAGGGTCAATAGGGTCACGAGGGTCAATAGGGTCACAGTGCCACGAGGGTCAATAGGGTCACGGGGGTCAATAGGGTCACGAGGGTCAATAGGGTCACGGGGGTCAATAGGGTCACGAGCGTCATTAGGGTCACGAGCGTCATTAGGGTCACGGGGGTCAATAGGGTCACGAGGGTCAAAAGAGTCAAGAGGGTCAATAGGGTCAAGAGGGTCAATAGGGTCACGAGGGTCAATAGGGTCACGGAGTCACGAGGGTCAAGAGGGTCAAGAGGGCCAAGAGGGTCAATAGCGTCAAGAGGGTCAAGAGGGTCAATAGGGTCACGAGGGTCAATAGGGTCAAGAGGGTCAAGAGGGTCAATAGGGTCAAGAGGGCCAATAGGGTCACGAGGGTCAAGAGGGCCAATAGGGTCACGAGGGTCACGAGGGTCACGAGGGTCAAGAGGGTCAACAGCGTCAATAGGGTCAAGAGGGTCAATAGGGTCACGAGGGTCACGAGGGTCAATAGGGTCAAAAGGGTCACGAGGGTCAAGAGGGTCACGAGGGTCACGAGGGTCAAGAGGGTCAATAGGGTCAAGAGGGTCAAGAGGGTCACGAGGGTCAAGAGGGTCAATAGGGTCAAGAGGGTCAATAGGGTCACGAGGGTCACGAGGGTCAATAGGGTCAATAGGGTCACGAGGGTCAATAGGGTCAAGAGGGTCAATAGGGTCAAGAGGGTCAATAGGGTCACGAGGGTCAATAGGGCCACGAGGGTCAATAGGGTCAAGAGGGTCAATAGGGTCAAAAGGGTCACGAGGGTCAATAGGGTCACGAGGGTCAAAAGGGTCACGAGGGTCAATAGGGTCAAGATGGTCAATAGGGTCAAGAGGGTCAAGAGGGTCAAGAGGGTCAATAGGGTCAAAAGGGTCACGAGGGTCAATAGGGTCACGAGGGTCAAAAGGGTCACGAGGGTCAATAGGGTCAAGAGGGTCAATAGGGTCAATAGGGTCACGAGGGTCAAAAGGGTCAAAAGGGTCAATAGGGTCAAAAGGGTCACGAGGGTCACGAGGGTCAAGATGGTCAATAGGGTCAAGAGGGTCAAGAGGGTCAAGAGGGTCACGAGGGTCAATAGGGTCAAAAGGGTCACGAGGGTCAATAGGGTCAAAAGGGTCACGAGGGTCAATAGGGTCAAGAGGGTCAATAGGGTCAAGAGGGTCAAGAGGGTCAATAGCGTCAATAGGGTCACGAGCGTCATTAGGGTCAGTAGGTTTACGAGGCCAGACGTTGGTGGTATCATCAATAATTTCAACCCATTAACAACCTTAACTCTTTAGCAATAAGGTTCAAATCAGATTGTAGTATTAAAGCGCTAACGTAAACACATTGCCTTACCACAAAAAGTCGTACTATTCATTTTCATTTAGCTTCTAATGTTCCAGCTATTACGATTGAAATTCGTATGTCGCCCTACGCCTCCAGCCATGTCCATTACCAAAGCAGGAATTCTATTTAGGTATCGATATATGAAATGATTCATACAATATCCGTAGATGAAATAAGTCACCGTTACAGACTGTTTATACGATTGTATATTAACTTTATTGTCTTCCTTCTCCCCTTCATTTATCTAATCAATTTTCTAACTTTGGGTATGAAATAAAGGTATGTCATTCTCTCTCTCTCTCTTTATATAACAATACACACAGAAATCCGCCAGCGAGCATGCCCACTCTATTACAATCCTCCTAGCGTTATTCCCGGCTGTGTCCTAAAGGAGCCCGGGGTACGCTTTGACACCTAACTCCAAGATTTGGCATAGGCAAATACTAGGCACTAGTTTTACGAAAGCGACTGCCAACTGACCTTCCAACCCAGAGGGAAAACTAGACCTTATTGGGATTAGACCGGTTTCCTCACGATGTTTTCCTTCACCGAAAAGCTAACGGTAAATATTCCGTATATAAGTTCCGAAATGGTACGAGCCGGGATTCGAACCCACGACCGCCGCGTGCCTGAACCACTAGGCAACGCCACTTTTACAGCGAACGATAAAAACATAGAATGTTAGCTCCTTACAAATGTCTACCCAAACACGTGCCTAAAATCCGGTATGCGCGTGCTCGAACTAAACGGCTGCCTGGCATCGTTTTAACACCCCGCATAATGTTATTTAAGTAGCGTTTTATTTTATGTAAAACGCAGACATTAATGAGAATGATAATATTTTACGGCTTCCCGAAACAATCATTTACAACAGTATTACAATACGTAGACGGGTAAAATTATTACTAACTACCCATAAAAAGCAAGCTTAAGTAAAGGTTATAAAATTGGTCACCGTGATCGCAATCGGACGCGCGGGAGACCTAATATCATTGAACTTGTAACAGTCACGGTACCCAGTCATAATAACATGCAATGCACATCCTATATCATATATTTGATTACAATTTATCTTGTGATTTTATAACGCCACAGTGCACCGTCCAAAATCGATACAATTATGTAGGTCTGTAACATCTCTAAATTATTGTTCATCGGCGAGAAGTCGGATTTGTTGCTCAACAGATCCGAATTTTGTACGGGCGAGCAGACTCAATGTTGGTAAACAAATCCGACACTTATATTACAATTAAATATACGAATTTGGTGTCTTAATGCAATTTAACAGCAATAATACGATAAATATTTACTTACATGTGACCATCACACCATCTTTTTGTAAGATTGATGTCCCAGACCTCTTTTAACAGCAGAAAACGGAGCAATTCGGCATTTTGTGTAAGTAACTTTCACTCGCGAGACTGGACTCTTTCTAGTTGGAAATCCGAGCGACAACTAGTTTTATTAGATGCACATGCCCGCTTGGGCTTGTACTTTGACAGAGGGGAAATGATACTAATGCCTACTCCCTTCCGTGTTGCTCGAAGTCTATACATGACTGTGGCGGTCAAGAGGTTAATACTTTTTATTTATTTATTTATTAACAATATATTTACACGGCATTACAGACAAGCCAATACACCTTATTGTTTTGTGTTGCCTTCCAGGAGGTAACTCACGTAAAGGTTCCGACGGAAGACCAGCGCTGGCCTTCTAGGTTAGCACCATGCTGAGTCGGGCCTTTTCGTGGACCCCGCTACTTTTTAGGTTACTGTTTTGTTTTTTATACCCATTGTTTTGTCCACGAATAAATGTTTTCTTTCAAATAACGCAGGTATGTAACATGTGCTTCACGCGAAAGAGTAGAACTATACAATTAACAAACCTGCTCATAAAATTTCACGAGAAATCGGTTGGTAAATGTTACCTGTAAAGGCGAACAGCAGTACAACCGGGCATACGAAAGAATTTAGGCCCAAACTTAAGCAGAGCACTTCATTCGCTACAAAAAAATAAAACAACACACGACAAATTAATCAATATATTGCATACCTTACAACATTCTACATATTGCGTACTTAAAAAACATACAAAGGAAACACTAGGAAATTATGTACAATATAATACCTTCGGTAAGTTATACATACGAGATCATAATATACTAGTCGGATATGTCAAAGGACATATCTAGAAAACAATCGAGCATCGGTAGTCTGGCTAGTAAAAGATGAGCCCTAGTTCTATTTAAATCTTTTACAGTACAACTGGTGCTACCTTTCCCGCACTAGTGCAGAAAAGAGCACTTTTCGTGCATATATCGAAACTTTAAAGAGCCATATGTACAGTAAAACGTTTTACGATACACGTGCGAATAGGTAATTCGCAACTCGAGTCGATTTAAAACACTCCCTTCGGTAGAGTTTTAATTTATCACCACTCGTTGCGAATTTCCTATTTTCCGCACTTGTACCGTAAATAACTATATTGGAAAGTTTTTGCTTCAGAGAATTCTATATTTTTCACTAAATTTAAATTAAAGGAAAAATTTAAAATGTAATGCTCCGAGCCGGATTCGAACCGGCGACCACAGGCATTCCCGTCGCTACTAACCAACTGAGCTATCGGAACAATCTGTCTTGGCCACTAAATCTTTCAAATAGTTCCTTTTTACAACGCCTTAGGGAGTGGAAACTATAAATTTAAATTAAAAGAAAAATTTAAAAACTTAATGCTCCTTTAATGAATTTAAAAAAATTGTTCAAGTATGATTATTATTCAATCGCGTTATACACGGTGCTGCAACACGCAGTTTTTTTTTTATTTTGACGGTTTAGACTAGGCTCATCTTTCATTAACCAGACCCTAGCAATAGCTTAGTAGCTTTTACAATGGTCACAAACCTGCAGCACTTGAGCTAAGCACAATCACCTTCACGAAAGTAGAACCAATATGGCATCATTCGCTCTGGTTCTCTACACGCACGCCTCGGCCTACCGATTACCTATACCAAATAATACCACTACAAGCGGTCAACCCGTTCACTGTCCATCGAAGTGATCTGACAATGTCACACTTCCAAGTGATCTGACAATGTCACACGTCCAAGTGATCTGACAATGTCACACGTCTAAGTGATCTGACAATGTCACAAAGTGATCTGACAATGACACACGTCCAAGTGATCTAACAATGTCACACGTCTAAGTGATCTGACAATGTCACAAAGTGATCTGACAATGACACACGTCCAAGTGATCTAACAATGTCACACGTCTAAGTGATCTGACAATGTCACAAAGTGTTCTGACAATGTCATACGTCCAAGTGATCTGACAATGTCACACGTCCAAGTGGTCTGACAATGTCACACGTCCAAGTGTGCTTCCAGTTTGACGCTGCATTTTGTTTAATTCGTGTACCCATATAGCGTGTTTCGTTAAACGACACCCCGGGAGTTGCAAGTGTCCATAGGCTGCGGTAACCACTTACCATCAGGTGGGCCGTAAGCTTTTAAAAAATGAACAAATATTAACTCAGGCCAGTTAAGTGACGAAAATTAAAAATATAAAATATGTGAACATGAACTTGTTTCAAACTTAAATAACGTGTATGTGCATAAATAAAAAATAATTTTAATTATAGGTACAAACTGAATACTTAATTGTCGTCACAAAACTGACACTGAGTTAACTTTTATTTAAAGGGGAGTTTTTAAAAATAATAGATAAGTATAATAATAAGTATAATGAAATAATAGTTTAAGGTTAACTAAAGCGATATTTAAGTCACGTCTAACATGTCGGTTTTGTTACTATCCGTAACTATCCGTTTAAGGTCCATAAATTAATGAAAAACCCCCTAACAACTCACACTAAAGTCGCCTTCAATAGAATTTGCTAACTATGTAAACAAACCGCCATAGTGAAAGACAATTTAAATATGGCGGTTTGTTTAAATAGTTAGCAAATTCACGGCGAATTTAATTGAAAATATTTCAAAATATGTAATGACACCTAAATCGAAAACCATTTCGTTACCTAATTATTTTACCTGAACGTAATAAAGTAGTTTTCTGTTTTTTTTTTTCTGCTCGCTTTTAAGAAAATCGCGAAAACGTATAAAAGTGGTTTTCACCGTGTGTGACGTCAGTATTATGGCTGTCATATGAAAGGTGTAGGGACACATTACCTACATTGGATATCTACCAACTCTACCTACTTATAGCGGCTGCGCCCGCCATGTTAGTCTTAAGTTTAGTCAGTCATTAAACGACCATCTATCCTGTCATACACATTTCATTTGTCTCCGAACTTAACAACCTTATTAGATATATTTGATACGGCCTCCAAGCCCGTACAGTGGTGACCCTGAAAAAGAATACTTTAAAAAATACTATAAGACAGTAAAATGACGAACGGACAAGGACAGCCAAAAGTCGTGGTACAGCAGGGACCGGTGCAGACGGCGCCTGGAGCATCTGCAGCGACAGCTCCACCAACGGAACCACCAGCGAGCACACTACAGTTGGAGCAACTACCGGCCACCAGCAATAGTGAGTCGGGGAATGCTGCGGCGCTCGCCAGCATCACCGTGTCTTCGAGGATCACGGAGTTTTGGACCGACATGCCAAGGCTCTGGTCTATACAATTCGAGGCAGCGGTGGAGAACCAGCGGTTAGGGGATGCAGCCAAGCAGAACCTAATGGTGACGAAGCTCAGCAAGCACGCCATCAAGCAGGTGAGCGATTTATTGTTATCACCGCCGCCGGAAAATCGCTACGGGACGTTGAAGGACAGACTTCTTAAGATTTATGAAGAGTCTGATACTCGTCAAACGCAGAAGTTATTAGGGGAGATTGAGCTAGGCACCCAAAAGCCGTCCCAACTCCTCAGAAATATGCGCGACCTTGCACGAGGGAAGATTTTGGACCAGACTTTGGTTATTATGTGGAATGGTCATCTCCCACCGGCGGTGCAGGGAGTTTTAGCTGCGTCCGAGGTCACTGATATGGAAAAGTTGGCAAGCATCGCCGACAAAGTCATGGAAGCGACTCGGCCGATGGAAGTTTCCGAGATATCCACCAGTAGGCGGCGCCCTGCGGATGACGACTTGACCACCAAGTTGAACAAACTATCGATGGAGGTGGCGGAGTTACGGAGGTCGAGGCCTCCGCAGAGAAGTGCCACACCAGCGAGGCAGCCCTCAAGGTCACGAGAGCCGAGTACCAGCAAAGCGGGACGGAAACCGGGATGGTTATGTTTCTACCATTTCCGCTATGGAAAGAAGGCTGCGAAATGTGTTAAGCCGTGCCACTGGGAGAACCTGCCGGAAAAGGAAAACTAGGTTCGATACAATCTGAGGCGGAGATATGTATCGACACAACAAACAATCGCCTATGTGTTACAGACTTAAATAGCCGTTTAAACTTTCTTATTGACACAGGGTCCCATGTGAGCGTCTTACCCGTGTCAAACAGACGTGCAGCATCTGCTTTGGTGAGTGCTAGATATAAGTTATATGCCGCTAATGGTAGCGAGATACAAACTTACGGTGTGCGTAGCCTAGTACTAAATTTAAACCTTAGAAGAGCATTTAAATGGATTTTTATAGTAGCGGATGTAAAGCAGCCTATAATCGGAGCCGATTTTTTAAGCCATTATAAGTTGTTAGTTGATCTCCACGCGCGAAAATTGCTCGATAAAGTTACTACGTTTAATGTCATTGGTTCCGTTACTAGCCACGATGCATCCGAATTGTCAATTAAGTCTGTAGATGTAAAAAACCCTTGGCATGAAATATTGTTAAGTTACCCAGATTTAACGAAAGCGGTGTGCTATAAAGACACCCCTAAACATTCTGTGGTTCATTACATTGAAACTACGGGACCCCCGGTATACGCGAAGGCACGACCTTTACCACCAGACCGGTATAATAAGGTAAAAGAGGAATTTAGGTTGATGGTTGAACTAGGCATCTGTAGACCTTCTAATAGCCCCTGGGCAAGCCCTTTGCACGTCGTTCCCAAGAAAAATGGGGAGCTACGACCTTGTGGCGACTATAGGAGACTTAATGCAATTACAAAACCTGACCGATACCCGATTCCTCGTTTACAAGATTTTACTTATCTGTTGGCCGGTACTAAGAAAATATTTTCTCGGTTGGATTTAAACAGAGCGTATCATTTTATACCGGTGCCTGGCATCGTTTTAACACCCCGCATAATGTTACTTAAGTAGCGTTTTATTTTATGTAAAACGCAGACATTAATGAGAATGATAATATTTTACGGCTTCCCGAAACAATCATTTACAACAGTATTACAATACGTAGACGGGTAAAATTATTACTAACTACCCATAAAAAGCAAGCTAAAGTAAAGGTTATAAAATTGGTCACCGTGATCGCAATCGGACGCGCGGGAGACCTAATATCATTGAACTTGTAACAGCCACGGTACCCAGTAATAATAACATGCAATGCACAACCTATATCATATATTTGAATACAATTTCTCTTGTGATTTTATTACGCCACAGTGCACCGTCCAAAATCGACACAATTATGTAGGTCTGTAACATCTCTAAATTATTGTTCATCGGCGAGAAGTCGGATTTGTTGCTCAACAGATCCGAATTTTGTACGGGCGAGCAGACTCAATGTTGGTAAACAAATCCGACACTTATATTACAATTAAATATACGAATTTGGTGTCTTAATGCAATTTAACAGCAATAATACGATAAATATTTACTTACATGTGACCATCACACCATCTTTTTGTAAGATTGATGTCCCAGACCTCTTTTAACAGCAGAAAACGGAGCAATTCGGCATTTTGTGTAAGTAACTTTCACTCGCGAGACTGGACTCTTTCTAGTTGGAAATCCGAGCGACAACTAGTTTTATTAGATGCACATGCCCGCTTGGGCTTGTACTTTGACAGAGGGGAAATGATACTAATGCCTACTCCCTTCCGTGTTGCTCGAAGTCTATACATGACTGTGGCGGTCAAGAGGTTAATACTTTTTATTTATTTATTTATTAACAATATATTTACACGGCATTACAGACAAGCCAATACACCTTATTGTTTTGTGTTGCCTTCCAGGAGGTAACTCACGTAAAGGTTCCGACGGAAGACCAGCGCTGGCCTTCTAGGTTAGCACCATGCTGAGTCGGGCCTTTTCGTGGACCCCGCTACTTTTTAGGTTACTGTGTTTTGTTTTTTATACCCATTGTTTTGTCCACGAATAAATGTTTTCTTTCAAATAACGCAGGTATGTAACATGTGCTTCACGCGAAAGAGTAGAACTATACAATTAACAAACCTGCTCATAAAATTTCACGAGAAATCGGTTGGGAAATGTTACCTGTAAAGGCGAACAGCAGTACAACCGGGCATACGAAAGAATTTAGGCCCAAACTTAAGCAGAGCATTTCATTCGCTACAAAACAATAAAACAACACACGACAAATTAATCAATATATTGCATACCTTACAACATTCTACATATTGCGTACTTAAAAAACATACAAAGGAAACACTAGGAAATTATGTACAATATAATACCTTCGGTAAGTTATACATACGAGATCATAATATACTAGTCGGATATGTCAAAGGACATATCTAGAAAACAATCGAGCATCGGTAGTCTGGCTAGTAAAAGATGAGCCCTAGTTCTATTTAAATCTTTTACAGTACAACTGGTGCTACCTTTCCCGCACTAGTGCGGAAAAGAGCACTTTTCGTGCATATATCGAAACTTTAAAGAGCCATATGTACAGTAAAACGTTTTACGATACACGTGCGAATAGGTAATTCGGGTAAGTAATACGAGGTATAACAACTTATCATATAAGGGTCATAATATATACGCTCACTCTATATAACTTTGTTTAGTATAAGGTTCATTGCACATAACGAACGAAAGATATAATGTCAAAACATATAATCTCGTAAAGTATAACGTACTTTAGAAATAATATCAATTGATATATCGATTAAAGCGTATAATATTCATAACACCTAAGGTTTATAACATATATTGTTCAATTTATCTAACATCAAAATGTATAATGCTCGTATAGTATAACTAGCTTCAGTCATTTTAATAGCAATGCCGTATGAAGAAAATATGTGAATTTTTTAGAGCGATAGCCTCAACTTGAGTTTGAAAAAAAAACAATACCGTTTGTAAGATTGAAATTAAATTTATTTTGAGATGAAACACGTCAATTATATTAACCTAATTTTACCCAATCGCCAGCGTGTCGACGCCACCCCGCTTCGCGGGGTGTCTATTTCCGCTCTAAGGGACACAAGGCAACCCTAACCTAACCTACAAGTAATACCATTTATAAGAGTATCAATTGTTTTTTACTGCGGGGGGCTTCGCCCCCCGAGCCCCCTTTGATGTGGGCTCCGCCCCCCTTTTCCTGGCTGCCCTAGCTTAATTTTCCGTATTATAATCCTTATACGAAAATATATATGCGTATGATCTGTATACGTTATGTTTGTTATACGAAAAGATATTATATGGTATGATCGTTATACGTTATGTATGTTATACTAAATGAAATTAGTCAATTTGAGTCTTATAGAAAAAAATGTTATATAATATGATTATTATGGCAACTGACCGTTATTCCTTATAAAAGTATTGGTATTGTTGTTATAGTTAACGTTCATTATATCTTGTGAACGTTATTAATATGAAATTATATATTTTGTTGTTATATCTCGTGGGACGCACCCAGGTAATTCGCAACTCGAGTCGATTTAAAACACTCCCTTCGGTAGAGTTTTAATTTATCACCACTCGTTGCGAATTTCCTATTTTCGGCACTTGTACCGTAAATAACTATATTGGAAAGTTTTTGCTTCAGAGATTTCTATATTTTTCACTAAATTTAAATTAAAGGAAAAATTTAAAATGTAATGCTCCGAGCCGGATTCGAACCGGCGACCACAGGCATTCCCGTCGCTACTAACCAACTGAGCTATCGGAACAATCTATCTTAGCCACTAAATCTTTCAAATAGTTCCTTTTTACAACGCCTTAGGGAGGCGAAACTATAAATTTAAATTTAAAGAAAAATTTAAAAACTTAATGCTCCTTTAATGAATTAAAAATTTTTGTTAAGTATCATTATTATTAAATCGCGTTATACACGGTGCTGCAACACGCAGTTTTTTTTAATTTTGACGGTTTAGTCTAGGCTCATCTTTCATTAACCAGACTAGCAATAGCTTAGTAGCTTTTACAAATGCTTTTACAATGGTTACAAACCTGCAGCACTTGAGCTAAGCACAATTACCGTCACGAAAGTAGAACCAATATGGCATCATTCGCTCTGCTTCTCTACACGCATGCTCGCGGATATGTACATGTTGGACGCGCCTCGGCCTACCGATTATACCAGATAATACCACTACAAGCGGTCAACCCGTTCACTGTCCATCGAAGTGATCAGACAATGTCACACGTTCAAGTGATCTGACAATGTCACACGTCCAAGTTATCTGACAATGTCACACATCCAAGTGATCTGACAATGTCGCAAAGTGATCTGACAATGTCACATGTCCAAGTGATCTGACAATGTCACACGTCCAAGTAATCTGGCAATGTCACACTTCCAAGTGATCAGACAATGTCACACGTCCAAGTGATCAGACAATGTCACACGTCCAAGTGATCAGACAATGTCACACGTCCAAGTGATCTGACAATGTCACACGTCCAAGTGATCAGACAATGTCACACGTCCAAGTGATCTGACAATGTCGCAAAGTGATCTGACAATGTCACATGTCCAAGTGATCTGACAATGTCACACGTCCAAGTGATCTGACAATGTCACACTTCCAAGTGATCAGACAATGTCACACGTCCAAGTGATCTGACAATGTCACACGTCCAAGTGATCAGACAATGTCACACGTCCAAGTGATCTGACAATGTCACACGTCCAAGTGATCTGACAATGTCACACGTCCAAGTGATCTGACAATGTCACACGTCCAAGTGATCTGACAATGTCACACGTCCAAGTGATCTGACAATGTCACACGTCCAAGTGATCTGACAATGTCACACGTCCAAGTGATCTGACAATGTCACACGTCCAAGTGATCAGACAATGTCACACGTCCAAGTGATCTGACAATGTCACACGTCCAAGTGATCAGACAATGTCACACGTCCAAGTGTGCTTACAGTTTGAAGCTGCCAGGAGCATTTTTTTAAATTCGTGTAGCCATATAGCGTGTTGCGTTAAACAACACCCCGGGAGTTGCAAGTGTCCATAGGCTGCGGTAACCACTTACTATCAGGTGGGCTGTAAGCTTGTTTGCCACCGATGTGGTGTTAAAAAATGAACAAACATTAACTCAGCGCCAGTTAAGTGACGAAAATTAAGCATACAAAATATGTGAAAATGAACTTGTTTCAAACTTAAATAACGTGTATGGGTAAGGACCAAATTCTTTGCCAGTAGTTAACGTCGTTAATTGGTATTAGTTAAAAAGTTCCGTTGTGACACGAAAATTAACCATAGAAAATGTATGGCTAATTTTCGTGTCACAACGGAACTTTTTAACTACTATCAATTAATTAGGCTAACTACTGGCCAAGAATTTGGTCCTCACCCACATGTGCATGAATAAAAAATAAATAAAATGATAAATGATAAAAATAATAATAATAATTATTATTATATATCCAAACTAAATACTTAACTGTCGTCACAAAACTGGCACTGAGTTAACTTTTATTTAACGGAGAGTTTCAAAAATAATGGCAGGTTAAGGTTAACTAAAGCGATATTTAAGTCACGTCTAACCTGTCGGTTTTGTTACTATCTGTTTAAGGTACATAAATTAATGAAAAACCCCTAACAACTCACACTAAAGTCGCCTTCAATGGAATTTGCTAACTATGTAAACAAACAGCCAAGGTGAAAGACAATTTCAATATGGCGGCTTGTTTATATAATTAGCAAATTCACGGCGAATTTAATTGGGTACACGAATTATTGAAAATGCTCCAATTCATTTATTCAGAACAATGGCGCATAGTTTTAGTGTCCTAGAGGCAACCGGATGGCACGCGGTATTTGAGCTCCCGAAGTGTTGTGGAACGGCCCTGTGCAACCCGAACTGAGACAACTTGGACTGGGGCGTTATTGCTAACTAATTGTGGAAGCACGTACTTCTGAAAAGGTGCATGACCCATCATTGGGGCTCGGACAGGGAACGGGTTAAATCGGTGATATATATAGTCATTTAAATGTCAATCAGCAGACCAGTCATAATGTATCAGCTCTCGTTGACATGGTTACCTTTTCAATCCCTTGTCAAAATTGTAATTTTGACACATGCAAATTTATATTGTAATTTTTATCGTGAAATTAATTAAAATCTAATAATTTATTCACTGTCTTAATCCACTCATTAATCAACATAGTAATTCTATGAGTTACAATCAAACAATAATAAGATTCACTATGATTAACCGACTTCAAAAAAGGAGCTTCTCAATTCGACGTAACTGTCAGGATCTGATGTGATCTTGGAGAAATCGAGGGAACTGTTCTCAAGGCGAAGAACTAAATTGAAGTCGGTTAAAACTTTGCTAAAAATTGTTTTTTCAACAAATTCTCAAGTGACTGAGCATGTTAGGCCAATTTTCCTAAGAAACTGTTCTCCTGGCTCACGGGACAGAATAACAGCAAGAAAAACTTGTTCGACCCTATCCTCAGAATTTTATGCACCAATCAAAGTGCATGCAATTTTCTATGCCGCAGATACTTTTAAAAACCAACCTATGTTTCTTCCTCCAATTCTTCCTGCTCCAATTCTTCCCCCTGTTCCATTTCCAGTTCCTCCCCCTGTTCCATTTCCGGCTCCTGTCCCTCCTGCCCCTCCGGTCCCTCCTGTCCCCACGCGTCCCCAACAATGTATTCCTCCGTAGTTTCAGCATACATGGCGACATCTTCCGTGATTTCCACCTAATGAAAATGAAATTGACTATATAATTTTATCAAATGTTATTAAGTATTCTTATATTCTAGTCTTTATTGAGCTTTATCGAGAGAATTATGTTTTATATTACTTTTATTTGTTATGGTGTCAATTAAATAAATTATTTATTAATATTTGTTTTGTTATGAATAGTTTTATAAATGTAATTATTTTGTACATATAAAAAATGACGAGGTATTTGGAAGATGGAACAAATTTGAATTTTTACGTTTCAATTATATTGACGTTCACGGGTTCTTGTAATTCTGACACTTATGGAAATTTCTATTGTAATTTGAATCGTCAAATAAATTAATCTAATATAATAATTTATTCACTGTCTTAATTCATTCATTAATGAATGAATGAATCAATGAAAACGTTTATTTTGGAATCAGGGCCATTGGGGTCAGTAAATATTATGTTAATACAATGTTTAACATTTCGCAAAAACAAAAACAATCAAAAACACATTTCTATAAAAATTATTAGCTACAAACGTCAAAGAAAGTTAACAAAAAATGAATAAATATGAATATAAGTATATTAAAATGCAAATTTAGTTTAATTTAAAAGTCAGAAATAGAATAATCCCCGATGGCTGTCGGATTAGAATAGCACCACCTCCTTTCGTCCTGTGGGTGTCGTAAGAGTCTTACCAAAGGAAGACGGTTGAAGAGTGTTGCGGGCGATGGGCTAGCAACTTATCGATATCACACTTAGTCGATATTTTATAACCACATTTATGCTAAAAGTGGCGCTGGAACATAAGTTTCATGTGCTCTGCCTGCCCCTTTTGGGAATAAAGGCGTGAATATATGTATTTATGTAAAAAAAACCTACTAATTACATAAATATTTGAATTTTAAAATGTCTAATTATTTAACCCTTTCACCGCCCCACGGCGAAGCAATACGCTGTGCCACTGACGCCACGGGGGTAAAATTAAAATGGGTAAAGAAATAACGCCACCATACAATTGGGCTGATTTTCAATAGGTATTCATCAAAAAATGTTTGTCGGCCAGCGCCGACTCTGGCGTCGTAGTCACGATTTTGCGTTGTCGGCTATGGCAGACTGTGGCAGTGAAAGGGTTAATATCTTTCTTTAGAGGAGGCCTTTGTCAGAAGACAAGCTGATAAAGATCAACGACTGTTTGCCGTTATATAGTTTAATTTAATATTCAAAACTACTTACATATATAAATCTATAAGTAGTTTTGCATATTAAATTACTGATAACAGTAATAAAGGCTATTATATTATTATTACTAATAATTATCTACACTAATATTATACAGAGGAAAGATTTGATTGTTTGTTTGTTTGTATTGAATAGGCTCCGAAACTACTGGACCGATTTGAAAAACTCTTTTACCATTAGAAGCCGACATTATCTCTGATGCACGCAGGCTACTTTTTACCGCGGGCAAATGCTTCATTACTACGGGAAAACGGAAAAATAACCGTTCGAAGCCGGGCCGGGCAGCTAGTATAATATATTCACCTCAACTATTTCTCTGTCAGTCACATGGTATTCCTTGTCAGTGTTGGCGTTGTGTGCTCGTAAATGGTAGTTCAGGTGGCTGGATTGTTTGAAGCGTTTCTGACAGATGGCGCACTGGAACGGCGCCACGTGTGTGTGTGTCCGCATGTGCTGCTTAAGGTGGACGGATTGGCAGAACTTCTTGTCGCATATGACGCAGCGATATGGTTTCACCTGAAAAGAAATACATTTAACTACATAGAAATACACAAGTGTCGTATAGTTATTCCTGGTGTACTAGTACTTCAGGAAAAAATTATAATAGCGCTATTTTTGTTTATTTCATCTTAAAACGTTATCCTTTAGTGCATTCATCCTTACTTGTCTTATTTGGTAAACAACATTCTAACCTCAAAATGCATCTTTTTAGGATAGAATAGCAATTTTGTGAGTATTAGATCATGCCGAGACGACTTTTCGGACATCACTTGTCGATTTTTAGGGTTCCGTACCTCAAAAGGAAAAAACGGAACCCTTATAGGATCACTTTGTTGTCCGTCTGTCTGTCTGTCTGTCTGTCTGTCTGTCTGTCAAGACCATTTTTCTCAGGAACTCGTGGAGGTATCAAGCTGAAATTTATATCGAATACTCAGGTCTATTGTCCCTTGGAGCTGTGAAGAAATCAAACTTAAAAGCCAACGCAATCAAAAGATAAAGTCGTTTATGCTGCAAAAATTGAGTTTTTCGACACTCGCAAAACCTACGGGGTACTTCCCGTGAACTCAGAAACTTGAAATTTGGCACGAAGCAACTTCATATAGCACAGACAAAGGAAAAATTAAGAAAAGTAGACATTTTTAGTAAAATCATACAAAAAAATGATTTTAAAAATTTTAAACTTATTCCTTTTTCCACGTAAACGTGTTGAGATTTTAAATTGAAATTCATGTCAAATAAGTCATGTCTATAGGACCTTTCAGATGTAGCAAACCCAAACTTTTATGTCAACGCAATTAAAAGAAATAGCAAATTAAGTCGCATATTTTGAAATTGGGTACTCGCAAGAAACTCAAAACCTAAAGGGTACTTCCCGTTAACACAGAAACTTGAAACTTGGCACGAAGAAACTTCATATAGCACAGACAATGGAAAAATTAAGAAAAGTAGACATTTTTAGTAAAATCATACAATAAAATGATTTTAAATTTTTTTTACTTATTCCTTTTTCCTCGTAAACGTGTTGAGATTTTAAATTGAAATTCATGTCAAATAAGTCATGTCTATAGGACCTTTCAGATGTAGCAAAACCAAACTTTTATGTCAACGGAATCAAAAGAAATAGCAAATTAAGTAGCATATTTTGAAATTGGGTACTCGCAAGAAACTCAAAACCTAAAGGGTACTTCCCGTTAACACAGAAACTTGAAACTTGGCACGAAGAAACTTCATATAGCACAGACAATGGAAAAATTACGAAAAGTAGACATTTATAGTAAAATCATACAAATATATTTTTGTAACACCGATAGCTTAGCGCAACAGACCGTGACCACTACTAACGCCATCCAGTGGCGTGTAGAATAACTATACCAGTACAGAAGTGACCACTACTAACGCCATCCAGGAGCGAGTAGAGTAACTACACTAGGGATCCAATATTCCCCTAGATGGCGGTGGCGTCGAAATAGAACGCGCTATCGTTTGTTCGACGTAGAATACTTAACTAGGATTATGGATTTTCGTAATGTATCTTTCTTCCTTGGATTAATCTAGTGCTGACGGACTCCCGGCTCACTTGATTGACTCCTGCCTTTTACTGGGTGATGCAGACGGTTCCCGGATCATCACACCAGTAAGCGGTATTTATACTACCAACAAAGTGTACGTATAGGAATACCTATAAATAAAAGGTATCCGCCTTACTCTGCGGTTTCACTCCCGTCTCCCCCGCTCCTACGGCATCTTACACTGGCGCTCCAACGTTCGGCCGAAGTCATCCAAGCTGGCGCATTCTGGCAACGGACCTTCGGTTACACCCAAATCAAGACCT
Organism: Epinotia demarniana; assembly: GCA_945867215.1. NCBI lineage: Eukaryota > Metazoa > Arthropoda > Insecta > Lepidoptera > Tortricidae > Epinotia > Epinotia demarniana. The sequence continues at coordinate 12,174,341 of OX244284.1, forward strand.
ACGCTACGAGTGGGGTTGAGACCGCGCAAACTTCAAGGATCTTCTGGTAGCAAGCAACCTAGACCCAAGAAGATGGCCAACATCTCTATGTCTCCTGAGCAGCTGCAGCAATTGGTGACGTCACTTACGGCAGCAGCTGTTCAAGCCGCAGCAGGTGGTGTTGCGCCTTCAACCGCATCATTTGCTAACGTGTCATTTTCCTATGACGGCACTAGAGAATCTATACGACTGGAAGAGTTTCTATCAGCCGCATCAGTGTACAAGAAAGTTAATGGCATGACGGATGAAGCTGCTATCATGAGCCTGCCTTTGGTGTTGAGAGGTGAAGCTTCTACATGGTGGCAAGGCGTGAAGAATAATATAACCCTTTGGGCCGACTTCGAGGCAAGAGTGCGCCACGCCTTTGCACCAAGGATTTCTGGCGTTCAAGTGTTCCAGGAAGTATTCGCACGCAAGCAACCACCAGACATGCTGACGGAAACATTTATCGCGAAGAACAGAGCCTTACTATCCCAGTTACGTTCACCGGGTTTGACTGAGGGGTTACAAATAGATGCGATTCATGGCCAATTACACATTGACATACGCGAGAGAATACCACGTGATTCGGTGACGACATTCGACCAGTTGCTAACAGCTGCCAGGAATGTGGAGCAGGTGCTACGTGAGAAGTCTTCGTCAGTGCTACCTATCGACACCTCTGGAAAGCAAGCTGGTCAATTTATGAAGAAACAACGCTGTGACTTTTGTCGTGCCACGGGCCACACCCTTGATGAATGCCGTAAAAAACAAAAGCAAATGGGTGGAGTGTACCATCCTAAAGAAATTAAAACCGAGGCTACACAAGCGCCTTCACCAAGTACACCGACTCTTTACTGTTATGGATGTGGGATGCCAGGATACACTAGAAGCAAATGCCCTAAGTGTAAAGACGCTCAACCGACTAAAATAGAGAGAACTGGGTTTTGCGCGCTGGACATCAACTTGGACGCCCGCCCGAGAGTCCTAGTAGGGATTGCCATCCATGACATTGTTGGTACTGCGTTTATCGATCCTGGCGCTAAGTCCAGTGTCGCTTCATATGAACTATACAAATGCCTGAAGGAAAGACAATGCAGTTTTGCTAAACAAACTGCTAACGTATCGATGGCAGACGGCTTGAAACGAAGAGAAGAAGTCCTGTCGATCACAGTACCTGTTAAAATTTGCGATCGAGTGATACCTACGACGTTTGTAGTACTGCCGCATACTAAAGAAAATAAAACGTTGCTTGGCATGGGCTTTATAGAAGACGCAGGCATGGTAATCAACATACCTCAACGTTCCTGGAATTTCGTGGCTCGCCCACATACCAATTACGACTTTATTCTGGAAGAACCAGACGGTGTAACAATGGCACAGTTTGAGCCCGATTTATACCCCGGAGCTACGCCCAGGTACACCAAGCCGGTGTACGAACACGAACCCAACGTCGCGGCTGTTGCTACTCGGCACAACCCAGTTCCAGCCAAACGGCCTCACCAGGCATTTGATGGGTACGCACCGGAGCCACACCACATGGAGTACACGTTCGTTGATTTCGGAGAGGAAGCTCAAGAGACAGCTTTTAATGACCCGAAGGCGCACCTAACCTCTGCACCGGTTCTAAGGCAAGTGGATGAGACCAAGCCCTACATTATCAAGGCTGACGCGAGCAATTACGCAATCGGAGCTATATTAGTCCAGGGGGAGGGCGAATATGAGCATGCGGTGGAGTTTGCTAGTAGACTGTTGAACTCCGCCGAAAAGAACTGCAGCCTATACGAAAAAGAGGTAGGCCAAGAAAGGCAACTACAAAGGCTAAGGCTAAACGAAAATAAAAGCAACATCCTATCCTACTCGTCGAGGCGCCTTCATGGATAGAGGGGGAGTATGTAACACCGATAGCTTAGCGCAACAGACCGTGACCACTACTAACGCCATCCAGTGGCGTGTAGAATAACTATACCAGTACAGAAGTGACCACTACTAACGCCATCCAGGAGCGAGTAGAGTAACTACACTAGGGATCCAATATTCCCCTAGATGGCGGTGGCGTCGAAATAGAACGCGCTATCGTTTGTTCGACGTAGAATACTTAACTAGGATTATGGATTTTCGTAATGTATCTTTCTTCCTTGGATTAATCCAGTGCTGTCGGACTCCCGGCTCACTTGATTGACTCCTGCCTTTTACTGGGTGATGCAGACGGTTCCCGGATCATCACACCAGTAAGCTTTATAAGCTTTATAAGTTTATACTACCAACAAAGTGTACGTATAGGAATACCTATAAATAAAAGGTATCCGCCTTACTCTGCGGTTTCACTCCCGTCTCCCCCGCTCCTACGGCATCTTACATTTTAATAAATTTTAAACTTACTACCTTTTTCCTCGTAAACGCGTAGAGATATTTAATTGAAATTCATATCAAATACTCAGGTCTATAATACCTTTCAGCTGTAGCAAAACGAAACTTTTATGTCCACGCAATCATAAGAAATAGCAATACAAGTCGCATAATTTAAAACTGGGATGTAGTAGAGACACTTTTAAACTTGATGTTTTTTATGAGGTGTGCAGAGTAGAAAGTCCAGCTATATCTAAAGCAAATCCAGGTTGGGGATCTATCGCTTATGTACGTCGCAATCTAAAGGATGCCATCCCAGATGCATCATGTACAAGATATATTTTTTTTAATAACCCAGGTGCTGCAAACGGCCATTGTGAATGCTTGCATTTTGAAATGTTTGATGTCAGGCAGAGTGATAACTGTGTCTATATATATAATGTAGGTCACCACAATGTCAAATTAATGTTGCAATTGAATGCATAAATACAACAATATACGGCAGCAACCCCAAAGGGGCTATACCCCGTGTTCCCGTTTGATTGTTGTGGGAGACTTCAATATCGATTTTAGAATGAATCCCCAAAATGGAATTTCCACATATTTTTCATCCCTAAACATGTTTCCGTTAATAAGCACTAGCACTACACGAAATAGTACAACTATAGATAACGTTTTTTCAAACTTCAATTTTCAATGTGGTACTATTCATACCTTTTTCAGTCAACATTTTACAGGTCTGGTTAATTTTTTTCAAATTTAACAGTTAATTAGTATTTTGAACCGGATTTATAAAAAGATAGTGACTAAAAACTTTGTAAATAAACCACTTTGATAAAAGAAGTTTTGCCAGGCTGCTTGCAAATCTAGTGTAGGTATTTCAGGTATTTCAGTTTTATTATAAAACTAGCTGTACCTGTGACTTCGTTTGCATGGTAATGTGGTGGGAGTTAACGCATTTCTTCAATTGGACATAGGACACATGCAGTTCTCATTTAGCCTATCAAGTAAAACGTGGAATAAACCCATTTTAGTTGAAATGCCTTTAAGATTCGTTCGTCTTTAACTGTCACTCTGATTTTTAAATTAGTAGGAAAAGGACAAAACTCGTTTTATTTAACATAGGTATTTTAAATTTTATGAATACCGGGGGAAAAGTTTAGTAGATGTTTGTGACAATAGATCCAACAGGTAGGACACAGGCTGCAGCATTAAATGTTTATTGATCTTCTTCTGTACATATTTTTAACACTTAATATTAAATAAATAAAAACGTGATGGCCGAAATGATCTTGAGTCACTCCGATATTATTATTTTTCATACTTATTGCAATGTTTCAGATCACATTCTGCCAAATCTTATGTATGTTCCCGCTATTGCCAACTTAATTAAATGTGTGTTCTGCTTCATTATAAAAGTATTTTCCTGTATGTTGGCCAATTTCTGTGTCTCTATATTGGCTGCATGTCAACTTGAAGGCGCGTAGTACGAAGTTATAATACCGCCTTAATACAAACGCGGTTGATAATTAATGTTTATAAAAGGCCCGTTCTGTACTGATTGAATACATACGTTTATTGCTGATAAATATAAATACTGACAAATCAGCATGGCTATCACAAGACGGCGCGCAAGCTCTCTCGATTTTTCTCGAACTATCCGTCACTCTCTTATTAGACAACTTAGAAAGAGACGTATAGTGCGAGAAAAATCGAGAGAGCTCGCGCGCCGTCTTGTGATAGCCGTGCAGTATCGTATCGTGACAAAATACTCCGCGTGTAATCTTGCAGAAACTCAAATAAACTTCATGGCTGAACGCGATGAGCCGATGACAGTGCTAAATATTCCATGCCATAAAAAAAAGGAAGTCGGTCAGACTTTTGACGTTTGACGTTATTTTGTTGAAATTTGTTGAACCATTTGTTGAAATTACGCCTCAATACGAATTTAGCGCATATAAGTTTCCATATCGGAATCGATTATTTTTTTATGCTTTAGAATTTAATATGCGTATTGTGAAGGTCTATCACAACACCGGATCGAAATTATTAGGTACTGTTGGATAGTTAAGGCAAGGCCGCCATTTTGACGCCACTGACAGTTGACAGATATGGCGGCTACGATTTCAAGCAGAAGAAATGAATAATTTAATGAGATTCAAATGTTTCCGAAAATGTATTAACCATCGCAGTCGGATAAAAACTATCCTAAGTCCTAGCTAGAATAGTAATGTACTTGTAAAAAAAGTTTAAAGTATTTCCGTTCACGGGAAGCCGAGACCATTCGGGACACAAAAATGGTTAGTTTGATACTGGCTGATTCTTTTTTTAATTTAGAGATTTATTATAAGTGAGAGATAAATGATGTATTTCTTAATTTTTTTTTTTTTTTAGGATTACTAAATTGATAAAGAGACCTTGTTTAAATTTATGCTCCCCCAGCTTCGCACATTGTAATGTTACGGATTCCATTTTCATTTATCATGTAGTAATAAACATACTACAACTTTTGCTTGTTATGGTTTGTACGGAACCCTCGGTGCGCGAGTCCGACTCGCACTTGGCCGGTTTTTTTGTCTAGCAACGCTTTTTTTACGATAAATTAGCTGATATAAGTCTAAAAAGATACATTTTGAGGTTAGAATGTTGTTTACCAAGTAAGACAAGTAAGGATGAACGCACTATAAGGTGTTATAAGTTTAACGTGTCTGTCTGTGTATCTGTCTGTGGTATCGTATCGTAGCTCCCAAACAGATGGACCGATTTGAATGCGTGTTTTTTTGGGTCATAGATAATTTTATCCCGATTGTTCTTAGCCATGTTTCATAAAAATCTGTTCAGCCGTATTCGAGATATTGGACTTTGAAATGAAAATGTTGGAGGTTTTTCAACATTTCCAAGTTGCAGTTATTTTGTATGATTTATCTTGAATATTATAGAGCAAATGTAGATGAACCAAAATAAAGATAACATTTATTAACATCTTTTCTGACTTTTCGGAAGCTATATATTATTAGCATTAGTATTTGCGTCATGACAGAGCTGTCATCCTAGTACAATAAACGTCAAATTTGACATAATTTGTACTGGGATAACAGCTGTCAAATAACGCAAATAGGAATGCGAATACTATAGTAAATTTATAATTTTTGTAAACTAGTGAATGTACCTTGGACATCGTGCTTGATTTTACTGGTTGAGTCCTAAAGGACGCCAGAAGTCTAGCAATACTTGGTGCGTAGGTCGTGTCCAAGATCTTTGCCCAACGCGCATTACGTCCCACTCACTCTTTAAGCATAATTTGAGACGCAAATACACCCAATTAGAAAGAGGGTAGATCTTGACTCGCGTCGCGTCGCGTCTTTGTCACCTAATCCCAAGACTTGGCGTAGGCACTACTTGAAAGTTTGAGATTAGGGGGCGTCCACAAATTACGTAACGTAAACTTCTTAAATTTTAACCCCCCCCCCCCCCCCCCTCCACTCATGTAACAGGACCGTCAAGCTGGGACCCCCCCCAGATTGCCACTGAGAGCCACCGAGTTCGGACGCCTACGCCTTTCCACCTCGCGCATTTCGCCTACTTATTCTCCGAATAACCCGGGAAATAAAGCGAGCGACTGCATCACCTCTGTCGGAGCTTCTATAAACGCATATCCTGGAGGCGGAGGCCAAGAGGGAATGCGGATATAGACCCGCCGGCAGAGGCTAGCGTCACTGGCCCTTCGTCGCCCTGATGGGCACTAGAAAACCTGCGGGGGGTAGGTCGAGATCGCTCGATCGAAACCTACCCTCCACCAGCCGCTCGGAACACCGAGCCCCCGCTGAACAGCGTGACACCTCCCTCCCACTACCAGGAACCAAGATGGGCGGTAGTGAGGAAAGCCACGTCGACGTCGTAGCCTTCGACTCGACGCTCACCGGACCACCGCAGCCTACGACCGCCGACGTCGAGTACGCCGAGCAGCCGATGCTGCCTGAGCCGAACGCGCGACCATTCTCGCCTGTGTCGCCCGCGCAAGAGGCCACCCCCATGGAGCAACTGCAATCAGACACCGTTCTGATTGCCCACTTCATGGGTACAGGCCTCCCCTCGCCGGGTCTGAGGGCCTGGATGGCCGCGTTCGTGCGAGTCACCAGCCACGAAATGGGGCTGGAAACAGAACTGCACCCCGAAGACACGGCGTTCATCGACTTCCTGAGACGCCACCCGACCACCCTCAGGCCGGAAAAGCGCCCCAGACCGAGCCCGCCCACGCCCACGCCACGCCAAGAAGCAGCCGTCAAACGGACGTGCCGCCTCGCAACGCCGCCTACACCAACCGCAGACCAGCGACCCTGGACAGCTACCTCAACGCCGAGTGCGCAAGCGCCCGGCGGAGAGAGGGATGCTGCGCGGAACCTCTTCCCGCAGCAACCTGTAGTCCAGGGCGCCGCTCAACCGCCACCTGCAAGAACCAAGAAGGTCACCTTCGCCTCGACCGCCGCCGCCGCAGCTGCCCCCAAGCCCGCCCCACGGAAGAGCCTAGAGACAGCCGCCCAGCAACAACAACCGCAACCTGAGAAAACGACGCCGCAGCCCCGCTACCCCACGATCGTGGCCCCCGTTCTGCCAAACTGGGTCAGGGTCGTGGCAGGAATCGCCCAGGAGCTGGGGGAGGCCCCCAACTGCAAAGCAATGGGCAGCGGACTGCGCTTCACCCCGCGGAGCGAGAGGGAGTACCGTGCGGTGGAGCGCCACCTCGACACCCTCGAAAAGGCCGGCGAGACCATAGAATGGCACCTTTATCAACTGGACAGGGAGAAGAAGATGAAGGTGTCACTCCGCGGCCAACACGCTTATTGAGGACATCGCCGCCGCCTGCCTGACGCTCGGCCACCCGGTCGAATATGTCAAGCAAATCAACGCCAGAGGAGGGAGGGTTGGGTGCACCTACTTCCTCCAGCTGGCAGGACACCCAAAGGACCACTCCGGCATCTTCGGGCTACGGCAGCTCCTGATTGGACCGGAGGTGAAAATAGAAGCCTGGCGGGGCAAGAAGGGCCCCGCACAATGCCACAGGTGCCAGGGCTTCCGGCACCACTCAGAGGGCTGCCACCGCCCGCGGAAATGCGTGCGGTGCGCGGGCCCCCACGCGGCAAGTGACTGCGAGAGACCTAGGAGCGTGCAGGCAACCTGCGCAAACTGCGGCGGCCCCCACCCGGCAAGTGACTGCGAGAGACCTAGGAGCGTGCAGGCAACCTGCGCAAACTGCGGCGGCCCCCACCCGGCAAGTGACTGCGAGAGACCTAGGAGCGTGCAGGCAACCTGCGCAAACTGCGGCGGCCCCCACCCGGCAAGTGACTGCGAGAGACCTAGGAGCGTGCAGGCAACCTGCGCAAACTGCGGCGGCACCCACCCGGCAAGTGACTGCGAGAGACCTAGGAGCGTGCAGGCAACCTGCGCAAACTGCGGCGGCCCCCACCCGGCAAGTGACTGCGAGAGACCTAGGAGCGTGCAGGCAACCTGCGCAAACTGCGGCGGCCCCCACGCGGCAAGTGACTGCGAGAGACCTAGGAGCGTGCAGGCAACCTGCGCAAACTGCGGCGGCCCCCACCCGGCAAGTGACTGCGAGAGACCTAGGAGCGTGCAGGCAACCTGCGCAAACTGCGGCGGCCCCCACCCGGCAAGTGACTGCGAGAGACCTAGGAGCGTGCAGGCAACCTGCGCAAACTGCGGCGGCCCCCACCCGGCAAGTGACTGCGAGAGACCTAGGAGCGTGCAGGCAACCTGCGCAAACTGCGGCGGCCCCCACCCGGCAAGTGACTGCGAGAGACCTAAGAGCGTGCAGGCAACCTGCGCAAACTGCGGCGGCCCCCACGCGGCAAGTGACTGCGAGAGACCTAGGAGCGTGCAGGCAACCTGCGCAAACTGCGGCGGCCCCCACCCGGCAAGTGACTGCGAGAGACCTAGGAGCGTGCAGGCAACCTGCGCAAACTGCGGCGGCCCCCACCCGGCAAGTGACTGCGAGAGACCTAGGAGCGTGCAGGCAACCTGCGCAAACTGCGGCGGCCCCCACCCGGCAAGTGACTGCGAGAGACCTAGGAGCGTGCAGGCAACCTGCGCAAACTGCGGCGGCCCCCACCCGGCAAGTGACTGCGAGAGACCTAGGAGCGTGCAGGCAACCTGCGCAAACTGCGGCGGCCCCCACCCGGCAAGTGACTGCGAGAGACCTAGGAGCGTGCAGGCAACCTGCGCAAACTGCGGCGGCCCCCACCCGGCAAGTGACTGCGAGAGACCTAGGAGCGTGCAGGCAACCTGCGCAAACTGCGGCGGCCCCCACCCGGCAAGTGACTGCGAGAGACCTAGGAGCGTGCAGGCAACCTGCGCAAACTGCGGCGGCCCCCACCCGGCAAGTGACTGCGAGAGACCTAGGAGCGTGCAGGCAACCTGCGCAAACTGCGGCGGCCCCCACCCGGCAAGTGACTGCGAGAGACCTAGGAGCGTGCAGGCAACCTGCGCAAACTGCGGCGGCCCCCACCCGGCAAGTGACTGCGAGAGACCTAGGAGCGTGCAGGCAACCTGCGCAAACTGCGGCGGCCCCCACCCGGCAAATCACTCCAAATGTCCGGTACTCCGCAAGGAGGCCCGGAACACCAAGGCGGGGACAGCGGCCCTCACCGCACCACAGCGACCCGGACCAGAGACAAGGGCCTCGGTGAAAACGCCATCGGTGGACGAGTCGGCGTCAGCCACTCTCATGGCCCCGGCAAACGCCCCCACACAGAGGGGCGCGACGACCGCATCGAGACCCCCGCCCAAAAAGAAGCCAAAGAAGAAAAAGAAGCCTATGAAGGCCACCCAGGACCAAGAAGAGGCCCCCCCTCCGGCCGCACCCGCGCCAGAGGAGAGCCCCCCCCCTGGACGACGCCAGGGCCCCAGGGCCCCCGGGCGTCGCGACCGCTGGAGCCTGTCCACCGCTCCACCAAGCACCCGAATCAACACCAACAACCCCGATTCCCGAGCCCATCCCGGGCCCCGACGGAGAAGTGGACTGGGTCAATCACTGGGTTCAACTCATCACTCAAAAAAAAGACCCCCCCCCTTCAAACACACGGCACAAATCACAAACAACTGCGTCACTTGCAGGTACTGACAGCTACCGGGACAAACCACTCCTACACTCACTCCACATTAGATTTGAAGTAAAACAAAAACTTAAATGTAAATGAACACTTTAATGACTAAAATGTTAGACTGCGTCGATGCGCCCGCGCGCCTCGGGTGGTCGCGCATTGAATATCTCGGCAGTCGGGTAGCTGGGTAGTGGCGCCTCCCACCGGCCAGCCAGGATCAGCCGACACAGTCTCTGGGTGGTGGCGCCTCCCACCGGCCAGCCAGGATCAGCCGACACAGTCTCTGGGTGGTGGCGCCTCCCACCGGCCAGCCAGGCTCAGCCGACACAGTCTCTGGGTGGTGGCGCCTCCCACCGGCCAGCCAGGCTCAGCCGACACAGTCTCTGGGTGGTGGCGCCTCCCACCGGCCAGCCAGGCTCAGCCGACACAGTCTCTGGGTGGTGGCGCCTCCCACCGGCCAGCCAGGATCAGCCGACACAGTCTCTGGGTGGTGGCGCCTCCCACCGGCCAGCCAGGCTCAGCCGACACAGTCTCTGGGTGGTGGCGCCTCCCACCGGCCAGCCAGGCTCAGCCGACACAGTCTCTGGGTGGTGGCGCCTCCCACCGGCCAGCCAGGCTCAGCCGACACAGTCTCTGGGTGGTGGCGCCTCCCACCGGCCAGCCAGGCTCAGCCGACACAGTCTCTGGGTGGTGGCGCCTCCCACCGGCCAGCCAGGCTCAGCCGACACAGTCTCTGGGTGGTGGCGCCTCCCACCGGCCAGCCAGGCTCAGCCGACACAGTCTCTGGGTGGTGGCGCCTCCCACCGGCCAGCCAGGCTCAGCCGACACAGTCTCTGGGTGGTGGCGCCTCCCACCGGCCAGCCAGGCTCAGCCGACACAGTCTCTGGGTGGTGGCGCCTCCCACCGGCCAGCCAGGCTCAGCCGACACAGTCTCTGGGTGGTGGCGCCTCCCACCGGCCAGCCAGGCTCAGCCGACACAGTCTCTGGGTGGTGGCGCCTCCCACCGGCCAGCCAGGCTCAGCCGACACAGTCTCTGGGTGGTGGCGCCTCCCACCGGCCAGCCAGGATCAGCCGACACAGTCTCTGGGTGGTGGCGCCTCCCACCGGCCAGCCAGGCTCAGCCGACACAGTCTCTGGGTGGTGGCGCCTCCCACCGGCCAGCCAGGCTCAGCCGACACAGTCTCTGGGTGGTGGCGCCTCCCACCGGCCAGCCAGGATCAGCCGACACAGTCTCTGGGTGGTGGCGCCTCCCACCGGCCAGCCAGGCTCAGCCGACACAGTCTCTGGGTGGTGGCGCCTCCCACCGGCCAGCCAGGCTCAGCCGACACAGTCTCTGGGTGGTGGCGCCTCCCACCGGCCAGCCAGGCTCAGCCGACACAGTCTCTGGGTGGTGGCGCCTCCCACCGGCCAGCCAGGCTCAGCCGACACAGTCTCTGGGTGGTGGCGCCTCCCACCGGCCAGCCAGGCTCAGCCGACACAGTCTCTGGGTGGTGGCGCCTCCCACCGGCCAGCCAGGCTCAGCCGACACAGTCTCTGGGTGGTGGCGCCTCCCACCGGCCAGCCAGGATCAGCCGACACAGTCTCTGGGTGGTGGCGCCTCCCACCGGCCAGCCAGGCTCAGCCGACACAGTCTCTGGGTGGTGGCGCCTCCCACCGGCCAGCCAGGCTCAGCCGACACAGTCTCTGGGTGGTGGCGCCTCCCACCGGCCAGCCAGGCTCAGCCGACACAGTCTCTGGGTGGTGGCGCCTCCCACCGGCCAGCCAGGCTCAGCCGACACAGTCTCTGGGTGGTGGCGCCTCCCACCGGCCAGCCAGGATCAGCCGACACAGTCTCTGGGTGGTGGCGCCTCCCACCGGCCAGCCAGGCTCAGCCGACACAGTCTCTGGGTGGTGGCGCCTCCCACCGGCCAGCCAGGCTCAGCCGACACAGTCTCTGGGTGGTGGCGCCTCCCACCGGCCAGCCAGGATCAGCCGACACAGTCTCTGGGTGGTGGCGCCTCCCACCGGCCAGCCAGGCTCAGCCGACACAGTCTCTGGGTGGTGGCGCCTCCCACCGGCCAGCCAGGCTCAGCCGAAACAGTCTCTGGGTGGTGGCGCCTCCCACCGGCCAGCCAGGCTCAGCCGACACAGTCTCTGGGTGGTGGCGCCTCCCACCGGCCAGCCAGGCTCAGCCGACACAGTCTCTGGGTGGTGGCGCCTCCCACCGGCCAGCCAGGATCAGCCGACACAGCCTCCGAGCTTCGGCGAAGCGAACCGGCCCAAAAACAAAGCGTCACTTGCAGCACGGCACTTTGCACTTGTATTTTGTTTTCGTTTGGAGGGTAGACTTTTGTATCTGTCTGTCATTGTCGCGTCGCCCGCTCCGCTCTATTTACTATTATAAAAAATCGTACGCTCCGTATACTATTATAAAAAATCGTACGTGACGTAACGCAAACCTTGACACCCCCCTCCCCCAACGTAACAGGACCGTAACGCTTGGCCGGACCCCCCCCCCCCCCCCACCACCCTCCAATTTGCGTTACATAATTTGTTACCTTAGTATGAATCCTCAGATGTTGGTCCAGGCCCGACTTCTGGGTGAAGGCTTTGGGGCAGAAGGTGCACGGGAAGGGCCGGTCGCCCGTGTGCATGCGCATGTGCTGCTGGACGCCGCCCTGCTGCGTGAAGCGTTTGTGGCACACGCTGCACTCGTACGGCTTCAGTTTCACGTGGGCCGAGTTGGTGTGGTCGGTGAGCTCGTCTATGGTCGCGAAGCCTTGGCCGCACACCTGGAGATAAATGGGGAAAAAAACGGGGATTCCATAAACAACTGTATGCAGGATTTGGTTCCGATATAAGTGTCTAATAACATAATTGGGCTCCGCCTTAAATATCGTGACTCTAAACCAAAAGCTAAGTACTAACATATTTTATGTTTCAACAAGATATATCTTCACGTAGGAATCAAACTAACGGACACTTAAATACCTTAATATAGGATAATAAGATGTTAAGCTCACAAAAGCTTATACTGGGTGGAACAGATCGATGGACCAAGCTGAAAGGACAGTGTTATATAAGTGACGTACAACCGATCTACTATAATAGTTAAGCTGGATTTAAAAGAAAAAAAAAACATAAAAGCGAAATATTTTAATCTTAGTATCATCGGGTTGATACTAGTTTAACAAGTTGTATCTCGGTAACTGTTAGAAATATTAATATGGTTACTAGGTGAGAAGTAAAGTACCAAACCTGATCTATATCCCTGTGAATTAACGACAATAGTGGACTGTAAATGAGGACGAGAAATACGGGGGTCGCGGGAGAAACAAGAATATTGGTATTTGAAGAGTCTAAATGTTTGACGTGTGCTAAAATTAGTAATAGAACAGTGGTTCGTCGGTTATACCTGGTCTGTTGGGCTGTGGAACACAGGATCTTCGGCGTCGCAAGCAGAGCACCGTCGGTTGAAGTCTCCAGTTCACCTGAACCAAGCTTACTTTTAACTCTTACCTCCGGTGTCAGCTACTTAGCCTCAGATTACGTCCAAAAGCCTTCGGCAGCCTCCAAACTCACTTCACTGATGATACACAGACTACTAATAACGCTACAGCTAGTGGTGACCTTAAATTTTACTATTGCGACGGCAGCTACGAAAAGGGTTGTTCTCTGTTCGGAATTCGAAAGCTAACAGACCGATTAACGGTTAGGAGTGGGGGTAATAGTGTGACCAACACAACAGCTAAAACGTCGTCCAATAATTGTGTGTTGCCACAATATAATTAAAATATACCCTAAAATTAACAATAACAAAACTGAACATTCCGCCCACCAAAATACACTAGTATTTTGCCTAGACGAAACGAACGAAAATACACAAAACAAGAAAAGGGACGATAACAACGATATATTATTGAACGGGCAGAGGGCACAACTTGACCACTGGCCGCTTGTACAGTCCAGTGGACGTCCGCACCGTGACAACACGGCAGATTCCGTCAGACCCCGGGTGTGTATCGACAATGCGACCTAGAGGCCACTTCATAGGACCAGTCTGCTCATTGAGAATGAGCACGAGCGCACCCTTCACAATGCTAGGCTGCTTGTCATGCCACTTCATGCGCTGCTGGAGGGTATGCATATATTCCTTCGACCATTTGCTCCAGAAATCTTGGTGCATTTTTTGTAGGAGCTTCCAACGCTGGACAACACTGACTTTGGTGTCAGCCAAGTCTTCGTCTGGCACAACCGACAAAGGCTCCATGGTCAGGAAATGACCAGGAGTCAGGACCGACAGGTCGTTGGGATCAGCACTGAGAGGGGTGAGTGGTCTCGAATTTAGAAGAGCTTCGACCTGCGTCAAGACTGTAGAGAACTCTTCGTAAGTTAGTCTTTGCGAGCCGATAACACGCGACAAGTGAGTCTTTACAGCCTTGATTCCAGCCTCTGCCAGACCTGAGAAGTGTGGACTACCCGGGGGGTTAAATTCAAATTTAATTTGATGGTGCTGCTCGGCAGCGTCCTTCAGGAGGCGCTGTAAAATGTTGTTAGCGCCAACGAAATTTTTGCCTTGGTCAGAGACTAGGCGGCTACAACGACCACGACGCGCGACAAAACGCCGGAGAGCGGCTATATACGCCTCCGAAGACAGTTCGGTCACAAGCTCGGTGTGGACAGCTTTGGTCGAGGTACAAACGAAGACGCAGATGTAACCCTTGTAAGTTTTGTTACCTCGGCCGCGCCCAAGAGATATGTCGAAAGGCCCGCCAAAGTCGACGGCGGCACTCGAAAACGATTTTAGTTGGCTTATCCGATACGACGGTAAGTCACCCATGAACGGGGCAGGAGCACCCAGTGGCCGAGAGCGAAAGCACTTCACACACTTGGACGTCACTGAATGGATGGCCCGCTTCGGAGACAGCACCCAGAAATGCTGTGACAGCAAGTTATGCAATGTTTGCACGCCGGGGTGCATAAACCGACGATGGTACTCATCTATGAGCAAAAAGGTCAGACGATCATCACGAGGTAAAAGCAGGGGATGTTTTACATCAAACTCGAGAGAAGCTCGTGATAGGCGTCCGCCCACCCTCAAATGACCCGCATCATCGACGAACGGAGCCAATTTCCTAAGACCTTTAGGTAGAGAGTTCGAAAGGTTGTTTTTAATTTTCTCAATTTCTTGAGAGAAGTGGCGCTCTTGAACGAAACGAACGAGAAACATAAGCGCTTGTTTTATCTCGAGGGGTGTCAGAGGACCGATGCACAGTTTACTGGGAGTCTTTCGGTTCTTGGCGTTGTGCGTGAATCGGAAACAATATGCCAGGACTCGTTGGAGAGTCGTTAATGACGAAAATTGGTCAAGCAGTTTCACGACAAGTGGTTCTTCGACAGTCGTCACAAGAACAGTCACCCTGTGTTCCTCTTGAAGGATATCAGCGTCGATCGACAACGTTGATCTTGGCCAATCAGCTTTGTCCAAGACAAGCCATGAAGGACCTTCCCACCAACTGATCTGATTGACCAAGTCGTTAGGCAGGAGACCTCGAGACCCACAATCCGCGGGATTGTCAGCCGTCCTCACATGTCGCCAGCAATCGGGAGGGATTGTGTCCTGAATGTGGCTTACGCGGTTAGCCACGAAGGTCTTCCACCTGGAAGGGCAAGACTTGATCCACGCCAACGCAACACTGGAGTCGGACCACGCGAAGATTTGATCTATCACCTGGAAAGGCCTCAACGCATCTACGACAGACGCCACCAAATCTGCGAGCAAAACCGCTGCCAATAACTCTAAACGCGGCACCGAGAGTTTGCGAAGAGGTGCCACCTTCGACTTGGCACAGACCAACTGGACACTGCAAGCTCCATTGTCCTCCAAGGTTCGCAAGTATATTACTGCGCAGAAACCACGTTCTGAAGCGTCACAGAATCCGTGCAGCTCGAGCGTAGTGAACTCTCGGACCATGCGACGAGGGACCAAGACCGAGCTTAGGGAAGGCAGCTGAACCTTAAAAGCTTGCCATTCGATTGCGATAGTATCTGGTGCCTCGTCATCCCACGCGGTTCCTGAAACCCAGAGCAGCTGCATAAGGTATTTCGCAAAGAACGTGACGGGAGAGAGAAGGCCCAGCGGATCGAAGATTCGAGCAATCTCCGAGAGAATGGTTCGCTTGGTACAACGACGACCCTCAACAACCACTTTAAAGGTAAAATAGTCCGTCCGAGGCAACCACGACAGACCAAGAATCTTAAGAGAGACGTCACCAATGGAGTTGAACTCCCGAAAGTCCTCAGAGTACAAATCAGTCGATGGTATGTCGACAAAGAAGTCTTGACAGTTTGACGTCCACTTCCGCAGATGGAAACCACCCGACGCTAGTATTGCGGATAGTTCCGCCCGAAGACCACGAGCTTGCTCGACAGATGGAGCACCAGACACAACATCGTCAACGTAAATGTCGCGATCCAAAACTCCTGAACCTGAGGGACACTTGGATGCGGATTCCCTTGCCAACTGAGCAATGGTACGCAGAGCCTGGTAAGGAGCCGAGGAAACCCCATATGTGACAGTGAGCAGCCGGTAGTCACTGACAGGTTCATTGACAGAAGGCCGCCACAGAATGCGCTGGTATTCTGCATCTTCAGGAGTCACCAAAATCTGCCGGTACATTTGCTTCACATCTGCTGTAAACACGACCATATGCCAACGAAAACGAAGGAGCAGGTGGAAGATGTTGTTTTGCAGCTTTTGTCCTGGCAACAGAGTGTCGTTCAGCGAGGTACCTTGACCGTCCCGGGCACTAGCATCAAACACGACGCGTAGAGGCGTGCTAGTCGACAACGGTCTCAATACTCCATGATGGGGAATATAGAAGAAGTGTCCCTCGTCAACTTCTGGAGGATCACATCTTTCGAGATGGCGACAATTTTCATAGTTTTCCATGAAGGCTATGTAATTTTTCGAAAATTCGGAGTTACTCTGCAACTTCCTTTCCAACGACGAAAACCTTTTGAGAGCAATAGCTCTAGAGCCCGAAAAGGTAGGTTTATTGGACGGATCAGCGAAGGGTAGAGGCACGACAAGTCTACCCTCCTCTGTGCGACGAAAATTATCGACAAAATAGTTTTCGCACAGTTGATCCTCCTTCGACAATACGACGGTATTCGGAGAGTTGACATTTTCCAACTCCCAGAATCTCTTAATTGAGTCGTCTAACGAAAATGAATCCGCAACCACATGGCAGCTGTTACGACGAAGACGAGAACGACAAATGTCCGTGGCGCAACCACCCATCAAAATCCAACCGAAAATAGTGTTGACGGCAGTTGGTTGGCCTGGGTCACCATGGATCAACCCTGGACGCAACGAAGATGCGAAAATGTCGACACTCAAGAGCATGTCGACAGGTCCTGGTATGTGTAGACTCGGGTCAGCTAAGTCCAGGTCCTTAATATGTTGCCACGACGAAATATCCAAAGGCTCGGATGGCATGTCCGAACATATTGTAGGCAATATGTAAGCCTCGAACGAAAAGGTGTTTTTTGATCCACCATTACTAGGTGAAAGGACACACGATAGGGTGCCGGCAGGTTCAGCAACTGCCTGGCCTATGCCATTAACAGCATGTCTCCCCTGCTTGACGCTAAGACCAAGTCGCTTAGCACAGCGTTCCGTTACAAAACTGCATCCAGCCGCACAGTCCAACAAAACCCTCACCGGAACGAGATTATCATGGGCATCCTTGACTATAACCCTGGCTGTCGAAAATAATGTAGAAGAAATAGTCTTACTTGCTACCATGGCCGAGGGATTGGAGATGTCCACAGAATTTTGAATGTTCCCTGAATCTGTCACCGGAACATGTACATTTGTGTTATTAAAATGTAATAATGTGTTGTGTGAAAACTTACACTGTTCACACCGCTGCCTAGATTTGCAAGACTTCACTGAGTGCGAACCAGACAGACACAATATACACAACTTGTTCTCCTTCACACATTTGAAACGGGTGTTCGGGTCAAATTTCAAAAAAATTGGACAAGATGTGAGACCATGAGCCTCCCTACACAATACACATGGTGGGATAGACACCGATAATACTGTCTTAGGCTTGTTCACACCCCTGCTGGTACTCGGTTGAGATATGTTGACACTTGGCACATTAAAACCAGCAGCATCTAAGGCCCTAAACCGTTTCTCAATAAAACTTTGCAGCCGATTAAAATCTGGAACATCATCTGAATTGTGTTCCAGTTCAAACTGTTCCTTAGTGCTCCTATCTAATTTGGACCACAACAGTTGGAACAACATAAAATTCTTGTCCGGTAAATTAAAACTATTTAGAATCGCAAGATTTTCTTTGAATGTCCTATTAACACGTTCAAGATCGCTTGCTCGAGAAGATTTAACCGACTCACATGCAACAAGTTTCTCATAGTAAGTGGTAGCGATAAGTCGAGTCTTATTGTACTGTTTATATAGTGCCTCATAAGCTACCTTATAGTTTTCGTTGGTCACTGGATAATTTTTAATTACATTATATGCTTCTCCTTGCAAACTAGATAGCAAATAATGCAATTTTTCCACTGGAGCCAAATCTGTTCGCTTATGTACCAACGAGTTGAATAATTGAATAAAAGTAATCCAATTTTCGATTCTAGAATCGAATGCAGGAATGTTTATTTTTGGCAACTTTGGCAGAACGGTTTGCATTTGTTGCATAGCACTAACCTTAGGCTTAGTAACGGAACTCATCCGAGCTTTAACCTCGCGCAGCTTTGAATCGAACATCGCTGTATGGCTGAAAATGTCTCTATGCTCACCTCGCGGAGCACTCGTGATGATCTTCACTTGCGTCTCGTGAAAACTTTGCGCAATTGCACCGATTTCTGCTTCTTCAACTAATCCTATGTCAGTGTCCGATAGCATAAAAATACATTCCAGACGCATAATTGCGTAATCCCGAGCCACTAACAACGGGTCTGCGCACTCTTCCGGCAACTGACTTTTACCACCAACCATTCTAATTAAATCACTTAACAAAACAATGTTTGAACACGAAAACTATTTAAAAAACGCACACCGGTATATTCAACAACAAATAATTTGACCAATGTCAATTTGACAAATGACAGCTGACTGATGCAACTTTCAATGTTGCCAGTAGAAGTGTCACTTAAACGAATGAAATGAACGAATAACTTTAAGGGGACCACTAGATTTTACCAATATTTTTGCTTACCCTAAATTACTTTCACAAAAGTTACCCTCAATTATTTTATAAGTTCGAACGAAAACAAAGACCCGAACTTTCAACAAGTGACTTGCGAAACGACAAAACCAAAGGTCACTTATCAAAATATTCGGCTCGAAGGGCCAAAATGTGAATTAACGACAATAGTGGACTGTAAATGAGGACGAGAAATACGGGGGTCGCGGGAGAAACAAGAATATTGGTATTTGAAGAGTCTAAATGTTTGACGTGTGCTAAAATTAGTAATAGAACAGTGGTTCGTCGGTTATACCTGGTCTGTTGGGCTGTGGAACACAGGATCTTCGGCGTCGCAAGCAGAGCACCGTCGGTTGAAGTCTCCAGTTCACCTGAACCAAGCTTACTTTTAACTCTTACCTCCGGTGTCAGCTACTTAGCCTCAGATTACGTCCAAAAGCCTTCGGCAGCCTCCAAACTCACTTCACTGATGATACACAGACTACTAATAACGCTACAGCTAGTGGTGACCTTAAATTTTACTATTGCGACGGCAGCTACGAAAAGGGTTGTTCTCTGTTCGGAATTCGAAAGCTAACAGACCGATTAACGGTTAGGAGTGGGGGTAATAGTGTGACCAACACAACAGCTAAAACGTCGTCCAATAATTGTGTGTTGCCACAATATAATTAAAATATACCCTAAAATTAACAATAACAAAACTGAACAATCCCATTTGCTTAAATAGGAGACCTAAGGCGAAAATTCAGCGTTTTCAAGGGTTTTTTTTTTCGTCATTGTCGGAGGCAACAAATACTACTAAAAGGTACAAGTATCAGAGTCCACTTTGATGAAGATGTTAGCCATCACCAGTACTGAATCTGTTTTGATTACAGGTTCCGTGTGCGGGCGTGAGCGGCGCCTCGCAGACCTGGCAGGTACAGGTACAGGTACAGGTACAGGTACCAGGGTGCCGGAGCCGGGGCTCACCTGGCACACGTGCGGCGCGCTGTGTGCGGGCGTGAGCGGCACCTCGCAGACATGGCAGGTACAGGTACAGGTACAGGTACCAGGGTGCCGGAGCCGGGGCTCACCTGGCACACGTGCGGCGCGCTGTGTGCGGGCGTGAGCGGCGCCTCGCAGACCTGGCAGGTACAGGTACAGGTACAGGTACAGGTACAGGTACAGGTACCAGGGTGCCGGAGCCGAGGCTCACCTGGCACACGTGCGGCGCGCTGTGTGCGGGCGTGAGCGGCGCCTCGCAGACCTGGCAGGTACAGGTACAGGTACAGGTACAGGTACAGGTACAGGTACAGGTACCAGGGTGCCGGAGCCGGGGCTCACCTGGCACACGTGCGGCGCGCTGTGTGCGGGCGTGAGCGGCGCCTCGCAGACCTGGCAGGTACAGGTACCGGTACAGGTACAGGTACAGGTACCAGGGTGCCGGAGCCGGGGCTCACCTGGCACACGTGCGGCGCGCTGTGTGCGGGCGTGAGCGGCGCCTCGCAGACCTGGCAGGTACAGGTACAGGTACAGGTACAGGTACCAGGGTGCCGGAGCCGGGGCTCACCTGGCACACGTGCGGCGCGCTGTGTGCGGGCGTGAGCGGCGCCTCGCAGACCTGGCAGGTACAGGTACAGGTACCAGGGTGCCGGAGCCGGGGCTCACCTGGCACACGTGCGGCGCGCTGTGTGCGGGCGTGAGCGGCGCCTCGCAGACCTGGCAGGTACAGGTACAGGTACCAGGGTGCCGGAGCCGGGGCTCACCTGGCACACGTGCGGCGCGCTGTGTGCGGGCGTGAGCGGCGCCTCGCAGACCTGGCAGATACAGGTACAGGTACAGGTACCAGGGTGCCGGAGCCGGGGCTCACCTGACACACGTGCGCCGCGCTGTGTGCGGGCGTGAGCGGCGCCTCGCAGACCTGGCAGGTACAGGTACAGGTACCAGGGTGCCGGAGCCGGGGCTCACCTGACACACGTGCGGCGCGCTGTGTGCGGGCGTGAGCGGCGCCTCGCAGACCTGGCAGATACAGGTACAGGTACCAGGGTGCCGGAGCCGGGGCTCACCTGACACACGTGCGGCGCGCTGTGTGCGGGCGTGAGCGGCGCCTCGCAGACCTGGCAGATACAGGTACAGGTACAGGTACCAGGGTGCCGGAGCCGGGGCTCACCTGGCACACGTGCGGCGCGCTGTGTGCGGGCGTGAGCGGCGCCTCGCAGACCTGGCAGGTACAGGTACAGGTACAGGTACAGGTACAGGTACCAGGGTGCCGGAGCCGGGGCTCACCTGGCACACGTGCGGCGCGCTGTGTGCGGGCGTGAGCGGCGCCTCGCAGACCTGGCAGGTACAGGTACAGGTACCAGGGTGCCGGAGCCGGGGCTCACCTGACACACGTGCGGCGCGCTGTGTGCGGGCGTGAGCGGCGCCTCGCAGACCTGGCAGGTACAGGTACAGGTACAGGTACAGGTACAGGTACCAGGGTGCCGGAGCCGGGGCTCACCTGGCACACGTGCGGCGCGCTGTGTGCGGGCGTGAGCGGCGCCTCGCAGACCTGGCAGATACAGGTACAGGTACAGGTACCAGGGTGCCGGAGCCGGGGCTCACCTGACACACGTGCGGCGCGCTGTGTGCGGGCGTGAGCGGCGCCTCGCAGACCTGGCAGGTACAGGTACAGGTACCAGGGTGCCGGAGCCGGGGCTCACCTGACACACGTGCGGCGCGCTGTGTGCGGGCGTGAGCGGCGCCTCGCAGACCTGGCAGATACAGGTACAGGTACAGGTACCAGGGTGCCGGTGCCGGGGCTCACCTGACACACGTGCGGCGCGCTGTGTGCGGGCGTGAGCGGCGCCTCGCAGACCTGGCAGATACAGGTACAGGTACAGGTACCAGGGTGCCGGAGCCGGGGCTCACCTGACACACGTGCGGCGCGCTGTGTGCGGGCGTGAGCGGCGCCTCGCAGACCTGGCAGGTACAGGTACAGGTACCAGGGTGCCGGAGCCGGGGCTCACCTGACACACGTGCGGCGCGCTGTGTGCGGGCGTGAGCGGCGCCTCGCAGACCTGGCAGGTACAGGTACAGGTACAGGTACCAGGGTGCCGGAGCCGGGGCTCACCTGGCACACGTGCGGCGCGCTGTGTGCGGGCGTGAGCGGCGCCTCGCAGACCTGGCAGGTACAGGTACAGGTACAGGTACAGGTACAGGTACCAGGGTGCCGGAGCCGGGGCTCACCTGGCACACGTGCGGCGCGCTGTGTGCGGGCGTGAGCGGCGCCTCGCAGACCTGGCAGGTACAGGTACAGGTACAGGTACCAGGGTGCCGGAGCCGGGGCTCACCTGGCACACGTGCGGCGCGCTGTGTGCGGGCGTGAGCGGCGCCTCGCAGACCTGGCAGGTACAGGTACAGGTACAGGTACCAGGGTGCCGGAGCCGGGGCTCACCTGGCACACGTGCGGCGCGCTGTGTGCGGGCGTGAGCGGCGCCTCGCAGACCTGGCAGGTACAGGTACAGGTACAGGTACAGGTACCAGGGTGCCGGAGCCGGGGCTCACCTGGCACACGTGCGGCGCGCTGTGTACGGGCGTGAGCGGCGCCTCGCAGACCTGGCAGATACAGGTACAGGTACCAGGGTGCCGGAGCCGGGGCTCACCTGGCACACGTGCGGCGCGCTGTGTGCGGGTGTGAGCGGCGCCTCGCAGACCTGGCAGATACAGGTACAGGTACCAGGGTGCCGGAGCCGGGGCTCACCTGGCACACGTGCGGCGCGCTGTGTGCGGGCGTGAGCGGCGCCTCGCAGACCTGGCAGATACAGGTACAGGTACCAGGGTGCCGGAGCCGGGGCTCACCTGGCACACGTGCGGCGCGCTGTGTGCGGGTGTGAGCGGCGCCTCGCAGACCTGGCAGATACAGGTACAGGTACCAGGGTGCCGGAGCCGGGGCTCACCTGGCACACGTGCGGCGCGTTGTGTGCGGGCGTGAGCGGCGCCTCGCAGACCTGGCAGGTACAGGTACAGGTACCAGGGTGCCGGAGCCGGGGCTCACCTGGCACACGTGCGGCGCGCTGTGTGCGGGCGTGAGCGGCGCCTCGCAGACCTGGCAGGTACAGGTACAGGTACCAGGGTGCCGGAGCCGGGGCTCACCTGGCACACGTGCGGCGCGCTGTGTGCGGGTGTGAGCGGCGCCTCGCAGACCTGGCAGATACAGGTACAGGTACCAGGGTGCCGGAGCCGGGGCTCACCTGGCACACGTGCGGCGCGCTGTGTGCGGGTGTGAGCGGCGCCTCGCAGACCTGGCAGATACAGGTACAGGTACCAGGGTGCCGGAGCCGGGGCTCACCTGGCACACGTGCGGCGCGCTGAGTGCGGGTGTGAGCGGCGCCTCGCAGACCTGGCAGATACAGGTACAGGTACCAGGGTGCCGGAGCCGGGGCTCACCTGGCACACGTGCGGCGCACTGTGTGCGGGTGTGATTGGCGCCTCGCAGACCTGGCAGATACAGGTACAGGTACCAGGGTGCCGGAGCCGGGGCTCACCTGGCACACGTGCGGCGCGCTGTGTGCGGGCGTGAGCGGCGCCTCGCAGACCTGGCAGGTACAGGTACAGGTACAGGTACAGGTACCAGGGTGCCGGAGCCGGGGCTCACCTGGCACACGTGCGGCGCGCTGTGTGCGGGCGTGAGCGGCGCCTCGCAGACCTGGCAGATACAGGTACAGGTACCAGGGTGCCGGAGCCGGGGCTCACCTGGCACACGTGCGGCGCGCTGTGTGCGGGTGTGAGCGGCGCCTCGCAGACCTGGCAGATACAGGTACAGCAGGTACCAGGGTGCCGGAGCCGGGGCTCACCTGGCACACGTGCGGCGCGCTGTGTGCGGGCGTGAGCGGCGCCTCGCAGACCTGGCAGGTACAGGTACAGGTACCAGGGTGCCGGAGCCGGGGCTCACCTGGCACACGTGCGGCGCGCTGTGTGCGGGCGTGAGCGGCGCCTCGCAGACCTGGCAGGTACAGGTACAGGTACCAGGGTGCCGGAGCCGGGGCTCACCTGGCACACGTGCGGCGCGCTGTGTGCGGGCGTGAGCGGCGCCTCGCAGACCTGGCAGGTACAGGTACAGGTACCAGGGTGCCGGAGCCGGGGCTCACCTGGCACACGTGCGGCGCGCTGTGTGCGGGCGTGAGCGGCGCCTCGCAGACCTGGCAGGTACAGGTACAGGTACAGGTACAGGTACAGGTACCAGGGTGCCGGAGCCGGGGCTCACCTGGCACACGTGCGGCGCGCTGTGTGCGGGCGTGAGCGGCGCCTCGCAGACCTGGCAGGTACAGGTACAGGTACCAGGGTGCCGGAGCCGGGGCTCACCTGGCACACGTGCGGCGCGCTGTGTGCGGGTGTGAGCGGCGCCTCGCAGACCTGGCAGGTACAGGTACAGGTACCAGGGTGCCGGAGCCGGGGCTCACCTGGCACACGTGCGGCGCGCTGTGTGCGGGTGTGAGCGGCGCCTCGCAGACCTGGCAGGTACAGGTACAGGTACCAGGGTGCCGGAGCCGGGGCTCACCTGGCACACGTGCGGCGCGCTGTGTGCGGGTGTGAGCGGCGCCTCGCAGACCTGGCAGGTACAGGTACAGGTACCAGGGTGCCGGAGCCGGGGCTCACCTGGCACACGTGCGGCGCGCTGTGTGCGGGTGTGA
Source organism: Epinotia demarniana (assembly GCA_945867215.1). Taxonomy (NCBI): domain Eukaryota; kingdom Metazoa; phylum Arthropoda; class Insecta; order Lepidoptera; family Tortricidae; genus Epinotia; species Epinotia demarniana. Next base: position 12,198,692 of record OX244284.1, read on the forward strand.
GCGGCGCCTCGCAGACCTGGCAGGTACAGGTACAGGTACCAGGGTGCCGGAGCCGGGGCTCACCTGGCACACGTGCGGCGCGCTGTGTGCGGGTGTGAGCGGCGCCTCGCAGACCTGGCAGGTACAGGTACAGGTACCAGGGTGCCGGAGCCGGGGCTCACCTGGCACACGTGCGGCGCGCTGTGTGCGGGTGTGAGCGGCGCCTCGCAGACCTGGCAGGTACAGGTACAGGTACAGGTACAGGTACCAGGGTGCCGGAGCCGGGGCTCACCTGGCACACGTGCGGCGCGCTGTGTGCGGGTGTGAGCGGCGCCTCGCAGACCTGGCAGGTACAGGTACAGGTACAGGTACAGGTACCAGGGTGCCGGAGCCGGGGCTCACCTGGCACACGTGCGGCGCGCTGTGTGCGGGTGTGAGCGGCGCCTCGCAGACCTGGCAGCGCACTCCCTTGCGCCTGCGCGTGTGCTCGTCGCGGTGGTGCGCCGAGTACTCGCAGCACGAGAAGAAGATCTGGTGGCACGTGCCGCCGGCGATGGTCGAAGACGGCTGCAGACACTCGAAGGGCCCGCTGGAACACACACGATTCATAAAATTATCAGCTGAAAACCTAGAGCACGGCAGTTCCCCCGCCAAGTCGAGCAAAGCAGCGGCACGGCCGTACCATACTTTTTTAATACAGTTGCTCCCAAAGTGCTATTTTACGTAGCTGTTTAGCGTGCGGAAAGTTAGTTTTCGCGAACTAGTGCTTTTCACTTTTCCCACTCAATAATAGTACAAATTGTGCCGTTAATTAAATAGTATGTCAATAAAAAAAATTACTAATATAGAACTGTTTAAAAAAATGGTTTTTGAACAAATTCGTAATTTTTCAAGTGTATTACAATGATGTTACAGAATTAATAATATAAAAGTTTCAACTACCTTGCTTGTTGTTTTTCTTATGTTTTCGCAACTGTATTAAAAAACGTCGTTCGATACACGTGCAGAAATGTCATTCTTCACTCGTCCCAAGTCAAGACTGGCAAGCCACTCGCCTACGCCTCGTGGCAAGATATCGCGGTACTCGTGGCGTAATGACATACTTTCCGCACTAGCATCGAAATGTACTATTCTCCAAGCAGTTCAGGCCATTTTCGACCCCCCTATAACTTAGTTGTGGATAAACCTAGAAGCCTGAATTTTCAGTAACCAAGCAGGCATTGTATAGACACGGTATATTGAACCAGCAGTTAAAGAATGATTTCTTGTCAAAGTATCTTAATTTTGTCGCTCACTCACTGACCGACCATCTAAACTCTAAGGCACTTCTAGCATACATTGAAGCTTCAAATTTAGAATACAATTAGTGTTTAGTGTATAAATCAAGGGAAAACTAAAATATTTAGCAATATCAGTCCAGTTTTCTACATAAACCAACTGCATAAATAATCTTTACTGAAGTAAATAAATAAGCTTTATCTACGCACATATCATTAGTGCTCTAAAATGCGTCCAGAAACCGTAGGAAATGACCAGCATTACTACAACCGATTTTACTATGAAAACTTTCTTGGCTGTGGTAGTAGGTAAAATCTGTACTGTAGAAGATCAAAACAAATTGATTGACGTATGATTCATTAAAATCGATCCACGCGTTTGATCTGTAGAGTATCACAAAGGAAAATTAACACAATGTACACAGTTCTGACAATAATTAGTCTTTTAATATTATATTGTATATATGTTAGTCTGTAAGGTATTTGTAACTATGGGCCTTAGTTGCCTGAAATAAATGTTTTATTATTATATTATTATAAATGTAAAATCTAAAAAAACTTATCTCAAACGCACTACCCTGTTTTGCGTCGCGCAGTCGGGTAATAATGACAGCAGTATATTGACATTTTAAGCTGAACTCACGTGATAGGCTGTGCCTCTTTATCCTTCTTCATAACGACCACCTTCTCTTTGGGTTTGTCGATCTTCCGCCGCTTGGCGACCGCCACCGCGCCATCAGTCGAGTCTTGGTCCTCCGCTAATTAATAATGATAAGTAATTAAACAATTTAATTTCAATATTAGGCAATGTTGACAACCGCTTTATAAGATTATAAGCCATGGTAGCCTAGTGGTGCAGGCATGCGGCTGCCAAGCGGCGGGCGCGGGCTCGAATGGGTTTTTCGGAACGGAATATTTACCGTTAGCTTTACGGTGAAGGAAAACCTCGTGAGGAAACCGGTGTAGTCCCAATAAGGTCTAGTTTTCCCTCTGGGTTGGAAGGTAGGCCAAATCTTGGGATTAGGTGTCAAAGCGGACCTCTGGCTCCTTTAGGGTACAACCGGGAATTACGCTAGGAGGATCTTAGAATAACATTTTAAAATGAAACCAACAATAAAAACGCTATTACAAATTAATGTTCTTCAAAACCGATTTTTTTCTGGAGAACTTTTTTTTTGTGTAGCCCACGACCAAACCTGGGTCGATGCGCCACATCAGTAAGTAAGATGGCACTGACCCTTGATGATGATGTAGCTGACGTCAGCGGAAGCCAGGCTGGTGAGACTGGTCGGCTCCATCACGGACAGCATCTGCTGTGTGCGCTTTTGTATCAGCTGGCTGTCCGCCGCTGCCCGCGCCTTCTTGCCCTGCAATACAATAAATAAACAATAATTATAATAATATTCTTTTGCACCACGAATAACAGAGATGTTTACAAGATCTAGAAAAATAATTTACTTTAAAAACAAAGTTTTAACCGACTTCAATTTAGTACTCTTTAGTGCCAAGCCACGAGAACATTTCCACATTTCTTTTCCAACTAACCACATGAATTGATTTCCGAGGGCAAATGTGTTGGTTATTAGAGAAAAAAAACCCAATCGCTGTATGTGGGCCGATACAGTGAAATATTTGAGGCTTTCCGTCGATTCCACAAGGGTCACCTTTGGCACTTCATTAGTTGCTATTTCAACGGAATCTTATCAGAATCTGTGACGTACATTTGTACTTTTAAGTACATAATTGAGGAATTCCATAAGTCATCTCTGGTCTTTATCATCAATTTCACTCCACCAAATGTATGATTTCCGGGTGTAAATACACGAGTTATAATAGAAAACACCATAATCACTACACGCGTGCCTAACATAATTGAGGAGTTCCCTCAATTCCTCATGGATCCCATCATCCAACTGAATTCTTGAAAAAAAAATGGGACCCACCTCGAAACATATACTTAGATACTTACAAACAAAAAAAAATGTTACGAATCGAATTAAAAAAAAAAGATTAAAAGGATAATACCTTAGAGCATTAAACCAACCGGAGTGGCATTTGACAGGCGTTCCCCTCTGCCAAATACGTATGACCAGTGGTCATACGTATTGTATGGACTGACGTTTATCTGACGTTCTAGCTATTTGACGGCAAAAATCGGCAGTCTTTTTATGTATAGAAAATGACACATGTGACCACTCCTGTTGGTTTAATGCTGTAAGGAAAATACAACCGAATTGAGAACCTCCTTTTTTTGAAGTCGGTTAAAAATAATGGTAAACACAGGCGGTCCTATCGCTTCAAAGCGATCTATTCCTGACAACCTTTAATATGCGTAAGAAGTTGAGCTCCGCACGGCTTGTGTTTTCTTCTAATTGACAACATTACAAAATATGCAATGATGCCTGAATTGAAAACCACACAAACCATGAGGCAAGAGGCAATGTCTCAGGAAAATGGTTAGCTTCAGTAATAAGTATATGGTACTTATCTACGGGACTTTCAGGTCAAAAAATAAAAAGACCGGGTTGCACTCCGGGAGTGCCGGCATAAGTGAAAACATGAATATTTTGACATTTCGAATCGACGAATACCATAGCGACAGAAGTAAACTATTTCACTTGCAAATTAGCGCGTGAGAATATGTGTGTCGGCCGAACGGGTAAGCGCCGCGGATTGCATGGCTATTTCTCGCCTAGTGCACAGCCCGCTAAAGAAGTTTTCACTTCAATAAATGATATTTCATTTGCTATAACTAAACTTTGAAATAAATACTGACCGCGTACAGTTCCTGCGTCCAGACACTGGGGTCCCCGCTCGCGTACGCGTCGATATGCTCCATGCGCGCGTGGTTGGTGAGCGCTCGCTCGCTCGCGAACGACTTGCCGCAGAGCCGGCAGCAGACTGTGTCCTCGTCCTCTTCTATTATCTCTTTCTGTAAAACAGAATCAAACATATCTAAGTACTAGGTTTTGCCCGTGACTCCACTTGGAGCTCGTTTATATCGTAGCTCCATACAAACTTTCACCCCCTTAGGGGATGATTTCCGGGATATAAAGTATGTCCTATGTCCTTTCCCGGGATTCAAACTATCTCTGTACCAAATTTCAACACAATCGGTTCAGCAGTTTAAGAGTGAACAGATAACAGATGGACGGACAGACACAGTTTCGCATTTATCATATTACTAGCTTCCGCCCGCCACTTCGTCTGAATGGACCCGGGATAAAATCTATCCTATATTTTAATCCAGGCTATAAAGTACCTTAGTGCAAAATTTCATCCAAATCGGTTGAGCTGTTTAAGCGTGATTGAGTGACAAACATCATCGTAACATCTAAACTTTCGCATTTATAATAGTATGGAATATGGATATCGATTTGCCGTCCACTCCGCCCGCGTGAATTCCTATAACGACTTCCATTCCCAATTGATTCTCTTCCGGGATATAATTCCATAGGTATATGTCCTAATCCAGGTTATTAACTATCATCGAATTGACGACGCTTTAGCCTAGTTGGTAGTGACCCTGCCTAAGAAGCAAGAGTTCGGATCCCGGTAAGGGCATTTATTTGTGTGATGAGCACGAATATTTGTTCCCGAGTCACGGATATTTTCTATGTATTTAAGTATTTATTTATCTTTATAAGTATGTTTGTCAGTAGTACCATAGTTTGGGATTAGGTTGATTTGTGTAAGATTGTCCGTAATATTTATTTATTATATTTATTTCTTTCTTTCAGCGGTTTCTGAACAATTGTTTAAAAAACATCCATACTTCCAATCTTATATAGATGCCTGCGCAGTTCCCCTCGTGTAATTACAAGGATAACAAGCAAACCCGTATCCTCCATTCATAAAGTTCAATCTATACACAGGTGAAATCATTTTTGACATTGGATAATCGGTTACGGAGATTACCCAAACCATACAAATTTACAGAGCTACAATCTAGAAAGAAAGAAAGAAAGAAAGAAAGATACATTTATTCACAAACACACAGGACACACATATTAAACAATAGAATGAAAAAAAAACAGATAAGACATGAAACCAGTGTGTCTCTGCGGCAGTGAACCGGACACTGGCTCAGCATTATGCTGAGGTGTCAGACACCTGCAGTGCTGATTTTCAGCCAGCACCGTCGGTGACTCACGGAAACGTCATACAAATGTAATAAATAACTACTAACATTTTTTGGGATAGGTGAAAGAGAAATAAACATAAATAAAAAGTGAGATAATACATGTATACACTACCTAGATGCAGCTCAATAAAATTAGATAATAAATAAACAATTGGCATATTTATTGCTGTCATCTCACAGCCTCTTCCTGTATAAAGTATTTGTAGAGAGTAGCTGCCTGTCTGGCTGAGCCCACACAGTACAGAAAACACAGGTGGAGACCTAGGTCCTATCCTATGATAAGTTTCTGTCAAAAAATGATTTTGGTACTAGCTTTAATTGCTGACTGTACTTTTCTGTATACCATCATCAACTACTTACTCATTGAGACAATTCTAATGAACCCAAACTCATTGGTTAAGTAATGCGTTCCCATGGCCACCATTTTTCTACATCATCAGATCAGCTTGATGGTACCATAATATTGAATTTTCATCCAAACTATACTAATGCCCAAAATTTCAGCTCAATCAGTTGAGGTTAACTGGTTCAAAATTTAGTTACAAGATTTCTCCCTCACTAACAAACAGGTCAAATTAAATAAAAGATTGGAAAAAGATAGACACAGATGGCAACTCTACACATATTACTATTACTTTAAATCTGGTGCTCAAGTCATAGGAGAAATCTGATTATTGCCTTGCATAAAAGAATTGATGTGGATGTCACTTACCTTTATCTTGGACATCTTAGGGGCTGGTACTACATTCACCACACGAACAGGCTTCTGCTGGTTGGCTAAGTTAGACATGTTTCTTGCAAATGGATCTGTAACGTAAACATAATTTTACCACGCTATATACGACTTCTGTATCACTCTTAGAATAAGAGTTTTTGAGTATTGATCTGTCGAAGTTATGATATGATACGAAACTTACATGATACAATCATTGTAAAATACGATATCAAAATAAATACTTTCGAAAAACCAGCGGGAATAAGCAATTGACAAATATTACTTCTTATTTACAAATGCTTGGGCATAGGAGTCAAAGACAAAGAAAAAAAGTAAATGTACTATCGATTTGTGCAAGTAACCTATAGAAATATCACTTATTTGGAAAGCTTTACTGATAAAATTTCATTTTCTAACTGCAATACGAAAGAAAACATTGAATTTACCTCGTAAATGTCGAAATCCAAGGCGCCTCGGAATAGATTGGCGTTTGTTTTTTTTTAATTAAAAAAAAGAAATGAAAACTGTAAAAGTAAAAATTAAAAAAAAACCTAATGGTAATATACAAAAATGTCAAAATGCACTGACGTTTAGCCGCTATCACAATTTTTTTATGAAAATACTCAGTATTTACACGAAATATCTTCGAAAAGCTTATAATTCACAAACGTGGCGTGACTCGATAAGCGAATTGCGACGCCATTTCCTGTCTGAGTGACGCAGTTACGTCAGATAGCGTCGGTTTCCGTTGTCCGCTCCGCTTCGACATTTTTATTTTTAGCTACACTTCCTATTTTAATAAAACTCGCAAAAAATTGTTACTTTACATATATAATAAAAAATGAAGTTTTATGATAACGAAGCGCTTTCTACTAATTCACAAATATTTATTTCATAGTACATTACTCGCTGACAGAATGAGACAGGACATTGTAAAAACGGGACAGATATAGAATGATATTTTTGTTTTGTCAATAGAGTTTGTAACTAAGAAGGTTGTGACATTTTGGTCTGTTTTATTTTTTATTTATTTAGAAATGGCTGCTAAAGCGACTACCATAAAAGAGGCAATAAAACGTTGGGAAGACAAAACGGGCCAACAGGCAGCCACTGCCACTGAAGTGAGCTTGATATTTCAGTGGCCTCCGATAGAAAAAATGGATAATACTCTTTCTTGCCTTACTAATTGCGAGTAAGTTTTTATTGCATATCCTTGTCAAACATCACAAGAATTATAGATTATAGAACAAAAAAAATAAAAAATATTTTTATCTTCAGAAAATTGAGTCTCTCAACGAATTTAATCGAAAAAGCTTCTGGATTGAATACTTTAAAGAAACTTCGTATTCTTTCTTTGGGAAGAAACTATATAAAGTCGTTCGCGGGTATGGTAAGATCAATTTTATTTCAACAATGATCGCGATGCTTAGCTTTAGGAGACGCTACACGGCCCGAAATGGGCAGGCCTGCCAGCAGGCCGCCGCGTGATTCGGCCCGGCGTGTGGATACGTGTCGGATGCACGATGGCCAGCCAAAATCAAAGTATAGACACGTATAGATTAAATCTAGATTTTCTGTGACCTTGGCAGTCCTGCCGATTTCGCTCGTGTAACGTTTCCTTTTCTCGGTTTTTAAAAACTGCAACTGTCAACTTGACAACCATTTATGTTACCGCAATGTAAACTTTATGTATCACGAAATAACGTCGTATTTTGCAGGAGTGTGTTGGTGACACACTAGAAGAACTTTGGCTCTCGTACAACCTAATTGAGAAACTAAAAGGGATCAATGTGTTGAGAAACTTGAAGGTTCTGTATATGAGCAACAACTTAGTTAAGGAATGGAGCGAATTTAACAAACTGCAGGTAATCCAAACATTTATGGGCCACACTACCCACCATCAAAGACCATGATGGTGACGAATAAGCATACGGTTGACCTGGGGAGCTAGAGCACAACTTCGCATCATGTACAATAAAGGCCATTATACACCTAGCAATTTGTCACCATAACCTGGAGACCCAGCATAAAATGGAAAAAGATAGCAAATATCCAATTATTCATTCACCTTGAAGGCGGTTGTTGTGACAAATTGATAGGTGTATATGTAGAACTCTTGCGGATGGTAGATTTCGGGTCATGATATGGCGTTAGTCAAGCCTCTCACAGTCAACTTGTCATTTGCAGTCAAATTTGCTATTGACCGCCACCGCAGGCCGCCCCAGTGTGATTAGCCCAACAGATCGCAAACCGGCATGCCTTAAGACGCGAAGTCAAGACATATTACGAAGTTCGATATTTAATTTTCGTGGTAGCACAGCTGAGGTAGTAATTAGTTAAAGACTTCCCTATTCTAAATACCTACCGGGTCAATCGCTGGTCTGTTTGTAGGTAATAAAATCTGTAAGTATTCGAATTTGAACAAAACGGTTTATTTGAATAATATTTATTTTCTAAAGTATATACAAGATGATAACTAACATTACTAAATTAAAATTAAAACTAAGTTAAATCTAAAAAAGACCCTCGGGACATTGTACCGAGGATGCTGGCGGTATATCTTGGGTATATCCTCGCTGAATTGCAATGCTGATACGTTGCGCGTGAAAGCCGCCAGCTCTTCAGTCACCTTACTTACGTCAACCAGACGTTTCGCTATTTCCGCAAATAACTTTTGCGCACTGGGACCCCACGGACCGAGGGTCTCGACGCGAAATGGTACATAGTTGTACCTACTCTCTGCCGAGGCCTCCATATTTAATGCGTTTCAGATTTTCGATTTAGAAGTCCGTTGGTGGTGGGACGGTGCCAGTGTGTCTACACAGGTAGCGTCCCGCATCCATCCCAAACTCCACGGCACCAGAGACACTCCATCAGGTCTTTTGCCATCACCTCTGTCAATCCCAGGTGGCTCAAGAAGAGCAGGCACATTGATGATGGCAAGAGACCGGCGGATTATGTCACTAGGAGTTGCATATCTTAAAAAGCGGCCTGAATTTTTTCTCCTCTCTTTAAGCCTTGCGCGATATATACCTGAACTGCGGCTCAGAGTCGATTTGAACGTTAAATCGCAATAAATATCATCCCAGCTCCTTTGTGATTTTGAGTTGCCAGGAAAAATCTATAGCCGGGCAAGCAATTTTAAAAGCATTCTTGGCATCTTCCAAGCCCGCAGTCTCATAATTTGTGGGCAAAGCCCTCAAGATATTACCTATGAGACGTGACGTGCTATAGGTGGACGCCAAAAGGCTGGGGAAGAAACACTCGAGATTTTGCGGATTCCTAAGCCGCCAAACCGAATAGGGAGGGATGCTTGTAACCAAGATGGTTCATTGAGCTGGATATTTAAAATCATTTCTAAACTAATTTTGACTAAATCGTCTATTAGTGAAAGCAAATTTTGTTGTTTCCAAAAAGGGCAGCAGCGGAGTCCTATGGGTAGTGGGTAAAAACCCATGGGTAAATACCGGGTATTTATCCGGTATTTACCCAATCTAATCTAATCTAATCGCCTCCAAACCGTTTACACGCAGAGATGCTTTAATCAGCAAGTTGCAGCAAACTCAAAAAGATTTCAAATCGGCCACACAGCTTAATGAAAAGCTTCTACAGGAACGGGATGAGAGTGAAGAGGAGGTCTTGCGGGTCGTCAGGATGAACACAACTCTCAAAACTGAGCTCGCTAAGCAAGATCTTGTGTGCAAGGACCTGATGGCTGAGCGGGATGAACTTCAACTCTCCGTGGACCGGTTTCAGCAGTGCCAGGATATACACGAACAGGCATTACAACATATCCGGGACCTGGAGCAGCAGCTGGGGGAAATTGAGGCAAAACAGACAGACAATTGCAAGTATTGTTCCGGGCTGGCTGATAACAATTTAAGTATATTTGCTGAATTAAATAGTTGTTGTGAGATAGACATAATGCACGATAGTATTATAAGTCCCCCTTTAGTTGAAACTATTGATCTGACCAATTCTGTTTGTATAGGGAGTAGAATTGATCAAAATATTATGATGAGAGGATCAAAGAAAGTAAAAAAATATTTGAGATTAAGTAGATTCATTAAGAAATCTAAGATTTTATTGAAACGCCACAAATCATGTTTCAAAGCAGTTTCATCTAGATATAATTATGCAGAATTGAATGAGCAGCTCTTAAACTGTCAAAGAGAACTAGACCGGGCAGTTATAGAATTAAGTAATCGCTCCGAAGAACTTACATCATTAGAAAAAAAGCTGGAGGACATTAGCGGCAAGCATGAACACTCAAATAAAGCCTTACATGAGTACATACGCTTTATGAATTGTGTTCTAGAACCGGGGAGCGGCATACCAGTGCACTTCGAGTCTCCTCGGGCACCGGGCCGTCCTTCCGGGTCATACCACGCCACCGCACCTGTCACCCCCGGTCTGCACCGCGTGCGGCGCGATGGCCGCCGCTGTCGGGCCGAACCGAGCCCACACCGCCGCCACCGCAGAGCCACGCCGAGCTGGAGCCGCCGACGACGAGCGACGCCGACCTGGAGCCGCCGTCGACGAGCCACGCCGAGCTGGAGCCGCCGACGACGAGCCACGCTGAGCTGGAGCCGCCGACGACGAGCCACACCGAACCGAAGACGCCAGCGACGAGCCATGCGGAGCAAGGGCCGCCCACGTCGAGCCCTACCGCACCGCCCTCTCCCCCCGCGGCCGCCCGGCCGCGCCGCACCGTGCTGTACACGGACCAGGTGGGCGCCGGCCTCGGTGCGCTGCTGGCGGGCCACTTGGCGCAGAAGGTGACCAACAACTGTCTTCCAGGGGCCTCGGTCGATCGTTTGGCATCATGTATTGCCGCTGACGACTTCGATTGCCTCTCTACATTGGTAGTGTTCATCGGAGATACCTTAGGATGCACCGAGCGGGACGTCACCAAACTATGCGAGACTTTAATTGAAATGGACCAACTAGGAGTAAGCAAAATTATTTTTTGCGCACTGCCCTTTTCAGAGACCATGTCGGAAAAGCAATGTAAAAAAGTAGATTATTTCAATTCCATATTCTTTAGACTATCCATTTACAGCCGTACGATTTCGTATTTTGACACGAATAAATTTATAAAACATTTCGTCCTGACTCGTAAACGTACCTATCTACCGAGGAGGTACTTGCGCGATTGTGCTAAGCTGTTAGCATACAATATTGTAGACTCCGTCGTGACTAGCACGATGACTGATAGTTGTAAGGCGGACCCCGTGTTACGTTTTAGTAGCGTGGGATCTGGAAGGGAGCCGGAGCCGGCGGGTAATTTAAACTGACCACTCCGACAACGCGTGCTTGTGTTTCCACCGGCTCCCAACCCCTTGATAGCTGTAACACTAGTATTCATAAAGACAGTAATTTTATTAATATGGTACACCAAAATATACAGGGATTCCCTAGTAAGGAACTTGAAATTGACTTGTTTATACAATGCTCAGATATCCATATTCTTTGTATAACCGAGCACTGGCTTAATGGTCATGAATTAATGTTTAATTTTAGCAATCATAGCATAGTAAGTTCATTTTCTAGAAAGTCATGTAGGCGTGGAGGTTCGTTGATAATGGTAAAACACAATTTGAAAAGTAAAGAACGTAAAGATATTGTTGACAAATCCATCGAGCGCCAAATAGAACTATCTTGTGTTGAGTTGGATCAATTCATAATTGTATGCGTATACAGACCCCCATCAGCGGATTACAGACTATTCGAGTCAGTTATGGATGAAGTGCTCAGTAGTATTTTCTTAAGTACTAAATGTGTTATTGTGTGTGGTGATTTCAATGTTAACTTACTCGAGAAATCGCCCCTGTGTGTGAGTTTAGTGAATACTTTTAAATCGTTCAACTTAGTGAACCTGTTTTGTGAACCTACTCGAATTACAGCAACCAGTGCAACATGTATAGATAACGTTTTCAGTAATGAGGATGCAATTAATAAATGTATTATAAACAAATTAAGTTCTGACCACTGCGGACAACAAGTCTCCTTCAGCGGGAAAACGGACGAAGTTCCACGAGACACCATGTGCAGACCTATTTCCGAAAAGAGATTAGATTTATTCAATCGTAATATTGTGAAACGATTACGTTATCTTCCATTTACACAGGAAAGTCCTAACCGTTTGTGTGATCATTTGTTTAACTGTATCAAAATGGAATTTGATGCCTGTTTTAATTTAAGAAAAATTCAAAGCAAGGTCAAGACTAAATTTAGCGACTGGGCTACCCCGGATATTCACGAGAAAAGACGCCGTCTCTACGACTTGTACGATTCGAGAACTATTGATAAGAGGCCGGAATTTCTAGAGTATGTTAAGAACTACTCGAAATCTTTTAAGTTAATGTGTGTCGCCGCTAAAGCCGATTACTTGTCAAGAAAGATTCAGAACTCCAAGGATAAGGTTAAAACTGTATGGCAAGTTATCAACACTGAAACTGGGAAACGCAAGATAAGAGATCCGCACTACAGCCTACGAATTGATGATACTTTAGTTAGTTCTGACCACGAAGTAGCGGATCATTTTGAGCGGTTCTTTTCTAACGTACCCGTTGAGACCACGAAGTCTTTAAACTCATCACCAGATGTCGCTGAATCGTTATTGAAAGCAAATGTAACGGAATGTACAGAAATCTTTAGATTCAGTCACGTGACCCCACTTATTCTTATAAAAGCGTTTAAATTGTTGAACTTAAAGAAAACTGAAGATCTTTGGGGCCTTTCAGTCAAAGTATTACATTCCATTGTAGAATCAATTGCACCTTTCTTAGCTAATATTTTCAATAAATGTATTGATACTGGAGTATTTCCTGACCTCATGAAACACAGTAAAATTATCCCGTTGTTTAAATCAGGAACGAAAACTGACCCTACCAACTTCAGGCCAATATCAATACTACCGGCACTAAGCAAAGTTTTTGAGAAGCTTATTCTCCATCAGCTTATGTCCCACTTTAGTTGCAATAAACTGCTCAATACCAACCAGTTCGGATTCACTAAGGGTCGCTCTACCACTGATGCCGGTGTGGTACTAATTAAACATATTTTTGATGCCTGGGAAGAGGCTCAAGATGCTATTGGAGTGTTCTGTGATTTATCAAAGATCGTTGATCACGAGAACTTAATCAGAAAGTTGAAACATTATGGAATTAAAAACGGTGCTCTTGATCTTGTGACATCGTATCTCTCGGAGAGAACACAACGAGTAGTCATCAATGGGACCCAATCAGCAGGGACAACTGTTGCTCTTGGTGTTCCCCAAGGCTCGATTCTGGGTCCGTTTCTGTTTCTGATTTACATCAATGACCTACCAAATATGTTGCAAGATAAACATGATATAGTGTTATTCGCAGACGACACTTCGCTTATCTTCAAGGTAGACAGGAAAGAGGAAAACTTCGATGATATTAATGATGCACTCAACACTGTTGTGAAATGGTTTACAGCAAATAATTTACTGCTAAATTCCAAGAAAACAAAGTGTATCAGATTCACTTTACCTAATGTCAAGCAGGTAAACAATACCAAGATCAAATTAAAGGGTGATGAACTGGAAATTGAAGATAGAACAGTGTTTTTAGGTATCACCTTGGACTCAAAACTACAATGGCAGGCACATATCACCGCCCTAGCCGGAAAACTTAGTTCGGCAGCCTATGCAGTAAGACGCATAAGACAGTTAACAAACGTTGAGACCGCCAGGCTGGTGTACTACAGTTACTTCCACAGTGTTATGTCCTACGGAATCCTGTTGTGGGGGAAAGCAGCTGATATCCAGACCATATTCGTGCTACAGAAACGCGCTGTACGCTCCATATACGAACTAAAAGCTCGAGAATCTCTCAGGGACAAATTTAAGGAGGCAAACATTCTTACTGTAGCATGCCAATACATTCTTGAGAATATCATGTATGTGCGAAAAAACCTTCACGAGTTCAAACTCAACAGCGATATCCACGACTACAACACCAGAAGTAAAAACAAGATCGCAGTGAAGGCCAGTCGTCTCCGCAAGGTTAGCACGTCGTTCGTGGGGAACTGCATACGTTTTCATAATAAAATACCCACCGAAATTGTTAATTTACCGTTCAGTCAATTTAAGTCTCATGTTAAAAGTAATTTGCTAAGCAAGGCGTATTATACTGTCAACGATTTCTTAAACGACAAAAATGCCTTTAAGCCAGTAGTAGGCTAATTCTATTAGGAATATACCTAAATACACATTATAAGTACCTACCTGAAATAATTGTTCCATTTTATGTAAGAAGAGAGCACGTAATGCTGTTTCTCGCCGAGCAAGTCGCTTATTAATCTTTGCTTTTTAACATTGTCCGGTGGCTTGAATATGTCATGCTCGCTTAAAGGGCTTTGCTTACGGTGGCGTCGTTGATCGGGTCGCCACCTTCCCTAACATATGGTTGAGGGAGGCGATGGCTGAGATATGCGTCATACTCGTGATCGGGTGCTGTTTGTGGAGTCCGGACTGTTCATGCTTGCAAGGGCATAGTACCCAACTTCTTAAATACTAGTGTTATTTTATTATTATCGTATTGACGAGAGACATCATTCCGATCTTGACACGTTTTATTGTTATTGACCATGTACATCACTGACAATATTACATTAATATTCCTTTTTTTTTTATTGTTTTGTTTTGACGCTTAGAGACCGTATACATCTCTACGAACATTGAATAATTATTGATTGTATTTGGACGCTCAGAGACCTTATACATCTCTGGAATACTGAATTAATATCATTAACTTTCTGTTAATGCACAGACCTTATTCTAATCGAATGTAATGGTCGTATTTTGTTTTGTTTTCATTTACTTTGTGACATTTAGTGTGTTGTTATATCAGTCGTTAATGTGCAAATTTTAAATTATTATTGTGTTAGATTATAATCTTTTATTGTAAGATTATTATTTTTATTGTAAACTACCGTTTGACATGTAAAAGTGCCCTTGTGGCCTATTTGCAGAATAAATAATTTGTATTTTGTATTTGGTATTCTACCCGTATTTACCCGTTTCTTCCCAAAAAGGTGGGTATAAACTCTTTTGATGCGTTTTTTAAGTCAAATATTATAATGAAAATGTTTTCAAGTTATGCAGGAATGTATAAACGTTGTTCTCATGGACATTATGCATGCTGTTAATAAAATAAATAAAAATTAAATTAAATGTTTGTATCTACAATCATCCGAGCTCAGAGAGAAGTGTATTAATTACTTAGTGAGTTTATATATAACTTTAGGATGGAAAAATGAAAGTTGTAGGTAAGTATATTATATTATTTTTGTACCGCCAATCCAAACAAAATTTAATAACGTGAGCTTTTACCTCAAACAAAACAAAATCGATATTTAAAGCATGGATAATATCCACACGTGGCACTTAACGTACAATAGCCGTCTCAACCAGGCAACTGTTAAACATTAATTGGCCGGGTCGGACGCGGTGTAATATTCGCGCGTCGCAGATAGCACGATCGCGATGTCGCTACCGGCAGGTTTCCAGTTAGGGCTGATTTTATTGTTTGTTGAATTGCCCAAACCTGTTCAGTGCAGCAACAAGCAGATACCTAAAATTAAGTTAAAATCCCTTAAAACCGCCGCGGGATCAAGACTCGTTCAAAACATAGAAACGTACTTTGGCACAAAAGACACTTCAAAGGTAGAAACCGAAAACGATATGTGGAACGATTTAGAAACATTCTGTAGAAAATCCGCAGAAACACATTTAGGGAGAACCAGGAGTAAGAGAGCCCCCTTCACGCTGTTTGCTGCTTTTGTGACAAGCAGTGTTCGTCCTATTTTTTGTATTTCTCTGCTGTTATATGTGTTTGTCATAAATAAATGTTTTTCTTTCTTTCTTTCTTTCTTTCTTTCTTTAAAGAGACTAAATGGTGGCAACAATCCGTCAAGGATGTTGTGCAGGCTAAGTGCATTTAAGAAAACACAAAGAAACCGGTAATGATGCGGATAAAGCAGACTACAACATAGAGAAATCCAACGCAAAACGTGAAGTGGCAAGCGCACGAGCTAAAGCCGATGCCAACTTTTACAAAGAATTAGAATCTTCCACTACAGAAATCAATATCCATCAAGTCGCAAAAGCTCGAAATAATAACAGCAAAGATATAACTTCAGCCAAATATATCAAAAATAAACAATAAACTATTAACAGAAGACAATGATATAAGAAAAAGATGGGCACAGTACTACCGCCATTTGCTTAATGTTACGAATCCCCGAAAGTTAAACCAAGCAATAACAGCAGTTACAACGGAGGAAATCATCAAAGAGATCAGAAAGATGAAAAACAACAAAGCCCAAGGTCCAGGCGAGATTCCAATAGATCTGGAAACATAATAGAGCACTCTGGCATCGGCTGGCTAAGCGAGTTGTTTAACAGACTTATGGCAGAACAGAAAATACCAGATGCTTGGAAAAGAAGTCATTTAATACCGTTTTACAAAGGAAAAGGCGACGTACGTGACTGTGGGAATTACAGAGCAATAAAGCTTATGGATCATACTCGTACCTTTAAACTATGGGAGAGGATAATCAACAGCAGACTTAATGGTATCGTGAAGCTCACACCCAATCAGTGAGGGTTTGTAAATGGAAAGGGCACCTCTGACGCTACTCAGGCTATAAGAATCCTGATTGAGAAAGCCAAAGTCAACAACACAAACCTGCATATGATATTCATCGACCTTGAGAAGGCGTTTGACCATGTACCACTCCACCTTATATGGGAGGCTCTTCGCGCCCAGCTTATCCCAGAGTCGTATATAGATCTTATTATGGTCATCTACACAGACGTCTCTACACAGGTGATTTGCTCAGCAGGTGCGAGTGACAGCTTCAAGGTCGGTATACATCAGAGTTCCACACTTAGTCCACTTCTATTTAATGTCACGATGGCTTACCTCACACGAAAATGCCAACGGGCTGTACCCTGGCACCTTCTATACGCCGATAATGTGGCCTTAATAGCAGAGACTGAGACTGACCTTCGACGCGCTTTGAATAGCTGGATGGAAGCGCTAGAAAAACGGCCTAAAAATCAGTCGGAAGAAGACCGAACACATGTCCTTTCTGTT
The DNA here is from genome assembly GCA_945867215.1 of Epinotia demarniana. Classification (NCBI taxonomy): domain Eukaryota; kingdom Metazoa; phylum Arthropoda; class Insecta; order Lepidoptera; family Tortricidae; genus Epinotia; species Epinotia demarniana. Next base: position 12,215,939 of record OX244284.1, read on the forward strand.
CGACAAAACGGCTAATAACCTATAAAATGACAAATTCTATATAGGTAATGATCGCCTGCCAACTGTTACAAAGTTTAAGCTCCGTACTCAGCAACGACGGAAAGATTGACAGCGATGTAGTCCATAGAACTCAGACAGACTGGATGAAATGGCAAGAACTCACAGGCATCCTATGCGATAGAAAAATGCCTCTAAAGGTGAAGGGTCATGTATATACATATATAAGACAGTAGTAAGTACGGATCCGAGTACTGGGCTACAAATAAACCCCACCTGAACAAGCTCCACACCACTGAGATGCGCATGTTACGCTGGTCAACGGGTGTCACCATGATGGACAAGATAAGAAACATATACATGTACATACATCCGGGGTAGTTTTAAAGCAGCGCCAATAACAGAAAAGCTGACGGAAAAACGTCTGAGGTGGTACGGTCATGTACAGGGGCGCCCAGTAAACTACATGGTTAAGGTAGCGCTCGATATTCCAACGACGAAGCTAGGACGCGGAAGACCACCTGCCACCTGGCTGACGACGGTTCAGCGAGACCTGAAAGATCTTAATATAGACGCCGACCTTGCACTCAATCGTGCAGAATGGAGAAAAAGAACAGGGAAGGCCGACCCCAAGTAAATGAGAAAAAGGCCTAGCAAGATGATGATTTCTTGTCCAATAAGTAGAAGGCAATACTATTTCAATATTTTTGTTACATTTTGTTAAGGTTTATAGTTACTATTCTGGTAGTGGCTCCCGTTTTAACTTGATCTTATTTCGGAAAATAATACGTGTTATTTTTATTAACAAACATTTTTTTTCTCATAAACTATGCATCGTAATGGATATTTTGCAATAACAAAAGTTGTTCAGAAGGCTTTAAACATTTCATTACAAAAAACTCGGCCCTAAAATCTCACTTTTTGAAAAAATCCATTCGAAATAGTTTATACCCACCAATTTGGGTAGATACGGGTATTTACCGGGTGCATTGGGTAAATACCGGGTATTTACCCACCCCTACCCATCTCTAAGCGGATCACATAAGTGAATTTAGGGACAAAAAGGCATAGCTTGAAAATTACAAGAGCATAATGAGGACTAATATCGAGTTAACAACTTGCGTGCCCTTGGAATTTAGAAATAGTATTATTAATATAATCACTCAAATCAAACATTATATTTATTCAAGTAGGCCCAGTAACAAGCACTTTCAAATCGTCATGTAGAAACATAATTTTAAGCTAATTACTTCGAGTAATTTATTATTTATTAAACATAAAAAGTAAAGTCTTGTGTGCTATAATAAGCTTTCGAAATAAATTTACGTTTCACATAAAGTAGGATTTTTATTTAGGCGAACTAACTTGACAGTTCATTGCACACGAATGTTGCTACAGTTTCGCTAGTGCTGTTAATGTCGATATTTAAAAAATATACAAGAGGTTTAGTAAAAGCAGTTTGTATACTAGTGTTGTCATCATTCTTGTACCTACTTGTGTAAAAGTTATGTAAATAATAGCTTGATATAAATTTGGTTTCTAAAGAGATCTTTGAGCTATTGTTGTATTATTTGCCAATACGAATAAGAATTATAAAGTCTGATCCACCATCCGTGACACTGGAAGGCAGCTGAGATATTAATTCTATTTATTTCTTACATTCGTTTTCTACCACTGACACGGTTGGTGGACGGACTATGCAAGGTAGGTTCCTACTTTATGAATTCAAATTCCTAATTAAATTGTAAAAATATATATGTAGATTCTGGTAAAGTTATCAACATCATCATCATATCAGCCGAAAGACGTCTTCTGCTGGACATAGGCCTCCCCCAAAGAGTGCCAAAGTGACCGGTCCTGCGCCACCGCCGCATCCAGCCAACTCCAGTTAAGTTATCATCATAAAATAGATTTATTATTCAACAATGTATACCTACAAGATGTCTAAAACATGATTATTTTCAAAAACTATAATTGAAGGAAAGATAGAAGGAAGGAGAGGCAGGGGAAGACCAAGACGTGCGTTTATGGACCAAGCTAAAGAGAAAGTTAAAATAATGTCGTATCAAGAGCTCAAAACAGTCGCTGAGAGAAGAACAGAGTGGCGATTACTCCACCGACAAGAGCCCGGGTCTTAAATTTACATTGACGACGACGACGACGAAATTCTTTTATTTTTTCTAAACCTAAATGGAAGTGGCCACAATCGCCTGTAGTGTAATAACAGCATTCGTATTGCATTGCATACCAAATTTTAGGCGTAAGTTGTAAATGTCCGATTTACACCGTTTATCTCTTTTTATCCCTAATGGGAGTTATCACGACTTATGATTACTTGATAAAATACAATTGAATCAGATTTATAGTAGGTACAACGTTATATCGACATATTTGTATCGACATAAACCTATCACTATTTATTTTTTCCTATGTCTGACAACATTTTCAGCTGTCGAGTTATTTGCCTAATTAAAAATCCGACTTTAGTTCTTGAATTTATTAATAGATAACTCAGCTACGTTTCCAGGAAGTTTGTTATAAAACCTTACACAATTACCCATGAATGATTTTTTTTATTTTTTGGAGCCGAGTGGTGGGCACCGCGCTTATGCTTATTTCTAGTATTAATATTATGTATGTCACAGTTTTTCCTAAAATTGACAATGTTTTTATGTACCTACATACACAATATTTCCATAGATATATTGACAATGCAATGTCAAGGTCCATATTGGCTCATATAAACTTGATGTGTCGATTTTTTCTAATAATACCGCTTTGTAATCATAAATATCATAATCATCACTCTTCATAATGTTTTACTTCCTACCTTTTATGTTCCTAAATTTCTGTTACTATCATCGGTCATAGTTACTATAACGACCTGTATTCATAAAATGTTTCTTCATAATGTCATTACTAAGAATAGACTTGAACTCATAATTTGGTTGTTCATAACAATTTCCTTCATAATGGACATATATCATAATTTTGTTAGTCCTATTTGATATTATTGTTGTTGATTGTTGTGGTTACTTTATAATTTTGTTTTCCGCTCTTTTATAAATAAAATAACCTCGAAGACGAAAGCGGGATCAAAGCTCCCGCTTCCGTCTTCTAACCTATCCGCGATCCGAGTCGGGTTTGCCACTAAGTCCCTGTTCCCTACTGCCTACTTGAACTTATACACCACTATCTTGGCAGTAGTTGATCAGTTGATCACAGAGTAAGTCTTTATTAATACAAAATTTAGCAATCACTACTATAATGCATAGAAATAAATATGATATTAAACTATATTGCTAAAAATCGTTATGATATAAAAGTATATAAACATAGATAGTAGTAACAGAGATACTTATGTTGAATAACATTATGAATATAGACAATTCGGAGTTACGATAGTTATTAGCACAAATAATTATGAATGGTGATCATTATGAGATAAAATTGTATGAGAGAAATTTTCGGAAATATAATAATCAAAGTTGCAATTTTATATGAACTTTGGCGCACCCGCAATGTCATTATATTAATATTTTTAAACTTGTCTCTAAGTGAGTCTCTATGTTTCAATCTATATATCGCTCGAATAGCCCGTTTCTGCAAAACAAAAATCTAATGAATGTCCGAGGCACTGCCCCACAATAAAATACCATATGACATAATGCTATGGAAGTAGCTAAAATATACTAATCGAGCTGTTTTCACGTCTGTTAATTAACGGATCTTGCTCACTGAAAATGCTGCAGAACTCAGTCTATTCGAGAGATTAGCAATATGGGGACCCCATTGAAGCTTAGAATCTAACGTTAAACCAAGAAAAACTGTACTATCAACTAGTTCCAATTCCTCATCTTTCACAAAGACACTCCCTTGCTCGTGTTCAACGTGATTCGTGACAAATTTAATACATTTAGTCTTCTTCTCGTATAACAATAAATTTTTAATATTAAACCAATTTACTACTTTAGAAATAGCATTGTTTACGTCATTGCTTGCTTTTTGCTGTCTTATAAGTTTGAAAATAAGTGAGGTGTCATCAGCAAAACAATACTATATCATGGTGGCTCTTTACGAGATATGGCAAGTCATTTATGTAGATAAGGAACAGGAAAGGCCCAATATTGATCCCTGCGGTACACCCATCGAGACCAATGACCCCGGTGAGCGCTGTCCATTCACTTCGACCCTTTGTATTCTACCATGTAAGTACGACTTTAGTAAATTAGGTGCTGATCCTCTGACTCCATAGTAGTCGAGTTTCCTGATCAATGTTTCGTGACAAACGCAGTCGAAGTCCTTGGATAAATCACAGAAGATACCTAAAGCATCTTGTGATTCCTCCCAGGCATCGAAAATGTTTAATCAGCTCGACACCAGCGTCGGTTGTCGAGCGACCCCGGGTAAATCCAAATTGCATGTTATGCATCAAATTGTTTATATGTATTAAAATGCTTTATAAATTGCGCCCAACCTAATTTTTCAAAAATTTTGCTAAATGTTGGGAGCACAGATATTGGTCTGAAGTTAGTGGGGTCAGTAGTGCTACCCGATTTGAATAACGGAGTGATTTTACTATGTTTCATTAGATCAGGAAATTCGCCGCAATCGACACTGTTATTAAATATAGGTAACTACCAACTCAGGCGCTATGATTTCTATAATGGATTTGAGTGCATGAACAGAAACTCCCCAGAAGTCACTAGTTCTTTTACATTAATCGATTTAACCGCCTTTATTACATCTGAGAAACTAACGTGTTCAAAATGGAGGTTTGTATTACATTCTGGGGCGCTTTCTTTCAACAATGTAACGGCACAGGAGGGTGATGAATTTAAATACTTATATAGTTGTGGAGACTGGTATCTCAGTAAAGAAATATTCAAATTCAGTAGCTACTTCCAAACTAGAATCTACAATTCTGCCATCAATTTTTATTTTAAGATCAGTCGGTGTATTTTTCGATCTACCAGTCTCCAGAAAAATATTCTTCAAAGATGGGATTCAGTTTTGTAAACAAGTATGCGTCACTCTCAACAGTGCAACGACTGTTTTACTTGAGGAAATTTCTAGCTGACACGGCATTATCTACTCATTTAAATTATTTAATGTAGTTATCGCGACACGCCTCTACGGTGTTGAAAGAGAATTGAAAGAGTCGTAGTCTGAGTTGGTTCCGATAGCTCAGTTCTTGGCCTGCTCGGAGCAATAATTCTTCTAGTTTTATTTGAAATTTTCGTTTTTATTTTTTAATCAGGAACTGCCTCACCTGGAAGACCTGCTGTTCGTCGGTAACCCCTTGTACGACGGCTGCGAGCTCGAGGTCTGGCGCGCCGAAGCTGCCAGAAGGTTGCCCAACTTGAAGAAGCTGGACGGAGAAACCGTGCTTAGAGAAGACGACCCGCCTTTGACAGTTGCCAGTGACATATCAATGCAGGTACAATTTTACGAGTGCAGTTTTTGGACATTACAAATCCAAGTAAAAGTTATTTATTCTTCAATTTAATAAACTTCCACTATGAATAGTTTGCATCTAGAAATTTGACACAAAAACTTTCTATTGTTGGAAAGAGATGGCAGTACATACCTTTCATATCGTTTTTTGAATAAAGAAATGAAATGAAATTCTAACTATAGAAAGTTGGTGTGACAAATTGCATTGTGCGTAGTGTGCTTTTATTGACTTTGCGATCAACGTGCTTGATGAACTCATATTTTACAATAAACTTGGTTTTATGGTTTATGGTATTCTAGTGAAAACGCAGCCTAGGCCTGCCACACACTGGCGCGGCCTGCGGTGGCGGACAATAATAAATTTGACAGCGGCGGACAAGTTTACTATTGTCCGCCGCGGCCAGAGGGGCTACCGGGAAGTGAAAACGAAATTCGTTCGTGTATCGCTCTGTCGCACTTGCTAGTTCGAGCGACAGGGAGGGAGATACTTGAACAAAGTTCGTTTTACTTCCCGGTAGCCCCTCAGGCCCCTATTTCACCAACTTGACAATTGTCACCTGACACCGACAATTCGCCATACATTGCTTGTTCTAGTGTTGTTATATCAGTCCTTAATGTGCAAATTTTAAATTATTATTGTGTTAGATTATTATTCTTTTTTTGTAAGATTATTATTTTTACTGTAAATTACCGTTTGACATGTAACAGTGCCCTTGTGGCCTATTTGCAGAATAAATAATTTGTAATTTGTAGTAGTTAAGGTGGTTGCTGCTTTACTTGTGGAACCAGCAATGTACGGAGAATTGTGGTTGTAAGGTGACAATTTTCAACTTGGTGAAATAGGGGCCAGGCCGCGCCAGTGTGATGCAGGCTTAAAGCCTACAACACACTGGCGCGGCCTATAGTTAATTTGACAGCTAATGACAAGTTTACTATTGTCCGCCACCGCAGGCCGCGCCAGTCTGTTGTAGGCCTTAATTTTATGGCGAATCAAACTGTCAAATCTGCACCATAGACAGTGGCGGCAGCGGGATTTTTTTTTCCCGCCGTTTGTATTGCAACACGGCAATATTCTTGTTAAATTAAATGGGCTCAGTTATCTATTTATCTGGTGGTCTACTCCGGCCAACCAATTGTGGAGGACAGCTCATGCTATATCTCACTATTATCCGCTCAAAGAGAAATCTCTGTAAGTTTTCAGCCTTTCTGCTAATGACATGATTGTTGGTCAGGCAGTTATTACCACGTTGATGAAACATATGCTACATGTACATGTTATAGTCTTATGTATTGAGACTGTTGTTAAATGGATCTCTATGAACGAAGCAATATGTTTTTCACGTTTCAGCCTGACGGAGGGGACGCGGTAGAAACGCTTGTTAGCGCCGAAACCAATGATTAAATACATAAGGTGGTGGTAGAAATCTTAAATGTTAAGTACATGGGAACCCTGTAAGGGCGTGGCAATTTCTTATAGCTAAAGTTAAACTATAATGTGCATCATTTCCTTAGAGTAAGTACCTTTTTTTATGTACATTATTTAGTTTTGTTAATATTGTTTTTATTTTTCTTGGGTATCCTCAAAGAATTCTTGAAGGCTGTAGTAGCTCATTTTTTACTAAAAATTCTTTGAGTATATGCATGTTTCTTTTTAAATTAAATACATACAATATTTACGTAGGTTAGTTAAAACCTCTGAACAAATTGACTGCTTTATTATTTTCGGAAAAAGTAATTTCGTTTTTGCATCCATCTACACTCGAGAGCAAAAGTTTCGGGTCACTAGCATTTACTTCAATATCTTGAAAACAAATAAAGCTATCGTATTGAAATAAATTGAACCTTATAGACAATTTAATGTTACTAAAATAAAATGCATTACATTTACTACTGACCATTTATTTTATTTTGTTTAAAACGACAAATTAAAAATGGCGTCATTTTGCTTGCAAAACCAAAACTGAAAATATTGAACTTTTTATAATTTACAAGTAGTTTTAACACAGTTTAGTACTTGGTATTACCCCCACGTGCTGTCTGGACTGCTGCAATGCGATTCGGCATGCTGTACACCAAGTTTCTGAAACACTGTTGGGGAATGTTCTCCCATTCCTCTACCAATGCATGTTTCAAGTTACGAAGCGTAATTAAAGGAGAATCTCGTTGTCTTACACGTCGTCCGAGCTCGTCCCAGACGTGCTCGATCGGGTTGAGGTCGGGGCTACGTGCTGGCCACACCATGGGACGAATATTCACCTCATCAAGGTAGTCTTGCACTACACGAGCAGTGTGGGGACGGGCGTTATCGTGCATAAAGATGGCATTCTCACCAAGTCTTGCCATACATGGACCGACCACCAATTCTTCAATACAGGCTTGCATAAATCTTTCTCCTGGTCTTCTGTACACCTTTGCCCTTCCGTCGTGTGTATACAGCATAAATTTTGATTCGTCCGAGAACCCGACATTTGACCAATTTGCAATCGTCCAATGCGAGTGTTCGCGTGCATAAATTCTTCTTGCTATACGATGGTGCCTCTCGAGTTTCGGACCATTTGCGGGTCTAAATGGTTTCAAATTACCTTCAGCAAGTCGTCGTCTTATAGTCCAAGCAGAAGGGTTGCTTCTACCAAGCCCTAAAAAATGATGAGTCAGTGCTGTTCCCGTAAGAAACCGATTTCGCAGCATAGAGTTGACTAGATATCGATCTTCCCGTGCCGTCTTACACCTGGGTCTGCCTGTTGTTGGTCTGCGTAGGTTCGAACCAGTTTCTAAAAACCGCTGGCGAACACGCTGACCTGTAGACAACGATACACCGACTATATTCTTGCTGTTTCTCGCTGACTGCTCCCATTTTCCAGGATCGTGAGGATTCTCGTACATTCCTCAGGTATGAGTGACATAATTACTACTTTAATAATGGCTATTGAATACCTGGAAGACTTCTCATAAATACATTTTATGACAGAACAAAAACAAAAACAGTTGCGAAAATTAGAAGTTCTGATTTGAAAAAAAAGGGATCATTATGTTTATAACTTTTTAATGCCATTACTTCACGCCAACTAATAACGTTTTTATACGTGTAACGAAGGATTATTAAATTGTCTATAAGGTTCAATTTATTTCAATACGATAGCTTTATTCGTTTCAAGATATTGAAGTAAATGCTATAATATATATAATGAAGTGACCCGAAACTTTTGCTCTTGAGTGTATAATAGTCGCGGCAATTGCACTTCGTCGTTCATGCTGCATGCGGCGACCGTAAGAGAGAGCGAGAAAGACGTCGATCGGCTCGGCCGACGCGAAGCGACGTCCATCGACGGGATTGCGAACAAAACGCGAGGAATGTGGTACAAACCACTCGGCGAAAGCCGCATCGATAGTGTGGGGAGACCCTTAGTCGGCCGCATTCGGCGATCGACAGCTGCGTCGCTGTAGTAGACGGACAGACTAATGTAAAGACGACGTTTGTTGGCCTAAGAAGTTTAAAATGAATTCGGCGACCGCATTAGGTGAAGGACGCAGTGTACCCAATTGCCGCTTAACGTGACTAAATTGAGGAGGATCAGACCCCCTAGCACACTAAGTTTTATGTCGGACATAAAGCATTCGGCCCTCTCGCACTCGCATCTTTGCCAGAAAGAGACGAATGCTACGGGGTCAGAAGACTAATAACTGCTGCTGCTGCTGCTGGTTAGCTGGATGAGATCCCTTATAGGGATAAGTTCGCCTTTGTACTTTGATATATTGTGTGACATGTATATTCCTTAACCTGTTATTGTGTACCTACAATAAAGTGCTTACATACATACATACTAATGCATCCTTGACATCTTCTGTCTATAACGCATTATGTTTTTTTTTCTTTGTATTCATATTCATTTTTACTTATTTTAAGTAGGTTAAGAACTATCATTGTAATAAGCTTTTGTTTCAGAGTTTCTTCTTAATAGTGGTCTTCTTTTTCAGAAATGCTGGTACAATTTTGACTAGTTAAAGAGCCATTACGGCCTGCTTGCAGAATAAAATTATTAATTTTATTTACTTACCGTTCCATATCACTGTGTGGATTAAATGATATATGCACGATATACAAGGTGTTTTTGGCAATTTCCGTTAATTGCAAGGGGGTTAGATCAAATAAAGTTAATTTCTCCAAGACTGTAGCATCTTAACTCTTACTGTTATCAAGATATTGAATATTTTAATTTAATCAGATTTGCAGATTTAACCAGTGTAAAGGCTCTTAACTGTGGTGTCATCACAGTTTTTTAAATTTTGTAAGGTTCCTATACACTACAAGAATGTTTACCAAGTGAGTTCGTTCGATATTAGGCAAAAACTGCGTCGGAGGTACATTTTTTTTACTTAATTTGTCTTCTGGTCTTGAACCCTTGCACAATAAGACAATAACTGTTAATGCTACATTAAATTATTTTTTACAAAAAAAGGAAATTATTATGCTAATTGGTTTCTGTGAATGTATTCTGCAATAGGCCGAAGTTAACGGAAATCCCCGGGAACACCGTGTATGTATAGGTACCTATATGATACGTCAACAGATTGAATATTTTGGAAAAATATATTCAACAGGTTAGCAAAATAGTGATTCAATTCATTCAATTAATAAAACAAACAAATTAAAAAAATATATTTTTATTTACACCTTAAACTTAGTTATTGTACATATTATCTTCACAGAAGGCTTTCATAATAGATTTCAATACACCTTATACTTATAGGGAAACAATCATTAAATTAATTCAATGTTTTAATTGTAATACAAATTAAATTCAATATTGGTTTTAAATACTACTCAGTTTGATATACTTAGTCAAAACTATTTTTATTTTGGTTAGAGTCAAGGCTCGCCAAGACGCGCGACATTAACACTTAGTTTGGTTCTCAATTTCACACCGACATGCTATAATAATATGAAATTTTGTATACCCAATGAGATTAGTCAGTTAGTCACACGGCGAATCCTCAAACATATCAAGGGTCGGTAACGCCCATGTTACTCCTTTGGAGTGGCATGCGTTTATAGGCTGCGGCGTCCGCTTACGCCACCGTCGCTGTCTAAAAAAAAGTCATATGTTGGTCAGATACTAGTCCCTGTGCCTAGAAATAAAATAAATTTCGGTCAAAAAATAATTTTTGGTTCACAAGCTTTTATTGCCAACTGTACTTTTTGTATTCCGTCATCAACTACTCTTTGTGACGATGCTAACGAGCCCAAACTCCACGGGGTTACGTCTTTTAAGTTCTGATGTCCCATGGCCACCTTCTGTCTCCATCACCAGACCACCTCGATGGTACCATAATATTGAATTTTCATCCAAACTATACTTAAACCCAAAATTGCAGCTCCTTCGGTTAATGATATCTGCATTAAAACTTGAGTTGCAAGATTCCACCGGAACAAACGTTACATACATAATAGGCATGATGACAGTAATTGAAAATCACTAAAATATGGTATTTTCTTGGTGAAATTTTAATCATAGAATTCGAAAAATGCTCATATTTTTTTGTTAAATAAGAGATTATTATTTATTTTGATAAAATTAAACTGAAAAATACGGACGCCCGCCATATGTTAAACACCAATTAGAGCGCATGACGTCACGTTTGTATAAACAAATACCCATAACGGCCATTACCACAGATTACAGAGAAAACTTACGTACTGAACGAATAGTAAGACAGGGATAGAACCATGTTATCTGTCAGATCTTCATACGTCATTGTCCCGCTTTCTCGCTCGCACGGCTGCGCAAGACTTGTAAACTTTTGAATTTATGTTCATTCAATGAGCAATTGAGCGATCTAGGTAGCAAACGTCAAAGGTCTGTGTTCTGTTTATACAAACGTGACGTCACTCGGAACGCTATGACACTGACAAGCGTATTAGCGCCAATTTGAAATTTAAAAACTAAAATGCATTTTTTCCTACTTAACTGTTATATTCTCTTGAAAAATTTTATTCGTTGTACATAATAAATGTTTCTAAACATTATAGAACAGTTTTTCAAAATGTGTCATCATGCCTTTGCTGATTCCACAAGTAACCTAGCGACCACCTTAACTTCTAGAACAAGCAATGTATGGCGAATCGTCAGTGTCAGTTGACAATTGTCAACTTGGTGAAATAGGGGCCAGAACGTTTTTCATAAAGTCTCTAATCGCGCTTTTTTCTATTATAATATCTAGCAACTAATTTGCGACCTAGATCGCGGATGCAATTGTGTATAAAAAGTTTCATGGTATTCCAGTGTGCCGTTTTAAAATGAAAACCAATCGACATTTGTACGGAGTCGTCCGTGATGGGAACGTTTACACGGACCAACATCGTCCTCCTTGCTTTATGCCCGGTTGTGCCCTAAAAGAGCCCGGGGTCCGCTTTGACACCTAATCCCAAGATTTGGCATAGGCACTAGTTTTACGAAAAAGCTAACGGTAAATATTCCGTACATAAGTTCCGAATAACTCATTGGTACGAGCCGGGATTCGAACCCATGACCGCCGCTTGACAGCCGCATGCCTGAACCACTAGGCTACCGTAGCTTACACGAAGCAACGTTCATGATTTTTAATACAAAGATTTTTCACCCCGTAAATTAATAACGTAGAGCGTAAAATGTCGTCCATGTAAACAAGAATTCAATCATAATATGTGCATACATTTGGTTAGTATTCCACCTGGCTAAGTTCTCGTAAATTAATAACGTAGAGCGTAAAATGTCGTCCATGTAAACAAGAATTCAATCATAATATGTGCATACATTTGGTTAGTATTCCACCTGGCTAAGTTCTCTGTCCAATGTGCATTTGATAAAAAAAATTAGATGACTTGATCAAACTAAACTAAAACCAAAAAAAAAAAAAACATGAGGAACAACTTCTACGGCGAAGAAGGGCATTGGGCAACCTTGTATGAAAAAAAAGACTGACTGACTAAACTGAGTAAAATGAAGTACTAGTACATCCTAGACATCTCATGTCTATACCTATAGTTTATTCATCTTTGACGTCAGTTTCAGTACAACTTTTGACAAGTGAGTCAAGACTCAAATTATTTAACCCTTTCACCGCCCGACGGCGAAGCAATACGCTGTGCCACTGACGCCACGGGGGTAAAATTAAAATGGGTAAAGAAATAACGCCACCATAAAAATGGGCTGTTTTTCAATAGGTACTCATCAAAAAATGTTTGTCGGCCAGCGCCGACTCTGGCGTCGTAGTCACGATTTTGTTATCGTGTTATCGTTGTGGCGGTGAAAGGGTTAACCACATTAAAATGAAATAAGTATTTTTCCTGGAGTACTAATAGGCATCTGCTGATTCTAAAGGATATTTTTCCGAAATGGGTTATAAATAAAATAATGCGACCGCACAACCGTATACGCACGTATGCAGCCGCGCGCAAAGATGAGTTGAACTGTGTATTAACTTACACTATTTATTTATTTATATTCATCATTGATCGGTATTAAATTATTAATAAATAATAATCAGACCTTTTAACTTTAAAATTAAATTTTCAATAGTATGGAAAGTTTTCTGAAATAAATGTTTTTTTAACGAAACTCATTGTTAGTATATCGCCAATACTGGCCACCTCATACATAGAATAAATTCTTAGTATAAGGTGTTAATTACAGGCTACCCTTCAATAACTGGCCGCGATATACTAAATTGAATTCTGTCTGTAAGGGAACAGAGTATTCTTGTAGTATGAGCGGGCCAGCTATCGGCGATTTACCCTATTATATATTGATATACGATATCATAGTCACGTAACAGAGTATTTGACAAAAGTCACATTGGCTTCTTTTTATGAAACGTTACAAACGCTCCGTTATAGCTTGGCAAATTCTTTCGTGACACTCCCATGGCCGAGGTGGTATGAAGTGTGCGGGCGGTAAATTCTATATAATGTATATAGCCATTTTAAAAACTTAAGGAAGATCCAATTTCAATGGCGACGATAAATATTAAATACACTTATACAGATAAATACATATGTACATAAATACGTAGAAAACATCCATGACTCATGATCAAATATTCGTGCTCAACACACAAATAACTTACCCTTACTAGAATTCGAACCCGGGACGTCAAGCTTCGTAGGCAGTGTAGTGCTGCCTACTAGGCTAAAAGGCCGTCAAAAATATAAATTCAAAAAAAAAAAACAAAATCAAAATATGTTTATTTACCAAAAGATATAACCATGCAGATACAAAAATTACAGTGATACCCACATTAGGCAACGCCTGTATCGTGGGTTTCAAGCACAATAAGAAATTATCAGGTTGATGCGGCTTTAGGATTTTGTTCCTACCACTTTAAGTACGAAATTTTAAGTTAATACATAGTTAGATTGTTATTTAAGTATACCTATATATATCAAGATATTATGTATATGTGGGTCTGTATGTGTGTGAGTGTGTGTGTGTGTATGTGTGTGTGTGTGCGTGCACGCGAGCTGAGCATGTAAGAGATATGTCACAGATTATATACTTAATAGTTCTACGATATATTCCTTATTTACACATTGACAATGTCCTCGGACATGTCATAGTTCCACGCCAAGAGAAGGTTTCGGATAAGCATTTGAGCTTCAGTGACAGTACAATGCCTTATGTCGCAAACTTTTACAATTCTATTATATATATGTGAGAAAATAGATACATTGAGAACCTTTTCGCAAAAACTGTGGTAACATGGGGTTTAGGGATTTTGTATATTCTTTTCAATGCCATGTCACGGTGTTCGGGCAATCTCCGCGTTTTTTTTTTGTGTACGTACATGGTAACACGCATTAAAAATAATCTGCGAACGCTTAAAACTACAGCTTCCCTGAAGAGTTCCGACGTGGGATATCTCCGAGGTCTACCCAAACAAACCTTTAAAACCGCCCTCTGTGCCCTCTCCAACACTATCTATTTGACGACCGCTTTAGCCTAGTTGGTAGTGACCCTGCCTACGAAGCAAGAGGTCCTGGGTTCGAATCCCGGTAAGGGCAAACATTTATGTGATGAGCATGAATATTTGTTTCTGAGTCATGGATATTTTCTATGTATTTAAGTATTTATATCTATTATATATATCGTCGTCTAGTACCCATAACACAAGCCTTTACTGAGCTTACTATGGGACTAGGTCGATTTGTGTAAGATTGTCCCCTTATATTTATTTATTTATTTATTTATTATTATGAGACTGGACTTGGCAGAGCCACCCCAAGCAAGTATACAGTAGGATAAAATCGACTGGCAGAGTGCTGCATACACAACTCTAAGCAGGTTTACTCCAGCAGCTTCCCTTAGCAGTTTCATTGTGTAAATTAGTTTGCGAACCCTGCTAGCTGTGGTGGCAATGTGATTTTTAAAATTAAGGTTTTTGTCCACTATTATTCCGAGATATCTTAGAGAGTCCGTCCTTTTTATGCTGTCACAAGAGCAGCCTGAAATTGGTGAGTGAGAAGTTACCCTGCATATCTCACTGTGTACTTTTAGAAATGAAATGGAGGTGGGAGGACGGGACGCAGCCGTTATATGAAATCCTACAAATTTAGTTTTTTCTGCATTCAGAGTTAAAAGATTTTGGTTTAACCACTTGGATAGGCTTCGAAGCCCCAAAACAGCTACGTCATGCGTCTGCTGCCAAGAATCTCCATGAAACACTATGGCTGTATCATCAGCGTAACACAAGACCTCGCTGTTCCTCATCTCCAAGGACATGATGTCGTTGATGTATGCAATGAACATCGTGGGACCCAAAATACTTCCCTGTGGTACGCCAAATGATACAGGCCAAGATGCGCTAATCATATTACCAATTCCCGTCCGCTGCCTTCTACCAACGAAGTAACTAGAGAACCAGTCTAGTGCTGTTCCACGTATTCCGAAAGCCTCAAATTTCTTAAGCAAGATAGGAACCGATACCGTGTCAAAGGCCTTGGCCAAGTCCAGGAAGACGCCAATACAACATCTACCTTCATCAAGATGAGATACTACTGTGTCTGTTAGAAGTTTTACAGCCTCCTCCGTGGACTTGCCCTGCCGGAAACCAAATTGACGATCAGACAGGAGGTGATTTCTTTCCAAAAATCGGACGAGTCTCTTATTCACAATGCGTTCAAGTAGTTTAGAATAAGCTCCTAGGAGGGAAATGGGGCGATAATTACACGGTGCGTCAGTAGGCCCTCCTTTATGTATTGGTACTATGATAGCGGTTGTCCACTCCCGCGGAAAACATCCTGATTCGAAACTGAGATTGAATATAGTCGCGAGTGGCTCCGAGATTACATCGCCGATGGCCCTCAAATTACTTACATAAATCAACTAATCATTTATTCCATATGGTTACTCGGTATCACAACTACACAATATTCTTATAAACAAATTAGTATATTGTTAGGGATATCCGCAGACATATTCGTTACGTAAATCATATCGTGTGTAGCGGCGAGTATGACGTCAACGTCCCCTGTGCCCCCACTCGGACCATGGGAGTGTCACGAACGAAATTGCCAAGCTATAGTTTTGAATTTGTGAAGACTACTTTCTTTTGATGTCACAATCGAACAACGTCCTTATTGTACGTTTTTATGAATTTAAAAATCTTAAAATAGTAGCCATAAATAAAAGAATACCTTCCGAATATTTTGGAAAATAGTACATTACTGCAGAGGCCGTGAAGTAAGGGATTGCTGGACGAGCTTGGGGTAGACGGCCGAATCATAGACGAGGCCGGGAGGATTGTAGACGGGAGGATTGTATAGTGCTTTTCGCAAACGATGTAAGGAAATATTAAAATAAAAATAAATACAAGTAATCAAGATTAAGAAAAGGGGGTCCGATGGTCGCGCGGCTTGCCTCCTGGCGCAAAGGTTATCCGTCGCCATCCAACGTGGTAACGCTGCGAGTGTGATGGGCACCTTCGCGCCCGGACCAACTCGCGGGGGCTTGTTTGAATTGTGAATTTGAATTATTTTGTATTTATCGACTATTTTGTTGAATAAAAGAATAAATAATTTTGAATAAAGTAATCAATTAAATAATAGTATGTTGAAATTACAATCGGAACGAAAATTCAGAAAACAATTGTGTAATTTGCCGCCTTTTTTATATTTTAAAAATGCAATTTCAACAAGCCGTTCGAGCTCCATGTTTAACCGCACATAAGTATAGTACCATAGATTTTGTTTTTTTTTATATCGCAAGTATGCTTACAGAGTGTAGTGTTGGTTGGCAGTATGTAATTTTTCCTTTGTCAGTTTAATATTACTAAGCAAATTGAAAAAGTTAGAGATACGAATGATAGTAATGTAAGGAGCCATAAACAAGAAACTTCTTGTCTTCATTTCGTGATATTAACGCATACATTTCCGAGCATGTTTGAGAAAAACTAATTATTTGTACTGTTGTCAAATACCCTAGATGTTGTATGGAGTAGACGCGTGCGGAATCTGCGTAGCGGAATTCGGTCGCGGAATTCTGCGACCCCTTTCCAGGCCGGCAGTTGAAAATTGACAATCGAATGTCAGTCTTATTCACTGTCATTAAAATACATGTTTGACAGGCTGCATGTGGTCAATACAATGCCTCTGCCTGGAAAAGGGGTGAATATCCAGTAAAGACTTACGAAGACGAGATGCGGTTTCAGATACAGAGTGTACCAAAAATGGTATGGTGTTCTGATAAGAAAAAAATATGTTTCTTTTTAACGCGTTTTTTTAAAGCATTGTATGGAGCAGGTCGCTCCAGTCCGCCAACGCTCCATAAAAATGTAAAACAAAATTGCGTAATTTTCATTTCTATAACGTTTTTCTTATCAGAACACGATACCTGTTATGCCCTAGATCGGTCCACACCCCATTTTTGGTACACCCTGTATGTGGGTCGTTCTCCAATCGTTCCATTTAATAAGTAACTATAGCGGAAACAGTCCAACTGCTCGCAATTTTCGACTGTTGGGCTGAGCTGGAGCGAGGCCAGGGACACGCTCAGGAAACTCGAGCTTATGAAGGCCTCGGGGGTGCCCTAGGACAACAACAATGTCGGAAAACAAATCATCATCCTCCTAGCGTTATTCCCGGTAGTGCCCCTAAACGAGCCCGGGGTCCGCTTTGACACCTAATCCCAAGATTTAGCATAGGCACTAGTTTTACGAAAGCGACTGCCATCTGACCTTCCAACCCAGAGGGAAAACTAGACCTTATTGGGATTAGACCGGTTTCCTTCCACGGAAAAGCTAACCGTAAATATTCCGTGCATAAGTTCCGAAAAACTCATTGGTACGAGCCGGGATTCGAACCCACGACCGCCGCTTGACAGCCGCATGCCTAAACCACTAGGCTGCCGTAGCTCCGGAAACCGAATACTGACTGTATTTTAATTTGGGAACGACTTAACCCTTCATATGTCTTAGCACTGATCAGTGCTATACAAAATTAACTCTATGACAGTAACGTAAATGTATAACCCTTCAGCAATGACAGCGTCAAAGAATGGTAAAGATTGTCAATCCTGTCAAATAGGGGTGTAGACAAATAAAATAACCAATAATGTTGTTTCCCGAAAAAGGCTTGAAAATATTTACCCCAGGAAAATTACGTTTTTTTCAAACATCAATTTATAACAGCGTTTTTTTTGTTTGTTTAGTTTTCAAATGTTATTCTAAGATGCCTTATCCAAGAATCCACCAAAATTTCCATCGGGAAGTAAATATATAAAAATAAATGACACATCCATTATGTTTTTTGTGTGATTTATTTATTATTCTTGAGAGCTCCTGTAAATTAACCAAAACAAAAAATAAAATATCTATTAATATTTTTCCTCTTTTTTCAGGAATTGGTTAAATATCGATTTTTTTGATCACTAATATTTTGGTGGATTTAGAGTCTACGTAATAACTAAAATTATAATATATCAGTTACACACAAAAAAGCTGCTGTTATGAATTATTTCCAAATTTCCATTTTTTCCATACTAATGAAAATAAAGTGCTTGGACTAATTGTCACACGAAGTAAAAAGTAAAGCAGGGGAATAAATAATCACAAAATATACCAGAATATACCCCACCTGTCCTTTTGCGCAAAACGCACCTTCATATGAACTGTCATTTACGTGACGTCACACACTGTTTGCGTTTTCTCTCGCTAACAAGTAATATTAAAACCGTTGTACAGGTCGATTCACGAAAGCTGGCACGAATGAATTGAACGAGTGAATGATAATGTCTATGTGTGCATCACATAATTATTAAATACAGGTTGATGCAAAAAGTGATTATGATAATTGTGTTATAGAGAATGCTATGCTCTTTTTTTTTTAATTTACTATTTGAAGAAGCCATCACCTTTCGATTCTTGACACTAAACATAAGCCAGAAAAATATACATACGTCTTATTTACAAAGGACTTTAATAGGTAATAATTACTAAAACGATTAACATGATACTTGGTGGAGACGATAATAATAATATAATTTATTATTTCTTGAATAACTAACATGTATTAGGTACATGTTTACAAAATATTAGGAGGCCCCTGTATAAGAACGGCACTGACAGTTGCCACTCACAGTGACAAGTGACATTCATCATCATCATGATCAGCCTATATACGTCCCACTGCTGGGCACAGGCCTCCTCTCATGTATGAGAGGGAACGGGCAGTAGTCCCCACGCTGGCCCAGTGCGGATTGGGGACTTCACATACACCTTTGAATTTCTTCGCAGATGTATGCAGGTTTCCTCACGATGTTTTTCCTTCACCGAAAAGCTGACGGTAAATATGAAATCATATTCCGTACATAAGTTCCGAAAAACTCATTGGTACGAGCCGGATTCGAACCCACGACCGCCGTTTGACAGCCGCATGCCTGAACCACTGGCCTACAAGTGGACAAGTGACATTACTTTCGGTCAATTAATTCATGCCAGCTCTCGTGAAACGACTTGTACCTTCGTAACTCTTTGAGATATCTGAATAGGATTTTCGTCACTAAGCACATTTTTTCGCCATCTATCTTTTGGAGTAATAATACATTTCGAGTCTACACCCGTTTTGTATAGGAATACACAGAACATTTTTGCGAGAAGGGTCCTGTAGAGTTCCCATCCCATCAAAAACATAAATGTGAAAGGCTGCCAAGTTCGATACTATGGGAATGCTTCGCCTATAAAAGAAGTGAGATCTGAATAAGTACCAAGTTCCATAAAAATACCTCAAATCATAAATAGTTATAGGAATGCACACTGGATTTCCAGCAATTTTTAAGGTACATTTTGAATAAGTATCACGTTACATAGAAATACAATACATACAAGGCAAGTTTTTCACACACCACACACCTTTTCAATGCAATGAATCGACACCTTTGGACTGCAATGTATCAAGTATATAATTTTCTATTAAAACTTGCCAAGTTACATCATTAAAAAGTACTGAAAATAATAAATGTTATCAGGAAACTGCTAAAAAAAAACCGGTGTCCGTTTCTCTGACTATTATTATTTTAGGTATTTCTATGTAACGTGATACTTATTCAAAATGTACCTTAAAAACTGCTGGAAATCAAGTGTGCATTCCTATAACTATTTATGATTTGAGGTATTTTTATGGAACTTGGTACTTATTCAGATCTCACTTCTTTTATAGGCGAAGCATTCCCATAGTATCGAACTTGGCAGCCTTTCACATTTATGTTTTTGATGGGATTTCATTTATTTTTGTTAGGTGTAGGTTCTTTATAATTTTTTTAACACTTTTGCTTTAGGAAATGTCTCATTCCACTTAGGTATGTACTTTATACTATACCCTTTATACTAAGCGTCTAATTCTTTTTTCTACGCTTGCGTGGCACTGTCTGGATCCCTTTATTGGAAATAGAACAGTTTTATTGTTCTTGTCTTTAAGACAAACATGTACTGTCTTAAATTGGTATGTATCTAAATTTAAATAAGTCTTATCTCAATTCCACTCCATACCTACTTATAGTAGAACAAAATTACACATTCGTTGTTTTCGAAACTGACTCACTCTTGCACGTTTTCAGATTTTTACTTTATTTCGACTTAAAGACAAACCTTCGAGCCAAATTTCATTTCGGTACGACCATTGGAAGATAGACCAATTTAGTTCATTATGACTTCATAGTAGAACAAAGTTACACCTTCGCTATTTTTAAAACTGACTCACACTTGGCCGTTTTCAGATTTTTCCCTTTACTTTGACCTTAAGACCTATCTCCATGCCAAATTTCAAGTCAGTACGACCATTGGAAGTGGTCTAGGTTTTTGATGAGTGAGTCAGTGAGTCAGTGAGTGTATAGTAAAAATAGCGATTTTCTGACGTCAATATCTCAAGAACTGCTATAGGTAGAATAATGAAATTTTGTATTCTAGACAATTAAAGGGATGTCAACAGATACTCGAAATTTCATATGCGTAGATAAAATATGTTTTGAGTTATAGGGTGGTCGAAATTGGCCCGAAATGGTTCGTGTAATATAACCCACGGCCGGTGTGTCGCTTTTTTTGCTCGAACTTGGCGGACACACTGCCGTGTGTCTAGATCCCTAGATTTACGGTACATCCCTATCTATGTATGTGTCACTTTGACAGCTAGATGAGAATCGGCCACCGAGCCTGTGTTATGATTAATTTGGACATTAAATCTGTATTGAAAGTTTAAAGTGAGAAAACTGAGAAATATCAATAAATGAGAATAGTTCGGACAAGAAAGTTTAATTGAGAAACCGCACAGGTCCTAAATTAGAACGCGACTGTGCAATAAATTTTTTTGGAGGAAACAAAACATAATTCGCTCACAAATGAAATGATCCTAGGATAAGTGGTTCACATGTAGATCTTCCTCAGGTGCTGCGCCGCGGTTATAGCGTTGCACTGCGGACATATCTTCTTAGCTTTGAGCGATTCTAGCCAGCACACCTAGAACATTCAACATATATATTGAGCTATTGATGACTCTAAATACAAATCTGTCCTAAAACAGGCACTTATTTCAAAAGTATGTTATAAGATAAACGATTATCTCTTAATATACTTTTACAGTACATATGGTGCTACTTTTCCGCACTAGTGCGGAAAAGAGCACTTTCCGTGCGTATGTCAAAACTTTTAAGAGCCATATGTACAGTAAAACGTTGGACGATACACGTGCGAATTTCCTATTTTCGGCACTTGTATCGTAAATAACTATTACGTCACACCTGGCCATAATGCGAGTTTTACTGCACGTCGCACGTACGGGAAAACTAGCATTGTGGCCAGGTGAAGACGTAAAATTTTGTACGCAACACGGGCGGTGAATTCGTAAATGCCCCAGAGCGCATATTTATGGCCCTCACCTTCGGTTCGGGCCAAAAACACCTGCGATCTGGGGCATTTACGAATTCACCGCCCTTGTTCCGTAATGTACTATTACAGTAAAGCCTGACAAGTTCCTATTTAGCCCTGATATAGTGTCGCTGTGTACGAGGCGAGGGCTAAATAGGAACTTGTCAGGCTTTACATATGGAGCTACTTTCCCGCACTAGTGCGGAAAACAGCACTTTTCGTGCATATGTCGAAACTTTAAAGACCCATATGTACAGTAAAACGTTGTACGATTGTTGCGGATTTCCTATTTTCGGCACTTGTATCGTAAATAACTATTTTATACTCGCCGATGTTTGACTTAAGGCTTCGTACATCAAACTAAATTCACATACTTTTTACCGCTCAACATTTTACAACTGTGTAGACTACTAAAATAAATTCGACCAATCACATGGCGCCTTTATTGAATTAAAATGAATTAGACCAACAGGACGCCGTCATGAGAAAGTCGAACTTAAAAGACATCAACGTACAAAAAAGAAAAATCCTTCGTTTCAGCAGGGCTTAGATTTTTAATAGATACCAAGTGTTCAGTACTAAAACTAGTACTGCTAACATAAGCTGCGCTCGCGCAGGCCGCGCCATCAGGCGTATTCTTCATGTATTAAATGATCCTTATAATACCGAACTAGTGTGCTAGATGTCGTTACTATTGTATGAAAATCGTAACGCCATCTAACCGATAATTAGCGAATCATTTACTTTATCAATTGGCTGTAGGCAGCTATCGGTATAAACCAGGAAGGAATGTAATTAGTTCACGGTAGTAACGATAGATGGCAATTAAGTCAATTAACTGTCGCAAGATAATTAGTTTATAAGACAAAATGTACGAGGGCTCGCTCTCTTCTTCACCTGAAACTCGACCGACACCCTGTACCTAGTATTAATAAAACCAAGTATTAGTAACAAGTCTTTCTCTCCGCCTATGGTCTCCACCTTAACACCAAGTTTGTTTAATTAGTTCAGTTGACTAGTTGAAAAAGTATTGTTTACAATAGTTATATAACTAGCTTTTTAAGTCTCGTACCTTAATTAGGTCACGAAGCTGGTACTCGACTGAAAAAGCATACGATTGCATAATAGTTAATTACGATACCAGTGCCGAAAATAGGAAATTCGCAACGAGTGGTGATAAATTAAAACACGATCGCAGGAAGTGTTTTAAATCGACACGAGTTGCGAATTACCTATTCGCACATGTATCGTTCAACGTTTTACTGTACATGTGAATATTTAAAGTTTTGACATATGCACGGAAAGTGCACTTTTCCGCACTAATGCGGGAAAGTAGCACCATATGTACTGTAAAATACTATTAAAGCTATGGTAGCATTATGTGCTATAGCTTTACGAAAGCGACTGCCACCTGACCTTCCAACTCGAGGGAAAAGTAGACCTTATTGGGATTAGACCGGTTTTTAACCCCCGACGCAAAAAGAGGGGTGTTATAAGTTTAATGTGTCTGTGTGTCTGTGTATCTGTCTGTGGTAGCGTAGCTCCCTAACGGATGGACCGATTTGAATGCGGTTTTTTTTGTGTCAGATAATTTTATCCCGAGTGTTCTTAGCCATGTTTCATCACAATCGGTTTAGCCGTTTTTGAGATATTGGACTTTGAAATTAAAATGTCGGGGGTTTTTTAACTTTTCTAACTTGTAGTTATCTCACGATGTTTTCCTTCACCCAAAAGACGCCGACTTTCAATGTCGAGGTCGTGGGTTCGAATCCCGGCTCACACAGTCAGCATCATAGGTAGCTACGCAAACGAAGACGTCAAAAAAACAAACAAACACAAGTATTATGAGATAAGTTCGATATATAAAACAACAGGCGGTACATAACTGTAAGTTAATATTAAGATTAATTACAGTCACAATGCCTCTGGCCACATGTGTATTGTGACGAGTTGTTAGTTTAATTAGTTAGGTAGTTATTAAAATAAACAAAAAGTCTAATATTCAGAGCAATGACGCTTAGTTGCAGTTTCCAAGAGGCAACCGAATGGCTCGCGGTAGTTGAACTCCGGAGTTTTGACCGCCCTGTGCAACTCGAACTGAGCCAACTTGGACTGGGCCGGAAATATGTATAATATGAATGTTCTTCAATTACGTAAATTGACATAAAATAAACCACAGTGTTGCTCTGTAAACAAAGTTTTATTCAATCAGTAAGGAATTTATTCCCGAGTTACATTATAAGTACATACTAACAACTAAAATCTCACCTGTAAACAAAGAAACGACATTTAAAGTTTATTTCTCATTTCGTCAATCTTTTAACAACTATTATTCTAAATTATAATATTTGTAATCCAATGATATTTTACATCTTATTTATTTTACCTCGTGACAACATGTCAGTATTGACAGCACTCGCATAGTGTCGGGTAGCGCGCCTTTTTGGAGCAAAAAGGTTATATCAAACAATATTATTTATTGTTTACATCTCCCCCCCGATGAGGAGAAAATTTTACCATAAAATTTTCGCTCCGTTACAGATGCATTCTTTACCGATTCTTCGTTTAATTTAAGTACTGGAATAAGCTTGGTAATATGAAACAGGTTCGACTCTTTCTTCTTATGCCCAGTATCTACCCTGTATATAGAATTAGAAATTTTCTCCACAATTTCATAAGGTCCAATTCTCAGCTCATCTAATTTCTTCCTGTTCAGCTTATTTCCATTTTCTACATATACCATGTCTCCTACAGTAAATTCAAAGTATTTTCTGTTTTTATCAAATAATGCTTTGTTGTATTTATGAGATCTCATAGTGTTCTCCACTGCTGTGGTTTTATCTGTAATCCAATTACTATGGGGCTTGTTCTGTTTCAATTCCTTCGGTATGATGGGGACATCTGTCCCATTCAGAAGACAGGTTGGTGAAAAACCGGTGACTGTGATTAATTTCATTGTATTTCTTTACACATTCATGCGCTATTGTTGTCCAGGTTTTCTTCTTTTCTGTTTCATTGATTTTACATCTGATCTTGTTCGCCAAAGTCTGATTAAGCCGTTCGTTTAAACCATTTGAGAAAGGTGCGTTTACCGCTGTAAACACTATAGGTATACTTTTCTCATATAGAAATTTCTTAAAATCTCTTGAATTGATTCCCAGGTATTGATCAGTGAGAATCATACCAATGGCCTCCGTTTCAGATACGTTCATGACTAGTTTAATGAAGTCATCAGCGCTTTGAGTTTTTGATGTTTGAATAAACGCGTATCTTGAAAAGTGGTCCACTAAATGATGCAAATATCTTTTTGTTGAGCGAGAACCTCCAAAACCTCCGATTGTGTCTATAGACGTTATTTCAAAAGGCTTTGTTGCTGGGCCTAGGTGGGACATAAGTCCATATTTACCCTTTCCCCTCGACTTATTTTTAATACAAATTTCACATGTACAAATTTTATGTATGTTTTTAGTCAAATTTTTGGCTGTATAAAATGGACTAATATTTTTCTGCATTTGTCCAATTCCAATATGACATAGGTCTTTGTGTACAGTTTTTAAGAGTTTTATGCTGAATTCTTCTGACAGAATTATTTTTTCATTAGTCTTGACCTTTTTTAAGTATACATTATGCATTTAAATTAGTTTCTCTTTTTCTCTTTTTATCATTTCATTTCATTTTCATTCTGATCTCTTATAATTTCTTCCAGTTTTACTAAGTTCACAACCTTTAATTGTTCATCTGTATTTTCGTCACATTCCAAAACTGGGTTTCTGCTTAGGCAGTCCGCTTCTAAATTAAGTTTTCCGGGAGCATATTTTATTTTAAAATCATATTGTGATAGATAATATGTTAAATCACCCAGCTCTTCATCCGTTCTGGACTTCAGGTTCATGTTTTCCAGGGGTTTGTGGTCAGAATATACTGTAAATGACTTACCAATCAGCCAGTATTGCCAATATCTTACCGCTTCCTTGATAGCTAAACATTCCAAGTATATTGCTTTTTTCCTCTTTTGAGCTACATTCAGTTTCTTTGAAAAATAAGCTACAGGTTTCTCTTTTGCATCAGGCTGTGTCAGGGACCCGCCCGGTATCCCCTTCGAGGGTTTTTGAAAGGGTTTTTCGGAATGCTTTGCTTACCAAAGCCGATGCTCATCAAAACCCAGTCATTTGGCTATTAAAGCGCTCCAATACGGTATCCCCTTCAAAGGGTTTTTGAAAGGGTTTGCTTACCAAAGCCGATGCTCCTCAATACCCATTCATTTGGCTTTTAAAGCACAATGAATGGGTAATCAACACGAGGAAGCGCTTCAACCCTTTAAAAAGCGCTTAAAAAAGCCTTTCGAAAGGGTTTTTCTATCAGTAGCGGTAGCGCCCCGTAAGGGAAACCCCTTCATACGGCTAAGTTAAATGAATGAGTTTTCAATCAATAAAGGACAGCAAGTGATTTGGGCTATTAAACGAACGACTAACCCGTTCAACGGCTTTTTTCTGGGAAGGGGTGGGCGGGTCCCTGGGCTGTGTCTGCTTTAAGATGGCTCCAATACCTTCTAAAGAAGCATCAGTATAAATATTTATTGGTAGGTCCTGATCAAATATTTCCAAAACCGGCTGAGAACATAGCATGTTTTTTATCATTTCAAATGCTCTTTGACATTGATCAGACCATTCAAACTTTTGATTTTTCCTGAGTAAGTTATGCAATGGATCTAGCATTATTGCACTCTTTGGTATGTACTCATGGTAAAAAAATATTTTCCCCAAGAATTGTCTTATATTTTTCTGCGTCCTTGGTACAGGGAATTCCTTTATTGATATCAAGTTATCTTTTACAGGTTTAATAGAATTATTCTGAATTATATGACCTCGATACTTAACTAAGATGCAAATGTGCACTTTGTAAATTTTAGTCGAAAACCTTCCATTTTGATTGCTTCTAGGAATTGTATCAAATGATCTAAGTGTTCTGTAAAAGTTTTAGAAAATATGAGTATATCATCAATGTAATTAACTGCAAAGTTTGCGAGTTTATACTTTCTCAATATGTTGCTCAAAATCCTCTGAAAGATGGCTGGCGATGTTTTTAATCCAAATGGGAGGCAGGTCCACTGAAAATGGCCCTCCTGCGTCACAAATCCGGTTTTTTTCCTGTCCTCGATCCGTAGAGGGATGGACCAAAATGCTGAGTTAATATCCAAAGTTGAAAAAAACTTGCAGTTCCTTGTCTTAGCATCAAGTCTTCAATCAATGGGAACGGTTGGGCTTGGGGTACCACTATTTTATTCAAGTCCCTAAAGTCTATACACAATCTGGATCTTTCGTTTTCTTCTTTTTAAATGCGAGGCGCAGCAAAAGGACTGTAGGATTCTTCTATCAATTTACTATCTAATAATTTTGCTACCTGTTCCTCTATCTCCTTTTTGTCTTCTACAGTACATCTGTATGGTCTCTTACTGCAGTATTTGTCTACTAGTAAGTCTATCCGTGCCTCATATCCATTGACTGTGCCAATATCATATTTATGTTTCGCAAATACTGATCTGTATTTGTCAACCAACGCATTTATTTCGGATCTTTGCTCCTCATTTAAATGATCTACTTTAATTTCAAAGTCTCTTTCCTTTACATTTTCATTAAAATTTACTTTACATTCTTTCATAGCATTTTTATTCTCAATATCTTTTTTTAATTCATTGTCTGTGGTTTCGTTTAAGGAAACCTCCACATTCCTTTCGATTTTATCTTCTTCACGATGTTTCTGAGCTATATCCAACTTTTCATTCTGGATTAATCTGAATGTTTTAATCAAATCAAGCTCAATCAAGAAGTCGTATTTAAAGTTTTGTTCATCAATTATGTAAACATCAACTTTTTCTTCCAATTCAAAGATTTTTATTTTCAAGTTCGTCAAACCATTTGCCTTTTTAACACCATTAATTGTTACTAAATCCGCTTTGTTCAAACTGTTTCCTTTTCCTTTCAGTTTCAGTAACTTTGAATTAATAAGAGAAACATTTGAGCCTGAATCATAAACTCCATTTATTTCCAATTTATCATTCACTACTAGTTTGACATTTATATGGTGTTACTAATCGTTTTTTTGAACAGTTTCATTTAATTCAGCTTCGATTACCGAATTATTGACATGCTTGATGAAATTTTTATTCATTTTATCATCTTCCTTTGTTTTAAACCAGCATGTGGCTTCGGGGTGGTAACGATTACCTTTATTTAATTTTTCGCAAATTTTGCAAGGCATTGGATCTTCATTTTTAGTACTTCTTCTGAAACCTCCGTACGACCTTTTCACCATGTAACTTTTTTTGTTGACCATGTGTTCATGCTTGCTTACTTCGTTAAACAAATCTATAGTATCTTTCATTGCTTCACGGTCTATTTTATTCAGTATGAATTCCGGTAAACCAGCTGCAATTAGATCCACCAACGTACCTGCATCTATTGATCTCCTCATGTCCAGCAACAGCTTTTCTTTTTTTATCGCATAATCCAATAACGAACCATCCTTATATTTAAATAGTAAGGCATACGTTACTGTATTCCAAACCCTTATTTGCAAATGACTCACAAAATTTATTTTTCCATTCACACCATTCAGAGTCCATTGTTAATTTTATGATCATAGAACTGTACCAATATGCACAACTTTTGTCCATAAACAGTCGCAGAATTTCAATCTTATTTTCATCAGCAACATGAAATCGTGCACATTCTTTCTCAAAGAAATCCATCCACTGAGCCGCGTTTGAGTGTTTGCTGGTAAATTTCTCTATTACAAATTTCTCCGCAACACTCTTCAGGTTCTGTTGTTTACTCTCTTGGGTGTTCACTACTAACTTTTCCAACAGTTTTTGCATTGAATCTGTCTCTATTTTAGACGCAGTAGTGGGTAAAGTGGGTTGTTCTGGGCTCACTTCTTCAAGATATCGATCACAAAACTGTATGTTGCCTTCCTCGTCAATGTAATTTTTTTCAAGTTCTCCGGTCATTGTGATCCAAACTCGTCTCACCTGGTGCCTTTTAGATACCTAAGCTGTTCTTTACTTTAGTATAGACAGCTGTTTTCATAATTTCCTTATGGTGACCGACTGATTGTAGTTCTTCTGGTATTGCATAGACTTTGTTGTCACTTGTAGATATTGAGGTTATGCAGCAGACATTTGTTTTACCATCATTTCCAGGCAATATCGTAAATTCAAAGCGAAGTTTCTCCATTTTCTGGCGATGTCCGTAACAAAAAATGTCGTTTTATGATATGAATGTTCTTCAATTACGTAAATTGACATAAAATAAACCACAGCGTTGCTCTGTAAACAGAGTTTTATTCAACCAGTAAGGAATTTATTCCCGAGTTACATTATAAGTACATACTAACAACTAAAATCTCACCTGTAAACAAAGAAACGACATTTAAAAACGACATTTTTAAATTATAATATTTGTAATCCAATGATATTTTACATCTTATTTATTTTACCTCGTGACAACATGTATGTATTGACAGCACTCGCAGTGTCGGGTAGCGCGCCTCTTTGGAGCAAAAAGGTTATATCAAACAATATTATTTATTGTTTACATATGTATGAAAAAGTTTATTTTTGCCGCGAGACAGTCGATTGATACAGCGGTTGCCTGAAAGTGCGTACGCAGTTTATACGATGAAATGCTGTTCTAATTTCCGCCTCAGTCCAAGTTGGCTCAGTTCGAGTTGGCTCAGTTCGGGTGGCACAGGGCGGTTCCACAACACTTAGGGAGCTCAAATACCGCGAGCCATCAGGTTGCCTCTAGGACACAGAAAATGCTGTTCCAATTTCCGCCTCAGTCCAAGTTGGCTCAGTTCGAGTTGGCTCAGTTCTGGTGGCACAGGGCGGTTCCACAACACTTCGGGAGCTCAAATACCGCGAGCCATCCGGTTGCCTCTAGGACACAGAAAATACGCGTCATTACTTTAACTAGTAGGGAAATGGACATACCTCGCAGTAGACATGCCAGCATTGTATGGACACGGCGGGAGAGCTGTACGCCCCCAGGCAAATCAGACATTTGGCCTGCAAACAAGTACGTACTACATATTTAGTATATAATTTACAAAAAAACAAAGTTTTAACCGACTTCCATTTAGTACTCCGCCAAGCCACGAGAACATTTCCACATTTATTTTCCAATTTACTACATGAACTGTTTTCCGAGAGCAAATGCGTTGGCTATTAGAGAAAAAAACCCAATCGCTGTATGTGGGCCGATAACATTTGAGGACTTCCGTCGATTCCACAAGCATCACCTTTGCCACTTCATTAGTTGCTATTTCAACAGAATCTTATCAGAATCTGTGATATATTTTTGTACTTTTAGTACGTAATTGAGGAATTCGATATGTCATCTGGGGTCTTCATCATCAATTCCACTCCACTAAATTTATGATTTCCGGGTGTAAATACACGAGTTATAATAGAAAATACCAAAATCACTACACGCGTGCCTAATAAAATTGAGGAGTTCCCTCAATTCCTCATGGATCCTATCACCCAACTGAGTTTTTGAAAAAATTTGACCTATACTTTCGAACAAAAAAAAATTTACGAATCGGCTCATCAATGACGGAGTTCTGAGGTAACAAACATTAAAAAAAATACAACCGAATTGAGAACCTCCTCCTTTTTTTGCAGGCGGTTAAAAACAAAGTCGCTTCGCGCTGTCTGTCCCTATGTAAGTATGCTTAGATCTTTAAAACTACGCAACGGATTTTGATGCGGTTTTTTTGAAGTGGATACTTCTTTGGTCGCGTTCTTGTATAGGGGTACAGTTCAAAATGTAACACATGACTTCCGGACAGGGACCCGCCCGGTATCCCCTTCGAGGGTTTTTGAAAGGGTTTTTAGTAATGCTTTGCTTACCAAAGCCGATGCTCCTCAAAACCCATTCATTTGGATATTAAAGCGCTCCAATACGGTATCCCCTTCAAAGGGTTTTTGAAAGGGTTTGCTTACCAAAGCCGATGCTCCTCAATACCCATTCATTTGGCTTTTAAAGCACAATGAATGGGTATTCAACACGAGGAAGCGCTTCAACCCTTTAAAAAGCGCTTAAAAAAGCCTTTCGATCGGTTTTTCTATCAGTAGCGGTAGTGCCCTGTAAGGGAAACCCCTTCATACGGCTAAGTTAAATGAATGAATTTTCAATTAATAAAGGACAGCAACTGATTTGAGCTATTAAACGAACGACTTACCCATTCAAAGGCTTTTTTCTGGGAAGGGGTGGGCGGGTCCCTGCTTCCGGAATAACTTTTTGTAGAGAAGCCTAATCTGATTTCAAATAATTGTTTTTTACATGTTTTAATCCTACTTTATTTGCCATTAGTTGTTAATCACAAAATGTTATTTAGTTTATGTGGCGGACATGAAAATAATGCTGAAATAACCGCCATTTTCAATGTATCGCGAGTCAAATGAGCTACGTCAGTCAATGTTGCCATATATACCGATTTATCTTATCTGTACTTATACATTAAACTTGGTTCACGTGTTATTACAACGAATTATCGATGATAAAAACCACCTTTAAATTAAATAGGTAGGTGCCGACAGAGGTCACTTTACTTATTTACGATTTTTAAGTAGTTTGCTCAGTACGGAACCCTTGGTACGCGAGTCAAGACTCACACTTGGCCAATTTTTTTATTAGGATTCCATAGCCAACAAAGAAGTATCCACTTAAACTTAATTAACGGTCGTATCTCCGACACAACCCGCTTCTTTTTTAATAAATAGATAGAGGGATTCGAGAGGAAGGTTTATATGTATAGTATGGTACCCGTGCGAAGCTGGGGCGGGTCGTAACTAATATTATAAAGAGGAAAGATTTGACTGCTTGTTTGTATTCAATAGGCTCCGAAACTACTGGACCGCTTTAAAAAATTCTAACCGTTAGAAGCCGACATTATCCCTGATGAACATAGGCTACTTTTTACCGCGGGAAAATGCTTCATTCCTACGGGAAAACGGAAAACTAACCGTGCGAAGCCAGGCCGGGCAGATAGTTTGCTATACCGGGTGGAAAGTGACGACGATCCTTTCCGCAAAGGGGGGTTTAGTTTATGTGACGGAGAATCGATTCGTAATGTTTAGATTTTTGTTACGAACAATTAGTAAAAATATTAAAATTAATAAATGGTTTTCTTAGTGACAACCCTACTATTGCTACGTACTAATAATTGTATTAAACGTATTGATAAAGGTCACTGACCCTTGTGTTATTGTTAAAATGTACTGAACCCAATGAGGGTTGTCACTTGCAGTTTTTTGCATTAAATGTTAACTGCCTATAACTTCAAAACGCTTACGAATATGAGCCTAGTTTTTTAGAGGAAATACAGTACTCAACCTAAACAATCCCCCTTTTGCGGAAAGGATCGTCGTGCCTTTCCACCCGGTATAAACAAACTTTAAACCGATTTCAATTTAGTGCTCCGCGAAGCCATCTATTCCACAATTCTTTTCCAACTTACGATATGAATTTCAGAGAGCAAATGTGTTCATTATTAGAGAAAAGAATCAAAATTGTACAAATCAGCTCATAAATGACGGAGTAAAAAAATACGGCCGAATTGAGAACCTCCTCCTTTTTTTCGAAGAAGGTTAAAAAAGGAACTATGTGTTTTAATATATTTGACACCTGCCTGTCAAGCTCGCGAGTATTCGCTGTCATTCCGTCAAAAGGATGTACAAGTCCTCTAGCCCCTATTTCACCAACTTGACAATCATCACCTGACACTGACAATTCGCCATCCATTGCTTGTTCGAAAAGTTAAGGGGTTGCTATATAGTTTACTTGTGGAATCAGCAATGTACGGAGACTTGTCGTTGTCAGGTGACAATTGTCGAGTTGGGGAAATAGGGGCCAGAGGACCGATTTTTGACTTTCGAGCGCTCGAAAATCAAACAAAAGTAAATACTACCGACGTACACGACCGTAATTCTACCGACAGAATTAATGAGAGTGGTCAATACCACTCGTTTTTAAATTTTCTATCGCTATTTCAAAATAGCATTTCATAATTTTTGACAGTTTTCGAGTGAAAGAGTCGAGCGCTCGAAACTCAAAAATCGGTCCCCTGAACTTAGTCAAGGTAAATTTACCTATCTGTTATTGATCTATTAAATCATCTATCTACGGTGCCGAATGACAGTAAATCCTTGTGAGCTGTCAAGTATATGAAAACACACCTATTATTTATATCGACTGTTGTTAACCACCATATTTTTTACAGAATGTGAGTACTTACTTCTGAAGCGCTGTTCTGTTTGCCCTCCATTTCTTTTATTCTAGCTTTCAGGGCTTGTATTCGCGTCTGCAAAAAACAAAGCGTTATTTTATTAAACCATCCTTCTAAAGTTATATCCATAATAATATTATAAATGGGAAAGTGCATGTGTGTGTGTGTGTTTGTTTGTTAAATTGCCTACCGCGCCAAAGGTCATTGCGGATTGGTCTATTTTTAACCCCCGACGCAAAAAGAGGGGTGTTACAAGTTTAACGTTTCTGTGTCTGTGTATATGTCCGTGGTAGCGTAGCTCGCTAACGGATGGACCGATTTGAATGCGGTTTTTTTGTGTCATAGATAATTTTATCGCGAGTGTTCTTAGCCATGTTTCATCAAAATCGGTTTAGCCGTTTTTGAGATATTAGACTTTGAAATGAAAATGTGGGGGGTTTTTCAACTTTTCTAAGTAAAAAAATTTTAAATTTCTAAATTGAAAAGCTTCTTGTTAGCCAGATGCTGTTATGGTGTTCAAGAGATTTTTATATGATTGTAAATTATTTTTTGTTATATATCGCACTGACATGTCAAAATGTATTATCTCTTTTTGTAATTTAATTTGTAATTATTTTTAATTAATTGTAATGTCTACTTTATTACATTATTTATAACCTATTTCAAATACAATGTACAATGTTTATGAATAAAGAATTGAATTGAATTGTCCGTCTCTCACGGCAAAACGGAGCGACGAATTGACGTGATTATTTAAGTCAAGATAGTTGAAGGATTCATTCAGTGACATAGGACAGTTTTTATCCCCGAAATCATCCCCTAAGGAAGTGAAATGGGGGGGTAAAAGTTTCTATGGAGCTGCGATATAAACGAGTTCCACGCGGACGGAGTCGCGGGCAGAAGCTAGTTAGTTTATATTTAAGAATGGTTGGCACACTTTGGGGGCCCTATGGCCTGCAATGGACGTCTTTCGGCTGATAAGATGATGATTGATTTTTGGCCGTATACGTTTCACCGAATCCTGGATTAACGATTGAGATGTCAAATCGATTTGTCTGAACTTGTGCACAGAGAGTGCAGGACAGGTTTTAACGTTAAGGTGGTTCGATTTCCATACAAAACGTCTTTCGACTTTCGCTGGCTAACTGCGTGATATTTAAAAAAACGTATGTAACAAGCTTTCATAAATTGGCTTCTTAGAATAAACTTATAAAACTAGTTATTCCAGAAATTAGTTAATTCTGCTTCATCAGTTGCATTGTGTGAAATGAAGAAAAAATATAATAGTTCAAGTATCATTATCATCTTATCGCGTTTATACGCGGTGTTGCGGCACGCTGTTTAAAAAAAATGCCTCTATTTTCTCGGCT
Source organism: Epinotia demarniana (assembly GCA_945867215.1). Taxonomy (NCBI): domain Eukaryota; kingdom Metazoa; phylum Arthropoda; class Insecta; order Lepidoptera; family Tortricidae; genus Epinotia; species Epinotia demarniana. Next base: position 12,250,438 of record OX244284.1, read on the forward strand.
TATCTTTCACTGGACAGACTATCAATATGGGTTTAGCCTTCTTTTACTGACAAACTTTTCATCGAATGAATGTTTCCGTTTTTTTTATTTCAATGAAAACATTTTATTCAGAAACAGTTAACTTTTCAGAATTGTTATAAAACAAACCTAACCTAATGGATTCCACACTTACCTTTTAGCTTTACCTAAAAAGTTTATGGTTTTTGAGAAAAAAAAAGTTTGTTGAATTGAAAATTCGATGAAACAAAGCATTCGGTGCAACGTTTGTGGGTTTTATATTTTAAATATTAAAATGAGGGGATCCCATCAATATGAGTTATAATTATCACGGTACAATAAACGTCAATGATGACATGGTTGTCTATTGTTTGCCCGACATTCATATACTATAATAATCATTTGCCCGAACTTCGCTTGCTCGAATTTCATTTGCCCGAATGTTTCGTTTACCATAATAGTTAATTGACATACTCTTGTTTACCCGAATATTGGATGTCATAATGATACGAATGCCATACGTATTGTATTCCAGATTATTGTTTGCAATAATATTATTTAATAGAATATTTAAACGCCATACTAAACATGCATTCGGATTCATCTTTGTTAATTTGCTGGTTTTTCCGCTCTTTTATAAAAAAAATAACCTCGAAGACGAAAGCGGGAGCAAAGCTCCCGCTTCCGTCTTCTAACCTATCCGCGATCCGAGTCGGTTTTGCCACTAAGCCCCTGTTCCCTACTGCCTACGATACAACACTATCTTGGCATTAGGTAATCTCAGAGAAAAGTTCATTTTTACTTAGTGGCAAAACCGACTTGGATCGCGGATAGGTTCGAGGTATTTTTTTGAATATTAGACACTGCAATACGTACCCACTTTATCACATAAGAATATTATGGATGTTGAGATGGATGGCAAATGATATTATGGCATGTGATAGTTATGGATTACAATGATTATGGAAAATGAGATTATTGATATTGTTATTATGGAAAACAAAGATTCTGGCATATAATTATTATGGTAAACAATGAGTATGGCATACAAAATTATAGAAAACAACATTATGGCAGTTGTATATTATGGCAGATAAAATTCGGGCAAATGAAATTCTGGCAAGCAAGAGTATACCTGATGTGAATAATGAAGAGTATACATATATGATGACATATGACGACATAAATTGTACTGGGATGACAGTTGTCAAATATATATATATATAATATATATATATATATGTACATTTTTTTATTTTGAGTTGCTACAAGTTTAACGTGTCTATCTGTGTATCTGTCTGTGGTATCGTAGCTCCCAAGCGGATGGACCAATTTGAATGCGTTTTTTTTGTGTAATAGATAATTTTATCCTTAGCCATGTTTCATGAAATGTTTAGCCGTTTTTGAGATATGGACTTTGAAACAAAAATGTCGGGGGTATTTAAACTTTTCTAAGTTGTAGTTATTCACTATAAGTACCTCAGCACTGGCTTCCACCAGTCCATTCGGCTTGCTCGGCGGAGGCTCCGTAAAGCTGACGTGGACGTCGGAGATGTCCCTCTCTGTGACTCCGTTCTCTGAACTATGCTCTTCGAATACTCTCTCTAGTGGCGTGGTCTCTGCCTGCGAATACAGCAATTCAAAGTTTCAGTATCCGAGAGGCAACCGGATGGCTCGCGGACTGAGCCAACTTGACCGTGAGCGGAAATTGGATGGGTACACACTTCCAGGGAACCGCTGTTTAAAATAGTTTTCATCCATTTTTTCTATTACCGCCCCAGTCCAAGTTGGCTCAGTTCGGGGCACAGGCCGGTTACACATCGCTTCGGGAGCTCAAATACCGCGAGCCATGCAATAAAAGATTAAAAATATACATGGAGATAAAAGTAACACAGGACAATGAATAATCACAAAGTTATAAGTGTCCAGAGTTTTAATAGGGGGTATAAGATAAGATAAGATAAGCTTTATTTCTTTACACAGAGTTTGTAAACATATTTTTTTTGCACTTATTTACTTTAGTTTATAAAGTTTTTAAATTGTTTGTTTTTTCTTATTTCCCTTATAAATATAAATCACTATTTAACATCACTGTATTTTCTAATTCTAATAATTACCCTTCTTCTGTATAAGGACCGCCTATAGTGGTGAAAGCCTCCTCCAAAGCTTTCCAGGTTTCCCTGTCTCTAGCTTTTCTTCCCCAATAGCATCCCGCTGACTTTGAAATCATCACTCATCTTGAGAGTGGTCTTCCTTTTCTTCGTGTGCTGTCCATAGGGTACCATTCCGTTACGATCTTTGTCCACCTTTTGTCCATTGTTCTTTGTGTGTGCCCTGCCCACTTCCATTTGAGTCGTAGTGTTTGTTTTACTGCGTCTGTGGCTTTGGTTACTTTTCTGATTGACTTGTTTTTTACTCTATCTCTAAGTTTCAGGCCTAGATAACTTCTCTCCATTCCTCTCTGACATACTTTGAGTTTTGACAACGTTTTTTTGGATGGGGGCCAGGTTTGGCATGCATAAGTGAGACATGGGAGTAGGCAGATGTTCATGGCTTTCGTTTTCAACTTTATAGACATTTTACTTTGGAAAATTTCCTTCAGGGACCAATACTTACTCCATGTGAGTTTTATTCTTCTTTCAACTTCTTTTCAGTGCTTGATTTGAAGGAAATTAAATGACCTAAATAAATGTAGTCTTCGACATACTCTAATGGTGAGGAATCTAGCATGATCTGTATAGGCTGCCTGTTTGTCATAACTTTGGTTTTGTCTTCATTTACATGTAGTCCCACTTTTTTGCTTTGAGTTGTTAGTGACTGTAACATTATTTCTAGTTCTTTGGGGTCTTCGGAGAGCAGTACTATGTCGTCTGCAAATCTTAAATTGCTCAGGTACACTCCATTTATTTTTAGTCCTTTGTGCTCCCAGTGTAGGGTCCGAAGTGTCGAAATCTCGTGACGTCACGAGTCTTAAGCAATACTAAAACGGTTGTATCTTCGATATTTTTTGAGATATTTGAATAGGATTCTCGTCTTTAGGCACATTTTTGCCTTCTTTCTTCTGTGGTAATAATAAAGTTAGACTTCCGAACCCTATTACCGAATATTAGGCTCATCTCTAGCATAGTAGAAAGAGTGTACTTAAACAAAATCTCGACCCGTTTCTCAGTGCGCTAGTAGAAATTATGTTTGAGTGTGCGTGCGGCGACGTGTAGATACTAATGGCGCACAGATACAAGCCGCGCGAGGTGCGTTTGTAGAAGATAACCTACTTTACACTCCTACTATGTCTCTAGTATAGCAAATAGTCTTGTCTACACCGGACGCATGCTCGGCCGAGCATCCGCATGCCTCGCCCGAGCCGAGCATCCGCATGCTCGCCCGAGCCGAGCATCCGCATGCCTCGCCCGAGCCGAGCATCCGCATGCTCGCCCGAGCCGAGCATCCGCATGCCTCGCCCGAGCCGAGCATCCGCATGCCTCGCCTGAGCCGAGCATCCGCATGCTCGCCCGAGCCGAGCATCCGCCTGCCTCGGCCGCGCACGCCTCACTCGAGGCAAGCGGCCGAGCATGCGTCCGGTGCAGACGCGGCTGATGACGCGGCTTACGTCTGCTGCGATCCTGGAGGGCGAGTACTGCGGCGGGCCGTAGAGCTCCGTATCCTCATCCCCGTCAACCACCTGAAACCAGCAAACATATTTTTCTCAAAAATGATCGGCAAAGTTGACTTTATTGGTAAAAAATCAGGTAGTGAATGCATGCAGTGCATGAATGGTTAGCCAAAAATTAAAAACCTTGCCGGCTCAATTTTGCTGGACAACAATGATGCATTGCATAAAAATTCCATTATTTGTCGTGGTACAAACTTTTTAAAAAGCTAAGAACGGCCATAGAAATAAAAGGCATAGGTCCTAAACAGCGAAAACGGAAGATCAGTAGCTGTGACTTATCGCGACTTTTTTATCTGTCTCAAATAAAATAACTTATGGCATTTTCGGAAGAACAAAAATACACTTCCAACTTATTATAAAAAAAAGTAAGGCGGCAATACAAACATTATTCTGTTTTTACATACATTGGCTAGTTGTTTTTTCGGAAAATATAGAAAATTAACGTGAAAACGATCCCAGATTTAAAAGAATCAGCAAGCTCAGTTATTGTTAATTTGTTCCCTGCAAAGCCATAAATCTTATGGCGTACGACAATTTCATGAAGTGGCAAGAAGAAAACCATGCCTTATGAATCCGCTAGGCGAGTCGTGGCCTTATGGGCCCCCCGGAGGCAAGCAGTACACGAAATAAAGATCATTCATCCAGTACTGACCAGCTGCCGGTCCTGGCTGGCGCGGCGCACGCAGGTGGCGGCGCGCACGTCGCTGGGCTGCAGCGCGGCGGCGCGCACGCGCCACTCCCCACACCACTGGTATTCTGCGCCGAACCCGCCAGGCGAATCATTCTGGAAATAAGAAAAATCTGTAAATGTTTGTCATTTCAAATCCACCGAACCCGCTGGGCAAGACATTCTGTAAATGTATGTACATTTAAAATCTACAGTCGTTATTCAAATTTATGGACTCTGACGCGTGGTAAGGGCGAAAGCGAAAAAAGGACACAATTAAATTCATTCGAAGGAGAATGATTTGTAACAAATCCAAACTGTCATAAATAAAGTTGTATTTTTGCCGCCTATCGATCGAAAGCAAGCGAGTTGGTGCACATACCTCAACATCAATGCTTTCATCAGAACTAGTAGGCACATCTTCATCCATAGAGGCCCCGGTGCGCTTCAGACAGCGCAGCGCGTGCCGCTGCAGCCGGGAGGCGGGCATGCTGGCCGCGCACACGGGGCACTCGCCCGTGGCCGGCGCGGGCGAGCCGCGGCGGCGCGCGCGCAGGCGCCGGACACGGTTGGAGTGGACGCGCTGGGGAAATTACACTCTCTAGATCCTTCAATAGCCGTGTCTATACCGGACGCACGCCTCGCCCGATCGTGCGCGCTCAGTGTAGACGTGCCTCGGCGAGCCACGCGCCCCGCCCGAGGCATGCGTCCAGTGTTGACAAGGCTATTGATTACTTTCCCTAAGGACTTGCTCTTATATGTATAAGAGCGAATCAATATAGCATGGCCCACGAACTAGTCTTTTTGGAAAAAAAAGGCCTTTGGGCCACTAGACCCCGGTAGTGGCCTGGGGAGCCACTGGGTATCAAAAGATTAAACTGAAACATAGTGGAGAGTATAGGGTCATTTCGCCGGTTAGTGACCACCTAATTTCATGTGCCGGTTGGCAACCACATAGCTGAGTTGGTGAACTGAAAGGATATTTTCTCAGTTTTTTAGTAGATGTCTATTCTAAAACAACAACAAAAATGCAAGAACAAATAACTGTCTCATTAGGGTCTGTAGAATTGTTGTTATCTTCGATAGAAAAAACCTTCTCCTTCAGGTGGTCGCGTATCCAGCGAAATGACCCTACAGTCAGGGGACTCAGGTGTATTTATATACATATATAAATAAGGACATTAATATCTGCACACGCCTTTATGACATTGGCTATAGTCCTGTACAGATATTTATGTCTTTACATAATTATGTGCGTAAACTAATACCCCTGACTGTACCTATATCTTTATTACATTGTTGTGTTATAGTAGTGTTGAATACCTGTTTCATTCTCAATACAAACGAAAACTAACAAGCGTTGTTCATAAAATTGGCACAATTTTGAGCTTACCTGATAAACGTCACTGCCGGTGCACCCAGAGACATCGACATCCTGGTCATCCGGAACGTCCTCCGTACTTGATCCAGGCAAAGGATTCAAGCTAGAGTTACTACAACTATTCACACTCAATTTCCTCTTCGAACCGCCATTCGAAAGCTTATAAAGCCGATCCAATTCTAAATTCAAATGTGACTCGAGTTCACCCTGCCTGATAGTGCAACTGCAAACCGGACAACTCGCCGTTTCAGACACCTTTTTACGACTCCTAACCGAGTTTAAAATCACATTATCATCATATAATTGTCCGAATGCGTTATTAGCGTTGTTATTGAGCGAATTAGAACTCCCTTCCATGTTATTAAAAAGTAAAGCGGGTAACATTTCAATTTACACTTTTGTTATTGCGGATAGGTTCACTTTAATCTAAATGCATCGCAGATTACGCGGGACGAAAATAGAATTAAATTCGTTTTAACGTTTGATAAAACTTCGATTTTACCGCGACTACTCTTCTTGTAGTCATTTTTGGCGTAATAATTGTAATTTGAGTACGTAATTGATATCAACAACAATAAATAAATAGTTCGTTTACTATTTTCATTGAAGGGATTTACTGAGGCGTATTTCGACTATGTAAATCTAAGCACGTTCGCATCTGGGGTACAAAAATATACCATCTCGTGTTTAATGTTGTTGTTCAATAAATTCGTGGTTATAATAACAATTAATTATGTTGATTCATTTAAGTAAAAATATGCATTTTGTAATAAATTTGTATCAAATTATTTACGCTTTGATAAAATATAAAAATTCGAATGTGGATGTTATTGCAATCAAACTCCTTGTGTTTAAAGAACGCTGTAACGCCTGTTGCTCAGCGTTTTGTTATTGCACAGCGTAGCGCTTAGTTTCTATAATATATATATACTATCCGGTGATTTCTATTCTATTCTATGACATGTCGTGATCTTATGCAATGTAGCCTGACAAGTTTATTTTTGTCCCTAGCCATGCTGCGGATTTTTAATGGATCGAATTTATTTTACTGGCAAGAATCTATTTCACATTTGACAACAGACGTTAGAAGTGGACAGGGCGGGAACCTGAAAAAAGTAGTTGTGATATTTTTTGTCAAAGTTATAAAACTGAAATTTAATTGTAAAAAGTAGTGTAAATTGAACGTAATTAGTTTAACTTAGCGTGGAATATTGATTTACGTCTGCGTGATATGTAAATATTTACTTTGAGATGGGCGGCGACGTGGATCCCGGCCCCGGAGGTAACTCCGAGGGCCCCGACCGGTCAAAGCACATAATAGTTATTTGTGTCACAAGGGAGCAAAATAGTATATTTACGGCGAGGGCGGTGTATTGAATCCTGAACGTAGCGAGGGATCCTACAATAGAATCCTGAGCGTAGCGAGGGATTCTAACGTAGGATCCTGAGCGTAGTGAGGGCGCGTGTAGTGTTTACGCCCGAGACGAAAATAATTTTGCTACCGAGTGACACACTATTTTTCACACCGACTATGAGGAAATTTAAAAAAAGCTATTGTTAAAATATATCTAAATTATCTTAATTTTTATTACTAATTTTTAAATATTACGAAAGATTTATAAATTTTTATACAACATTGTTATACTTAAAACTTGAAATATGTTCGTTTTGAATCGACTACGATGAAATTACAATCGATTATTTTATTAACATCTGTGTTCAATTGGCACATTGCGTACAAATGTTCCAATGCCAATGTATAAATTAAAAAAGTAGCTTGAACAGAAAAGTAGCGTTTTGGTCCCTCTCGTCGTGGAGCAAAACTTACTTTTCCGAATGAAAGGTGTGAAAACGAAATTTACCGACTGAGAATGGTGGCGGCGGGACAGTGAGTAATGACAATCTGTTTCAACCATATTTAAAGCCAGGGTATAAAAGACTCTATCCAGAACATTCCTTGAACTACGAATTTAAAGTATTTGTAGAAAGTGGGAAATAAAAGTCCGATTTACTTGAATCACATGTTTCAATCAAGGGACCTAAAAGGCGTAGTGTCCGTACACAGAGTGAATGCTAATAAACTAGCGCTGATTTCTAAACAGTTCAACACTGCTAATAATTTCCTGACTAATGTAACCTTTCTGACCAGTCATAAGCTGAAAGCATAGGCGGCGAAGGAGATAGAAAAAACGGAGATAATCCGATTTGTCCCTACTAATATATCGAACAAGGACTTATATACAAATTTTTCGTCGAATTATGAGATTATCGCTGTAAGGCGGTTTACAAAAAAAGTGGGAGAGGAACGTGTGCCACTGCAGACAGTGAGTATCACCTTCCTCTCTAACTCTTTGCCAGACAGCGTCCAGTATGACCTGTTCTCGTACCGAGTATTCGAATATGTACCGCCCTTGTTGCAATGCTCCAAATGCTTCAAATTTAATCACTCTGCTAAAATTTGTAATGGTAGACAGCGTTGCTCTAAATGTCCAGGAGATAATTTTTACAAAGAGTGTGACAATCCGACAGCGTTGTGTCGCACGAATTGCAGTGGACCCCATTTGGCGATTTCAAAAGCCTGTCCAATAAAACTGAAAAAAATAATGGACAAGAAAACAATTATCACCAACACAAGCCTTACTGAGCTTACTATGGGACTAGGTCGATTTGTGTAAGATTGTCCCCTTATATTTATTTTATATCACATACGCGACTGCCGCCTAAACTCGAATCCCCAAATTTGACCTTAAGCAAGAACTTTTACAAAACTAAAATTTAATCAATGCCCTAGTCCGCACTCTCGTTGATTAAGGCGACAAGACAGATAAGTAATACTCCAATTAATAGTAATTTTATTAGAGATTTATTATTTAAAAAACATTAAATAATGGATCCATCACACATACGTATATTGCTCAATTTAATATTTGGTCAGTTACTAACAAAAAACCGTTGCTAATATAATTTTTTAAACTACATAAACATAATATTGACATTTGTCCCCTTAATGAAACTTGGTTAAAACCAACATCAGTATTTAGAATTCCTAATCACAATATTTTTTCTCATTATGCTGCAAATTGAAATGGCACAAGCATCAATTCATGCAAACTTTATTTTATTTAATTTTATCATTCTTTACACCATTGTATTCCGACTTGATTTGTAATTCATATTATGATAATGTCCATATTGTTATTTTAAACTAATTAAAGATACTTTTATTTTTATGAAGACATTCAAAATATAGCAGTTTCAATTATGACCGATAGAGGGCCTCTGACAGTATTACGTGTGTATTGTCCTCCAACAAGTGCGCGCACACGATTAAGTAGATAAAAAAACATAATTGACCGACTCCTATTATAGTTTCAGGCGACTTCAATGCTCATCATATTGCATTTGGTTGTGCAACGACAAAATCCCGTGGTAGCACCTTGTTTGATATAGTAAATGACTTAGATCTTTGTATTTTAAACGACGGTAGGCCAACTACGGTTACTTATCCGAATAGGAATCCTTCCGCAATTAATGTTAAGTTTCAGTAGCACAAGTATAGCGCACCTCTGTGCAAAGTGGCAAGTTCATGATGATCCCGATGGGCAGTTATCATCACTTTATATTTGGGTTACGCAAATATGACCACGTTTCTAGTTTCCATTCCAAACTCAAGTGGCTCCCTATCCGTTATCGCCGTAACTCTCACATTATTTCGCTTCTGTTTAATGTCCTTTTTTACCCAGCAACTCCCCGCTATCTCAAAGAGCGTTTCAGTTATTTTAACTCTGTTAGATCTTTTAACAATTTGCTATTAACTGTGCCTTCATCATCTTCCAAATTTTACAGTAGTTCGTTCACCTTTAAGGCTGTTCGACTGTGGAACTCTCTCCCTCGTGATATAAGACAAGCAAAATCTATCGGCAACTTCAAATCTCTTCTTAAAGAATATTATTTATCCCTGATTGTCTTACTATTGTTATTTTTTGGCTGACTGTTTATGTATTATATATATTTATTTGTGATATTTGTATATATGTATGATTGTGTATGTATGTTTATATATAGAGCTATTTATGTAGGTACGTGTATTTATAATTATTATATTGATTTTTAGCTGATTATAATCTCTGCACCACCTACTACATAATCTAGTTCTATCTCTTTCTCCGATACCCAAAGGTTGTCTGGAAGAGATCGCTCTTCAGCGATAAGACCGCCTGTTGTCTACCTCTACCTACACGTTATTGTATTTTTTCTCTTTATAACTGGTTTGTTTGTGTGAGGTGTGCAATAATAGTAGATTGTTAACCAAGGGCTGAAAGGGACCCATTCCTGACGAGATATTTTGGCGCTCGAACGAAGTGAGAGCGCCAATGGTTCGAGTCAGAAATGGGTGACTTTCACCCGAGTTAAACACTCTAATTTTCATATCGAATACGAGGAAAGTGAAAATAAAAACACACGGAAAAGTAAACAATATGTTTATTCAAAGTAAAGTAGAAAATTCAAACACGGCAGCCGCCATTATCGTGACGTCATCCGAGCCGAAAGAATAGTCCCATCTCACCTGTCCTAAAGAAAGACGCAAATATCTATCTCGCTCTCGCTTATGGTTATATGGTTTAATTCGGTCACGTGACATACAGATAATACAACTACGATTATAATTTTGAAATTAAAAATATTGCGAACGTTTTTATAACCAAATAGTATTATATTCGTATTTCCTAAAGTCAAAACTATATGAATAACATACTTTTATAATTTTATTGTAGTCAATTCAAATATTTTCATACTATTTGTATCAATTATTAGAGTATTAGTTGAAGAGTGGCTGTATGCGTTTCTGCCTTAGCTCACATGCACAACTATAAGTTTAAAAAAAAGGTTTGTGGGTGTATTCCATTTGTCACCAACTCATAGAGCCTAGTGATTATTGTAGCTAAAATAAAATTAATGAATTTACAAGATAAACATATTTTATATTTAATGAAATAAATTCCATGAACTAGTAAGAATAAAATTATTTCTCTTTGTCAGTGACGGGGTAAGTATTGATATGTATTAGAATTCGTTCCCGCATAATGCTTATAAGGCGAGGACTAATTGGAGTACACTACTTTTCTGCACTAGAGCAGAAACGTATCACTTTCAGCACACTTTTTAGAACAGCAAGACCCACTTTCAGAGCATGAGATATGAAAAGAGTATTTGTATTGTATTGTATTGTTGTGTCTGAAAACATTATAATACTTAAATCTAAGATAGGTAATAATAAATTATAATTAATTTAAGAAATTATGACATAACACTCATTATAAACATGTCCGAGGCAAAAACAATTAAATCAATGAATAATGTTACTTTACTACTAACCAACTTGAACAATACCTACTACGGGAATTAGGAATTCTTTAATTTAAAAATACTTAAAAAAACACAAATTTCATACAAATAAATTTAAACGATAATTAAAAAATGTGATTATGTAGGCACCTATTTCACTTTAAATACTTTCGTGTACAATATTATACACGAAGATTCGCAGAAAAAGTATTTCAATTGTTATAACTCGGCGAAATACATATTTCATTGATCCCCGTATCGATCCGACCCATTGAGGACCCATCCAGACCGATCCGACGATTTTGTCGGGACATGTAAACATCGCCGGCCACGGCCAACGGCCTCCGCACACTCGGAGTCCTGTCCGAAAACAATCCGCGCCCGAGAAACAAGAAAATCGCTTGCGTATGGGGGGCTGCGCCCCGGGTTTTTGACAGTTTCCAGTGTCACTGATGTCATTCTTTGTTGTGTTTTCTAATTTGTTTATAATCAGTTAAGTGTGATTAATATTTAGTGCATTGTGTATTTATATTTTACGTCCTTGCCTACGCTCTTCTCAGCGGCTGAACAATAATGTAAAGGACTGTACATGCTCTACTTTGTTGCGGTATTTCTATACTACATTTTTATATTTGCAACTGTAAGTTTTTCTTGTTTAGTTTTAATCATACTCTTCAACATAATAGGATCCACTTCAAACCAAGTAAATATGGCTCCTCCCCTGTCTCTGCCTCTGGATAGCTCCGTGCAATGCCCCTATTGCCCCCAGATTCGTTATTTTAAAAAGAGGGGACTGAACATCCATATAAGTCGTGTTCATGCTAACCATACGCAGCCACCTGCTCCAACACCTTTAAACACCACACAAACAACCCAAATATGGCAAGATCATATTCCTCTAGCTCGAGCAGCGCTCCTTGGGACTTCGGACATTTCTTCCCAAACGCAACATGCGAACGTTAGTCTAAACGACTTACCAACTTTAAAGTCTAGCATTCGAGTTTTGACTCATATTCCCAAGGGTGCCAGATGTTTAGCTGCCGGTAAGCTATGCACGGTTATTGAGGATTGTTTGCTTTCGAACAGTGTTGAAAATTGGTTTACTTTACTCTCTTTCTCTTTTTCAGCCTTGAGGGTACCAGATAAGACTGAAAAGAAATCGTTGACGACTAAAGTTAAAAATAATATCAATGACTCTAATTTGTACTTCGCTATTTTACAGTCCCCAATAAAACAAGCTTCGATATATCGTTCCATCGAAGCCAAAGTACACGACGGAGACTTAAGAGGAGCGGTTCGTTTGCTCCTTTCCGACGCTACTCTCGCTCCTGTGAATGAAACTACACTACATGCTTTGAAAGACAAACACCCCAGTCCATCGAGGTCAATAATCTTACCACCTGAACCGAGTTTAACAAGCCCTTTCCTTTCTGTTACAACTTCGGACGTAGCCAACGCAATTGCGTCTTTCTACAATGGGTCTGCATCCGGTCTAGATGGTCTGCGACCGCAGCATCTCAAAGAGTTGACTTCACCCTCCGCAGGAAATAATGGTCCCCGATTGTTAGAATCACTCACAAAATTATGCAATTTTTTACTGAGAGGTATGCTAAACTTGGAGGTGAGACCGTTCCTATATGGTGCTTCGTTATGTGCCTTATCTAAAAAAGATGGTGGTATTAGACCAATTGCGGTGGGCAGCTTTTTTCGTCGTCTTACGGCTAAGCTCTGTTGCCAATCTGTTAGAGAAGCTATGTCTGACTATCTGCAACCAATTCAAATGGGCTTCGGTACCAGACTTGGTTGTGAGGCGGCAATACATGCCACCCGGTCTTTTGCTTTACATCGCAGATCATCCAATACCATAATCGTTAAAATCGATATCAAAAACGCTTTCAATAGCCTAGAAAGGGACACTATTCTCAACGAAACCTTAGAGCAAACTCCTTCTCTTTACCCTTTCATTTACCAATGTTACGCCTCCTCAAGTAATCTTTTCTTCTCAGGCAGTTTAATACAGTCGCAAGTTGGTGCCCAGCAGGGCGACCCATTAGGGCCCTTGATGTTTTGTATGTATGTATGTATGTATGTAAGCACTTTATTGTACACAATAACAGGTTAAGGAATATACATGTCACACAATAGATCAAAGTACAAAGGCGAACTTATCCCTATAAGGGATCTCTTCCAGCTAACCTTTGAGCAATTGAGAGGAAGGTAGGTAGAACGAGATAGGCAAACTTATACCGTGTACAAAAACAGAGAAAATAAAGCAAATCCTAATTAGTATTAATTCTAGACAAATAAAAACATGCCAATACATATATAAATATACAATATAAAATATAATACACACTAACATATGTTACATATATATCGCAAATATACAATAAATAAATAAATACTATATTCAACCAATTCACAAGTCATTGGAAAGCCACAACTTCTTCAAATTCATCTTAAGTGACGCAACAGACTGCGACTGTCTCAGCGACAAAGGCAACTCATTCCACAATTTAACAGCGCGCGCAGTAAAAGATCTGGAGTATGTTCGCGTCTTTCTAGACGGTACAGCAAGAGTAAGGTTAGTACTCGACCGCAAGCGGTGGCCACTGCCGTCTGCCATATAACTAAACCGCTCAGAAAGGTAAGGAGGGGAAGTAGGGCTGAACAGTGTATTGAAAAGTAATGACAGGATATGCACATCCCTGCGCCGGCGAATCGGTAACCATCGAAGCTTAGAGCGGAATTCAGAGATATGATCATACTTGCGTAGACCAAATACATATCTGATACATACATTTTGTAGACGCTCCAGCTTATCAAGTAGCTCCTCGTTGAGGTCCAGAAACGCAATATCGCCATAGTCCAGAAGAGGAAGCAAAAGAGATTGAGTAAGGGTCAACTTGGTACGAAGAGGAAGGAAATTCTGGAGACGTCTTAGGGAGTGAAGGGATCTAAAGATCCTCTGACTCACCTCAGCTATATGGGGTGACCAAGAAAGCGTCTGGTCCATGGTGATACCCAAATTCCTGACAGTAGAGGAAAGAGGAATAGAAATTCCATCAAAAATAATGTCAGGCACCACCACCTTTGAGAGCTTATCTACATAGTAAGGACTACCAATAACAATCGCTTGCGATTTCTTCGCATTAATTTGTAAACCATACTTACACGCCCAGCAGCGTATAGATTCTAGGTTTCGATTGACTTCCGAAATTAATGCGGAGACATCATCCACAGTAGCCGCTGCATAAATCTGTAGGTCATCTGCGTAAAGGTGATATGATGTAGTTAGGGATTCGGTGATACTATTTATAAAAACAGAGAACAATAATGGAGAAAGCACCCCGCCCTGTGGAACGCCAGCGGAGAGTTCGCACCACTCGGACATCTTGTCATCGAACGTAGCGCGCTGGCGCCTGCCAAAGAGGTAGCTGCGAAACCAGGATAAGGGAGTTTCATAAATGTTAAGAGAGCGGAGAATACCTAGCAGAATATCAAAATCTACCGTATTAAAAGCACTGCTAAAATCAAGAAGAACAAGGACAGTGAGCTTTTTGGACTCGATATTGAGACGAATGTCATCGGTGACGTTAACTAAAGCGGTGACCGTGCTATGCCCGGGGCGGAATCCGGATTGGAAAGGATTAAACAAAGAATTTCTGTTAAGATGAGAAAGGAGACGACGATTAACATAATGTTCAATGATCTTTGACAAAACTGGGAGAATAGAAATAGGGCGGTATTGAGTGAAAGATACAGCATTAGGGATTTTGGGGAGAGGAATTACGTGAGCATACTTCCACGATGCCGGAAAGGTTCCAGTGGACAAGGAGAAATTTATAATATCCGAAAGGGTAGGAACAATAAAATCCGCCACGAGCATAAGCATATCCACACTGAGGCCATCGTCACCGATTGCCTTCGTCTTAATAGATTTGAGAAGGGCAAGCGTCTCCTGCGGTGAAATCAAACCAAATTCAAAGTGAGATAGGTCGGGGTGTGTAATATTGGCAAGAAGTGAAAGAGTGGATTGCTTAATGGATGGGTCAAGAGTAACCGGCGACGTGCTGAAATGTTTGTTAATAGCGTCAATGTCAAGAGTATTGGAAGAACATTGCTGAGTTTTGCCGACCCCAAGAGACTTTAAAAATTTCCACAACTTAGAAGGGGGACACTCCTCTATTGATTTGTGGATATGGAGGCGTTTTGCTTCCCTACAGACTTTGTTGCAGCAGTTACGTATGGAAATATACCTCTGGCGATTTTCGTCCGAAGGAACCAGCCGGAACTTAATACGAGCTCGATCGCGCTTGGCCATGTACTGTTTGATCTCCGGCGTGAGCCACGGTGCAGGAAAGTGTTTAACTCGCGTTGGTTTCAAAGGAGCATGCTTATCAAAAATCGCAAGCAATATGGCATTGAAAGCCCCTACTTTCATGTTAACATCGTCATGACGACCTACACTGCTCCAATCAGCATGTGAAACATCATCCCAGAGCGCTTCCAGATTTACATCGCGGAGATTTCTACGCATGATTATCTTCTGTCTCTTCTTCGGGGGACGAATGTTAAAAGAGGCGTAAATTAAATCATGATTGGAGAAACCTGCAGCATTGAATTGCCCGTGGAGGGATACCAGATTTGGAGAAGTAGTAAGAATGAGATCTAAAAGAGAAGGAGGGCCGTTATGAGGAAAATGCGTAGCATCAAGTGGCAACACGCTTAGATTTATAGAAGTTGCAAGAGAACGGAGCTTAGCGGAGCGATGGTCATTTTTAAGGAGACAGGTGTTAAAGTCACCCATAATAATGCTGTGATCAAACTGAGGGCTAATATTGACTAAAACATTTTCGAGGGAATCAAAATAATTAATTTGAGATGAAGGGCTATAAAAAACGCCAAGAAGAACTTTGGAGTGATGTAAAGTCACGTCTAAGAAAAGATACTCGGAAGAGTTCGAGTAGACTGATGGCGACTGAGCAACTACTTGATAAGCGAAATTACTTTTTATATATATGGCAACACCGCCGCCCCGCACAGTTCCCGAACCGCCATCGCTAGGGCCAATCCTGTCATTACGAATCAGAATATACCCAGGCAAGGGATATAAAGTTGAAGGAAGAGAGGGCTTTAGCCATGACTCGGAGATAAGAATTGCATGTATATTGTTATTGGAGCTGAACGATGCAAGCAATTCAGTGTAATGAGCCGGCACACTCTGCGCATTTATATGAACGACATTGAAGTTTTTAGTAGAAGTTTTAAAAGTACAGTGCAAGCGTTCACTAAGATCAGGCATATCTGATGCGTCACTCAAGGAATCGTAAAAACTTGAAGAAGAGAGTGAAAAAAACTCGCTGTCCAAACTAGCATTAAACACGTCCGACATTGTAAATACGGTTGAATACAAATATATAGATATATATATACAGAAATATAAATAATTAATAAAAGAACCTAAGCTACTAGCTAAATCAACAAACTACTAATTACACTAAAGAGCAATCTGCCTCAATCGCTCGCCAGCTAAAATAAGAGTTACATCAACAAATGGCAAAAAAAAACAAAAGTAACGCAAAGAAAACTGAAATTACGGACACACCATCAGTATAAACATATGCACCTAGAAAAATACACCAATATAATTTTACTGCGCAATAACGAAACGCACAAAACGTCAAACAAATCTTAACCTACTAGTTATTGGACTAGAGACTTCTGATTTGAAACTACTGAAGACGTTATTACTGGATTCGATCAAATGAAATTATACTTACTGAAGACTAGGCAGTATGGCCCATGGTCTTAGCCTGTCCGAATGGACGAATTTAAAAAAAAAAAAAAAAAATTAACCTACTAGTGACATTGACAAGAATGACAAGTGATGCACGACATTTCGAACAAATATTTTGAGGTGTACCGCGTACAAAAAAATAAAATAAAAATGATCTAGATTGGAATTTGGAATAAGAACAGCACATAAGAGGATACTAAGTATGGGCACCACGCCGTGCCGCTACGCTAGCGCCAACTCGGGAAGGGTTTTTGGGTCGACGCGGCTGCGTAGGAGGCACTCCAGCACCTGGCACCCTCGGAGCACCCGCTGACCCCGCACTTGCCCCCGCCGCAGGACCGTCCTCCTCCGTAGCCGCAGGCGCAGGCAACGACCGCAGTTCTTCCATCGACGTTATTTTCCGTCGCACTCCATCGCTGCACTCTTTTGTCTCGGCATCCAAAAGATTATTTCTGGATTAAAGGCGCCCCTTAACGTGTGGTATCTGGATGATGGCACTATAGGAGGAAGTCCAGAAGTGGTCTTAAACGACTTGAAAACATTGATACCTGCCTTGAAGAAAATTGGTCTTGAAATAAACCCGTCTAAGTGCGAGTTTTATACTTGCAGTTTTTTAGACACCAACTCTCTCGCAGAAATAGAGTCACTTTTACCTGGCATTAGACAAATACACGAACATTCTTTCAATTTACTGGGTGCTCCAATTTTCACCGAGGGTGTTAGTTCGGCCCTTCAAGCCAAAAGACAAGCACTTTCGGCGGCACAGGAACATTTGACACAATTGTCGGGACATGTTTCCCTTATCTTGCTGCGAAACTGCTTTGCTCTGCCTCGCATGGTGTATATGTTACGGACGTCTCCAACTTGGCTTTATGACACGGATTTGAAATCGTTCGATGACACTATTAAATCTTGTTTAGAGTCAATACTCAATGTGAGTTTAGACGACAAACAATGGTGTCAGGCGGCTCTGCCAGTTCGTTACGGTGGCTTGGGCGTGCGTCGGGTCCAGGACATAGGTCTGGTAGCCTTTTTAGCGTCGGCACATGGTTCGTCGGATCTTGTTGCTCGAATATTATCATTTGATGGCAGCAGCATTCGAGTTCCATTCGTAACCGAGGCCCTGGCTAAGTGGGCGACACTATGTCCGTCCAATGATCATCCGGATAGCTTAACGGTCCAAAGAGGATGGGACGATATTCTATGTCAGCAAACGTTTTCTCATTTGTTGAGTGATGCCTCGGGGACTGACCTAGCACGTCTCAAGGCTCTCACAAAGCCCGAATCCGGTGCGTGGCTGCATGCCTTGCCTTCCCCTCAACTCGGCACTTTGCTCGACAACGACTCCCTGAGGATAGCAGTTGCTTTAAGGCTGGGGAGCAAGGTATGCGAAGCGCACCGATGCGTTTGTGGGACAATGGTGGAGGAGAATGGCCACCACGGGCTAAGCTGCAAAAGATGTGCGGGTCGGTTCCCTAGACACCATTCTATCAATGAGATCGTGCGTCGGGCTATGGTGTCCGCCAACGTACCGTGCATCCTGGAGCCCCCGGGTCTGTCTCGGACTGACGGAAAAAGACCAGACGGGTTGACGTTGGTTCCCTGGCAGAGAGGGCGGTGCCTCCTATGGGATGCAACTTGTGTTAGCACTTTTGCAGCGTCCCATCTAAAGCACACAATTAAGTCAGCTGGTTCGGCGGCCGAAAATGCCGCCAAGCTCAAACACGCAAAGTACTCTGCCTTGGAACCGACTTATGATTTCGTTCCGGTTGCTGTGGAGACAGCTGGGCCCTGGGGCAGTGAGGCTCTCGGGCTGTGCAAGGAGTTAGGCAGACGATTAAGGGACAGGGGCCTTGACCCCCGCTCTGGGTCATGGCTCGTCCAACAGGTCTCCATTGCTGTTCAGCGAGGCAATGCCGCTAGCATTTTGGGGACCTTTGGTTCGGGCTTGACGCAGAGCGGGATGTACTCGTAGTATTACTTTTATTTATTTTTACGTATTTTAATTTTATCATTCTTTACACCATTGTATTCCGACTTGATTTGTAATTCATATTATGATAATGTCCATATTGTTATTTTAAACTCAGTGGTCATATAATACTACTTAATTAAAGAGTAATAATAAGCATTTAGAAATAAATCGATATGAATCAAATAATTGTGAATAGGAAAATAACAATGTATTATTTAATTACATTTACATACATACATGGATTCACGCCTTTATTCCCAAAAGGGGTAGGCAGAGCATTTGAAACTTATGATCCAGTGCCACTTTAAGCATTCATATGGGTATAAAAGATCGATGAAATGTGATATCGCAGTGATAGGTTGCTAGTCCATCGCCCACAACACACTCCAACCCTGTTCCCTTAGTACGACTCTTACGACACCCACGGGAAGAAAGGGGGTGGTGCTATTCTAACCCGGCACCACACGGGACGGGGCTTTAATTTACATTCCATTATTATTTATATTTATATTACAGAATTCCTCTACCGAGTAGTAGAACTTCTCAAGCAAGGAAGCCTTTAACTTATTTCTAAATATTACAGCATTTGTGAGTGATTTTAATTCAACGGGTAACTTGTTAAACAACACTATTTCCTGGTAACACGCTGAATGCTTAACTGCTTTTACTACAACTTGTCTGTTTCTGTCCGGGTATCATGGGAAAACTATCGAATGGATTAATATGCAACTTTCACTTGAACGTTCAATGGATCTTCGGCCACGTAATAAGCTATAAAAATTATACAGATAAGGGTGCAAAGGGGTTAAAAAATGGGGTTGAAGTTTGTATGGGAACTCCTTCAATCTATAAGCTAAAGGCTTGAAAATTGGCAAGCATATATTTGACTAGAAAGTAAAAAGAACCCTATTCAAACTTTCAGCAAAATATAGACAAAACGTGAAAAAACACGGGATGTAAAATAGTTTATATATATTTGTAATCATGTTCTGATAAAATTTGGAGTATCGGGGTTTAAGGGGCCGAGAAACCGATCTAGCTTGGTCTTATTTTCGAGAAAATTGTTTTTTTCCGTATTTTTTCGCGAAAGGCAAGGTTACACTTCGATGACGACCAATGGGTACCCAATGGTTGAATTGTTGATGGCTGGAGTTGGAACCCCAGCGATGAGGTTTTTTGTTTTCTTTCTATCAGTTTATTTCGTTTTTTTTGTTTTTTGTTTAATTTTGTATAGAAACCGGTTATTTTTCGTAGTATTACAGCCGAGAAAAACTCGGTCCCCGGTAAAAACAAAGCTTAAGCATTAAGAACAATATCGACGGTTGTGGATTTGAATGCATTCATGCAGTCTTAGCGTTTTTAATTTATAAATGCCGATTTTCTCCAACACGACCCCAACCTGGGCCAAACTTAATTACAATATGAACTGATAAAATGTTCTGTTTGCGAAGTTACGGAAATATTGTATGGCATTATACAGATTATACTTACATACTGTAATAGAGTGGGCATGCTCGCTGGCGGATTTCTGTGTGTATTGTTATATAAAGAGAGAGAGAGAATGACATACTTTTATTTCATACCCAAAGTTAGAAAATTGATTAGATAAATGAAGGGGAGAAGGAAGACAATAAAGTTAATATACAATCGTATAAACAGTCTGTAACGGTGACTTATTTCATCTACGGATATTGTATGAATTTATTTCATATATCGATACCTAAATAGAATTCCTGCTTTGGTAATGGACATGGCTGGAGGCGTAGGGCGACATACGAATTTCAATCGTAATAGCTAGAACATTAGAAGCTAAATGAAAATGAACAGTACGACTTTTTGTGGTAAGGCAATGTGTTTACGTTAGCGCTTTAATACTACAATCTGATTTGAACCTTATTGCTAAAGAGTTAAGGTTGTTAATGGGTTGAAATTATTGATGATACCACCAACGTCTGGCCTCGTAAACCTACTGACCCTAATGACGCCCGTGACCCTATTGACGCTATTGACCCTCTTGACCCTCTTGACCCTATTGACCCTCTTGACCCTATTGACCCTCGTGACCCTTTTGACCCTCGTGACCCTATTGACCCTCGTGACCCTCTTGACCCTATTGACCCTCGTGACCCTCTTGACCCTATTGACCCTCGTGACCCTATTGACCCTCTTGACCCTATTGACCCTCTTGACCCTATTGACCCTCGTGACCCTTTTGACCCTCGTGACCCTATTGATCCTCGTGACCCTCTTGACCCTATTGACCCTCGTGACCCTCTTGACCCTATTGACCCTCGTGACCCTATTGACCCTCTTGACCATATTGACCCTCGTGACCCTATTGACCCTCGTGACCCTATTGACCCTCTTGACCCTATTGACCCTCTTGACCCTATTGACCCTCGTGACCCTATTGACCCTCGTGACCCTTTTGACCCTCGTGACTCCGTGACCCTATTGACCCTCATGACCCTCTTGACCCTATTGACCCTCGTGATCCTATTGACCCTCTTGACCCTATTGACCCTCTTGACCCTATTGACCCCCGTGACCCTATTGACCCTCGTGGCACTGTGACCCTATTGACCCTCGTGACTCTATTGACCCTCGTGACCCTCGTGAGGAGTATAAAAGGGAATGCCGAAGTAGTATGGGGGAGGATTCATTTCTCATCGTTCGGACTGGCAGTGTCTCTGGTTGTGGGCTGTGAAATTATTGGTGTGTGTTACCTCTATTGTGTTTTGGTGAATGGCTTGTTATTGTGAGGAATCTCTCTTCATAATTATGAGTCTTTTACTTTCTTAATTTTACAAGTTAATTGTATATTTAAAGGGGTATTAGGGCCTAAGCTATATTTACTTTATCGGAGGTACTCCGGGAGGTTTATATGGTTAAATCAAATATGTTTAATTTGCTAGCGGCCACTCCCTAGAATTAGACATGTTTGACAAGTGTTTTCGGAACTCAGTCAAAGCTGTATTTACCGTAACGGAGTTGGTCCGGAGGTTTATATAGTTAATCAAATATATTTAATTATGCCAGGGTACTCCCTGGGATTGAGTATGTTTAACGATTGTTTTCGAAATTTAGTTGGGGTTAATTCTTACTGTCCAATCAGCCGGAACACTGTCAAGAATCAGTTATCTGCGGAGTCAGCCCCACCTAACGGTGCCAACGGGGATGAATCCGTGTCCGTGTAGTTACCAGACTTGAGGTGTGGTCTGGCGTCTACCTCTTTACCAACATAGGAGACGAAACCCTTTAATCGGGGCCCTCACGTCTCTCAGAACCAACTGGCGGTGGAAACGTGGCTTGAGCATTTATGTGACGATAAGCATAGGAGGATATCTCCGCTCGTTGAAGTCGTTCGTTTGCCTGAGAGACGGTCTGCATTAAATATATTTATATATCAACATCTGTATGTCCCGCTAGGGCGCCTTACTCCTCGAATCCATTTAGACTGCGGTCGCGAGGGGGGGAGGCAAATACACAGGCTGTTAGGTTGCCATCTCAGTTTCGCCGACTGAACTAATTACAGCTTAGCTAGGGATACATACTTGCTTCTGAACTAAGGTATGGTTCTAGAGGTGAGCAGAGTAGGGACTGTGGGGTAGGCTTAGGAGTAAATACACGCGTTATGGGGTATTAGGACTTGAAACTATATCTACTGTAACTAAAGATATTACAAGTGTTTGGTAGGATTAATAAAATTGAAGTTATTATTCTTATAAAATCTAATGACGACTAAAATTATTAATGAGTAACCAGTGTGATGTTTGAGTAGTAAGGCAAGTGGTGTTGGGTTGCCGTGGGTTACACGTGAAACACGAGACAATTGTTAAATATCATTAAAAAGGTCACAGTATTATTCATGAAATTGTGATATCCGGATTGTTTCAGAAAGATGAAATAATTCTGGGTTTGATGACAGGCTGAGCAGTTCATCAAATCCATTTAAAATATCTTATTATCATGAGAGAGAACTCTCCATTTAAAGTATCTTATTTTCATGAGAGGGAATTCTCCATTTAAGGCATGGTTTGGGTAGAATGTCTCACGTGTAATGAACGGTTTACCTCGGCATTACTCTACGGCCGTCGGTATAAAATGGTCCAGGCCATCTTAGTTATACATATAAACGATTAATAATACTAAAAGATGTCAGTCGAGTTTGTCTCGGTGTATCTTCTCGAAACTGACCGCTAGGTTTGAGACACTGGTAGATTCATTCTCCGAGTCCTAAACTCGTAGGATAGCTAGGTAAGTAACTTGAATAGGATGTCCAGACTCCATTCCAACAAGAGAGTAGCCAGTGTGAGCAAAAGATTGCCACACGACCCGTCGATAGAACTTTGGTCCAAAATACAAGTATTTAGGGCAGTCTTCTAGATAATAATAGGTTTAAATAAATAATCTTGATTTTATGAAGGCTACTCCTTGTTCAACCGGACATGTAATAGGGGATAGGTGATTTTCTACCAAAAACAAATTTTAATTATAATCATAAAGTAACTTACAGTGCAATTATAATCATGAAGTGATTTATAATTAATTTATTATTCCTACGAGATTTAGGACTTAGTTATGCTCATAAATAGGAAAATAGCAGTTAAAAGTAGCATTTAAGTAGGTTAATTTATGTACAGATAAGCTAGCTTTAATTTTATTATGAATGGAGAGTCCAAAAACCTGTCAAGCTTACCGTTAAACCTCGGCTCCAAGTACCTGCCTCGGCCGAGGCCGAGGCTGCCTGGCTCGGGTCTTTTTGATGCTTTTGAGGGATGGACTGGTGTGGGACGAAATTTCATATGCTGTTTCTTCACGGTAGTAGAGGTGTGCCTCATCTTGTTGTCGTGCTGGCGACCCTGGAAACACAAATATGAATATTACTCTTCGCATAATAGAATGAGCTCCTACAAAAATTATTCACAAGAGTGGGCCGAGCACATGAAACATTGATTCTTCCCAGTATTACTCCAAGCATTGATATTATATGGAAGAGAGTTTAGTTATAATACTACATAGGTCATCCTGAATTTAATTATATTCCCTAAATAATAAGCATGCATTAAGGAGAATAACTTGGTGCGGGGGCGTGGAAAGCGTCTAAATTGATTCGGGTTTAAATTACAGAGTTTGAAGTAATTATTGACATTTAATAATAAAAACATATTTTTTCCTATATTTGATTCACTTATAGAACAATGATATCTTAGTTTGGTAAATATACGAGTAGCCACGGATATACAAATTACTTAGTCTGCATGTACAGAATTTTATTAATTCTATGTAATGTATGCCGAACAGATGCTGTTCCTTGCATAAATTATGAAGCACAGAATTATTGGAGAGAAACAAAAGATTTAATTACCTTTTTATATTACACCACACTAGGAGAATAACGATGTCGAGTGAGTGGCTTAAGCGGTCAGACTTGTGTTGGGTGGCAACATTCCCCTCACGGATTCATACTGCTGTAACAAACAGAAGGTTATGTTAAGCGGGAACATCAATAATTAATGTATGATTATGACAGTTGAACAAGATATAATTTTTGAGAAAGGGAAGTAATGGAAATATATTTTAATAAGATGACATACTCTTCACACTGAAATTGAGACGAAATTATACAATGGTTTAAGCGATATATATACATTCGTGGATCCACTATGTATCTACTTACTATTGGGGGCCATTGTATGGTAAATTAGACGGGAAGATGTCAGTTTCCGCTGGGACCACTAATGTTGAGACGGGCCCCTTCCTTGGCATTTTGGCTTAATATTCCCAGTCGCATTATCGAGTCATCAATTAAAAGGGCGAGTGCATTCTGCTGTTCCTGGAAACACCATGACAAGAAATTATGACACCAACGGACATTATCGGACCGACGGACAAATGGACATTTAGTTATTTTGAATGAAAAATTGAATCAGGATGAATATCAGAAGAGAGAGACAAGTAGTATGTGAATTACTCTAAACTTGGATATAATATATTAGTAGAAAACTAGGTTAGCTAAGATAGCGAGAAGTTTTACGATCATTCGCAAATATATGCTAATTACCACTGAAGTGTTACTGTTTGTCGATACATTGCCGAGTATTACGGGCTGCATGGCACCTTTTAACGTTGAAATACTTGTAGGAAGTCGCTTTGAACAAGGACAGGAAAAAGGAAAAAAAATTAACGTTAAGGCGGAAAGAAAGAATATTCTGGGATAATACATAACTTGAGGAAAGCGTCCATGTACCTAATCCAGCCCAAATAGCGGTAGTGTTGCATATCACGTTTGTTTTCATTTAAAAGTTTTAAATATGTTGAATCCATGCATCAGAAATCGAAAACGGACCACGACGCGACGTGCAATTTTTGACAGTTGACACTTGACAGTGACGCCACGCTATGATGTGTCAAGGCATAGAAGAAAATTGACTGAAGACATAGATCACAGACAGTATTCGCATATATCGAGTAAATGATTTTCTTGCAGAATTGCGTTTGTACGTTATTCAGGAATTAAAAATTGTATTTTCATTAGTTGCACGAAATAACAACAAATAATGACAGTGGTTTAGTGACATCATATATAAAAACATCTATTCGGCTGTAGATGGCGACACTATATATGAGAAAACTCAAAATATCGACAATCTATGCCAGGAATACACTACTCAACAATAGATGGCGCAAACGATCACTGACGGGCCATGACTTTGGATCCATGTGTCAATGGGAAAGTTACTCTATTTGACGACAGATGGCAGAGAGATGCAGTTTTATAATAAAATTCTTACGACAGATATGGGGCAACGTGTTTATAACAACGCAAAGTTGAGAAGTAGTTTTAAAATAGATAATTAATGCTCGTATTTGTTAATCAACAAACGAGTGTATACAGTTTAATATATTTGCTACAGTTAAAAAGGTATTAAGAATTTCCGAACGAAATGGACGTCAGGATCAAGTGTCATGTCATATGAAACAGAAAAATCGTCAGTTGACTTGAATTTCACACAAAGTGTTTATACAAATAATTTTCTGTTTTCGGGACTAAGTGAATATTCAAACATTGTAAAACCTTTTTCAAATAAAGTATCATTCAGGAACGATAAATCATGTGAAGACCTATGAAGACCAGTGTGAATGCGATCACAACAAGAAGTTATTAATTGGATCAAAGTGTTGTTGTACCAGAATAGTTTTCCATAGTGGTGTTTTGTAACAAATAATAGTGAATATGGTGGCTTTCAAGTTAAAAAGGTGCTTCCTGACGTGGAAAGGGTAAACGTAGTAAACATTTAAGCTTTTCAATTTTTGAAACCCATGTTGGCTTTGTGTTGTTAAAGTTTTGCGGGGCGCTGCCCATATTATCATTAAAATAGCGAAAATACAATTCAATTCAATTTCAATCATTTAAGATAACAAGGATCTCGGGTTTTTTTGTATGCTTGAAGGGTAATTTGACTTAAGGGGTACGATATATCTTAAAACTAAATATATCACAGAGGGCTCACATCAGACAGTTTGAAACGGGTTCTAAATTTCGACTCATTCTCTTAATAGCTTGGTAGCGCTGTGGGAAAACGTCGGCTTTCTAAGTCACTGAGCCGGGTTCGATTCCCGACACATTTATATTTTTGTATTTTTCTTTTGTGTTTTATCATGGGTGAAAGACAATGAAATAGGTTTACCTACAAGATAGTATATTACTTTGTTGCAAAATGCTCTATACAAATTATAAAACTTGCGTTATTGATTGACTGTCAGGCAGCGTGGCTTAAAGCCGTTTGAAGATAAATATGAGGAATCGGCGATTCGGCAGCAGATTTGGGTGGATCTAGATGATTAATATGAGACGTCTTTATACTTGGAAAACCTCATTAACAATATACTTAGCTGTGGGGCTTAATTACATTAAGGCCTACTAAGGTATATTTGAAATGACTGCATCAGAGGTGTCAGAACAAGTTTGATCTATGATTGTGTATTAATGGCAACGACTTAGGGATCTGGTAATGCTGGTTTTTTTGGAGTGGGGCAAATTGAGGTGGTTTTTATAATTTGCGAAATAGATTTTTATTGGGTAGGTTTGTTTTGTCAATTGGACTGTCGTTCGCCCGTCGCGAAATTGGACCTATGTGTGGTTGCTGGGTGTCGCGGTTGTATTTGTGGGTGGACGTTGAGGTGCGCAGGTAACAAGTTACAGAAAAGCCGGATTGTAAAAACTGATGGTTGAGTAGTAGTAGATCAATGATGTCGATTTTGACTACATTCTAGGTTTATTTTTCAATCAATGATGGCGGATCTGGGTTTTTAGAAAAAAAATATATATTGGTATCTAATTCCATTAATTTGCTAATACTTATTTAAAATGTTGGGTTAATTTTGGATTCATTTGGAAAAATAATTATTATCGGTATGAATTTCAACTAATTTACGAAAGTTAATTTCTAATTTTGGGTAAAAATTGGGATATAGCTTTGATTTTTGGAAAGATCATCTATATTAATTGTAGCTTACTCATGGATATGAATTTAAAAGTGAAACAATATACTCCATTTTGTATTTACTAGTGCAGTTAAATCTCTGGCGAGTATGATGAATTTTATTTGTGGCGAAAATTTTATATTGCATAAATCAATGTCCAATAAGTGTTAAATCTGTATTAAAATGATTACACCTCATATGCTTTGGCTATCTGTAACAATCGAGCGAACTAGCGAATGAGGAAGGGTGCATATATACTGAATTATTTACTGCAAAGAGATGAATGGTAGATGAAGAGTGAAATGTGTGTGAAGATTGAAGAAAGTTTATGTAAACATGGGTTGCTACAGTTTGACAATAGCTAGAGTGTAATCAAATAACCTAGATTTGTTGGTTTTGTTGGGAAAAAAAAACAATAGGTCCCTAAATATTTATCAATAGGTTAAAATCGTGAAAACGATTCGACTCTTAGCATAGAGTAGTATTTGGGGACTTATACTACACACGCATTTCTACGCAAGGGTATACACACCTCATGTCGGTTAAAATAAGTCAAATTGAGGGTTAATCATAATTGAACCAGTGAAACTGAGCCGGAGTTTATTAAAAACTTTAATAAATTATGACGTTTTAGTTGACTGTTCTACCTGATGAGGCGAACAAGGTTACAACTGGATTTACAAATAGCCGCTTGTTTTGGTTAACTTTTCTTTTTCTACATTTCTTACGCTGTTTTGACAAGTCATAATGGGAATTGGCTTATTTTATAAGACATGATACAGGTGCCAAGAAAACTAATTATTAATGATGTTGTTTGGGAGCACGATTCGAGCTTATACATTGGAGAATGAACGTCTCGGTACTTCTACCAAATAGTTTCTGTTTTACGTGGGGACGTTTTGTTGGATTTATTCAAAGGAAGAGCAATGTTTCCTAGGATCACCGATTGAGCAATGTAATCACCGATCCGGGGTAAATCCTCCTTAATCGAATTACTAGAATTTATCAGATTCACTGGTACCTCGGAGTGAGACAGAAATCCTTGAGGAAAAGCTAGTCATTAATCATTGTTATGGTTCAAGGGAATCGTGTTAACTGACGAAGTCATTGATGATCATTTAGTACTGGTCAAAAACACATCACGAGTTTAGAAAAGGGAGGGTTGTCGCTGACAAATCTAGGACCTAGGGGTGAAGATTCTACATGCATGACCTAGGTCATGCATTGCGAAATATTCACCGGGGCGTGTTGTAATAGAGTGGGCATGCTCGCTGGCGGATTTCTGTGTGTATTGTTATATAAAGAGAGAGAGAGAATGACATACTTTTATTTCATACCCAAAGTTAGAAAATTGATTAGATAAATGAAGGGGAGAAGGAAGACAATAAAGTTAATATACAATCGTATAAACAGTCTGTAACGGTGACTTATTTCATCTACGGATATTGTATGAATCATTACATATATCGATACCTAAATAGAATTCCTGCTTTGGTAATGGACATGGCTGGAGGCGTAGGGCGACATACGAATTTCAATCGTAATAGCTAGAACATTAGAAGCTAAATGAAAATGAACAGTACGACTTTTTGTGGTAAGGCATTGTGTTTACGTTAGCGCTTTAATACTACAATCTGATTTGAACCTTATTGCTAAAGAGTTAAGGTTGTTAATGGGTTGAAATTATTGATGATACCACCAACGTCTGGCCTCGTAAACCTACTGACCCTAATGACGCCCGTGACCCTATTGACGCTATTGACCCTCTTGACCCTCTTGACCCTATTGACCCTCTTGACCCTATTGGCCCTCTTGACCCTATTGACCCTCGTGACCCTCGTGACCCTATTGACCCTCTTGACCCTATTGGCCCTCTTGACCCTATTGACCCTCGTGACCCTCGTGACCCTATTGACCCTCTTGACCCTATTGGCCCTCTTGACCCTCGTGACCCTCTTGACCCTAATGACCCTCTTGACCCTCGTGACCCTCTTGACCCTCGTGACCCTCTTGACCCTTAGTATACTGGGCTCTTTTCCGCAAATCGACATCCAGCGTGCCTATTTTGCGTGAAATGGGGTAGCGCTACTCTAACCACCCCAGCTCCTCCAGAAAGTTCGTGAGTGCCTTTATGTTTTTGACTGCGTCCCGGAGTGTTTCCGGGGACCCTAGGTGCTTTTCCCTGTATACTTCTACCTGCTTGCAGTCCAGTAGAATATGTTTGGTCGTTTCCTCCGCCTCCATGCACGCTCTGCACATGGGGCTGTCCGTGATACCTATGTTGTAGAGGTGTTTGTTCAGAGTGTTGTGTCCTGTTATAATTCCAACTATCTTGCGTAGTTGGTTTCTATGTGTCCTCAGTAGTGTGGTTGTGAGTTTGTTGTCGCGTTTTGCCAGAATCTCTTTGGTCTGTCTGCATGTGTCTATCTCCTCCCAGTGTCTTTGGTGTAGGTTTTTGGTGTATAGGTCAAGTTGGTTGTATATGTAGCTTTGTGGCAGGGGCAAGATTGGTTCGGGTCCGTATGCCATTGTTTCTGAGCCTTTCCTGGCCAGTTCGTCCGCTGCATCGTTGCCTCTTGAGCCACTGTGCCCCTTGATCCATTGTACAGTGACGGTGTTTTTGTCTGCGCACACCTCCGTTAGATTTTGGTGGCATTCGTATATCAAGCTAGATGTGAAGTTGTCACTGCTCAGTGCTTGTAGTACCGATTTACTGTCTGAGAGTATTCGTATGTTTGTGTTCTCAACTTTTCGTCTCTTTATGGCATTGCAGGCTTCGATTATCCCTACGCATTCAGCCTGGAATACCGTGTTTTGTTCGCCCAATGGTTTGGATATGTGTATGTTTAAGTCCTCTGAGAACACTCCACATCCCGTTCCCGTGTTTGTTTTCGCCCTCTTGACCCTTTGGACCCTCGTGACCCTATTGACCCTCTTGACCCTATTGACCCTCTTGACGCTATTGACCCTATTGACCCTCTTGACCCTCGTGACCCTCTTGACCCTATTGACCCTCGTGACCCTATTGACCCTATTGACCCTATTGACCCTCTTGACGCTATTGACCCTCTTGACCCTATTGGCTCTCTTGACCCTATTGACCCTCATGACCCTCGTGACCCTATTGACCCTATTGGCCCTCTTGACCCTCGTGACCCTCTTGACCCTATTGACCCTCTTGACCCTCGTAACCCTCTTGACCCTCGTGACCCTATTGACCCTCTTGACCCTATTGACCCTCTTGATGCTATTGACTCTCTTGACCCTATTGACCCTCTTGACCCTCTTGACCCTCGTGACTCCGTGACCCTATTGACCCTCGTGACCCTATTGACCCCCGTGACCCTAATGACGCTCGTGACCCTATTGACCCTCGTGACCCTATTGACCCTCTTGACCCTCTTGACCCTATTGACCCTCTTGACCCTATTGTCCCTCTTGACCCTATTGACCCTCGTGACCCTATTGAACCTCGTGACCCTCTTGACCCTAATGACGCTCGTGACCCTATTGACCCTCGTGACCCTATTGACCCTCTTGACCCTCGTGACCCTCGTGACCCTCGTGACTCCGTGACCCTATTGACCCTCGTGACCCTATTGACCCCCGTGACCCCCGTGACCCTATTGACCCTCGTGACCCTATTGACCCTCGTGAAAAGTATAAAAAGGAATGCCGAAGTAGTATGGGGGATTTATTCATTTCTCATTGTTCGGACTGGCAGTGTCTCTGGTTGTGGGCTGTGAAATTATTGGTGTGTGTTTCCTCTTTTGTGTTTTGGTGAATGGCTTGTTATTGTGAGGAATCTCTCTTCATAGTTATGAGTCTTTTACTTTCTTAATTTTACAGGTTAAATGTATATTTAAAGGGGTATTAGGGCCTAAGCTATATTTACTTTGTCGGAGGTACTCCGGGAGGTTTATATGGTTAAATCAAATATGTTTAATTTGCTAGCGGCCACTCCCTAGAATTAGACATGTTTGACAAGTGTTTTCGGAACTCAATCAAAGCTGTATTTACCGTAACGGAGTTGGTCCGGAGGTTTATATAGTTAATCAAATATATTTAATTATGCCAGGGTACTCCCTGGGATTGAGTATGTTTGACGATTGTTTTCGAAATTTAGTTGGGGTTAATTCTTACTGTCCAATCAGCCGGAACACTGTCAAGAATCAGTTATCTGCGGAGTCAGCCCCACCTAACGGTGCCAACGGGGATGAATCCGTGTCCGTGTAGTTACCAGACTTGAGGTGTGGTCTGGCGTCTACCTCTTTACCAACATAGGAGACGAAACCCTTTAATCGGGGCCCTCACGTCTCTCAAAACAACTGACGGTGGAAACGTGGCTTGAGCATTTATGTGACGAAAAGCATAGGAGGATATCTCCGCTCGTGGAAACCGATCGGTTGCTTGAGGGGTCGTTCAGTGTTAAATATACTTATATATCAACATACCGTATGTCCAGTTAGTGCATCTTACTCGCTGTTTTCCCTTTAGCCTTCGGGCACAGCGAGGGGAGATGAATTACACAGGCTGTTAGAGGGTTGTCATCTCAGTTTCGCCGACTGAACTAATTACAGCTTCAATAGGGATACATTCTTGCTTCTGAACTAAGGTATGGTTCCAGGAGTAGGCAGAATAGGGACTGTGGGGTAGGCTTAGGAGTAAATTCACGCGTTATGGGGTATTAGGGCTTGAAACTATATCTACTGTAACTAAAGATATTACAAATGTTTCGTAGGATTAATAAAATTGAAGTTATTATTCTTATAAAATCTAATGACGACTAAAATTATTAATGAGTAACCAGTGTGATGTTTGAGTAGTAAGGCAAGTGGTGTTGGGTTGCCGTGGGTTACACGTGAAACACGAGACAATTGTTAAATATCATTAAAAAGGTCACAGTATTATTCATGAAATTGTGATATCAGGATTGTCTCAGAAATATGAAATAATTCTGGGTTTGATGACAGGCTGAGCAGTTCATCAAATCCATTTAAAATATCTTATTTTCATGAGAGAGAACTCTCCATTTAAAGTATCTTATTTTCATGAGAGGGAATTCTCCATTTAAGGCATGGTTTGGGTAGAATGTCTCACGTGTAATGAACGGTTTACCTCGGCATTACTCTACGGCCGTCGGTATAAAATGGTCCAGGCCATCTTAGTTATACATATAAACGATTAATAATACTAAAAGATGTCAGTCGAGTTTGTCTCGGTGTATCTTCTCGAAACTGACCGCTAGGTTTGAGACACTGGTAGATTCATTCTCTGAGTCCTAAACTCGTAGGATAGCTAGGTAAGTAACTTGAATAGGATGTCCAGACTCCATTCCAACAAGAGAGTAGCCAGTGTGAGCAAAAGATTGCCACACGACCCGTCGATAGAACTTTGGTCCAAAATACATGTATTTAGGGCAGTCTTCTAGATAATAATAGGTTTAAATAAATAATCTTGATTTTATGAAGGCTACTCCTTGTTCAACCGGACATGTAATAGGGGATAGGTGTTTTTCTACCAAAAACAATTTTTAATTATAATCATAAAGTAACCTACAGTGTAATTATAATCATAAAGTGATTTATAATTAATTTATTATACAGATTTAGGACTTTGTTATGCTCATAAATAGGAAAATAGCAGTTAAAAGTAGCATTTCAGTAGGTTAATTTATGTACAGATAAGCTAGCTTTAATTTTATTATGAATGGAGAGTCCAAAAACCTGTCAAGCTTGTAACAGTTCACCCCCCTGGCTAGAAAACGCTTCCGAAGACCTACAGCTAACGAAGCAGCTTCCCGCTGAAGCTCAAGAAACGCTAAATATTTTGCAATGAATTCTAACTTAATGTAAAACCCTATTCCTTCGTGCTAGACTACTGTAACTTACTCTCTATTTACCTACTTATTAAACCTACTTTTGTTGCGTGCTTTTATTTAAGAATACCTGACGATTTGGCCAAAATGTGATCGCTAGTGGTTGAACCCCGAAGTGTTGTGTACCGTAATAACCCTAGATCCTTTTATGAAAGCTTGACAGGTTTTTGGACTCTCCATTCATAATAAAATTAAAGCTAGCTTATCTGTACATAAATTAACCTACTGAAATGCTACTTTTAATTGCTATTTTCCTATTTATGAGCATAACAAAGTCCTAAATCTTGTAGGAATAATAAATTAATTATAAATCACTTTATGATTATAATTACACTGTAGGTTACTTTATGATTATAATTAAAAATTGTTTTTGGTAGAAAAACACCTATCCCCTATTACATGTCCGGTTGAACAAGGAGTAGCCTTCATAAAATCAAGATTATTTATTTAAACCTATTATTATCTAGAAGACTGCCCTAAATACTTGTATTTTGGACCAAAGTTCTATCGACGGGTCGTGTGGCAATCTTTTGCTCACACTGGCTACTCTCTTGTTGGAATGGAGTCTGGACATCCTATTCAAGTTACTTACCTAGCTATCCTACGAGTTTAAGACTCAGAGAATGAATCTACCAGTGTCTCAAACCTAGCGGTCAGTTTCGAGAAGATACACCGAGACAAACTCGACTGACATCTTTTAGTATTATTAATCGTTTATATGTATAACTAAGATGGCCTGGACCATTTTATACCGACGGCCGTAGAGTAATGCCGTGGTAAACCGTTCATTACACGCGAGACATTCTACCCAAACCATGCCATGGAGAATTCCCTCTCATGAAAATAAGATACTTTAAATGGAGAGTTCTCTCTCATGATAATAAGATATTTTAAATGGATTTGATGAACTGCTCAGCCTGTCATCAAACCCAGAATTATTTCATCTTTCTGAAACAATCCGGATATCACAATTTCATGAATAATACTATGACCTTTTTAATGATATTTAACAATTGTCTCGTGTTTCACGTGTAACCCACGGCAACCCAACACCACTTGCCGTACTACTCAAACATCACACTGGTTACTCATTAATAATTTTAGTCGTCATTAGATTTTATAAGAATATTAACTTCAATTTTATTAATCCTACCAAACACTTGTAATATTATTGGTTACAGTAGATATAGTTTCAAGCCCTAATACCCCATAACGCGTGAATTTACTCCTAAGCCTACCCCACAGTCCCTATTCTGCTTACTCCTGGAACCATACCTTAGTTCAGAAGCAAGAATGTATCCCTATTGAAGCTGTAATTAGTTCAGTCGGCGAAACTGAGATGACAACCCTCTAACAGCCTGTGTAATTCATCTCCCCTCGCTGTGCCCGAAGGCTAAAGGGAAAACAGCGAGTAAGATGCACTAACTGGACATACGGTATGTTGATATATAAGTATATTTAACACTGAACGACCCCTCAAGCAACCGATCGGTTTCCACGAGCGGAGATATCCTCCTATGCTTTTCGTCACATAAATGCTCAAGCCACGTTTCCACCGTCAGTTGTTTTGAGAGACGTGAGGGCCCCGATTAAAGGGTTTCGTCTCCCATGTTGGTAAAGAGGTAGACGCCAGACCACACCTCAAGTCTGGTAACTACACGGACACGGATTCATCCCCGTTGGCACCGTTAGGTGGGGCTGACTCCGCAGATAACTGATTCTTGACAGTGTTCCGGCTGATTGGACAGTAAGAATTAACCCCAACTAAATTTCGAAAACAATCGTCAAACATACTCAATCCCAGGGAGTACCCTGGCATAATTAAATATATTTGATTAACTATATAAACCTCCGGACCAACTCCGTTACGGTAAATACAGCTTTGACTGAGTTCCGAAAACACTTGTCAAACATGTCTAATTCTAGGGAGTGGCCGCTAGCAAATCAAACATATTTGATTTAACCATATAAACCTCCCGGAGTACCTCCGATAAAGTAAATATAGCTTAGGCCCTAATACCCCTTTAAATATATAATTAACTTGTAAAATTAAGAAAGTAAAAGACTCATAATTATGAAGAGAGATTCCTCACAATAACAAGCCATTCACCAAAACACAATAGAGGTAACACACACCAATAATTTCACAGCCCACAACCAGAGACACTGCCAGTCCGAACGATGAGAAATGAATAATCCTCCATACTACTTCGGCATTCCCTTTTATACTCTTCACGAGGGTCAATAGGGTCACGAGGGTCAATAGGGTCACAGTGCCACGAGGGTCAATAGGGTCACGGGGGTCAAAAGGGTCACGAGGGTCAATAGGGTCACGGGGGTCAATAGGGTCACGAGCGTCATTAGGGTCACGGGGGTCAATAGGGTCACGAGGGTCAAAAGAGTCAAGAGGGTCAATAGGGTCAAGAGGGTCAATAGGGTCAATAGGGTCACGAGGGTCAATAGGGTCACGAGCGTCATTAGGGTCAGGGGGTCAATAGGGTCACGAGGGTCAATAGGGTCACGGAGTCACGAGGGTCAAGAGGGTCAAGAGGGCCAATAGGGTCAAGAGGGTCACGAGGGTCAATAGGGTCAAGAGGGCCAATAGGGTCAAGAGGGTCAATAGCGTCAAGAGGGTCAATAGGGTCAAGAGGGTCAATAGGGTCACGAGGGTCAATAGGGTCACGAGGGTCAATAGGGTCAAGAGGGTCACGAGGGTCACGAGGGTCAAGAGGGTCAATAGCGTCAAGAGGGTCAATAGGGTCAAGAGGGTCAATAGGGTCAAGAGGGTCACGAGGGTCAAGAGGGTCACGAGGGTCAAGAGGGTCAAGAGGGTCAATAGGGTCAAGAGGGTCAATAGGGTCAAGAGGGTCAATAGGGTCACGAGGGTCAAGAGGGTCAATAGGGTCAATAGGGTCAAGAGGGTCACGAGGGTCAATAGGGTCACGGAGTCACGAGGGTCAATAGGGTCACGGAGTCACGAGGGTCAATAGGGTCACGAGGGTCAATAGGGTCAAGAGGGTCAATAGGGTCACGAGGGTCACGAGGGTCAATAGGGTCACGAGGGTCAATAGGGTCAAGAGGGTCAAGAGGGTCAATAGGGTCAAGAGGGTCAATAGGGTCACGAGGGTCAATAGGGTCAAGAGGGTCACGAGGGTCAATAGGGTCACGAGGGTCAAAAGGGTCACGAGGGTCAATAGGGTCACGAGGGTCAAGAGGGTCAAGAGGGTCAAGAGGGTCAAGAGGGTCAAGAGGGTCAATAGGGTCACGAGGGTCAATAGGGTCACGAGGGTCAATAGGGTCAAGAGGGTCAAGAGGGTCAATAGGGTCAAGAGGGTCAATAGGGTCACGAGGGTCAATAGGGTCAAGAGGGTCACGAGGGTCAATAGGGTCACGAGGGTCAAAAGGGTCACGAGGGTCAATAGGGTCAAGAGGGTCAAGAGGGTCAATAGGGTCAAGAGGGTCAAAAGGGTCACGAGGGTCAAGAGGGTCACGAGGGTCACGAGGGTCACGAGGGTCAAGAGGGTCAATAGGGTCAAGAGGGTCAATAGGGTCACGAGGGTCAATAGGGTCAATAGGGTCACGAGGGTCAATAGGATCACGGAGTCACGAGGGTCAAGAGGGTCACGGAGTCACGAGGTTCAAAAGGGTCACGAGGGTCAATAGGGTCACAAGGGTCAATAGGGTCAAGAGGGTCAATAGGGTCAAGAGGGTCAATAGGGTCAAGAGGGTCAATAGGGTCAAGAGGGTCAATAGGGTCAAGAGGGTCAATAGGGTCACGAGGGTCAATAGGGTCAAGAGGGTCAATAGGGTCACGAGGGTCAATAGGGTCAAGAGGGTCACGGGGGTCAATAGGGTCACGAGGGTCAAGACGTTGGTGGTATCATCAATAATTTCAACCCATTAACAACCTTAACTCTTTAGCAATAAGGTTCAAATCAGATTGTAGTATTAAAGCGCTAACGT
This sequence comes from Epinotia demarniana, assembly GCA_945867215.1. NCBI lineage: Eukaryota > Metazoa > Arthropoda > Insecta > Lepidoptera > Tortricidae > Epinotia > Epinotia demarniana. The sequence continues at coordinate 12,287,602 of OX244284.1, forward strand.
AAACACATTGCCTTACCACAAAAAGTCGTACTATTCATTTTCATTTAGCTTCTAATGTTCCAGCTATTACGATTGAAATTCGTATGTCGCCCTACGCCTCCAGCCATGTCCATTACCAAAGCAGGAATTCTATTTAGGTATCGATATATGAAATGATTCATACAATATCCGTAGATGAAATAATTCACCGTTACAGACTGTTTATACGATTGTATATTAACTTTATTGTCTTCCTTCTCCCCTTCATTTATCTAATCAATTTTCTAACTTTGGGTAAGAAATAAAAGTATGTCATTCTCTCTCTCTCTCTTCATATAACAATACACACAGAAATCCGCCAGCGAGCATGCCCACTCTATTACAACACGCCCCGGTGAATATTTCGCAATGTATGACCTAGGTCATGCATGTAGAATCTTCACCCCTAGGTCCTGGATTTGTCAGCGACAACCCTCCCTTTTCTAAACTCGTGATGTGTTTTTGACCAGTACTAAATGATCATCAATGACTTCGTCAGTTAACACGACTCCCTTGAACCATAACAATGATTAATGACTAGCTTTTCCTCAAGGATTTCTGTCTCACTCCGAGGTACCAGGTTGTGAATCTGATAAATTCTAGTAATTCGATTAAGGAGGATTTACCCCGGATCGGTGATTACATTGCTCAATCGGTGATCCTAGGAAACATTGCTCTTCCTTTGAATAAATCCAACAAAACCTCCCCACGTAAAACAGAAACTATTTGGTAGAAGTACCGAGACGTTCATTCTCCAATGTATAAGCTCGAATCGTGCTCCCAAACTACATCATTAATAATTAGTTTTCTTGGCACCTGTATCATGTCTTATAAAATAAGCCAATTCCCATTATGACTTGTCAAAACAGCGTAAAAAATGTAGAAAAAGAAAATATAACCAAAACAAGCGGCTATTTGTAAATCCAGTTCTAACCTTGTTCGCCTCATCAGTTAGAACAGTCAACTAAAACGTCATAATTTATTAAAGTTTTTAATAAACTCCGGCTTAGTTTCACTGATTCAATTATGATTAACCCTCAATTTGACTTATTTTAACCGACATGAGGTGTGTATACCCTTGCGTAGAAATGCGTGTGTAGTATAAGTCCCCAAATACTACTCTATGCTAAGAGTCGAATCGTTTTCACGATTTTAACCTATTGATAAATATTTAGGGACCTATTGTTTTTTTTTCCCATCAAAACCAACAAATCTAGGTTATTTGATTACACTCTAGCTATTGTCAAACTGTAGCAACCCATGTTTACAAAAAAAAACCAAACATGAATCACACTATCAATCCAACTTTTCATTCATCTCCTTTTTCTCTCCCTACAATACCTTATTAATGCATCCATGCTTCATATCATTTTGTACCTTCCTCATTCGCCTATGCACTCGATTGTTACAGATAGCCAAAGCATATGAGGTGTAATCATTTCAATACAGATTTAACACTTATTGGACATTGATTGATGCAATATAAAATTTTCCCCACAAATAAAACTTCATCATACTCGCCAGAGATTTAACTGCACTAATAAATACAAAATTAAGTATATTGTTTCACTTTTAAATTCATATCCATGAGTAAGATACAATTAATATAGATGATCATTCCAAAAATCAAAGCTATATCCCAATTTTTACCCAAAATTAGAAATTAACGTTCGTAAATTAGTTGAAATTCATACCAATAATAATAATTTTTCAAAATGAATCCAAAATTAACCCAACATTTTAAATTAGTATTAGCAAATTAATGGAATTAGATACAAAAAATTTTTTTCTTAAAAACCCAGATCCGCCATCTTTGATTGAAAAATAAACCTAGAATTTAGTCAAAATCGACATCATTGATCAAAGTTTCTACTACTACTCAACCATCAGTTTTCACAATCCGGCTATTCTGTAACTTGTTACCTGCGCACCTCAACGTCCACCCACAAATACAACCGCGACACCCAGCAACCACACGTAGGTCCAATTTCGCGACGGGCGAACGACAGTCCAATTGACAAAACAAACCTACCCAATAAAAATCTATTTCGCAAATTATAAAAACCACCTCAATTTGCCCCACTCCAAAAAAAAACCAGCATTACCAGATCCCTAAGTCGTTGCCATTAATACACAATCATAGATCAAACTTGTTCTGACAACTCTGATGCAGTGATTTCAAATATACCTTAGTAGGCCTTAATGTAATTAAGCCCCACAGCTAAGTATATTGTTAATGAGGTTTTCCAAGTATAAAGACGTCTCATATTAATCATCTAGATCCACCCAAATCTGCTGCCGAATCGCCGATCCCTCATATTTATCTTCAAACGGCTTTAAGCCACGCTGCCTGACAGTCAATCAATAACGCAAGTTTTATAATTTGTATAGAGCATTTTGCAACAAAGTAATTTACTATCTTGTAGGTAAACCTATTTCATTGTCTTTCACCCATGATAAAACACAAAAGAAAAATACAAAAATATAAATGTGTCGGGAATCGAACCCGGCTCAGTGACTTAGAAAGCCGACGTTTTCCCACAGCGCTACCAAGCTATTAAGAGAATGAGTCGAATTTTAGAACCCGTTTCAAACTGTCTGATGTGAGCCCTCTGTGATATATTTAGTTTTAAGATTTTTCGTACCCCTTAAGTCAAATTACCCACAAGCATACAAAAAAAAAAACCCGAGATCCTTGTTATCTTAAATGATTGAAATTGAATTGAATTGTATTTTCGCTATTTTAATGATAATATGGGCAGCGCCCTGCAAAACTTTAACAACACAAAGCCAAAATGGGTTTCAAAAATTGAAAAGCTTAAATGTTTACTACGTTTACCCTTTCCACGTCAGGAAGCACCTTTTTAACTTGAGAGCCACCATATTCACTATTATTTGTTACAAAACACCACTATGGAAAACTATTCTGCTACAACAACACTTTGATCCAATTAATAACTTCTTGTTGTGATCGCATTCACACTAGTCTTTATAGGTCTTCACATGATTTATCGTTCCTGAATGATACTTTATTTGAAAAAGGTTTTACAATGTTTGAATATTCACTTAGTCCCGAAAACAGAAAATTATTTGTATAAACACTGTGTGTGAAATTCAAGTCAACTGACGATTTTTCTCTTTCATATGACATGACACTTGATCCTGACGTCCATTTCGTTCGGAAATTCTTAATACCTTTTTAACTGTAGCAAATATATTAAACTGTATACACTCGATTGTTGATTAACAAATACGAGCATTAATTATCTATTTTAAAATTACTTCTCAGCTTTGCGTTGTTATAAACACGTTGCCCCATATCTGTCGTAAGAATTTTATTATAAAACTGCATCTCTCTGCCATCTGTCGTCAAATAGAGTAACTTTCCCACTGACACATGGATCCAAAGTCATGGCCCGTCAGTGATCGTTTGCGCCATCTATTGTTGAGTAGTGTATTCCTGGCATAGATTGTCGATATTTTGAGTTTTCTCATATATAGTGTCGCCATCTACAGCCGAATAGATGTTTTTATATATGATGTCACTAAACCACTGTCATTATTTGTTGTTATTTCATGCAACTAATGAAAATACAATTTTTAATTCCTGAATAACGTACAAGCGTAATTCTACAAGAAAATTATTTACTCGATATATGCGGATACTGTCTGTGATCTATGTCTTCAGTCAATTTTCTTCTATGCCTTGACACATCATAGCGTGGCGTCACTGTCAAGTGTCAACTGTCAAAATTGCACGTCGTGGGTCGTGGTCCGTTTTCGATTTCTGATGCATGGATTCAACATATTTAAAACTTTTAAATGAAAACAAACATGATATGAAACACTACCGCTATTTGGGCTGGATTAGGTACATGGACGCTTTCCTCAAGGTATGTATTATCCCAGAATATTCTTTCTTTCCGCCTTAACGTTAATTTTTCCTTTTTCTGTCCTTGTTCAAAGCGACTTCCTACGTATTTCAACGTTAAAAGGTGCCATGCAGCCCGTAATACTCGGCAATGTATCGACAAACAGTAACACTTCAGTGGTAATTAGCATACATTTGCGAATGATCGTAAAACTTCTCGCTATCTTAGCTAACCTAGTTTTCTACTAATATATTATATCCAAGTTTAGAGTAATTCACATACTACTTGTCTCTCTCTTCTGATATTCATCCTGATTCAATTTTTCATTCAAAATAACTAAATGTCCATTTGTCCGTCGGTCCGATAATGTCCGTTGGTGTCATAATTTCTTGACATGGTGTTTCCAGGAACAGCAGAATGCACTCGCCCTTTTAATTGATGACTCAATAATGCGACTGGGAATATTAAGCCAAAATGCCAAGGAAGTGGCCCGTCTCAACATTAGTGGTCCCAGCGGAAACTGACATCTTCCCGTCTAATTTACCATACAATGGCCCCCAATAGTAAGTAGATACATAGTAGATCCACGAATGTATATATATCGATTAAACCATTGTATAATTTCGTCTCAATTTCAGTGTGACGAGCATGTCATCTTATTAAAATATATTTCCATTACTTCCCTTTCTCAAAAGTTATATCTTGTTTAACTGTCATAATCATACATTAATTATTGATGTTCCCGCTTAACATAACCTTCTGTTTGTTATTTTTACAGCAGTATGAATCCGTGAGGGGAATGCTGCTACCCAACACAAGTCTGACTGCTTAAGCCTCAACAAGACTCAACATCGTTATTCTCCTAGTGTGGTGTAATATAAAAAGGTAATTAAATCTATTGTTTCTCTCCAATAATTCTGTGCTTCATAATTTATGCAAGGAACAGCATCTGTTCGGCATACATTACATAGTATTAATAAAATTCTGTACATGCAGACTAAGTAATTTGTATATCCGTGGCTCCTCGTATATTATATCTATTGTGTTTCTCCAATGATTCTGTGCTCCATAATATATGCACGAAACAGCATCTGTTCGGCATACATTACATAGTATTAATAAAATTCTGTACGTGCCAATTAGGAAGTTTGTATATCCGTGGCTACTCGTATATTTACCAAACTAAGATATCATCGTTCCTTAAGTGAATCAAAGTTTGGAATAAATATGTTTTTGTTATTAAATGTCAATAATTATCACAACCTCTGTAATTTAAACTCAAATCAATTTAGACACTCCCACGCCCCCGCACCAAGTTATTTTCCTTAATGCATGCTTATTATTTAAGGAATATAATTAAATTCAGGATGACCTGTGTAGTATTATAATTAAACTCTCTTCCATATAATATCAATGTTTCATGTGCTCGGCCCACCCTTGTGAATAATTTTTGTAGGAGCTCATTCTATAATGCGAAGAGTAATATTCATATTTATGTTTCCAGGGTCGCCAGCACGTCAACAAGATGAGGCACACCTCTACTACCGTGAAGAAACAGCATATGAAATTTCGTCCCACACCAGTCCATGAGATTGCTATCCATTTCCATGAAGTCCTTCAAGCGGAACCCTGCTTGGGGCATGATTTTCCCTAATGCGAAAACAATGCTGGATCTGTAGTTTCTATGTGACTTGTATTCCTTACTTCGTTAACACTTTCTCATCCGGACCAAAAATGGAATAATGCACCAGAAATGGACAAAACTCGTTAAGCGTATAACTTTATACTACCGCCCTCCTAACGGCTGAGCTGGCAAACATTACGAGTGCCTACCGACGAGTTCTTGGTTGCGAACGTGTTGAATACCTTTTATCAGAATATCCAATCTTTTGGAACATTTTGAACTGAAATTCCTTTTCTGCTTGTTTTGATCTTCGTATTTTCATATCATATTGTACCGCGTCTGCGTGTGTTAATGTTATCTTGCTATTAAATAATGAGACGGTCGTCTGTACTGCTACCAAGCTAAATCTGGTATTCATATGCAGCTAACTTCATAATAAATAATCCAAACAAGCTGTCATAGTTATATAAGATAATGTATGTAATGTGGATTCTTGATTTTTATCCATGTAATGTATGGTTATGCTTAGTTCTCCTTTTTTCAATAAAATTCTCATGCCTGTAACTCAATGTCTATACTATGCACGTCGCGCGTCGCGTGACTTCTGTATGATAATAAAATATACTGGGCCCTGGATTTTTCCATACTTTCTTGTCTTTGTTGGCCTTGTTTTTTCTGAGGTTCGAACCAGAACATATAATGCTCGCAATGACACGTCTATTTATTATTTAATCCTCACAACCTTCCCTGACTTGAACAATAGCCTCCGTGGCTAACATTTCACTTTTCTCAAACCAATCTATCTGCTGCTCTATCAAATTTGTTCTATCCGTTGTATTGATACATAATGAAATGGGTAGCTATGGTGATATGAATCCCATTAATTGAGGCTTAGCTACCTTCTTGACCCATAAATGTATGTTGCAGCTTTGTAAGTATAAAAGCATCTTCAAAAGAAACAATCTGTGAATGTTACCATAGATGTCGCTGCCGCTACCGTAAGAATGAAATAATTCCTTCACGTTAATTCAATGACCTTATTTAAAATAAAATTTATTACATGCCCTTATTATTTAAGTCCTGAGCTATAGCCACGGACTTGTAAAGTTGAAGCTCGAGTATTCCCATCTCTATCGCTCTCACGATACTCGAGTGAAAGGGACGCATATACACGAAACTTTGATCCTCGTGTTAGCGCTGCTGTTACTAAACCCGTACTGCAAGCGATCCGTCCGCCCTATCAACTTGCTATGCTAGAAGGAGAAGTATATTTTGATGTCTCATGTTTCACTACAACACATGGCTGCAACAAGTTGTCAGGCGTACAAGACTGCTCTAAATCTGCGGTTCCTTGTTCTTAAAGGCCTTCTACACTGGCTTTTCCGTATGGCAATAAATTGCCCATATCTATGGAATCTCGCGCTAAGTTAATGGGGTGTATACATGTCTTGATCTGTCAGTTCCAACTCATCTGAATCCGACCGATTGCTATCGTCTGGACGCACGTTGTGCTGTTGATCTTTTCGTCAAGAGAAACTGCATGCACATGCGGTTGCACAATCACGACCCCGACACGCTGTACCGACAAACTGGGGCAAAATCACATAATCTGTACACCCCATAAAGCGTTTCGTCTTTGTATTTTCGTATACATTGTGTCACACTGAAGTGATTCCAAAATCTCGCCTTTATATTTAAAAACCATAAAATAATGCTAGAGCAATCTTTGCGTTGCATAAATCAAATAATGATTATAAGATACTATTTCCGCAGATCCTTCCTATGGAGAATAATATCTATAGGAGTTTTAAAACGCAATGACACCTCGTGCGTGTTAGCGGTTAACGGTTATATTTATTCTCTTTGCCGCGCCTCGTGTCAGTCTTCCCGCAATTTCAGTTTGGCTATGAATCTCCATTGATTTTCCTTCTAATTTCTATAAGTCGAGAACACAGTGAACGAACGTTGTGAGTTATCTCTTACTTTTGTGACCTTTTGACGTACATGCGTTCTGAAGTAATTGTATGCGCCTAGGCAGAACTGCACGTTTTGATTCCCCACACGGAATCTTCCACTACCGCCGGCTTGGGACGACAGTTATTATGGTAAGTAGATCTTCTCGAGTCTATTATTTTGAAAAAAAAACTTTCTTTGTCTCTCTCTCTCTCTACTACTTACCGTTTTGAATTTCACAATTTTATAACCGCCTACGAACCTCAACGCCCTAAATTTCGTGTCTGTTAGGTTAATTTGGCGAATTGCAATGAATTTTAATTCTTTGATTTCTTCATTTCCTATATTATGGGACAAAACGCTTTTCCATTATGGCAACAAGAGGCTTAGGCGAGAGGCACTTGAAAAACTCTTAGAGCAGTGTAATTTACATTCTCCCATCCCCATTTCAATGGATGACGTTAAAACCAAATTAAAAGTATACACTAGGCGGCTAACCAGAAATAAGGTATTTTTTTTTTCCAAAATTTTGGTATATTGGTAATTTCTTAGTAATTTGCTGGTGCCATCAATCGCCATGTTTAACCATATATCCTGTAGTTCTGTGCTAAGTTTCTTTTCCTTGAATGAAACACACCTCCGTTTTCCTTTATTAAACTTTACATGTCTGTTTATTCTTCATTTCTAGCGTAAAGGTAACAAAGATGAACCTAGTCCGACTCGTGCTCAGAATCTCCTAAGCGACCCATCATTCTTCCTACAAGTATCCGCAGACTCTTCCGGGCAGCCTACTGGGTATCTTGACAATCCCCAGAACTTAGTGAGTTTGCTCCTCTTCCTCCTTTTATTTATAATTTTATTTTGGTTATCATTTCTTTATTTTTATTTTATTTTGTTTTTTTTTTTCTAAAACCTAACAGCTACACCAACTGTTTGGCAAGGAAATTGCAACTTCCACCGATCCCCCACCATCGGCACCTCTCGAGACTCCCCAGCAGACTCAGGTAAGTTCCCTCTCATTTTTTATTTATACAAAACAACTCCAACAAACCTACTTCCTTTTCTCAAGCGTTTATTTGGTTTCACCTGTCCCGTTGTCTGTCTGTCTGTTTGTAATCAAAACTTGCAAGTCAAGCCTGATCCACCTCCCAGTTTCCTATTGAGTTGAAATTCTGCGTACATGTGTAAATCGGATGACATCACAATATTATTGACACAGAGTCGATCTGATGATGGAGCCGGAAGGTGGCCATAAGAACTCCGTAATTAAACGACGCAACCCCATCAAGTTTGGGCTCGTTAGAATCATCTCGACGAGTAGTTGACGAAGGCATACCGCAAGGTTCAGTCGGCAACAAAACCCAGTACCAATAAGTAACCTTTGACAGCACTTGTTATTGTTATACAAATTTCCCTAATTTTTTTTTTTTCAGGCTTCCTCTGTCAGGCAGTGTCCCGAAAAGAGCCCCTTAGATGTAGGAGTCCCTATTGCTATGGTATATTCTCTCATTTTTCCGTTTCATCCTGTTTCCTTAGTTTTGTATCTTTTCCCTTGCCCTTTTTTTTTTAACAGTTCCTCCCTTTTTTTTATTTTTCAGTTAGACCTTCCGGAGACCTCAAGCTCAGGTCCTGGTCTTGATACTGGTTCTCTCCCAGCTTCTGTTGGTGATCTTTCATTACCTCTTTCCGTAAGTTAAATTTACACTATTTTCCATATATTAACATTAATGGATGACTTGTCAAATTGATGGCCAGTAACGCTACCCGCCAAATCAAAAAAGAAAACCCCGAACGTTCATAATTAACCTCTCTTTCCTCAGATGTCATATGAAAGTCATTTAATATCTTACTTCATTCCCTCAGGTAGATTTAAATGAAATTCTGAGTCTGAATCGCGGCGTACCAAACTCATCGGTATGTATATAACAAGATATGACATCTTATTTATTATATATATATTTGATTTTCCTCCTCCTTTTTCTTTTATTTACATTAATGACTTCCTATTCCAGGACCCAGGATCTTCTTCTAGAATGGTAAGTTGCAAACGTAACTTGTCTTAGTTAATTCCAGTAATGCATGTATACTAAACATTACACAATTTTGCTTACAGATAAATGGCCCTTTTAACCTTCAACACACTTTTAACGGGCCTACACTTGTTGTTATGATCCCACCAAACAACATTAACGTCGTAGTCATTTCCTCCAACGCCTCTTTGGTAATTCCTTAAAACTAATTAAAAACTGATTGACTTTTGGTTCTATTTAATGTTCATATATTAATACCTATTTTTATAACTTGCAGGACCAATTATTAGGGTGAACCTTAATACACACTGAGCTGACTGTACTGTCCGAAACCTCTCTCGATTTTTTTTAAAGGTATCTCAGCCACCTTTGGCTTTTTATCATAATCATTTAATTACCATTAGTGTTTTATGTAACATAGTTCAAGTTACCATTATCTTTCTTACGATTTTGTCTCAGTTAACCATCCCTTAATATAATAGGAATATTACTCCGCCAATGCACTTCCCACCGCTGGGCACAGACCTCTCATGAACGAAAAAAAAATTGGGGACCTCACAACGAACCTTTTCGTTCACAAGTTCCGAGACCCTCACTTGCACGAGCCGGGACTCGAATCCACGACCACCGCCCGACTGCCGCATGCCCGAACCGTCTGATTATTACCCATTAAATTATTTTTTTTTCTAATTTCCAGATTAAACGTGTACACCAAGTTGGAGCAATCAACCCCTACTGGTTTCCTTATCAAAAAAATATTGTGGGACGCCCCGTGATCTTGCGCTATACTTATGTTTAAACGTGAGTATATTCGATTTACCCCTTTTTTCCTTGAATCCAGACTATACTGCTCTGTATTTATTTGTAAACCTCGATGCAAGAAGCGGGTGTCACAAGTCCAACGTGTCCGTTCGTGCATTTGTCCGTGGCATCGCAGCTCCCAAACGGACGAACCGATCATCGTTAGTCCCGTTTTTTTTTTTTTATAGATAATTTTATCCCTGCTTCCAGCCACGGTTCACGAAAATCCGCTCAGCCTCTCTTTGAGAGTTTTGACCTAATACCATGTTTCCTGTTTCCATTGTTACAAATTTATATTTTATCTGTGTCGTCAACAAGTAAGTATTTAAGTACATTGGCATCAACATCCGCCTTCCACTCGTGAGTATCCCGCCGTTATCCGACTGAGTTGAAATTCTTGTTTGATGAAGCATATTATTTAAATGACAATTCGACACCATGTCCTCATCCAGCCGATTCGATGATAATGAGCAGTTGACGATGATGCACAACTACACAAAAATACAGTAGACAACCAGGCCTACACCAACAATGCATCCTAGGACGGAACTATATTTTCATGTTGTTTCTTCCCGGCTTTTCCAGGTCCGGTGGTGGTTTGAGTCTGATGTTCTCCTCCCCGGTCGAGGTGACGTGGTTACCTCCTGCTCCCATATTCGTGGCCCATCCACTCGCGGCCCCTTTTTACCAAGGTAATTGATCACAAATTGTTCTATATATATATAAAAAAAAATTTTTTTTTTTTTTTTGGAAAAAACCCCTACCGAGCCGGGTACAATAAGAATAGATTTGCTAACTCTCAAACAGCTTTGTTACCTTCCGTAGTTTTCTAGAAATTATGACCGAGAATCGCAAATGAATTCTTATTTTGGATGGGGACTGGCCAATTCTTTTTTTTTCTTTTTGTTTTCCAAAAAAAAAAACACATGTTTTAACAAAATCTTTATTCATACCAGTAAAATGTAATTTGACAATCAAACTTAACTTACAATCATCAGTCCTAAATTTGTTACTTTTCATACTTATACCAAATTATAATCTGATCATCATTAACACCTCAAGACAGTTATGTACGATTCTCACCGACCGTGCCGGACCGGAGCGTGCCTGCGCACCTTTTCTAAGTTACCAAAGGAATTTGAAGCTTTAATACAAATGTTAAATTTCATGCATTTGAATGTTCTTGCGGCCGGTTGGCTCCTCGCGGACGAGGACGACTGCGGTCGGCTGTCGTTGCATCAAACCTGTTCCGCATGGATGCTGTCTACTTCATTATATTAAGCGCTCGTGCATCAGTTGAGACACGCGTCAGGCGTCCCGGTCGGCCCGTCCGGTGTGAATCGTACATTATACGAATACCAATGAAACCGTCACACATTTTTTTTTTTATTCTTGTTTCTGTATACAATTGATAAGTCCAAAATAAATATCTATGTAAATGTACCTTTATGATCACTTACGATCTTTTCTAGAATTGTAATAGCAGTTTGTAAATTATTAAAAAAAAACAAAAAAGGAAATCAAACTTAAATACCTATTTATAATCTACAATCATCCCATAGTGGAACGACCTAATCAAGCTACTTTTTTTTTCTTATAATTCACAATCAATCGTCCAACCAAAAATCACAAAAACTAAACAAACTTATGTACACACCTACTGCTCTATTATTATTTTTTTTGTTTGGACCATACATGACTAAATTTGGTTTAATGATTCAATTTCGCCCAAGTCAGCCTCTCAGTTGTTACCGCCCTTATAATACCTGGACAAGTGTATGGTATTAAATTTCCCTCTAATAACATTTGTATGTGGCTCCACTAGGACGTATACGTTTTGGTAGGGGACTGCGGCGACCACATAGGGACCTTCATACAAATAGCCGAATTTCTTGATTACCTTTTTCTGAGCATTGGATTTATTAACCTTCCTGATCTTTACCCATTCGCCTACCTGATACTGTATCAAGTTAAAACTTTTATTGAATCTAACTTGTCGGCCAGTAGCAGCCTTTTGCAAGTTTTCTTTTGCCTTTTGCCTTATGTCGTTTATGTTCATCTGAATGGTCCTTTTAATGTCCTTGTCAAATGACAGTTGCGTAGGTTGTCCATACATAATTTCACAAGGCGTATATCTGGTACTTTCGTGAAAAGTGTTGTTATATAACAACTCTAACTTTGGCAGTATTTTTACCCAACTCTGATGTTTTTTTTCGCAATAGGTTCTGAATAACCGGCCCAATTCACGGTGAACCCGTTCGGTTGCGTTTGGTCTAGGATTGCGAACCGTAGTATGAATGACCTTGACCCCTTTCTCATTCATAAATTGACCCCATTGCTTAGAAATAAATTGGCTCCCGTTATCAGTCATAACTGCCTTTGGGTGTATAATTTTGATGTACTGTTTCATTTTCCCTACTACTGCGCCCGCTGTAGCCTTCCTTAGAGCATAAAATTTTGCAAACTTACTGAACGAGTCCTGTATGACGAGAATGTAACTCATGCCAAATTGTCCTGAAGGCAACGGCCCATATAAATCTGCCATAACTAAATCCCCAATAGCGCCGGTGACTATCGACCTACATGGTCCTACGTGTTTCTTATTATCATTTTTAGCCATTTGGCAAACGTGACATGCCTTAAGTAGGTTTTTCACTTCTTTGGTTATCCCCCTCCAATAGAATCTATCTTTTATGTATTTAATTACCTTATACGCCCCCTAGTGTCCCATCTCTAAATGAACTTGCTTAATGACATCATTTATTAGCGCCCTTGGCAAGTATATTACTTTGTCTCGCGTTTCATTAGGTGTAAAATATAAAACGCCGTCTTGTAAGGAGCACTTTTGAATTATCCTGCCCAATTTATCTGTAAAATCACAATCCTTTAACTGTTGAATGATTTCATAAATTTCAGGGTCTTTTCTTTGATAGTCCGATATTGTTTCCAATTTTCTAATCAACTCCCTGTTAACCCCTATTTCTGTATAAAGGATCTCTGGCAAGCGCACTTTATCTTCTTGAAATAATTCACTCTGAGGGGGATACCTGGATAATATGTCAGCTCCTATATTTTCTCGACCTTTAATGTGTTGTATGTCATATTGAAATCGTTCTAAGTAATTTATCCACCTAACAACGCGTGCATGGTATAACTTCCAATTTTTTATGAATAACAGGGCCTTATGATCAGTTTGTATTATGACTGTCGATCCCCTTAAATAGGTTTCAAACTTTTCCAAACAAGAAATTATCGCATAAAATTCCTTTTCAGATACAGTGTAATGGAGTTGGGCTCCCCTTAGCGATTTACTGTGAAACCCTAGTACTCTCATATTCCCCTCATCATCTAGCTGATATAATGCTCCGGCTAATCCTATTCCTGAACTATCCGCTTGCAAGTAGTACGGCTTGCTGAAGTCGGGATGATGTAGCTCTATCACGCGGATAAAATTCTCCTTGATGCATTCAAAAGCCTGTTGCTCAGTATTGTCCCATCTCCATTTTACATTTTTCTTTAACAATTCACATAAGGGTTGAATGAGTCTACTATATTCCGGGATGAACCTCCTATAAAAATTACACAGTCCCAAGAAAGCTCGGAGTTGTTTTAATTTTTTTGGAGCTGGGAATTCTTGTATGGACTTAATCTTATCAGGGTCCGTTCTGATACCCTCTGTGGAGATGACGTAACCAAGCATATGTACTTCCTTACACAAGAACTTGCATTTTTCTAGGTTGCATGTCATCCCCGCCTTCTCTAGCTTCCCTAATACGATGCTTATGTGTTCCAGGTGTTGCTGTAGTGTCCCCGTGGTTATAACCGCCAAGTCGTCTAAATAATTTACACAGAACTCGCGCACATCATGTCCTAATATGGAGTCCATGGCCCGGCAAAAACTGCCAACAGACGTCTTAAGTCCCTGAGGTAAAACATTGTATACATAAGATTTCCCATTAAAACTGAACCCCGTATATTTTCTGCTCTCCTCTGATATCGGAATCTGGAAGTAGGCGTTATTTAAATCGATGACACTGATATAATTCGCCCCGTGAAATGAATTTAGGACGTCTAACTGTAACGAGGGCTTTTCCGTTTCCGCGACCATATACTTATTTATTTCCCTTGCGTCTAACAAAACCCTAATTGTTCCATCCTTTTTTAATGTGAAAGTCAACGGGCTACAGTATTCAGTCTGTGAACGGCTTATAATCCCTTGATCTTCTAATTCCCTTAATTTGGTTTCGACCTTATCCCGATAAGCATAAGGAACTGGGTATGTCCTTTTCACAATAGGCGAGTGTTTATCCATGTTAATAACATGTTGGTAACAGTTGGCCCGGCCGAGCTTGGAGTCAAATAAGGTTCCGTACTTTCTTAACAACTTTTCCAGCGCTTCTTTTTCAGTTGGGCTTAATTGAACCCCGGTTGCAACGGTACCACAAACTAAGTTTTCGGGTTGGTCGCCTAAAGTTCCCTGATCCTCCCTTTCCATGAATTCTAATTCATCTCTCGGTCTAAGAAACGGAGCCCAGGCACTATTATCATTGAAAGGAATATGCAACCCCGTTTGGTCTTTGCCAAGCTCTATCGTGACTTTGTTCGTTTTCAGCCAATCGAAGCCCAGTATCAGAGGAAAGCTTAATTCCGGTATTACCAAGAACCCTATCTCAATTTTTATATTCTGAATGACGACTGGCAATAGAATCATAAATTTGATTTCTTTGCTTTTATGACCCGATGCTGACTTTATTTGGAAAGGCTTAATGGGCATTACCGGAATCTCGGAATATTTCGTTTTTAGTTCGTCCCATAATTCTGATGATAGGCATGTAACGTCGCTTCCCGTGTCTATTAATGCTATGATGTCATAATCATATACCCGGATTTTTATCTCTGACTTGTATTGATCCGGTAATGGGCGTTCGTTATCTTCATCGTCTTCAAACACTGAAGCAATATCCCCCTTCTCACTGCCTACTAAGTCAGTATATTCCCCTTTTAACTTTAACCCATGAATCAGATGATGAAGCCCCACTCTTGCTCTATTTTCAGTTCGGTTATACCCTAACCCTTCACGTGGTTCCCTATCAGTGTATTGTGGTTTTATAGGTGTTCGCAGTCCCCTACCATTTATACCTAATAATTGTCCTGGGGCCCAGCCCATGTTATACAGCATGTTCAAGACATTGACCCGCTCTACCTGAGAAGCTGACTCGGGCGCGATTTCGTCAGCTTCTACTAGTTTTCCGATCCATCTACTAATTCTACATATTGCATTGTCGAAACATTTCCTTCCGGCCGCCTCCAATTCGGATATTGTGTTCTTTTTTCCACTGCTTTTTGTGCCCCTGTATTATTCTTGGCGTTGACCCGAAGCTCTTGTTTATTCACCTCGTCCATCGACCGTAAGAACTCCGCCGTTTCTAGAATTGAAGCTGGTTTTGAAGTGACAAAAGCTTGTTGAATATATCTCGGGTAATGCCTTATAATATCTGATATCAGTTGTTGTTCTGGCATGACATAATTAAGCATTTTCGCGTGTCCCACTATTTGAATGAAGTAATTATGCATGGAGGGTTCCTTCGCTTTTTCCCAAACGCCGTGTACTATGTTTCTTCTCAATTCGTTCTGTTCGTAGTCTCCCCAGTGGAATTTTAAGAAATCTGTTCTAAAATCGGCAATGCTAGTCCAGCGATCCTTGTAAATTCGGGCCCAGTCTCTTGCAGGGCCCTCCAGGCATTCTATTATCGTTTCCAATTCGTGTCCGCCAGCATCCACCTTTCGTAAATATGCATCTAAATCCTCAAGGAACGTGACAGGGTGTGTAGTTATTTTTCCGAATTTGGGACGTTCATGATTCACTTGCTTTATGTTGTATATAATATTTCGTTTTTCCTCCAGGCCTAAGCTTCGTTCTGCCGGTATCGAGGTCGCGCTCCCAGCCTCATCGACTTCCATATGAGTTACAGGGTTTTCGTCCATGGTAGAGCTTATGGCAGTGCGCAACTCTTCTCTGAGTTGCCCCAAGCCTTCTGTTACTCTTCGTTCCGTCCGCTTCAGTATATTAAGAAATAGTCCCTGAGCCGGGCTAGCCTTCTTTGTTATTCTTTTTCGCAGCTGTCGTCTTGCCGGTCTTGTAATAGCTTCCCTCGTTACCGGTGTTACATTTTCGCGTTCTTTTGCAGGAGTAGTTTTCTGCACGGTCCTACGAGTCGCCTCTCGCAGTTTCGCAGTCATTGTTTTATTCCTGACAGGTCTATCCATCTTTCCGGCACCTAAAATCGAATTTATACCGTCATAAAGTCATTTAGACACCTACTGAAACCAGTGGTATTATTTTATTTTATTTTTTCACAATCGCCCCGCTGACCCTATGTTATTTTACCTACAAATACCGATACATACGTAATACCGTTTTATTTTATTTTATTATAACTATTATTATTTTATACATACTCGCCCCGCTGATCCTATGCTATTATAGCTACAAATACCGATACCTACATACTATCGTTTTTTGTTTTATTTTATTTATTTCTATTATTATTTTATACATGTTTATGTATAAAAGCCCCGCTGACTATGCTATTATACCTTAAAAATAATACTCAAAACTTGTGCTATATCCGTAATAAGCTAATGTAATTTATTTATTTTTATTTTCAGATGGAGTACTAACTTAGCAGCTGCCCTAGCGAGCTCCCTAGCTGATTATCACTAAGAAAAAGGAAATAATGAAGAGTCCAACCCCTGTCAAGCTCACCTCCAACTTCAGGCAACAAACTGTAGCCCGTGAGGGCTACTGAAGATATCCTGGTCACGGCACCAAACTGTAACAGTTCACCCCCCCTGGCTAGAAAACGCTTCCGAAGACCTACAGCTAACGAAGCAGCTTCCCGCTGAAGCTCAAGAAACGCTAAATATTTTGCAATGAATTCTAACTTAATGTAAAACCCTATTCCTTCGTGCTAGACTACTGTAACTTACTCTCTATTTACCTACTTATTAAACCTACTTTTGTTGCGTGCTTTTATTTAAGAATACCTGACGATTTGGCCAAAATGTGATCGCTAGTGGTTGAACCCCGAAGTGTTGTGTACCGTAATAACCCTAGATCCTTTTATGAAAGCTTGACAGGTTTTTGGACTCTCCATTCATAATAAAATTAAAGCTAGCTTATCTGTACATAAATTAACCTACTGAAATGCTACTTTTAATTGCTATTTTCCTATTTATGAGCATAACAAAGTCCTAAATCTTGTAGGAATAATAAATTAATTATAAATCACTTTATGATTATAATTACACTGTAGGTTACTTTATGATTATAATTAAAAATTGTTTTTGGTAGAAAAACACCTATCCCCTATTACATGTCCGGTTGAACAAGGAGTAGCCTTCATAAAATCAAGATTATTTATTTAAACCTATTATTATCTAGAAGACTGCCCTAAATACTTGTATTTTGGACCAAAGTTCTATCGACGGGTCGTGTGGCAATCTTTTGCTCACACTGGCTACTCTCTTGTTGGAATGGAGTCTGGACATCCTATTCAAGTTACTTACCTAGCTATCCTACGAGTTTAAGACTCAGAGAATGAATCTACCAGTGTCTCAAACCTAGCGGTCAGTTTCGAGAAGATACACCGAGACAAACTCGACTGACATCTTTTAGTATTATTAATCGTTTATATGTATAACTAAGATGGCCTGGACCATTTTATACCGACGGCCGTAGAGTAATGCCGTGGTAAACCGTTCATTACACGCGAGACATTCTACCCAAACCATGCCATGGAGAATTCCCTCTCATGAAAATAAGATACTTTAAATGGAGAGTTCTCTCTCATGATAATAAGATATTTTAAATGGATTTGATGAACTGCTCAGCCTGTCATCAAACCCAGAATTATTTCATCTTTCTGAAACAATCCGGATATCACAATTTCATGAATAATACTATGACCTTTTTAATGATATTTAACAATTGTCTCGTGTTTCACGTGTAACCCACGGCAACCCAACACCACTTGCCGTACTACTCAAACATCACACTGGTTACTCATTAATAATTTTAGTCGTCATTAGATTTTATAAGAATATTAACTTCAATTTTATTAATCCTACCAAACACTTGTAATATTATTGGTTACAGTAGATATAGTTTCAAGCCCTAATACCCCATAACGCGTGAATTTACTCCTAAGCCTACCCCACAGTCCCTATTCTGCTTACTCCTGGAACCATACCTTAGTTCAGAAGCAAGAATGTATCCCTATTGAAGCTGTAATTAGTTCAGTCGGCGAAACTGAGATGACAACCCTCTAACAGCCTGTGTAATTCATCTCCCCTCGCTGTGCCCGAAGGCTAAAGGGAAAACAGCGAGTAAGATGCACTAACTGGACATACGGTATGTTGATATATAAGTATATTTAACACTGAACGACCCCTCAAGCAACCGATCGGTTTCCACGAGCGGAGATATCCTCCTATGCTTTTCGTCACATAAATGCTCAAGCCACGTTTCCACCGTCAGTTGTTTTGAGAGACGTGAGGGCCCCGATTAAAGGGTTTCGTCTCCCATGTTGGTAAAGAGGTAGACGCCAGACCACACCTCAAGTCTGGTAACTACACGGACACGGATTCATCCCCGTTGGCACCGTTAGGTGGGGCTGACTCCGCAGATAACTGATTCTTGACAGTGTTCCGGCTGATTGGACAGTAAGAATTAACCCCAACTAAATTTCGAAAACAATCGTCAAACATACTCAATCCCAGGGAGTACCCTGGCATAATTAAATATATTTGATTAACTATATAAACCTCCGGACCAACTCCGTTACGGTAAATACAGCTTTGACTGAGTTCCGAAAACACTTGTCAAACATGTCTAATTCTAGGGAGTGGCCGCTAGCAAATCAAACATATTTGATTTAACCATATAAACCTCCCGGAGTACCTCCGATAAAGTAAATATAGCTTAGGCCCTAATACCCCTTTAAATATATAATTAACTTGTAAAATTAAGAAAGTAAAAGACTCATAATTATGAAGAGAGATTCCTCACAATAACAAGCCATTCACCAAAACACAATAGAGGTAACACACACCAATAATTTCACAGCCCACAACCAGAGACACTGCCAGTCCGAACGATGAGAAATGAATAATCCTCCATACTACTTCGGCATTCCCTTTTATACTCTTCACGAGGGTCAATAGGGTCACGAGGGTCAATAGGGTCACAGTGCCACGAGGGTCAATAGGGTCACGGGGGTCAATAGGGTCACGAGGGTCAATAGGGTCACGGGGGTCAATAGGGTCACGAGCGTCATTAGGGTCACGGGGGTCAATAGGGTCACGAGGGTCAAAAGAGTCAAGAGGGTCAATAGGGTCAAGAGGGTCAATAGGGTCAATAGGGTCACGAGGGTCAATAGGGTCACGAGCGTCATTAGGGTCAGGGGGTCAATAGGGTCACGAGGGTCAATAGGGTCACGGAGTCACGAGGGTCAAGAGGGTCAAGAGGGCCAATAGGGTCAAGAGGGTCACGAGGGTCAATAGGGTCAAGAGGGCCAATAGGGTCAAGAGGGTCAATAGCGTCAAGAGGGTCAATAGGGTCAAGAGGGTCAATAGGGTCACGAGGGTCAATAGGGTGAAGAGGGTCACGAGGGTCACGAGGGTCAAGAGGGTCAATAGCGTCAAGAGGGTCAATAGGGTCAATAGGGTCAAGAGGGTCACGAGGGTCAAGAGGGTCACGAGGGTCAAGAGGGTCAAGAGGGTCAATAGGGTCAAGAGGGTCAATAGGGTCAAGAGGGTCACGAGGGTCAAGAGGGTCAATAGGGTCAATAGGGTCAAGAGGGTCACGAGGGTCAATAGGGTCACGGAGTCACGAGGGTCAATAGGGTCACGGAGTCACGAGGGTCAATAGGGTCACGAGGGTCAATAGGGTCAAGAGGGTCAATAGGGTCACGAGGGTCACGAGGGTCAATAGGGTCACGAGGGTCAATAGGGTCAAGAGGGTCAAGAGGGTCAATAGGGTCAAGAGGGTCAATAGGGTCACGAGGGTCAATAGGGTCAAGAGGGTCACGAGGGTCAATAGGGTCACGAGGGTCAAAAGGGTCACGAGGGTCAAAAGGGTCAAGAGGGTCAAGAGGGTCAAGAGGGTCAATAGGGTCACGAGGGTCAATAGGGTCAAGAGGGTCAAGAGGGTCAATAGGGTCAAGAGGGTCAATAGGGTCACGAGGGTCAATAGGGTCACGAGGGTCAATAGGGTCAAGAGGGTCACGAGGGTCAATAGGGTCACGAGGGTCAAAAGGGTCACGAGGGTCAATAGGGTCAAGAGGGTCAAGAGGGTCAATAGGGTCAAGAGGGTCAAAAGGGTCACGAGGGTCACGAGGGTCACGAGGGTCACGAGGGTCAAGAGGGTCAATAGGGTCAAGAGGGTCAATAGGGTCACGAGGGTCAATAGGGTCAATAGGGTCACGAGGGTCAATAGGGTCACGGAGTCACGAGGGTCAAGAGGGTCACGGAGTCACGAGGTTCAAAAGGGTCACGAGGGTCAATAGGGTCACAAGGGTCAATAGGGTCAAGAGGGTCAATAGGGTCAAGAGGGTCAATAGGGTCAAGAGGGTCAATAGGGTCAAGAGGGTCAATAGGGTCAAGAGGGTCAATAGGGTCACGAGGGTCAATAGGGTCAAGAGGGTCAATAGGGTCACGAGGGTCAATAGGGTCAAGAGGGTCAATAGGGTCACGAGGGTCAAGACGTTGGTGGTATCATCAATAATTTCAACCCATTAACAACCTTAACTCTTTAGCAATAAGGTTCAAATCAGATTGTAGTATTAAAGCGCTAACGTAAACACATTGCCTTACCACAAAAAGTCGTACTATTCATTTTCATTTAGCTTCTAATGTTCCAGCTATTACGATTGAAATTCGTATGTCGCCCTACGCCTCCAGCCATGTCCATTACCAAAGCAGGAATTCTATTTAGGTATCGATATATGAAATGATTCATACAATATCCGTAGATGAAATAATTCACCGTTACAGACTGTTTATACGATTGTATATTAACTTTATTGTCTTCCTTCTCCCCTTCATTTATCTAATCAATTTTCTAACTTTGGGTAAGAAATAAAAGTATGTCATTCTCTCTCTCTCTCTTCATATAACAATACACACAGAAATCCGCCAGCGAGCATGCCCACTCTATTACAAGCTTTCATAAAAGGATCTAGGGTTATTACGGTACACAACACTTCGGGGTTCAACCACTAGCGATCACATTTTGGCCAAATCGTCAGGTATTCTTAAATAAAAGCACGCAACAAAAGTAGGTTTAATAAGTAGGTAAATAGACTACTGTAACTTACAGTAGTCTAGCACGAAGGAATAGGGTTTTACATTAAGTTAGAATTCATTGCAAAATATTTAGCGTTCTCGAGCTTCAGCGGGGAGCTTCTTACTTAGCTCTAGGTCTTCGTAAGGTTCTAGCGTTAGTCGGGCGTGATCTGTTACAACGTATGCAGTTCCCCACGAACGACGTGCTAACCTTGCGGAGACGACTGGCCTTCACTGCGATCTTGTTTTTACTTCTGGTGTTGTAGTCGTGGATATCGCTGTTGAGTTTGAACTCGTGAAGGTTTTTTCGCACATACATGATATTCTCAAGAATGTATTGGCATGCTACAGTAAGAATGTTTGCCACACAAGTGTAGACACTGTTCGTCGTGTGCTTCATGACGAGGGTTTGCACTATCGCAGGCATGCCGTCAAGCCGTTGCTTACGGAAGCACATAAAACAGCACGATTCCAATTTGCCCTAAGGCATTTAAATGATGACTGGAGTAATGTTATATTTAGTGACGAAAAGTGTTTTAAATCGAGTCAACACGGACGTTTCAGTTTATGGCGTCGCAATAATACGCGGTATGATAGTGGTCACGTAGTGCCGAACATGGAATCTGGTCGTATAAGTGTCAATATGTGGGGCTGGATGAGTGCAGCCGGTCCGGGTGAACTAGTGAGGATGCCGAGTCGCGCAAACAGCGTGGATTACATGAATGTCCTGGAGGAAACTATGTTACCTACCGTCCGAAATGTGTATCCAGAAGAAGAATTACCTGTGATATCTTTTGTGCAAGATAATTGCCCTATACATCGTTCGCGTAATGTGCGGGAGTGGTTTGGCCGTTATAAAGATAACTTGCAAGTAGTTTCTTGGCCTGCTAGATCGCCGGATCTGAACCCTATTGAAAATTTGTGGGGTGTTATTGTGCAACGCTGGGAAAATCACAATGAACGAAGCCCAGAAGCGTTAGAGGCACATTGTATAAAAATATGGGAAAGTATTCGTGGTTCTAGTTTATGTGAAAGACTCATTGAATCCATGCGTTCCCGCTTGCAAAGTGTTATCGACCAAAGAGGAGGTTACACTAAATACTAGCTGAAGCCGTAAATTAAGATTTATTTATTAAGGTAATGAAAGGCCGGGTTAACAAACCAAATGTTTGCTAACAACATAAACAAATTACCAAAGTAAGTAGACCTTAGCTGTTATTATTAAACTGCCGATTGTTTTCTTTTTTGGAAAATTAAAAAAGTGATGGTGAATTATTATTACTTAAACAACATAATTATTGAGAAATGTTATTATGATGTTGTAACGTAAGTAACCATGTCAGCCCGAATAACATTATTGTCATTATTGCAAATATCAATCACACGCCACGCCACACTATACAAGCGTTCGGCTGATTTGAATTATGAATGTTATGATTTTAATTTTTAACCCGGCCTTTAGTTAATAATTGTCAATAGTTTAATATGTATTAGGGTAAGGCTTCAATCTTTTTCCGATTTTCGGAAACGAAACTTAAGCCTTAAAGCTCAATAAAATGGTAGGAAATTGCTAACTATAAAACTGCGTTAACAATTAGATATCTACTGTATAAAGATAATTAAAACATTTAAAAACGTTTTAATCCTTAAAAACTGAATAACATTTTTATTTAAAGACTATCAATCACTGTTATTTACAATTTCAAGAAATGTAAAAAAAAACGGAAAAAGCTACCTTTTCCATACCCTGGCTGGGAATCGATCTTTGGTTCGTCATAGCGCAGAGTTAATTGAGTTAATGTGCTTAACCACTAGGCTACCGATACTTATCGATTGTATTGGAATAAAGCATACACATACTATAGTTGTGACACTCAAATACAGTTCCTGTGTATTAGCGTTTGCTAGACTTGTTAATAATTATACCCGTAAGAGAACACTTCTGATGATTACAAGTGTCACTTAATAGTGCATTTCGTTATATTATTCTATATCCAAAGGTGTATCAACAGCAACGCCATCTAGTTCACGCTTTGTGAACGACGTGCAACTATGCGAGAGCTGTATGTCAAATGATCCAAACGAAAGTAGACCGTAAGGTGTCCATGCATTTATGCAGCCGATAGTACCTATTTTGCCCGGCGCTCCCCTACACTGTGCGCTCGTGCGCCACCTCACCGCTATGAGACGCGTTATCGGGCACTGGGGCAGCAGGGTGACCTACAAAGCGGATACTTTATCTTATTACATATTTATAGTCTTGAACTTGAATAAGTAGTCATCAGTTTTGTGTGCTGTCTTTAGGGATCCGTGTCTCAACTGAATCCGAGATTATTTGTACTAGTTCCAAAAACCTCCCACAGCTACGCCTGTTCTTCATTATAAGTACCACGAGTAGTTGATAGCCGGTAGAAATCTCCTTGCACGGCTATCGCAAGACAGCCCGCGAGCTGTGTCGCGGAGACAAAGATTATCCGTCTCTTTCTACGCGTTCTAATAAGAAAGAGACGGATCGTCTATCCCGCTGTGACACAGCTCGGGGTCGTCCTGTGCTAGCCGTACAGCGCGCATGCGCATTGTAGCAATATTACTATTAACATGAGTATGAGTAGCTATTGTGTATATTTTTATAAAGTTAAACAGTTAATAACGAAAGGGACACCGTTTAAGCACACCTAACATCGGTTAAAATGTGTGTTGGAGACCTGATTGAAATTACAAGCATGACTGCAGTTCGTTCAGCGGGGAGTGTTAGAGTATTAGGAATACATTCAGAACGTCGTCGAGAAATCACAAAAAGGTAAGAAATAAATAATTACGCTATTATTTTTATTAAAAAACTCGTGAAAGTTACATGAAATAGGTTGGAAAAGTTGTGTGGTGCAGAAACCCAGGCGCGCGTCTTACTCCACTACAACGATTAGTAAACTAATCTGTCTCTTACGACGCTGACGTCACTAGGCATCGTGTTGGATTGCCTCTCTATAACAATATTCCATCATATTATGCCAAATAATAGATCCAAGTAAAACACCGCGGAAAGCATTGAAAGATAGTGCACAATGAAAGCATCGCACAAAAAGTATATAATAATTGTTAATGAGATACCTATACAAATAAATATGTTTAAAAAGACATGCGATTGCGAATTTCGTAAACTAAAATGTGTAACGGAACGGAACCATTGTCGCACAAAGCCGACTCGCTCTTGGCCGCTCACGCGCTGCGGACCGATAAGAGTTACGTCACTCATCAACACTAAACACACTCAAGTAGCAACTAGCCGTAAAGCATCAATTACCGCCTGGTTCGGTCAGGACACAACAAATCCAACTAGGTACTTTGACTAGAAATAAATATAAATATATTTTTTATTCCATCATGGTGCGTAACACGTTTAGGTACTGTCCATATAGTGGCAAACGGCGCCATAGCCGACGCCGCCGTGATTGATTTGTATAACCATGGCAAATGACAGCTGTCTAGTCGTCATAAGAGTCCGCAGTAAACTCGATTCTCCATACAAACGTAGTTACGCTCTCATTTTAAAACTACGTGTTGGATTGTAACGAAACTTTGCATGTTCAATGAAATGAGGTATATCTATGTCTGAAATTAGTTTACGTAGCTCCAGCTACCATAATACAAAAAATACAGTGAATTTAAGTTTTTCATACAAAACTAGTTTTTGCTGTATTTACTTTGTTTTATTTGTTTGTTTGCTTGGTTGATGCAATAAACTTGCTCCTGCCAGTGTTTTTTAATTTAATTTAATGTATAGATAACTAACCTAGGATAAGTACATATTAACATCACTGTGGACCCCAGTTGTCTTAAATAAAGGATTTATTATTATTATTATTATTATTTATAAATTGGAACCATATAATCTAATTACAGACATAGATATACCTCATGTCATTGTATGTGCAAAGTTTCGTCACAATCCAACACGTAGTTTTAAAATAAGAGCGTAACTACGTTTGTATGGGAAGGTGAAATTCGGCCGAGCTTACTGCGGCCTCTTAAGGGTCCTTGAGCGTCCTATCCTATAAATAAGAAAGCAACATTAAATCTCAGTGCTGACTTATAATCCAGTCGTTTCTCTAAAAGCAAGGTGGACAAAGTCGTGGTAAGGGAAAATGCTGAAGAGTCCGACAACGATATTGAAAGCCATGAGCCGGTGGCGTGATCGATATGTATTTTTTACATTTATTTTTCCTGTACCTATGTAAAAGTTACACGCAGTATTAGCTTATCAGTTCTACTTCTTGGTAACGGTTCAATCTTAAAACAAATTTTGCACAAACAACTGCGGGGCAGAGGTTATCAGCCGCTGCAGACGCCAGCTCTCGGTTCGGTTAATTTCGCGGCAGCGGAAAATAACTGGGCCATGGTTGAAATAAGTTTTTAAAATAACTTCATTCTTCATAGCACACGCCTTGCTCCTAGCTATTGAAGAGTTCCACCTTCTGGATCCATCGTCAGATCAATTTGATGGTACTAAATTAATGTCTGTGATGTACAGTCGTCAAAAAACGTGACCCCCTGCATGCATACAAACGTTAATGCACCAGGAGGTCATGATTTTCTGCACCGGACTGTACGTAAGTACCTGCCCAGTTTGAAGACTATATAGACAGTGAAAATAGATGGAAATCGACTTCCAAGATTTATTACACATACGAACATACTTCATTTCAGGTAAAGTCAATGTAAGGCCTGTCAAAACTAATTCATACCTCGTCGCTCCTCTTTACTCATGAGTTTGACTTATCCTGACATGTGCTTGAACATCTAGATCGGCATGTTGGCGCGTAACGTAACTATGTAACTGCATTCCGAGCAAAATAAATCTTTGAATCTTTGAACGACGCGTCAATTTGTACCTGACTGCCACAGAAGGATGGTTACGTTTTGGCGACTTTAATCAGCGGCCCCGTTCCTAATGAAATGACCCGAAAAAAGTCTGAATATTACTGTACATATTATACTGGTAGGTAACTAAACTGACAATACTGTTAGGTACAGTCAAACACATTTATGCGCTTCTGTAGACTTTGATTCCTTGTATGCGCGTCAACCTGGTTATCTCAAAGGAAAACGATAATTAGGTATTGTTACTAATGTTTACCCGACTGCGGTAAAAAGAGAGTTATGTTTTTCTAACGTATCCATACTAATACTAGAGCTCTGCGAACTGGTAGAACTTGCGAACCTGTCTCTTACATACATTTTTTTTTAAGTGACTCGACAAATAACTAACTAACCTTTTGAGAAATGCAACCTGTAGAGGGGGATCGCGGGAAAGCGGGGAATCTGGACATCCGGACATACAAATAATTTTCGGCGCAAGCTGAAGCATAGAACTTCAATCGCTTCGCTTCCTCGTTCGATTATAAACGCGAAAGTGTGTCTGTCTGTCTGTCTGTTACCTCTTCACGCCTAAACCGCTGAACGGATATAAATTAATTCTTGTATGAAGTAAGTTTAAATACCATTAAAGGACATAGGATAGTTATTATCTCGCAAATCATCCCCTAAGGGAGGTGGAAGTTTGTATGGAGCTACGGTTCTATGTGGACGGAGTCGCGGGCACAAGCTAGTATTATATATGCGCAAGTGTGTCTGTCTGTCTGTTACTACTCCACTCTTAAAGCGCCAAACCGATTAAGTTGAAATTTGGTATAGAGATAAGTAATTTGTGACCCGGGGAAGGACGAGGATAGATTCTGTCCCGGGAATCATCCCCTGATGGCATGAAATGGGGGATGAAAGTTTGTATGGAGCTAAGATATAATAAACGAGTTTCACGCGCACGGAGTCGCGGGCAGAAGCTTGTATGCGTATGCGTATGATGAAGCTTGTATGTAATGACGTATGTCAATGTGTTCGGCACGCTCGCGGCTTGCACGGCTTGGTGGAGTTGACCGTGTGTGAGGTCAAGGACGCGCAGGCTCATTATTGTAAGTACATTATTGTAGGAAAGCGGTTGGGTTCTAGTTGGCATTAAGTAAAAGCAAGTAAAAGGTAAACGTTCCAATGCTTGACACCTTAATGACTATTAATAGTTGACACCTATTGTTTACATTTATTGTTTTGATCGCATGATGCGGGTGGCGCAGGATCGGCCGCTTTGGCACTCTTTGGGGGAGGCCTATGTCCAGCAGTGGACGTCTTTCTTGTCGGGCACTGGCACGGGTAACTTTATTTATTGGCTGGATATCAGACTAGGTACTCGTATAGTACTCGTACACACACCTCACGCTGTATGGAACGTCATCAGTAGAGGCAAACAACATGCGATTTATCGCTAGAGAGCGATCTCTTCCAAACAACCTAATAAACAGCGATATTATAAATGAGAACGTATATCTGTCTGTCTGCCTGTCGTTCTGTTAGGTACCTTTACACGATTAAACCGCTGGACCGATTCAGATGAAATAATTTGGTATGGAGATAGATAGTTTGAACCCCGGGGAAGGACATAGGATTTTAATCTCGGAAATCATTGCCTTAGGGGATGAAATGGCGGCGGAAGTTTGTATATAGGTGCGATACACACGAGTTCCGCAGGACAAAAGCTAGTAAAAAAATAAATATGACCCCCTGATATTGACCCTTAGGTCAATCCTTGAGAAATCGGACTAGTCCAATAAGGCTGGTGTCATGGGTACTAGAATACGATATATTTAATGGATATACATACTTAAAATACCTGGCAAACGTCCAAGACTCAAAACAAATATGCTAATCGTACCAATGTTTGCCCTTACCGGGATTCGAACCCAGTCCCGTCAGCTTCGTAGTCATCCCCGCTAGGCTAAAATCGGTCATCACTTAACAATAAATAAACAAATAATAAACATAAATAGGAAGACTACACCCATGAAGTGGACACGTACACTGGTAAACAGACACCGTAGCCTATGGACGATTGCGATTCCATACAGATACTGGGCAGATACAGAGGTAGGTAAACCCAGGTAGGTATATTAGACCCCAGGGTTAATTTTCGACAACTTACTTTACCAAATAATTAGCAGCTACGGTAGAAGGATTCTAGGACCCAAGGCCAGAGCTGGTTGATTCATTATAGTATGTAGAATTCATTCATTTACCTGTTTGGCAGTTAGTTACAGACAATATTAGCTTATCATTGTTCGGTACGCGCCGAATTCTTAAACAACGTTTGAACAAACAAGTGCGGGGCGGAGGTTATCGGTCGTTTGCGTCGACCACTCCGGTACCTAACTAGACTTGAGTGGCAAATAACTTGATTAAAAATATGTTATTGAGACGTTGCTTTAACTTCTAATACGCCGGTGGCGAACAGGCATACGGCCTGTTCAATGGTAAGCAGACACCGTAGCCTAAGGACGCCTGCGCCTTAGATAATCACTAATGCGTTACTGACCCTATGTTGATTTGAGGACTCGTGGCGTTGTTAGCTAGCGACTAATGCGGGTCCCTCACTCTCAACTCGCCGCATGCGCGGGTGCCTTGGCGGTCTTAATTTAGCTTAACTTGACATGTTTCAAGAGAGTTGAGGCACAGCGGAATGACATCCCGCTCATTTTGAAGCGGCCAACCTGGGGAGGTACCTCCACCTTACTGAAGACCTCAGCCACAACGAGACCGCTACTTGCTTTGTTGGTATTTTGTGTGGTGTTCCTGGTGACGGTAATTAAAGAGCTACGTAAGGGCGACGTGAAGATGATGCCTGATGGTAGTTATAGTTAAAAGGGTAAATGGCGTTTAGGTATTGAACGATCTAGTTTAATAGGTAAATGGTACGTGAAGTCATAGCCATCATCGTCCTAGCGTTGGTCTAAATTGTATGCAAAATGTCTCGATGACGGTTCGCACTGGATTATTCCGTTTATGTTATCTTATCGGTAAGGTCGCGGTTTAAAAAGCGTTGCGCGCGCGCCGCTCAGCCACTCGCGCTCTACTTGTCGACCCTCGCACGCAGACCTCGCTCTCCGCGCCAGCCCCGCTGCTGAACATTACAAACAAGTAAGTCCATTTTTTATTTGTTTTTGACTTATTTTATTCCCTGTGTCGAGACGCACATTATTCGTTTTTTTATGAGTTGCGTGTAGTTTTTGAATTCAGTTATTTGTTGAAAACAATTTCAAGTATCTCTAAAGAAACAAGTCACATAAATGAAGCAAAAGTAGTACAATTAATTTTAAGTCAAACTACCCAATAACATACATACATACATAAGGACATACATTCACGCCTTTACTACAGAGCAGAGCACTTGAAACTTGTGTTTCAGTACCACCTAATAACATACCAGTAATTTATCCGTTTTCTATATTTCTGGGCTGTTCTCATATCCCGCAGCAGCCATGATTTTTTTCTGTGGCCTAAACTTACTAGTAGAGAATGCAGTGTGACGTTAAGTTAGCCTTCTGTATTAGTAATTAGTTACTGTTAAATAAAGTAAAATTAATAATAACAAACAAGCTAAAATCATGCAACTCCAATTAGGATAGACAGGGTGGGGCCTGAAACAGGGGCAAATATTTAAAAGGACGCTTCCTTAGAGCATCTGTAGTAACCCCTTGTGTCCATTTTTTTATATTTTTTTTATATTCGGAGTAATGTTGATCTAAAGTTATGACCTTCAAGTAATGTATCTTGGCACCACGAGATCATAACACAGCAGTCAATACAGATTTTGAGGTAACATCATAAAGTGAGTCATAATAGTTTTCGCATTTTTGATTTAAAAGATATTTATGCGATTTTTGAATATTTTTTCCTCTTTTTAGTGGTTTTTAAATAAAAAAAACTACCTGTGTTACCCCTGAAGGGTAGAAAATACACTTAAACTTACTTGAAAGAAAAAAAAAGAAAAAAAACTTTTTTATTTTCAATTAAAATGACCTGGAAAGCTATTCGTTTTAAATAACCAGCCCAAACCTTACTTTGTCCAATTATTTATTTGACCAATCTAAAAAAGATTTTCAGGTGCTTGACGGCTTGACGTGACATCTTCAATTGCAGGTGATGAAAATAATTCACGTTAAATTAACTACATACAAACATTTAAAAAAAGGTTTTTGATAAAGTGTTGGTTTCCTGGAATATTCTAAAACCTAGATGTTTTTGATTTCCAGCATCCGAGCCGCCGTCTCCGCTCCCGCAACTCGCGCCACAGCTGACCTCCGCCGTCGTCCGTCGCTGCACCCTTCACCCGCGCCAGCCCGCTCCTGCAACTCGTCCGATTAACGAAAGACTTTTGTCCCCATGGCTAATGTAATGAAAATCTCGGGTGAGTCATTTTAAAAATATTACCCAGCTGTGCGCTCTGGTTTTGCTCGGGTGTACTAATGAAGAATATGAACCCAAGCGTCACTATACGCCAAATCTCCCTGTCTTCTGTCTCACTCACTCTTTTAAAAGAGAATTTTGAACTCAAATGTAAAGATTCAGACATTTATTCGTGCCTAACAGTTCATACTAGGAAAATATTTATTTACACGATAATCCTACGGGAGCAGGCGAGTCCATGGTGACCGAGGCGACCCACAGGGGCCCCACAAGAAACACACTTGTGGTCCGCACATACTTCAGCCCCAACCCGGGGGCCTACGGCTGTGCGGAGTGTGGCTGGGTCAATGAAGGTACCGGTGGCGGGCGAAGGCTACGCATGAAGCCAGTGTCCGGACTCTGGCCTGGACACTGCTGGAAGCCTCGCCCGTTCCTTGCCTGTAGAGGTTTCGATTAGAGAGTTGAGAAGGGAGACGGAAGTGATAGTATCGCAGGCCCTTTGTCTGTACTAAATGATTTGGAAATAACATGGTATAGGCCGTGTCAGAAAGTGGGCCCAGGCAACATACTTTTAACCAAAGCTTGGACTGACTATTTTGGACGCAGAAACATAATAATTAGGTAAATAGGGTTAATAACAGTAGTATAAACTAGATGCGCGCGCCGCTTCACCCGCGTATTGCAGAGAACGCAGGAAAACATGCGGGATAAAATATAGCCGGACATAGTCTTCAAAATGTCTATTCTGAGGTGAAAAACATTTTGAAATCGGATTAATACTTCCGGAGATTACCCCCTACATACAAACTTACAATCTGTCGGATATTTCCTCTTTATATTAAGTGGCCCTGGCCCTTTGTGGAATGGCGGCTCTTTGAGCTGCGGAAGCCACAATACTGTCTTTTTAGGGTTCCGTAGTTAACAAGGAACCCTTATAGTTGCGCCATGTCCGTCTGTCCGTCTGTCCGTCTGCGGCTTAGCTCAGTGACCCTTACTACTAGAAAGCTGTAATTCGGTATCAGTTTATAAATCAATCACGCCGACTAAACGGTACGATAAAAGTTTGAAAAATATATTTTTACAAGATGCTTCTCCTACACGTGAAGTAGGGATATATTTTTTTATTCTCGTTACTCCCATGGCGTGGGGTTTTGTTGATAGCTTGTGCAATAATATTATGGGTTTCTTAAAAAAACAATTTTTCAACGAAGCGGTTCATTTGTTACAAGCTTTTTATTAACTTGCCCTGTTAGTATGCATGGGAAAAAATCTTGCAAGTTACATTTGACCCACTTCCCGGTGACCGATTGAGCTGAAATGTTGGGTGTAAGTATAGTTTGGATGACAATTCAATGTTATGGTGCCATCGAGCTGACCTGCTGATGGAGACAGAAAGTGGCCATGGGAATTTAATACTTAACCGACGTAATCCCGTTGAGTTTGGGTTCGTTAGAATCGTCTTAATGAGTAGGGAGTTGATGATGGTACATGTATACAGAAAATTACAGCCGGCAATAAAAGCTTGTACCAAAAAAATTTTTTTTTGCATTTATTTATGTGATATTATATTGGGCTTTAAAGCCAAAATATTTGTAAGAGTCAAGTGTCCCCACCCCCTGCTGGCTAAACGGCTGCTACTGGGAATGTAAAAAAATCGTGGCACATAATGAGTTCAAAAGGAAAACTACCAACAGCTATGTAGATATTACTAGTTACTTTCGCAATAAGTCGCATCATTGACTTGGCGCATGTCGATGTAACAATTACAAACAGGCAACTACGGAACCCGACACTGCACGTGGCCCGACACGCACTTGGCTGTTTTTTTAATTTTCTTTAATCCTGCGGGTTGATCTGCGACATTCGTAATACGCGGGTGAAGCCGCGTGGGCAGCTAGTGGTATCAGCATTAACACTTTCACTGCCAGGAACCCCCGCAGGCGCATTCCGCTACATAGCGAACAAACCACGGGTCGCCTACGAGCGTAGCGCGTAGCGATTCTCGGCAGTGAATGTGTTAATGCATAGAATACTGTTCCAGATATCACTTCCGTAATGCAATAAAAAGCAGTAGAAGTTGATATAGAAGTTGACGCGGACTGTTTTCACGCCAGTGTCGTAGATTGCTACGAAGGTCTACGGCGCGACGTAGCACATGCGTATCCTCTTAGTAGTAGACGTCATACATACAGTGCAGTGCTACGTGGCAGCTCTACGAATATACGCGCTACCCTCGTAGCAGATTCCGTGCGTAGTGTTTCTGGCAGTGAAAGTGATCTCTATTATCAGTCGTAATATAACAAAGAGGAGAAGAATGTGAGCTTGTAGCTTAGTAAATTTGTATGTAGGGGGTAATCTCCGGAACTGCTTATCCGATTTGAACCTGGTAGTACCAAACAGTGCATAACATTGACCTTTATGGATGGACATAGGCTATATTCTATCCCGCGGGTTCGCCTGTGCTTCGCAAAACGCGAGCGACGCCGCGCGGGCAGCGAGGCCAACAATATGACTGGTTCCATTCTTAATCTCGGTAGGTAGAAAAAAATCCAAATCCATGAAATGAGTTTTTATTGTTTAACACATTTGCTGCTAGAAATAAGTTACTTAGCGGGAAAACTAAAAGGGATGGGCTACGAGCGTAGCAGCGCAGTGTTGGCAGTGAATGTGTTAAAAAAAGTCACCTTTGCCTATAATTGCCTATTTTAAATAATATCGATAGTTACCCTCCATATGGCGTTCGTGTCTTCCTCCCTGTATTAATTTCGCCAATTGAACACATTCACTGCCAAGAATCGCTACGCGCTACGCTCGTAGCCGATTCCGTGTAGCACCCCGTATGTAGCGGGAAGCGTCTACGGCGTAGGCGCCGGCTATGCGGGTTCCTGGCAGTGTATGTGGTAGTGATCGCATGAAGCTCGTGTTGACAGCCGTCCTGGTCGTGTTGCAGGGCCGGCGCGCGCGCTGCTGCTGCTGGCCGCGCTGCTGGCGGCCGGCGCGCGCGGTGACTGGGCCACCACGAGGGAGTGCAGGGAGCGTGGGGCGTCGGGGCGAGTCCGTCAGTACCCGGTGGACAGCCGCGCCACTAGGTTAGATATGAGTTCGTGCGGTTTGACAAGTATCCCGCAACACCAACTCTCCGGCCTGCCCGCAGTAACATGGCTGTGGCTGCAGGGGAACGAGTTGCGCGAGCTGCCCGTCTTCGAGGAGCGCGTGTGCGCCAACTTGACCTGGTTGTGGCTGCACTACAACCAACTGACTGCAATTTACAACGCTAACACCTTCTCAGCTTGTACGAAGTTAGAACGACTTTATTTGACTTACAATCACATAGAGGTCATCAACACATTCGTTTTCACAGCGTTAACTAATTTGAGTTATTTAGAGTTGCAGGGTAATATGATCAGGTACATACCGGATCAATTGTTGGCCAGCAACGACAAACTTACATATCTGTATCTAGAGGGTAACAGGATCACCCACCTGCCCCCGGAGTTCGCCAGCAGGCTGAAGCGCGCAGGCGCCGGCCTGGACACGTTTACCTTCTTCAATAACCCGTGGCACTGCGCGTGCCTCATCGAGCTGCTGGCGGACTTGCGGAGAGCTGGTGTGCGTGACTATTACCACTCTGGTGGCGTTAGCTACTATAACTACTACACCGGTCGTGTGCCTGTGTGCGTGTACACGGACGCGGCCCCGTGCTGCCGCCGCGCGCCGACCGGGCTGCGGGGGCGGGGGCGCGGGGGACACTAGCGCGGGGGCGGGGGCGGGGGAGACATTAGCGCGGGCGAGCGGGGGACACATGACTGCGTTGCTTATTCGTTTTTATCCGACATAGGGTAAACACTATTAACCGGCCACCATTCAATAACTGGCCCCCTCATACTAAAAACGAATTTTGTTCAATTACAAACAGAATTCAGTTAACTATATATCGTGGCCAGTTATTAAAGGGTAACCAGTAGGTAATTAACACCTTATACTAAAAATGTATTCTATATAATAAGTCAATAGAGTTAAATTTTTGTATGAGGTTACTGGCGATTTACCCTAGTAAACCTAAATTATTTTTCATACAGCTATATCGGAAAATAATCGTACTACCCGCTTGACGAATCTATGGGTGTCACATGCTAGTTGACTGATAAATTAGTTCATAACTTTCGTATGTTTTAATTAGATCTCGCTGAGATGACAATTTTTTTACAAAATAATAGCCACGTCCCTAAGTAAAACGCGGTAAACGGGTGATTCTGTGGTCGTCCAGGGGCGCGAGCTCAAGTCGCTCGCTGTTGTTTACCAACAAATGGTTTGGGATGAACCTGCTCTTGTTACCATTCAGGTAATAGCTCATCTGGTCGTGTTCATCGCCTCACAAAGACAAGATAAAGCATCCATCTCTTTATATCAAGTAGTGTCAGAAAGAGATGAATGCGTTATAATGTCTCTGTCACGCGCTAGGCGCGACCAGCACATGTCCGTGTTCGACTCGCGCGTGTGTGACCGCGGTGTTGCTGACTGTGTTGCGTCCCTCTCTCGCATATTAATTGACCCATGCATGGACAATAAATCACATATGAGTCGTGCCTCTACGAGCGAGATCCGAAATAAAGACGATAAATGCCGCTACGTGCTACGGCGTAGCACATGTAGCTTTGTTGCTTGACATCGAATGTAGCGCTCAGAAGCATTTCCTCTGCTTTGTAGTGAATCTTTTATTACGTGAGTAGTTGGTCGTGAATAAGTTAAGGTGCGCTTCTATTGTCGCCCGCCGAAGGTTTCGTTTGTCGCGGCCGCGGGCGGAGACGGAATCATACCTTAACACATTCGAGGCGACGCATCGCTACGTGCGCTACGCCGTAGCGCGTAGCAGCTTTTATCCGATAGGTAGAGGAAATTGCTCGTCAAGGCATGACTCATATGTGATACATTATCCTTGGGTGGATTAAGCGGGAGTCTAATATCGCAGGCAATGTCGCGGCTGGGTTAGTGGCCATGAGTTTTGCATCGACGCATTACTTCAAAATAAACGACAATCATGTGAATACAATGTTTCTTCGTTTGGTTTACTATGAAGTTATGCGACGGTGCAAATATCTTGGTAACGATCCCGAATCTGTTCGCACGAGTCGAGTACAGGCGCGGGAGTCAGCGGGGTGATACGCGGGGGTGAGGTGTTCGGCGGGAGGACGCGCTGAGAGGGTTCTGTTAGCGGTAGATTGTTGTCGTGTTGGTTCCTGGCGGTATGACTTGTTGCGTGTCAACTGTCAAGTTGTGGCCGCAGCGTGCGGGGCGAGGGGCGGGCGGACGGTTGGGGGTGTATCTGACCGAACGTACTGGAATGAAATCAAAGTTATATTTGTCGCGCGCGCTCGATTCCGCGAGTCGTAAGCCAGAAAGAGAGCAAGCACCGAGTGTTAATTTTATTTCTATCCAGTTTGTGTGGCCAGGTAGACCCCTGTAACTTGTTGGGGATATGTACAGACTCCAAGTTGAGGAGCCCAAGTCTCTATAATGCAACATATTGTTTTTAGTCTTCAAAGGTTTAAATGTACATAGTTAAGTTCATCTGTTAATTTTTCTATTTAAGGTTTTTGTAATGTCTGTAGGATTAATAAGTATGTGGAACTTTATATGTAAAAAATATAATAAATATTTTTAGTGGGCTTATATATTTTTTAATTTCCTAAACATCACAGCGTAGATACCTCCTTACTTCTCGGTGACTTACCTCAATGCAACAAGATTAGGTCTACTGAGGTAAACGTCCCAATGGTCGACACTTTCATTTCAATAATTGACACGCTGCTTGTCATCTTTATTGCTATGAATAATCAGGATGCCAACTATTGGGGCAGTGTCGAGCACTGCGTGACATTTACATTAGGGTGCGTTTCCACTTATCCGATACATTTTTTCAATGTATGCATATATTGATCAATCTAATTAGATGAATTGATCAAATGTATGAGGAATTGTTTGACGTAGTAGCACAGAAGTTGGACGAGTGGAGTACCACCCTGACAGTCATAAGACGTAGTCTATCCTGCGGGTCGATTGCGTAACGCTTCATACGTACGTTAGGTTGATCTAAATGTCATGTTTCCTATGGGAAAATGACAGCTGAGGTGTCCTAAGGCTCGTTTGAAAAGTTATGTAATTACGCCTTTGATGGCTATCATGTGACATCGTAAATAGTATAGCATGGAAACAACTTGATATGAAAGTGGACTGCCTCGCCACCTGTCGCGCTAGACTTGTCGACGGATGGTGCGGGGCGAGCGCGGTGCCCGGGGCGCGGGGCGTGGCGGGGTCGGGGGGCGGGGCCGACTCGGCGGAGGAGCTCTCCGAGTATTAGGTGAGTATCGTGAGTACCCACCAGAGCCGTGCGAGATAACAACCGGTGTGCAAGGGAAATAGTCCACCAGTAGGGAGAGATGCGTGAGCGAGGCTAGCAATGCTTTTGGTAAAGTTTTTGTTCGCACACCTCTTCGCTGCCTCGTATGGCTCTGGTGAATACTCACCTTAAGCCGACTTCCTGATTTGTCGGTGCGGAGGCGGTACGATATCAGTAAGCCGTCAGTGACAACGAATAGTTTAGTCAGTATCGATTGTATACTGCGCGACTACAGTTTATTTATTTATTTATTTAACTATGAAACAAACGGTCGTACAAAAAATTATGATACAATTTATTTTCTTAATCTAGACCTATAGTTTCCATTTTTATTAAACATATCTTTATACAAACACGAAAAAGTACCTATCCTGGATCAAGTTGAGCCTGAGCGGATTAGTATAAGAAATCACAGATAATTAGTAAAAACAGTTTCACAGAAAACTCAGTGAAAGGAAACGTGTTCTACGTATTTAACAACTTTATAATTAGATAGTTATTAATTGGAATCGACCAAAGTAGCAAAGAGAGAAATAAAAATGAATTTAATAGTTATGCTAGAACCGGAAATAGGCGCTTTCCTTGTTAGACTAATAGGAGCAGCGGCCTTCACGTGCAGTAGGTTCATGTGGCTCTGTAGGTGTAGATGGTAAAGAGCAGGTCGACTCATCTTCAGCAATCCCACATGAATTACATAGAGAATAGTTGTATAATTAGTAGAGAGGAGATCCCACTCATACACACACTATTTTATATATCTGTCTCGCACTGGGGTGGGAGAGTTTACATTCGGAGATCTTCGGACATCCCCGGCTTGCGTCGGCGGTGAAAGAGCAACCGCCAGCACGCCTATCATGGGGCGGCCGCGACAATCAATATACATATATGAAATGTGTGTTTTTATAAAATCCCATCAAGATTTATTTATTAGAAACGGAGACGTTTGCAAATTCAATAGTCGGTACCCGGATAACCTGTGCCTACCTAAAGTCAAAACTAAATTATTTCATAACAGTTGTTATCCGATGGGCATTCGAATATTTAATGCCCTTCCAAGAGAATTTAAAAGCCTGTCTCTTAAGGAACTTAAAAATAAATTGACTCTCTGGCTACAGAACGAATGTTTCTATTCTATTGACGAGTTTTTGAAGCGGAAAGAAACTGGTCGCAGCTATTAATTGTAAACTTGTAAACCTAATATTAAAATCAATGATAAATTTGACATCGAGTGATTCGTATATTCTTGTATTTTTTCTGTTTTATTGTATGGTATTTTTTTTCAAAAATGTTATTAAGTACCCAGAAACACATTTGCATGTCATCTATATGACAAAACATGTGAGACTAAATTAATTTTACTATCCACCTATGTATACCATGTTTTCTAAGCAAATAAATGATTTATGATTTATGATTTATTTATGACAGAGTGCAGAACTCTGTTCGAACTTATGAATAGCCATAATTTATAAGTCTTTTTCCATACCACAATTGTTTTACATGTTCTTTTATCGTTGTTTTTCTGTGTATCTTTTGTTTTCAGTATTTTTTTGTTTTTATTTTGTTGCAAAGCGCCAAATAAATAAGTTATCTATCTATCTATGAACGATACTAGACGAGTGCAGATGTCAACGTCAATGTCACCGTTTATTTTGTGAAGAAAATTGAACTAATTTGGGTGAGTTTAGCCTATATTAGGGCTCCGTAGTGAACAAGGAACCCTTATCCTTATAGTATCGCCATTTCCGTCTGTCCGTCTGCGGCGTAGCTCACTAACCCTTACTACTAGAAAACTGTAGGCCGACAAAACAGTAAAATAATACCTTGAATAAATAAAATTAGGGTACCTCTCGTACACCTCAAAATGGTAATTTTTTTGTCGTTAAAACATAATTTGTGGTGCCGTTGCATAGTTTGTTCAAAAATATTATGGGTTTTTTAAACCATTTTTCAACTCTGTGATTCGTTTTGTATTTTACCTATATATTTATTTATTATTTATTTAAACTTTATTGCACAAAAGAAAACTTATCGTACAAAAGGCGGACTTAATGCCATATGGCATTCTCTACCAATCCAAATCCAATCCAATTTTCAATATTGTACAAATCTTACCCTACAAATCCTTTTTTAGTTTTAGTTCAAGAAAATTAATAAAATCAGGGGAAATAATTCCTGTAGTTTTGTAAATTGGTACAATTATACCTAGCCGTGCCCAGATAAACATACTAAAAGTCCTCGAGGGTGGGGGCTGTGCTGAGGGTGTAGGGGGGGGTTGAAGGTACCTTTTTTCATATTTTCGTACATATCTCGAATATCTGTACGAAAAGCGTTATGATGACTTCAGACAAAAGTTTCTACATAAAATTTCCTACAAAATTGGTCATAAAGATTTTCACTCTACGATCAATACTTTGGGAGCTACAGGATGTTAAAGTAAACAAAGAGATAAAAAATAGTTGATTTAAGAAAACATCGTTTTTTCGTAGTTGTTCATCATAACTATTATAATTACTTTATATAAAAGTTTGTCCATAGAATTTCCTACAAAATTGGTCATATTTATTTTTACGCTACGATCGATACTTTAGGAGCTACAGGATGTTTAAGTTAAAAAAATTGTCGATTTAAGAAAACGTCGTTTTTTCGTAGTTGTTCATCATAATTCATTTTGTGTTTAGGATAAGCAAGCTCAGTCACCTGCTTATCGAACATACAATTCCCATGTCGATCCATTGAGAATTTCTAAACAAAACAAACCGATCAAGCTGCAAAACCACTGATTTCTCACTGACATAGATGTTTCTCCGGGAAAGAGTGCAACTACGACCTGATAATGTATGGAACAAGTGGAGGGTCTCTCCGTGCGACCACCAGAAAAATCTGACATTTCAAGATTTGCCTCGGGGTAAAAAGTTGCAGTACAGCCTGGCTAAACGGTCAGACCTAGGTCAGGGGTGCTCGACCAATGTCATAGGGAAACGCGTGCAGTTTTTGATGACCAAAAAAAATTAAAAAAAAACGATACGTCAACAATATTAGTCAAATCAGGGGAAATAATTCGTGTAGTTTTGAAAATTGGTACAGTTATACCTTGTCATGTCCAGATGAACATACAAAAGTCCTCGAGGGTGGGGGCTGTGCTGAGGGTGTAGGATTGAAGGTACCTTTTTTCATATTTTCATACATATCTCGAATATCTGTACGAAAAGCGTTATGATGACTTCAGACAAAAGTTTCTACATAAAATTTCCTACAAAATTGGTCATAAAGATTTTCACTCTACGATCAATACTTTGGGAGCTACAGGATGTTAAAGTAAACAAAGAGATAAAAAATAGTTGATTTAAGAAAACGTCGTTTTTTCGTAGTTGTTCATCATAACTATTATAATTACTTTATATAAAGTTTGTACATAAAATTTCCTACAAAATTGGTCATATTTATTTTTACTCTACGATCGATACTGTAGGAGCTACAGGATGTTTAAGTTAAAAAGGGTATGACGGACTAACGGCGGCAGAAGCCCAGGTTTTTTTTTTCTGTGTAAGTAATGAGTGTTAAATTATTTATAATGTACCTAATGAATGTCTTAAGACTTTCCATTTCATTGTGTAATGTAATGAATGCATGTACTATGTTTTATAAAGGATTACATGAATGAATGAATCAATGTATGACTAACTAGCTTCTGCCCGCGACTCCGTCCGCGTGGAACTCGTTTATATCACAGCTCCATACAAACTTACCCCCCCATTTCACCCCCTTAGGGGATGATTTCGGGGATTTAAACTATCCCATGTCACTCTCCGTCCCTTCAACTGTCAATTCGTCGCTCCGTTTTGCCGTGAAAGACGGACAAACAAACAAACACACACACTTTCCCATTTATAATATTAGTATGGATTTTAATATGTACTCGTTAGTTTTTTGGTCTTGCACTGTAAACTTGCATATAAATAAATAAATATTTGGGGACAATCTTACACAAATCGACCTAGTCCCAAACTAAGCAAAGCTTGTACTATGGGTACTAGACGACGATATACATACTTATATACATAAATAAATACTTAAATACATAGAAAACATCCATGACTCAGGAACAAATATTCATGCTCATCACACAAATAAATGCCCTTACCGGGATTCGAACCTGGGACCTCCGGCTTCGTAGGCAGGGTCACTACCAACTAGGCTACAGAGGTCGTCAATATGTTTGGAATAAATAAATATGTAGAAGGGAGGGGCGCCGCGGGGTCGCTTTACGC
The DNA here is from genome assembly GCA_945867215.1 of Epinotia demarniana. Taxonomy (NCBI): domain Eukaryota; kingdom Metazoa; phylum Arthropoda; class Insecta; order Lepidoptera; family Tortricidae; genus Epinotia; species Epinotia demarniana. The sequence goes on from OX244284.1 coordinate 12,329,202, forward strand.
ATTTGACCGCGTGCAAGATCCTATACTAATCCTACGAATACTATAAATGCGAAATTTTGGGTGTTAGATGTTTGTTACTTGTGCCGGCAAGGCACATTCTATTGTAGCGATAAGATATTCATAGATACGTGTATAAGATTAGCCATAGATTAAGTACGTGCGAGATGTATGAATGATTATGCATGTAGCTACTTGTATACTTACTACTACTAATTAGAATTAGAATAGAAATAGCCCGTAGTGCTTTTATAAAAATGCAGAAATTGTATACCAATAAAGACATTAACCTAAAACTAAGATGGAGACTGGTAAAATGCTATGTATTATCTATTCTTAACTATGGTTCAGAAACATGGACGCTGAATAAATCAATGGAAAACAAAATAGAGGCATTCGAAATGTGGCTATACAGGCGTATGCTGAAAGTATCTTGGACTGCAAAAGTAACAAACGTAGACATCCTAAAAAGAATGAAGAAGAAAAAGGAATTATTAGCCACAGTTAAGCGGAGAAAGATTGCCTATTTTGGTCATCTACATAGACATGATAAGTATGACCTTCTGAAAATCATAATTGAAGGAAAAATAGAGGGAAAGAGGGGGAGGGGAAGAAGGAGGTTGAACTGGCTCGACAACATCAGAAAATGGACGGATATCAAAGACGCGGCCACTCTCGCAAGACTGGCCAAGAATAGGGAAGACTTTGCAAAGGTGGTCACCGACGCCCGGTAGGGCATGGCAGATTAAGAAGAAGACTTGTATACTGGGTGGAACAGTTCGATGGACTAAGCTGAAAGGACAGTGTTATATAAGTGACGTACCACCGATCTACTATAATTGTTAAGCTGGATTTAAAAGAAAAAAAAAACATGAAATATTTTAATCTTAGTATCGGGTTGATACTAGTTTAACAAGTTGTATCTCGGTAACTGTTCGAAATATTAATATGGTTACTAGGTGAGAAGTAAAGTACTAAACCTGATCTATATCCCATTTGCTTAAAAGTCCATCGATCTGTTCCACCCAGTATATACTGTGTTAGCTAATGGATAAATAACCATTTGTATAGACAGTACTTCAGAGTGTCTCTCCGAGTGTGGATTGACATAAACCCCTCTGGGGTGCGGTCCACACTCCCCCGTCAACATCGTATAATTATTGCCAGGCAGTGGACACGATCCTCAACCATCAAACACTGCCCGGCACATTATTCATTGAAGTCACATTAACTAGCTTCTGCCTGCGACTCTGTCCGCCTGGAACTCGTCTATATGTAACTCCATTCAAACTTTCACTCTCTATTTCATCCCATTAAGGGATGAATTCCGAGATAAAACTATTCTTCGTTACCCGGGAGTCAAACTATCTGTATACCGAATTTCATTTAAATTGGTTTCGCGGTTTCAGCGTGAAGAGGGAACAGACTGACACACTTTTGTATTTATAATATTGGTATGGATATGGATGGATTCGGCGGATATCACACATCCCGTTGCGGTGTGCGGAGTCGAACATGTCGTGCGGTACCGTGCGGATTTTGTATACAAACTGAGGTACAACAATACAACGAGCGAACAGTGGCTCCGCACACCGCAGCGGGGTGCGGCGGCACTGCGACACTCGCCTTACCCGATACATTAATACAATAGGAAACAAAATAGTTCAGTTTTTAAATATTCATTTGAAAAACACGATTCGAACATAATTCTGTGAGTAAAAATACCAATGCTATTCCGAAATAAATGATATTTAATTTAATTTTAATTTTATTGCATAATATATTTCCATAAAAGACTACTTTGTACAATTAAATATTAAGAATACACCATTCTCGGTACAATATCATACACTTATCTTGAATATCTTACAGGATAATGGCAAATACTCGTGACTGTAGGCGCAACGAGAATTGTGTTACAGTAAATACAGTCCGAGCTGTGACTAGGGAATGCAAACCGGTATATCCGAAAACCAAGTCACCGGTTATAACCGATTATTTCATAACTGATTTTCAAAATTATGAATAACCGGCTTTGGTGTTTTGGTTATACTTTTCTTTACTTCAATTATCAAAATAAATTAAGTTTCTTCATTATTTCTGTGATTTTGAGAAATAAATAAGTACACTTTCATTGGTAAATTATTGAATATATGCTCAAAGAAGCCTAAAACAGCGCGCTCTTGCCTGCTAGTTCTGGTTTGACTCTAGAGGTGCCTTCACAGTGAAACTTGAATTACACTGCTATTCCTTTTATTTTTTATAAATGAGAGCGTGTATTTGGGTTACCTCATTTGCTGGTGTTTAACCGTTTATTTCCTTGTTATGAACATGAAATATTATTTTTTTCATAACCAAAATCATAACCGGTTATAATAATATGACCGGATATTACATTCCCTAGCTGTGACCCGTTTTTTGTATAATTGTTATAAAACGGTTTATGTATGTATGCCAATGTCAGTAATGTCTCATTCTGCTCTGCGGTAGCCACCGGCGCCGTACGTATGTCAGTCGGGTTTGTGTATATAATTATGTATGCCATTGTCAGTAATATGAGATTCTGCTTTACGGTCGCTAACGGCGCCGTAGGTATGTCAGCAGTGCGTATGTCATTGTCAGTCGGGTTTGTGTATATAATTATGTATGCCATTGTTAGTAATATGAGATTCTGCTCTACGGTCGCTAATGGCGCCGTAGGTATGTCAGCAGCGCGTATGTCATTGTCAGTCGGGTTTGTGTATATAATTATGTATGCCAATGTCAGTAAGGTCTCATTCTGCTCTGCGGTCGCCAACGTCGCCGTATGTATGTCAGCAGCGCGTATGTCAGTCGGGTTTGTGATATAATTATGTATGCCAATGTCAGTAAAGTCTCATTCTGCTCTACGGTCGCCATACGTATATCAGCAGCGCGTATGTCAGTCGGGAGCCCTCTTGCCGCGGCTGCGCGGCGGCGCGGGCATCTTCTTGTGCACGTATTTGACGTGCGTGTGCACAGAGCCGGACTGGGTGAACGTTTTCCCGCAGATGTCGCACGAGAAGGGCTTTTCTCCAGTATGGACCTGCGGAACAAACATAGGCACACTTAGAGTATAGATTTCTACAAAGGAGTTATACGCGTTGCCACAATAAGAGACGGAAGGGCTCCTATGCGCCAAATTAAGAACTGCTCCTTAAAATGGCTGACGGCTTACCATAAACAACCTACTCAATTTGGGCGGGTAATGGATGGTTTACTTGCGGGAACCTACACACAACTAACTCAGTTGTGGCAAATAAAAAAAGTGAAACTATGACAAGGGCAGGACAATGATGTAGGTATCCCTTTCAGTCACAGATTTGTACGTACACTTCCACCTCGCTCGGTCGTGGGACATAAAGAAACGTAGAGTAAGGATACACGTGGCATCAGATGGGTCAGTGTGGGCAAGTCTGTATCTATGAGACAAACAAACATCTGTACCTTTAGGTGCCAGCTCTGTCTGTCGGTCGGTCCGTCTTCGGCTTAGCTCAGTAACCCTTACAACTAGAAAACTGCAATTCGGCGTGGGTATATAAACCAATCACGCCGACAAAACAGTAGAATAAAATCCGGAAAAAAAATGGTTTTAGGGTAGCTCCTCTACATGTATGTTGGTGATGTATTTTTTTTTCTCGTTAAACCTGTAGTGTGGGGTATCGTTGGATAGCTTGTTCAAAAATATTATGCGTTTTCTGAAACTATTTTTCAACTCAGTTATGCGTTTGCGAGATAATGGGATTTAAAGCCCTAATTTTTGTTCGAGTCATGTGTCCCCCCCCCACTGCTAAATGGCTACTACTGGGGACGTGAAAAAATTCGTGGCAGTAGTACATATAATGAATTTAAAAGGAAAACTATAACAGTTACGCAGACATAACTAGTTAACGAGTAGTAGACATAACTAGTTAACCGGTAAGAAATGCACTTAATTTCGGGTGCATATACATTGTAATTGGAATTTGAACCTTATACCGTGGACGGTAGAGTTGCCCCATTTAAGTCCGCATTCTGTTACAGACGGGCAACTACGGAACCCTACCCTGCGCGTGGCCCGACACGCACTTGGCCGCTTTTTTTACTGGTTTGTGTTTCTCATCCCATTGCGCTAGTGTTATATATTTAACAAGTTTATTATATTCATTATTTATTTATTACGTGTATACGTTTGTATCCGTAGTAAGTATGTTGTGTTGCGTTCCCTTGGTCACGTACGGTGCTGTCTGAAAATCAGCGCTGAAGGTGTCTGTCTGACACCTCGGCATAATGCTGAGACAGCGGCCGATTCACTGCCGCGAAGACACACACAATACGTGTCAATTGTATTGTATTTCTACTCCCTTTGTCTCTGTGTGTCTTTTGTGTAGTGAACAAATGTCTTTCTTTCTTTACCTATACGTACGCGGCGAATCTTAATCCTATGAAAGTTGGCATCTCAGTACAATTTTACGAGTAGAGGTTATAATTTGTACGGAGGTGACAGCCGTCATAAGAACCATGTCATCGATTTTAGTATCAAGAAACTCATACATACTGCATTCATAGATTGAATAAAACTTTGTACTCAGTTCGGGAATCGAACCCGATCGTATTGAAGAGAACTCACATTATTTCTATTTCGATATCAATTTTGTGACACACGTTCTGAGGCACTCTTTGGGCTAGGAACATAGGTTCAGAAGTAGACGTCTTTCGGCTGGTATGATGATGGTGAAAGATTCTGTAGGTCATACGCGGTAAAAAAAAACTTTTAATCTGCGATCAATCGCAACAACTTTGAGCAGATGAGTTGGAAGAGGTTGGCGAATGGCAAGGTAGGGTCATTGCCCTAGCTTCCCCTAGTCAGGCAGCACATTGGCTCTCTTGAGTCCCTTCATTTTGTTTGGCTTTAGAAGCATCTATGATAAATGGTTTGGATGAGTTAGGAGAGAGTAGAGAGAAGCTGGTTAATGTGACTTGATTGAGTAACAAACATCTACGAATATCATAAACTCTTTCGCATTTATAATATTCGTAGGATTAGTATAGGATCTTGCACGCGGTCAAATGCGTAAAGCGACCCCGCGGCGCCCCTCCCTTCCATTTATTTATTTATTTATTTATTCTAAACATATGCAAGTTTACAGTGCAAGACCAAAACACTTACATATTACAATCCATACTAATATTATATATGGGAAAGTGTGTGTGTTTGTCCGTCTTTCACGGCAAAACGGAGCGACGAATTGACGTGATTTTTTAAGTGGTGATAGTTGAAGGGATGGAGAGTGGCATAGGATCTTTTTTTTCCCCGAAATCATCCCCTAAGGGGGTGAAATGGGGGGGGGTAAAAGTTTGTATGGAGCTGCGATATAAACGAGTTCCACGCGGACGGAGTCGCGGGTAGAAGCTAGTAGTTACATACATTGCAAGTTAAATATTAGCTTGTAAAGACGTAGTTAGTAAGTATGCATGGATACTACGTATTCTTGTTGGTATATTTGTTTCGTTTATCCACATTTTTTTTTATTCGGCTGATATAAGAAAATATGAAGAGCACTACTATATCTGATATAGTAGTGCTCTTCATATTTTCTTATATCACCTTAGAAAGTTTCTGTTTTGCCCTACGGTTGACTGGTAGAGAATGCCTTGCTTGCGGCATTAAGTCCGCCCTTTGTACTGATTTTATTTGTGCAATAAAGTTGAAATAAATAATAGAAAACATTACTTACTGTCTTGTGTTTCTGCAGCATAGTTTTTTGTGTAAAAGCTTTTGGGCAGATTTCACATTTGAACGGCCGCTCCCCCGTGTGTTTCAGCAAATGCGTCTGCACAAACAACATTACATATTACATTATGGTCAGTTCGGGTAAGTGCGCCACCGGGGAAAGTGCGCCTCATTCATCATTTAGTCATTCAAATCAATATCAATGCAATAAACTTGTTTAGAAATGAAGATGAAGTTGTCGTTATTGTTAGCAATATCTGTAGATCTCAATCTGTTTGATGAAAGGTGCATGGTAAATGGACGCACTTTACCCCGGGTCGCCTCGTCAGTCAAATCTACAAATGTCCTCATTAACTCTCATTTGATGATACAAAGAATCGGGGGATTGACAACAATTAACCGGTCTGTGAGATTGTAGCTTTGCAAATTTGTGTGTTTGTAAATGGGGGTAATCTCCGGAACCACTGATAAGTTCTTTCACCTATGTGTAGAATGGACTTTTTGGATGGACATAGGCGTGGGTTCGCCTACGTTGTTTGCAATACGACGGATTTAGCCGCGCGGGCAGCACGTCTGTACTGATACTAAGTATAGGAGCGACCGCGTAGAATAAATGAATGAATTCCCCACTCACCCCAATTCACCCTCAGGAGATGATTTCCGGGGTAAAAACTGTCCTGTCCTTTCAAGGGTCTCATCTATTTCCGTACCAAAATTATCAAATTTAATCTTAATCGCGTAAGTGGTTTAAGCGTGATAGGAACAGACAGAGTTTTTCAAAGGGTTGACACGAATAAAAAAAACAATTATTTTGAACCTTCTTGAAAAAGGATTAAAAATATACCTCTGTAGCCCAGTTGGTAGTGACACTACTTAGGAAGCCGGAGGTCCCGGGTTCGGGGCATTTATATGTGTGATGAGCACGAATATTTGATCCTAAGTCATGGATGTTTTCTATGTATTTAAGTATTTATTTATCTACTAGCTTCTGCCCGCGACTTCGTACGCGTACAAATTATGGTTTACGTGATATTCTTATTTATGTTTACCATACTTCTGAAAAATTTAAAATAACGATTACATTTCCGTTGATTATGCGTGAGAGCGAGCCTTCACGGACACTTACTATACCCGGGTGTTTTGCAAGCGAAACCTGAGGGGCTACCGCGAAACGAAAACGAACTTCGTTCGTATATCTCCGTCTCTGTCGCACTTGCTAGTTCAAGCGACAAAGACGGAGATACGCGAACGAAGTTCGTTTTCATTTCGCGGTAGCCCCTCTGAGGCCAAAGTCCCAAAGGTGAGCGGCGAGGCAAGCGAGGCCAAAGATCGATTTTCGTTGGAATCAAAAGTCCAAAGCAACCCTTCAGAGAGCGCTCTCAAGATCCCCCATAGCTCGCATTGAAAGCGCTGAACACTCGTTATATCCGGGTGTCTTGCAAGCAAATCCTGAGGCCCGAAGTCCTGAAGTTAAATGGAGAGGCATGCGAGGCTGGAGGCTAACCTTTTTCTAGGAATGAAAGGCCCAAAACATCCCTTTAGAGAGCGCTCCTTATGTCCCTCCTAATATTTCTGAGTCTCGGCAGATTTCTATATTAAAAAAATTGGTACCTACTCAATTTTCCGTGGAGTGCCGTTGTGTCCAAATTTTATACCCTTCCCTTGTCGCTGGCGAACTATGATAATCCTACTAATATTATAAACGCGAAAGTTTGGATGTTTAGATATTTAGTATTTGTTACTCAATCACGCTTAAACGGCTCAACCGATTTGGATGAAATTTCGCATGAAGATAGTTTATAGCCTAGATTAAAATAGAGGATAGTTTTTATCCCGGGTCCATGCAGTTCAAATCGCGGACGGAAGCTAGTTTGACATTAGTATTCAACTCAACCTATCAAAAAAATTAAGATGACCTTTAAATTCATAGCAAATATAGGAATGCGGAGATCAAGTTCACTGGTATTTTAATATCAGCAGCGACGTCATTAGCGAAAGACTTTGCAACATAATTAGGTCTATATAGTGCATTCATCCTTACTTGTCTTATTTGGTAAACAACATTCTAACCTCATAATGTATCTTTTTAGACTATAGCAGGTTATTTGATCGTAAAAAAAGCTAGACAAAAAAAATCGTGAAGCGATGTCCGAAAAGTCGTCTCGGCATGATCTAATACTCACAAAATTGCTATTCTATCCTAAAAAGATGCATTTTGAGGTTAGAATGTTGTTTACCAAATAAGACAAGTAAGGATGAATGCACAAACTAAACTAAACTAAACTAAACTTTAGCCGCCTAGCACTATTTTTCATCCAGTGTTTTTCACGTTTTGTTTGTATTTTGCTTAAAATTTGAATGGAGTTTTTACTTTCCAATCAAGTTTATGCTTACCAATTTTCATGTCTATGGCTCATGAATTAAAGGAGTTCCCATACAAAGTTCAAGCCCCTTTTTTACCCCTTCATGCCCAAATTTTTATGATTTTTATTCCCTATACATTTTAATTCCCTTGAGAGTGTCGAAACAAACGTTTTTTGCGGCATAAACGGCCGTATCTTTTTCTTATGTTAACTTAGAAGTCGGCTTTTTTCACAGTTCCAAGGGATTGTAGACAGACAAACGGACAACAAAGTGATCTCTAATTAGCAACTTTAAATCGCTTAGCTTCCTAATTTTTAGAGATATTTTAATGGGATTTTCATTACTAGGCATATTATTCGCTTTATATATTTTTGGGTGATAATAAATTATGAGTTAACAACCCAATATTTGTATGGATATGGATTAAATGTACCTGCAGTCCTTTGTGTGTCGCGTAACGCAGGGGACAGTGAGGGCAGGCCAGCGGCTTGTCGCCCGTGTGGGACCTGATGTGGTACTGCGCAGAAAAACAAGCGTTACTCGCCAAGGGCACAAAAACAACCTTTACGCCCAGAGCCCAACATTTGCACCCTACCATTATGAATAAGTTGCTGTCAAAATTTACATTTTCGGTACAAGCTTTTGTTGTTTCTCTATACCGGCAACAACTACCCATTGAGACGATTCTAACGACCCCGAACTCGACGTTACGTCGGTTAAGTACTGAATTCCCATGGCCACCTTCCGTCTCCATCATCAAATCGGCTCGATATTACCATAATATTGAATTGTCATCCAAACTATACTTATACTGGTTGAGGTTAACGGTTCAAAATTCAGTTCCAAGTTTTGTCCTACACTAATAATCCAACATACAAACAGGCCAAGTTAAATTGAAGGTTCTTAAAAGTGCCACATTTAAAACCTTATTAACTAAAGAGTTTATTAGATTAATTTATTAAAAACTTATTTTACAAATTATACGCTAAAATGTTATATTAAGGGATAGTTACTAGAGCCTGAACTAGGATCCCTTATATTATAGCTGCATTGAAATCGGATCTACGCGCACTTCATATACCCACCATATATCATACATTACATGCTGTCTGCCCGCGCGACTCCATCCGAGTATTACAGAAAATCCAGGCAAAGCCGCACGATACAATATAGCCTACTTCCATCCTTAAAGTTCACTCTATGTACTGGTATAAGATATTTTGAAATCGGACAAGTGTTTCTGGAGATTACCGCCTATACACGAACATACAAATCCATAATCTCACAGACTATTTTATAATTTTAAAGTCTTTGCAAACCATTTAATGATGTATGTGTTTTTGTTGATGGATTTGGTGAAATATTGAATTGAGGGTTATTTTATTTTATTTGTAATATACATTTGTTACACACGCAAATTAATTTAAAGCCATTACCTAAGTTTCTAAACTCAAACACAGTCACACAGACACAGTCAGTATTTATTCGTGACTAACAATTATACACAGACGTAACGTTAAACTGTTGTGAACTAATGAGAGTGCGTGAGTTTATGTCAGTATCTGAGTCAGTGTGAGTGTCAGACACAGTTAATATAAGTGTCAGAACCAGCGTACATGTAAAGTCAGTATTTCTTTGTGCAGAGCTACGGGAATGGAGTAGTACTTCGGGCAGTTCCAGTGTCAGCATGAGTAAGTATTAGTGTCAGTGTTTGTACCTGCAGAGCAACGGTCGTGGAGTAGTTATTGGGGCATTTCCAGTGTCAGTGTAACTCATGTCAGTGTTTGTACCTGTAGAGCGACGGGCGTGGAGTAGTACTTGGGGCAGTTCCAGTGTCGTAATTATTAGTGTCAGTGTTTGTACCTGCAGAGCAACGGTCGTGGAGTAGTGATTCGGGCATTTCCAGTGTCAGTGTAACTCATGTCAGTGTTTGAACCTGTAGAGCGACGGGCGTGGAGTAGTACTTGGGGCAGTTCCAGTATCAGTGTAATTATTAGTGTCAGTGTTTGTACCTGTAGAGCGACGGGCGTGGAGTAGTGCTTCGGGCAGTGCGGACAGGCGTGCGGCTTCTCACCAGTGTGGGAGCGGATGTGGTACTTTAGGGCGATGTTATTCTGTAACAAATGCGACAGCTAAATCATTTGAGCTTATTGCTAACATAGTCATCATATACAGACCGATAGTGCCGCCAAGGAATCGACACAGATACATATTATGCTTTTCGAGTCCGAAAGTTCATGATAAGAAACGTAACAATGCAGGGACAAAGACATATTTTCAACTCATTCCACAGTATCCTGCGGCCATGATGGCCGGGATCGGATTTTCGGATAGACGAATACCTACACTTTGGCAGCGACGGTGATTTGTCTAGTTGTGTGGAAACAACCTCAATACAATTTAATTAATCAAATTCCCGGAATTTATAATTAAAAACAAAATAACTTACATGCAACTTATTCAAGTAACGAAGTATTAGTACCAAATTAACTTAACGTAAAGTTTTATCTCAAATATAAAACAATGAGACGAACTCTGTATTTCTGTTAAATTAAAATCAATTTTAAAAAGGCGATTCCGTCCTTGCTTAAAAATTTCAGTAATATGCCAACTTTAGGCATTTATCTGTCTGATTATCCGATTCCTGGTTTTAAATGTTGTATGATAAAATGAAAGGTGCATATTACTGTGAGTCTAACAGCTGTGTCACCTGTTAGTCGGCTCGTTACATGTTGGTGCCGTGACCAGGATATCAGCACTGACCTGGCACTTCTTCCCGCACATCTCGCACATGAAATGGTCCCCGTAGCGGTCGTACTTGCGCCCCGATTTGGGCAGGCAGCGGCGCACCTTCACCTTGAGGTGCACCCGCTCGTAGTGCACACTGCGGGACGCCTCGCTTGCAAACGTCATGTCGCACTGGACAAAAAATATATAAAATAGATATTTCAATACTTTGGGGATGATCACACACACACACCTAACTATAGTGGGTGATATCTTACTTCCTATATTTGACGCTGTCACATTGACGGTGGTTGTGATGAGGCGAAGACGTATCGTTTGTCATATTTAGCGATCATTGGCGAATAGTGAATGGAAAATCGAAATCGATTTTATTGCCGACTTTAAACTAAACCCCGCGTTCGGGCGCACTGAATCCGCCCGGCAGCGCGCGCCAGTTTAGTTATGTGTTTTGTTTCAATATTCTTTTCATATCATTATATTTCAGTTATAAATTCATTAACTTTATCGATTCCTGTCACTTTACGGAAATACCTCAGTATAGGAGAATACAGTAGTTAATCAGAGGCCTTTAGATTACTTTCACTCGATGCGCAATTGCGCAGGGCTGTATCACGTTTGTGGCTTGGCATACATATAATACTAATTTTGGTAAAGTATTTCTGTTACAGTTTAATAGACAATATTGTATACACAAAGTAATAATATTATAGATAGTTGGGTATGTGTTTTAGTTTCCCACTTCATCGAATATTTACTATACCTAATATATTTCCTAGTAAGTATAATAGTTTGCTAAACTGCACTAGGTTGGTAGGTGCTTAGTTACATGCCTATTCGGCTCCTTATGATATCGTGGCACTGGCGATGGCGGCTCGCTGTCTTCATACCTACGAGGCGGCTTCCTTTGACGCAGTGAGTGAGAGCGAGCGAACACGGCAACGGCGCGATCGGCGCGGCCCCGATTGAATCATTCCCGAAGGCTATGTGTGCGTGCGTACCGAACACGCGCGCATGTGTGCAGCCGTGCGATGTACCTTTGTTCGAAGTTTATTTACTGCTCCTATACTGTGGAAGTACCATCTGAATCGAAATTAATGATTACGCCCGGACATGGATTAAAAAAACGAAACAATGGTACGTAGTTGTTTCCATGGTGAATTATTATCATAAAACACTAGAAAACTACGATATAAAAAAAATGTTTTGTTATATCGTAGTTTTCTGTCTGTTTGGATTTTAAAACAGCGTAATACTTTTAGGTACTTGTACTCATAATGTCATGACTTGATTTTATTTCTTATATCGATAGGTCATGCGCATTTACGTTACAGGGGTGTTGACAAAAATACGAAGAAAGATGGCACCCAGTATAGTCATAAACTAAACTAGAGGTTGAGAAAACTCAAAATCACACTTTTATTCTGTAAATAGGCCACGAGGGCAATTTTAGATGTCTTATCAGAAAATCCAATTAATGTTCACATACAATAATAATCCCAGTTCTTTGTTCATAGCCCTAACGCCTGTTGGAACCGTTTTTCGAGTATCTACCAGTATTTACCGAAACCGTGAATGGGTTCTGGAAGGTGTACTACATCACATCAAACTTAGTCTAAAAAGGGCCTCTACGTGTTGGATCTAATACACGCACGCCATACAAGTAACCAAGATTTATCATTTAAAATAGTTTGTCATTTAAAAATACTGCATGCAATTGAATGAAAAAATACAACAAAAATTTAAACAATAATTAAGTTTTAGAGCTGTAAAGGTCCCTCTCTCTCTGTCATAAAAAATAGCAGATGTAATTTAAAAAATAGCAGATGTAATTTAAAAAATAGCAGATGTAATTTTTACGTTGAGAGGGTCGAGAGAGAGCGTATAAGACAGATAACGCATTTAGACGGAATTAAGTTCTAGCTTCTGCCCGTAATCTTATTTTGCGAATAAAATGTATTTCAATAAATACCTTTTTTTATACTGGGATTTAAATCCAGGATTGTCAGCATCGCAGTGCGCCACAAGGCACACACCAATACGTTCCTAAAAAAGCCCTGAACGAGACTGATGATGAAATTTACCTCTAAACATTGCGTCTCGCGTTGTTGGTGTCTCTCTCTCGCGTGCGCCTGCAGGGCCGCCTCGTCCTTGAAGTTCTCGCCGCACAGCGCGCAGGCCCTGCACAAAACACTCATATTCATATTCATATTTTTTATTGGTAAAAGTATAACATTTTACAAGTCAATTTGTTACATTTCTGGTTAGTAGATAACGTTACATGCACAAACCACATAAGTGATGTGTGGTTTAATAATTATTTTTTCCTTAAAATAGATTCATCTATGCTATAGCATGCTTGGTCAAGTAATTATCGCATATTATTTGATTTTGTGAATCCTGGATGGGTAAAGACCGACCTGTCAAAAAAAAGGGACCTGTCTGAAAATCAGCGCTGGGTATATTCACATATAACAACAAAAAAGCTGAGACTGGTACCCATTGCCTATACCACGAAATCGCTTGCTTACCTAATCCGTGCATGTTTTTGTATACTTAATGCTTTTTACTCTTTTTTTTGTGTAATTTGATGGATTTTGTTTTCCTGGTAGTTGTGGCAATAAACTTTTTTTTTTATTGTCCTAAGTTTTATCCTATCAATAAATATTGCATCGCTTGCAGAGGTAACTATTTCAGTTGGGAGAGTGTCGTATATCTTCGCACCAATGACACCGAGTGACTTCCGTGTTTTCGCGAGTCGGCGAGACGGGACGAGCAGGAGATGTTACAGCCACTAGTGGCCGCCACTAGACGCGACCACTCTGCTGCACATTAAGGGTCTCCCACACCTATCGACGCGGAATCGTCTTCCGCCGAGTGTTTTGCGCCAGACTCCTCGTGTTTTGTTCGCTATCCCTTCGATTCGCGTCGGCCGAGCCGATCGACGTCTTTTTCGCTGTTATTGCGTGGACATAAAGAGTTTTTTGATCGGCTAACGCCGATTCCGCGTCGATAGGTGTGGGGAGACCCTAAGCCATTAGTGGCCGCCACTACGCGACCACTCTCCCGCACATTAAGCCACTAGTGGCCGCCACTAAACGCGACCACTCGGCCGCACATTAGGCCAATATCCGTCGCCACTAAACGCGACTATTCCGCCAAACATTAAGCTACTAGTGGCCGCCACTAACCGCGACTCTGCCGCACATTGGGGGAGGCCTATGTCCAGCAGTGGACTTCTTTCGGCTGATATGATGATTCAAGTATCACTTTTGGCGCAACACCATTCGGTGGTCGTGTGGTCATGAATGATAACAGTGACAACAGACAAAAACCCAGCATCGACTGAAAATTTGTGGTTTTTAAAAACGCTGGCACGAACCTGGTGTGCTGGCAGCCCTTGGCAGCGAGCGCGACGTGCCGCTCGCGCGCATATTCGCTCTCGAACCGAACGCCGCACTGCCCGCACTGCGAGGAGCCGGTCTCCACTGCCTGCAACAGGCATCCACATGAACTCCTAAACATAAACTAACTATAATAAGTGCTCTCGAAAAGTTTATCATGCCTACGTCCAAAAGTATTGAGCACCCAAGTTTTTAACACCCAACGCAAAAAGAGGGGTGTTATAAGTTCAACGTCTCTGTCTGCGTATCAGTGTATATGGCAGCAACTTTGTGAGGCTACGTTTAAAAACGTCCCCCTCGAGCACTTCAAGTTTACAGGGAGTTTGTTGACCACAAGGCACATATTAAAAACGTTCTTCCTATATATAATTTTCCGACATCGAGGATGGTACAAAAGCTTAATGATATTTGTTCTGGTCTGTCTATTTATAACCTCGCCTCGCGTTTTGAAATATGATTGGTATATAGAAAAGTTCGTGAGTTTCAGACAAAAATATGTTGAAGTAGGCTGACAACGTATTAAGGACATTTTTCGGACCGATACGCGTTTATAAGCAGGTTCGGTTCGGTTCGGTGTTTTATCAGCACCAAAATGTAACGACGCCGGTTACCTGTCGATGTGACTTCTTCTTGTGTAGCGCTAGCCCGAGAGCGCCCAGAAACGTCTCACCGCAGACACGCGACTTGTTGTCGTTCCAGTGTCAAACGTTTTAATACAATGTTTTATCCTGGTCACGGTACCAAAATGTAACGACGCCGGTTACCTGTCGATGTGACTTCTTCTTGTGTAGCGCTAGCCCGAGAGCGCCCAGAAACGTCTCACCGCAGACACGCGACTTGTTGTCGTTCCAGTGTCAAACGTTTTAATACAATGTTTTATCCTGGTCACGGTACCAAAATGTAACGACGCCGGTTACCTGTCGATGTGACTTCTTCTTGTGTAGCGCTAGCCCGAGAGCGCCCAGAAACGTCTCACCGCAGACACGCGACTTGTTGTCGTTCCAGTGTCAAACGTTTTAATACAATGTTTTATCCTGGTCACGGTACCAAAATGTAACGACGCCGGTTACCTGTCGATGTGACTTCTTCTTGTGTAGCGCTAGCCCGAGAGCGCCCAGAAACGTCTCACCGCAGACACGCGACTTGTTGTCGTTCCAGTGTCAAACGTTTTAATACAATGTTTTATCCTGGTCACGGTACCAAAATGTAACGACGCCGGTTACCTGTCGATGTGACTTCTTCTTGTGTAGCGCTAGCCCGAGAGCGCCCAGAAACGTCTCACCGCAGACACGCGACTTGTTGTCGTTCCAGTGTCAAACGTTTTAATACAATGTTTTATCCTGGTCACGGTACCAAAATGTAACGACGCCGGTTACCTGTCGATGTGACTTCTTCTTGTGTAGCGCTAGCCCGAGAGCGCCCAGAAACGTCTCACCGCAGACACGCGACTTGTTGTCGTTCCAGTGTCAAACGTTTTAATACAATGTTTTATCCTGGTCACGGTACCAAAATGTAACGACGCCGGTTACCTGTCGATGTGACTTCTTCTTGTGTAACGCTAGCCCGAGAGCACCCAGAAACGTCTCACCGCAGACGTCGCACGATTTGTTTTCATTCGGATGTTGGATGCGCACGTGGGTGCCGTACGTTGACCGTTTTCTATAAAAAAAATAGAATTATTGCTTATAGATATATAAAGTAATTCTAGTTTTGGCTACTTAGTGTTCTGACACAAAGGAAGAACAGCTGGACAGAAAGAAAGACAAACGGTTTTTGGGAGCAAATGCTTGTTAAAAACAATACGAAATAGAAGAGGCCACATGATCGGACACTTAACGCACGAGACCTTCTTTTTAAATATCTTGGAGGGCAAGATCGAAGGAAAGAGAGGCAAAGGAAGACCCAGACATGTATGCAGTCAAAGAAAAGAGAAAGTTGCTGTCGAGTCGTACAAAGAACTCAAGAGGACAAAAATCTGCGGCGGTTACTGCACCCACAAGAGCGCATTCTATTTATGTTTATATTTCATTCATTCTGACACCTCGGCATAATGCTGAGACAGCGACCGATTCACTGCCGCGAAGACACACACATTATGTGTCAACTGTATTGTACGTCTAGCCCTTCGTCTCTGTGTGTCTTTTGTGTAGTGAAGAAATGTCCTCTTTCTTTCTTTCATTCATTTATTTCTTGATAAAATATTGTATTTTTCATGTCACCTTAAATGATTATTACTTAAATTTCATTTTAAATAATGTCAATTTCAATAAATTACAATTATGCGACGTTTTATTACATCTAGTTCTATTTATTGTGTGATAAAAACTTATAATTGGATATCCTCAGAGAGTCCTATTTCAATAATACTAGACGACCTCTGTAGCCTAGTTGGTAGTGACCCTGCCTACGAAGCCGGAGGTCCCGAGTTCAAATCCCGGTAAGGGCATTTATTTGTGTGATGACGTGATGAGCATGAATATTTGTTAATGACTCGTGGATGTTTTCTATGTATTTAAGTAGTTATCTATATAAGTATGTATATCGTTGTCTAGTACACGCTTTGCTTAGTTGGGTACTAGGTCTATTTGTGTAAGATTGTCCCCAAATATGTATGTATAAGAATATAAAATTGCTCTGCCTACCACTTTTAGGAATGAAGGCGTGAATCTATGTATACATATGTATGTATGCATTTTTTTATTTATATTTTATATTACTCTGCACCAAAAATAAATTTAAAAAAAAAAATTGTGCGCCATGTAGAATTTGTCCTGAAACCAAGTTACAAACCCATTTCGGCCATACAACAATAACTATGAAAACGTACATATGTATTTCATTATTTCGCTATTTATAGAACTAGAACATTGGTTTAAATCATAAATACACAACAATTTGTAAGCATTCTATTGTTGTCTGTATATTTACTTATTTTAAGGAGAACCAATTAATTAATTGCCAAAAGTCCGATCCCTTGGTTTTTCCCGTTTGTAGCGGAAAGCGACTACGGCACCCGCTACGGGTTCTTGGCAGCGAAAGTCATCATCATCATCATATCAGCCGAAAGACGTCCACTGCTGGACATAGGCCTCCCCAAAAGAGTGCCAATGTGACTGATCCCGCGCCACCCGCATCCAGCGGACTCCCGCAACCTTTATTAGCGAAAGTGTTCAGTAACAATTTCCTCACTCACTTGAAACTGTCTCCGCAGTATTGGCACTCGTACCGCAAACCCTTGTGCTCTTTCGAGTGGGTCATCGCGTGAGATCTGCAACAATAACCGACATCAATCGACGAATAATACAGACGTAACGTTGCACGCATCGCTCGATCTTATTATACAGATTTTTCTAGCATCGACATCTTCAGATACACTAAAGCATCATTCAAATTCCAAATTAAAAAGCTCATTAAAAATAAACAGCACTGCTCCTCTTAATAAGAATGTTACTTTGTAATTTTTCTACAATTTGCGAACATCTGTTAAAATATTTGTAAAATATTTACATTAGGTACATAGCAGGTACATAGTAATAAAACACGGTTCAACTCGCGTATTAAATAACACTAGGGCCTCGGTCTCCGCGGGAGATCTTCTTCAGTAAGTATTAGTAACTTTAACATGACTCATCAAACTTTAAATTTAAATTCAAATATCTTCATAATTTTTTTTTTTTTCATTACTAACATTTGTAGTCCCGGTAGTCCATTCGATTGTCTTTTATACAACACAAGTAAGAAAGGGAAACCTGTGTTACTTAGCATAAGTTATAAACTATATGTATCGCTATTGGTTTTCTAAACAAATAAATAAAGTAAGTAATCTATATTAATATTATAAAGAGGTTTCTTTTAAACACTTTTTTTTACCAGAAGTCCCCGCGAAGGATAAGGGCATTCGCTTGCGTAAAACTAGTGCCTATGCCAAATCTTGGGATTAGGTGTCCTGGGGCTCCTCTACACACCCAGGAAAAACGCTAGGAGGAGGATGGCACGTACCTGTCTCTAGCCGTGAATCCACAGTGCTGGCACAGGAACCTGAGCCGGTGCGTGGCCAGGTGCCTCCGCAAGATGGCTGGAATACGGAACCGGCATAGGCAAAGCTCGCACTCGTGAGGGCCTACGCTCTGAGAAACAGACATTTTGTGAAACATATGCATTTTTAATGCTAATCATTCCACGGTTCAACTCCTACTTACCCTTTAATACGTATTAAATGTCTACAGGCGACATGCTTTCAGGATGCGCATTTTGCGTGCAGTTTTTTATATTTTTCAGCATTAAGAAATAGTTATTTCTATTCGTTCAGTTGAACGCCAGCTGCAGCTGGGCGATTTTATGAAAATTTGTACACAATTTTGAAATTTTTGGTTATCCTTACGCAGAATCGTCAATCGTTCGGAATTACCTACTTTCCGCACTTGTATCATAATCATTTACATAACCGCATAACTATTATTTATTGTTTTTGATATTATTCATTATTGTTATATTGTGTATTGACGATACTCTAAGGAGAACTTTGATAACTATGACGTTATACCTACATTTAAATTAAGTGGACATAAAAATATTTAATTGTTATTTATTATTCTCTTTATTATCTAAAATAAAAATAAATCTTAGCGGGAGTCCGCTGGATGCGGGTGGCGCAGGACCAGTGATTGTGGCACTCAATGGGGGAGGCCTATGTCCAGCAGTGGACGTCTTTCGGCTGATATGATGATTCTTCTTATTATTTTTAATGAATTTAATTGACGATCACAATAGGGATTCTTGTAAAATGACGTAATTTATAATGTAATCTTATATTGTGAATAAACGCATCTGGGCCCCGCTCCGCCCCGCCGTGCGGGCAGAGCGGACTACCCGTGTTTATGTTGACCCATACAAAGGCGCACTTTCAGAGCTTGTGCATTGTAATAAATAATACATTACAGTAGTACCACAATAGTACATTACGTAAATAGGGCGGTGAATTCGTGAATGCCCCAGATCGCAGGTGTTTGTGGCCCGAACCGAAGGTGAGGGCCATAAATATGCGCTCTGGGGCTTTACGAATTACCGCCGGTTTGAGTACAATATTTTACGTCTTCACCTGGCCACAATGCGAGTTTTCCCGTACGCGCAGCGTACAGTAAAACTCGCATTATGGCCAGGTGTGACTTAAATATTAGTTACAACGATGTACCTACGCAAAAAGACTTTTTTAAACATTTTGACCAATTATTCGGCAGCGCGTTGGCGCGGGTAAAATCTTCAACGCCCATTGGCCAAAATTTTGCGCGCGACGCCGGCAGCTCCGGTGCCCGCCATTTTCTCTTGTCGCCATGAGCGGGAAAGCCTGTCATTGCATATTGTACCTTACGCATAGTGCAACAAGGTCTTTATCAAAATGATCATACGTTCGATTTCATTCGGTACTTGTCAGCACTCGTCGGCGTGGACGAAGATTGCCGATGTAACTTATATATGTGGTACTACTGTGTACAGTATGTATACCAAGGGCGGTAAAACAAAGAACGTCTCAGATCGCAGTTATTTGACGCCCGAGCCAAAGGTGGGGGCGGTTGCGGTGCAAGGGCGACAAATGTGCGATCTGAGGCGTTCTTTATTACCGCTTGTGTTGGGTACAAAGTTCTACGTCTCTCCTTGGCCAGGAAGTGGACTTTTCCGCACGCGTCGTGTGCGCTAATTGCTACTTTATGGCCAGGCATGACGTAAAATTAGAGACTAAACGCATTTGCAATGTGGGCATGGAGAATGATGGAAGTAATTAGTTGGACGGAAATAAGAACAAACGAAAAGGTTCTAAATTCGATAGAAGAAAGAAGAAGTCTACTAAAAACGATTGAAAACAGAAGGGGAAATATATTGTGGCACCTGATACGACATGATAATTGCATAAAAACTATTATTGAAGGAAATATAGGAGAGGCAGGGGAAGACCGAGACGTGCGTTTATGGACCAAGCTAAAGAGAAAGTTAATGTAATGTATCAAGAGCTCAAAACAGTGGCAGAGAGAAGAACAGAGTGGCAATTACTCCACCGACAAGAACCCGGCTCGCTACGATGATGACGTAAAATGATATTCACCTCATGGTGATGTTTCACGTTGTGGTTGGAGAGCGTGGCCTCCGTGTAGAAGCCTTTGAAACACTTCTCGCATTTGAACGCAGAGTTCATGTAGTTGTCTTTGGTCTTCCGGGCCGCCAGGTCTTCGATCTGAAATCATCATATGTGTAGCTTTTTTCGAAAAAAAACAATATTATTTGCTATATTATTGAGAGAGATAAAAAGTGAAGTATCTCAATTGGCATAATGTATTATGGAGTGTGTTGGCATACTATTGATGTTGGTTCTGCTGCGGATAGCTTCATTTCTGATGCGATCGCGCAGAGAAACTCCCAACATAGCCCTCGTATTTAATTACGCCTAAATTTTTCTTCCCTGTAGGAAACCCATTGCAATCGCTAAAGACTTAAGTATTGGAATTTGTATTTTAATTGACATTGACTCGTATTTATTGTGTACCTCCATTATGATTAATTTATATTTTATGAGTATAGTTCAAATTTTGCATGCCAGGTGCTGGTGAAATGTGTGTTTCTCTGTGATATATGTATACCATCTTCTGTGCCACATTTTACGCAAAATAAATTACTTTACTTTACTTTAAAGAGTAGGTTCGTTAGGTAGCTTCAGATGCGCGAAAGCCAAACTGCCGAGAAGAAGGCTCCGTCGAAACTCTTCGATTGCGCATGGAATGAATGTTGGAAAACGCGCTTGTAAACCTATGCGAGCAAAAAATTCGCTACCATGATAGAAAGGTAAATTTTAATAATGGGAATTCATGCGACTAGGGATCAACGCGAAAATTTGCTACAAAAAAAGTTTCGTTTGGGAAACCGGTGTAGCATATCGCATGGGAGCCATTCCGTCCCTCATTGTGGCAACACGTATAATGTCTACCATAGTTAATGCGTCAATGGGTTAAATGCGAGTTTTGAAGATAACTATCTTCGAAACGTAACTTTTTAGAACTATTACAGTCCTCGATGTGCAAAATTAATTTTGTGTTAAGCAGTAACGCTGCTAACGAAATTATAAATTTTAAATTAAAGGAAAAATTTAATGCTCCGAGCTGGATTCGAACCGGCGACTACAGGCATTCATGGCCCGTCGCTATTGACCAATTGAGCTATCCGAACAATCCGGCTCGGCCACCAAATCCCTGAAAAGGAACCGATTGATGGATCAGTTCAGTTGGTTAGTAGCGACGGGCCATGAATGCCTATGGTCCCGGTTCGAATCCGGCACGGAGCATAATTTTGAAGTGTAAACTTCTTTAGGGGCGCTGTGTACTTTTTGGGGTGGGGAAAAATGGTTAAACTCGCGATAGGTATAGGTGGTCACGTGACTGTAGGATTTAGTGTTGCCAAAAATTAGGCTAGGGGTTCGCAAAATTAAACATATTCAATTTTTCATTTTCACTTCTGCCGGCACTCCCAGTGCGCCCAGGTCTTTTTTCCTTTAATTTAAAATTTATGGTTATCAAACGTTTTTAAGTTTCGGAGATATCATTAAGTGACGCATTTACCCCATTTGCCCCGGTTGACCTTAGCTTGTCCTGAATAGTATAAAGTGGTCGTCAATGGAATTTGCTAACTATGTAAACAAACCGCCATATTGAAATTGTCTTTCAATATGGCGGTTTGTTTACATAGTTAGCAAATTCTATTGACGGCCACTTTAGGTCCATGCCCAACCCCTGACTCACCTGCTGGTCTCGAGAGAGAATGACGACATCGAAGTTGTACTCTCTCTCGAACTCCGGGAAGTCTTCGTCGCGTATCTTCTCCGTTTTTCTCCGTTCCCTCTTCTCCGTCTTCGCTTTCTTCGTCTGCGGGCGAAGAATATGGTTTAAATCGCGGGATAGAGCAATAATTATAATTTATTTCACGCATCTATAAAGGCCTATAAAGTGCATTCATCCTTACTTATCTTATTTGGTAAACAACATTCTAACCTCCAAATGTACCTTTTTAGACTACAGCAGCCATTTTATCGTAAAAAAAGCGTTGCTAGACAAAAAAATCGTGATGTGATGTCCGAAAAGTCGTCTCGGCATGATCTAATACTCACAAAATTGCTATTCTATCCCAAAAAGATGCAATTTGCGGTTAGAATGTTGTTTACCAAATAAGACAAGTAAGGATGAATGCACTATAGCAAGAAATGCCATAAATGCTCGACTCAGAAACTTAACTTCTATATAATACTAGCGACCCGCCCCGGCTTCGCACGGATACTATATTATACATATAAACCATCCTCTTGAATCACTCTATCTATTAAAAAAAAACGCACCAAAATCCGTTGCGTAGTCTTAAAGATCTAAGCATACATATAGGGAAAGACAGCTAGAAGAGACTTTGTTTTATACTATGTAGTGATTAGTGTTAGGGAATGCAATATCGAGATATTTTACGAGACTGAGTTCGTACAGTCGAGTTCACAGATATTATTACAAGCCAACATTACAAATATATGTCAACACGACCTTAATGTCAGTGTCACAGCGGTGTGTAAATATATTTTTGGCATGTTGGCTTGTAAAGGTATGTGTGAAATCGACTGTACAAATTTTACACGAGCATTCGCGAGTGAGAAATCCAGGCGATTTCCATATAAAACATTTAAAAAAAAAATTGTTTAATTCAGACCAGCGATCCATAAGCCAACAACCAACACATCCATCCATTAGATAACAAAAGTTTCATCTGACTGACAAATGAAAACTTACTTTTATTCGATTATATGTTATTCCTTTTAATTGAGAATATTAAAACATGATGGTTAAATAAATAATAAACAGAAAACGGGTTTAAAATATATGTTACGTCACTCTAGGCGGTAAGTTAGATTTACCGCCCACGGGCGCAGCGGCAAATCTCACTACACACAGGAGAAGACGTAAAATTGTGTACCCACCACGGGCGGTAATTCGCAACGCCCCAGATCGCATATTTATGGCCCTCACGTTCGGTTTGGGCCACAAACACCTGCGATCTAGGGCATTCACGAATTCATCGCCCTAGGTACTTAATGTACTATTTAAAAACTTAAATATTTATTTTATTTTGTTTTTAGTATTTGTTGTTATAGCGGCAACAGAAATACATCATCTGTGAAAATTTCAACTGTCTAGCTATCGCGGTTCTTGAGATACAGCATGGTGACAGACAAAATGAAATTTGCATATTTGTCAAGCAGCATATGTATTTATTTAAAACAGCTGATACCATTTCTACAAGACATACACGTGATCCGGGAAGACTTGTTCATGAATGCGCCCATAGGACAGCATTATACTCAAATCATTGCTTTGTAATGTGCATGAATTTTTTTAATAAGTTACCAAAAAGTTTAAAGGAGCTGCCACTTCATAAATTTAAAAAGAAGTTAAAGCATGTACTCGCTGAAAAACAGTATTACAGTGTAAAGGATTTTCTATCGCAAAATGGAATGTTAGCATAATACTTAGCCAAATTTTGCACGCTAGTATTTAATATACAATATAGCAGAATAAGCAACCTATTGTCTATGTACCACCTAAGGACACTGTAAAAAACCTACTTATTCTATGCAAATAAAATCTTTATCTTTTATCTTATCTTTAAAAACGGCAAAAAAAACACGTTTGTTGTATGGCAGCCCCCCTTAAATATCATTTGTGAAAATTTCAACTGTCTAACTATAGCAATTTCAACCTTGTGACTTGGAGGAGATGGTAGCTATTTGTATGAGTTTTATTGTTACTTGCTTAATTTTATCTGGTCGGAGGATTTGCGGTGGGCTTATACAATAGGAAACAGCCCATTGTTCACAAGATAAGTTTTTAAGTGCTAAACCAGCTTATATCATTTTAACTATACAATTCGCCTTTTGGCCGAAGCTACTCGCACTTGTAGCAAATGTATGGACTCGTACTATCAAATTAGGACACCTATTCGAGTTCATTATATTTGATCGCACGTTCCCGTGAGTAAAATTCTCGCGAACTTGCGATAACCGAGTAGTCGCGTTGTATTAGGACGATCCCAATATGTTGAATCGTGCGTTCGCGTGAGTAAAATTCTCGCGAACTTGCGATAATCGCGTAGTCGCGTTGTATTAGGACGATCCCAATATGTTGGGTCACGAGTTCGCGTGAGTAAAATTATAACTAAATAAATAAATATAAGGGGACAATCTTACACAAATCGCGAACTTGTGATAATCGCGTCAACGATCCCTTAGACTAGTGGTTCTTAAACTTTTGTTAGACATGGACCCCTTTCAGAATTTCAAAAATACCGCCGACCCCTGTTGAAGAAAATGTAGAAAAAAAATCACCTGCGTACCTGCCTACGTTAAGAGTGAACGAAGTGGCCGCGGACCCCAAGCAATCATGTCACGGACCCCCAAAGGGGTCCATGGACCCCCAAAGGGGTCCATGGACCACAGTTTAAGAAACCCTGCCTTAAACGTTACCTTATGTTTCCTTACAAGTTTCTTCTTCTCCCTCGCTTTAAACACCTGCAGCTCGCTCAGAGCCACGTCATCGTTGGAGTCGTCTTCGCACTTGACGCTGTGCTCGTCCTTGCAGGAGACTGAAGAGGGGACAGGAGAGGGGACTCGAGAGGGGACTTGAGAGGGGACTGGGGAGGCGACAGGAGAGGGGACTTGGAAGGCAGGGGAGGGAGGCAGCAAAGGTACCTCCACCTGTAACAGATTATCTCAAACTCAAACATTTATTCGTGACAAACACACACAGATAATAAGAGAATCTTTCTAGAAGAAGAGAGAAGGATACAAAAACAGATAAAAGACATCCTGAACCACCTAGCTGTATTCCCGGTTGTGCCTTAAGACTTGGTATAGGCACTACTTTTGCGAAAGTGACTGCCATCTGACCTTCCAACCAAGAGGGAAAACTAGACTTTATTGGGATTAGACCGGTTTCCTCGTGATATTATATAAAACTAGTAAGAAAACTTGATGAAATTGCAATTTTAACACATTTACTCCATCTACAAGCTTCTTGCGGTCATTGTGGCACTCTTTGGGGGCGGCCTATGTCCAGCAGTGGACGTCTTTCGGGTGATATTATGATGATGATGATGATATTGATAAGCTTGTTAATTGTTACAAGTAGCTTCGTGAAACAGGCACTGGCATTTTTTTTTACCCCCGACGAAATAAGAGGGGTGTTATAAGATTAACGTGTCTGTCTGTGTATCCGTGTATCCGTCTGTGGTACCTATCGTAGCTTTCAAACGGATGGACCGATTTGAATGCGTTTTTTTTGTTTCATAGATAATTTTATCCCGAGTGTTCTGATGTTCTCATCTGTTCTCATCTCCGAGCCATGTTCCATCAAAATCTGTTCAGCCGTTTTTAAGATATTGGACTTTGAAATGAAAATGTCGGGGGTTTTTCAACTTTTCTAAGTTGTTATACTTAAATAGGACTTAAAAAACTAGGTGAGCCAAAGTCGGGGGGGCGTAATCTTAACTTGTTATCAAAAATCATACCTTCTTTCTACCATCTTTTAACCGACGAACGTCATAGGCATTACAGCCAAATTTCAACTCAGTCATAATAAATTATGGAGTCATTTATACACGTAGTCTGATATATCACACAAGGGCGGTAAAGGGTTAATTTATTTGTAAACCGAACTGTTGTAACCTTTCCGTTTTAAGAATTTTTTTTATATGTTAGGGTTATTTTATCCTTTAATTCTTTTGGGAGTTCATTTAAGTTATGTTCTCCGTCTGTAAAAAATATGAAATTCCGGTTTATTTAGCATGCAATTTGTAACTTGTCTAGTAGTTTTTGTATGTGAAATAGGCTTTTGGATTTCGGCTCTAAAGAATTGTTCTTTTAGTATCTAATAATGAAATTTTGTGTGAACAGGCAGCACTTTTCACGCCTTAAAAAGATCTTAATCACATTTCAGACTGTTTCTAATATTAAATGCTACTACTATTTTGGTGGTAACGTACCTTAATCAGGTCCTCGACTTCTTCATGTTGAAAGTAAACGGGCTCTGGGCACACCGAGACGACCAGTGGTAGAATCAGTCCTGACGCTCCCCGGTCCACTGTTTTGATCAGGTTCGTCGTGATCTGGGGGCAACAACCGTGTGACCTTGGATTTTTTTGCGATGCCATTCGAACCAGTTTTTAAGAGGAACTAATGTTTGTATGGAAGCCATTACAATGGCAGAACATAAATACCCAAAAAGATGAGCCAAAGACGAACTTCGCTGGCGGCATTCGAAACGCTTCATACTAAGTAATTGACTTAAAAGTATGACGTGAAATCGAATTTAAACTTTCGTGAGACATGTTGAAATAATACTAATAATAATAATTACACGGTTCAACTAACGTATTCAATGTCACTCCGGGCGACATGTTTCGAATTCGGGAGTTATGACGTGAAAGTTTTTCTATTTGTACTAATCGTTGTATGGAAAATCAAGTATATAGCTGTTTCGGTTCTCGTCATCTGACTTAGATTTTCTTTGCATGGGAATTAATGCAAGAAGGAAGGCGTGCTTTACGTTAGAGAGTAATTTTCTAACGTAATTATTTAAATGTGTTAACAATACTTATTTAATAAAATGTATGTATAAAAACAAATCAACTAGTTTTATTTACGTTTCACGTATCAAGTAAGTATTATTTATTCCACGTGTAAATAGACTACTTTTGAAGTCAATTGTACACGATTAAAATGATTAATAATTTACAATAAAACTATTTGGGATCACCCTATATGGAGCGTGACGTCAAATTGAGGCATGAAAATTACGGGCCCTGGTGATGGCCGCTGCCGGTGCCATTTTGAACGTTTGTATAATCGTAATCTAACTCACCGTGTGGTGCAGCATGAGCACGCGCTGCAGCATGGCGTGCGCGCGGCGGGCGCGCGCGCGCAGGCCGGCCGCGCGCCGCAGCAGCACGCGGCACGCGGCGCACACGTGCTGCGGGTAGCCGTCCCATGCCGACAACTAAAATAGAAAAGCATCTTTAAGAAATAAAAATAAGTTTATTTTGAAAAAAAATGAATTTCGAAATCCTGCATCGTCAAGAAAGTCTATATAATTACCAGCATCCGCCCGCGACTTCGTCTGCGTGGACGCGGGATAAAGACTGTCCTATATTTTAAACCAGGCTATAACGTATTATCGTGCAGAATTTCATCCAAATAGATTGAGCCGTTTAAGCGTAATTGAGTAACAAACATCCAAACATCTAATCTAAACATCGACATATATCCATATTTTCGCATTTATAATATTAGTAGGATTGAACCTGCTCACAAAATTTCACGAGTATTGGGTAATTACATCGGTCAAGGTCAATTGATTTTTAATTTTTTACTTTGCTCAGCAATGGGGCTTCTTATAATAATATGTATTTAGATTATTTTTGTTTTAAAGGGCCTCTGCGCTGTTGGCATCGACACAGATTATATAATTGGCGTAGGCCCCAGGCATGCCTTCCAAAAGTCCGGGACCATGGTCCCAAGATATGGAAAAATATCGCCCAAGTGCGTGTCGGGCCACGAGCAGTATAGGGTTCCGTTGCTGCCTGTCTGTCTTAGTTAAATCGACACGCGCGCGCCGACTAAATGGAGCGGTTGCGTCGGCCGTCGACTGTCGACTATTACTCGGTAACTGGTTATTCCTACTTACCCGTGATAGTAGGAAAAAATAATAAATGAAATTGAAGACAAAGTGTTCAAAAGGGAACTAAAAAATTTGCTCATCAATAAATGTTACTATTCCATAGATAAGTACCTGAATGATAAATCTCTGCCCAAGTAAAACAATCTAATCAACAGTCTTACAGGTACTAACAAAAACTATAAATAACAATAATTTCAATAGCATAATAAAATGATAAATAAGCTTCTAATCTCATGCCTCGAACATAAGTGCCGGAATGCGGTTAATTTAATTTAATGGATGTGTGTGTGTAGCTTTAATTCTTCTAGTAGTAGTAGCTTTAATTTTAAGAATGACTTGCTGTGCCCTAACAGGGTTCATGTGTGAATCTACCCTAATGTAACACCTATTTGTACCGCATAATAAATACGCAATAAATGAATTATGAATTAGTCTTCCTTTTAAATTCATTATATTTATGTACTACTGCCACGATATTTTTCACATCCCCAGTAGTAACCATTTAGCTGGCAGGGGGCAACACATGACTCGAACAAAAATAAGGGCTTTAAAGCCCAATATCAGCAAATAAATTAAAATTTTATTCTACTGCTTTGTTGGTGCGATTGATTTATATACCCATGCCAAATAACAGTTTTCTAGTTGTAAGGGTTAATGAACAAAGACGAAGATGGACGGACCGATGGACATGGCGAAACTATAAGGGTTCCTTGTTGACTACAGAACCCTAAAAAGATACAAATAATAATAATCATGTTTATAATTGTAAAATTTTAAATAGTAGCGTGTGAAATAGGTTCCAGAGAAGCATTCTAAGACAGACTAATAACACTCTAAAAAGCCTGTCTAGCAAACGCGGCGCGCGAGTGTAGGGATACAACAATAACGGGGCGCGGGCAACTTGTGGGAGGCGAAGTTATCGTCATACGATAAGATTAGATAAAATAAGATAATCTTTATTGGTAGCATACTGATACACGTCATATACAATTTGTACAATACACATACAAATTCCACATTACACATTACTTATTTCATTCGAAATATACATAAGGTACCCCGGCACCTGCATGCCACGCAGAGTACTGAGTTAAGGAGTCAACCTGTATTTTACTGTATTTTATTTTATTTATTTATAGCCTTTTTATTCGGACATAAAGTATATAATTGTTCTGCTATGGAGCGTATCATAGATTTGGCTTTTCTTCCATTACTGTGTCTGATTGCCAAGCGGCGAAGGCCTCCTCCAATCTTCTCCATTCCAGCCTCTCTGTGGCCACCCTGCCCCATGTCTAGTGGTTGCATATGTATTTAAATAAGTAAATGAATTAATTATTAAATGTATCAAATTTCAACTTTCGTGAAACACATTAAAGTAATACTAATAATAACCCGGTTAAACTCACGTATTAACTTTCCGCCCGTAGTGACATTTAAAACGTAACTTTAACCCTTTCACCGCCACAGTCCTCCATAGCCAACAACGCAAAATCGTGACTACGACGCCAGAGTCGGTGCTGGCCGACAAACATTTTTTGATTGAAAAACAGCCCAATTTTATGGTGGCGTTAGTTAGTTAGTTAGTTAGTATACTGGGCCTTTTCCGCAAATCGACATCCAGCGTGCCTATTTTGCGTGAAATGGGGTAGCGCTACTCTAACCACCCCAGCTCCTCCAGGAAGTTCGTGAGTGCCTTTGTGTTTTTGACTGCGTCCCGGAGTGTTTCCGGGGACCCTAGGTGCTTTTCCCTGTATACTTCTACCTGCTTGCAGTCCAGTAGAATATGTTTGGTCGTTTCCTCCGCCTCCATGCACGCTCTGCACATGGGGCTGTCCGTGATACCTATGTTGTAGAGGTGTTTGTTCAGAGTGTTATGTCCTGTTATAATTCCAACAATCTTGCGTAGTTGGTTTCTATGTGTCCTCAGTAGTGTGGTTGTGAGTTTGTTGTCGCGTTTTGCCAGAATCTCTTTGGTCTGTCTGCATGTGTCTATCTCCTCCCAGTGTCTTTGGTGTAGGTTTTTGGTGTATAGGTCAAGTTGGTTGTATATGTAGCTTTGTGGCAGGGGCAAGATTGGTTCCGGTCCGCATGCCATTGTTTCTGAGCCATTCCTGGCCAGTTCGTCCGCTGCATCGTTGCCTCTGGAGCCACTGTGCCCCTTGATCCATTGTACAGTGACGGTGTTTTTGTCTGCGCACACCTCCGTTAGATTTTGGTGGCATTCGTATATCAAGCTAGATGTGAAGTTATCACTGCTCAGTGCTTGTAGTACCGATATACTGTCTGAGAGTATTCGTATGTTTGTGTTTTCAACTTTTCGTCTCTTTATGGCATTGCAGGCTTCGATTATCCCTACGCATTCAGCCTGGAATACCGTGTTTTGTTCGCCCAATGGTTTGGATATGTGTATGTTTAAGTCCTCTGAGAACACTCCACATCCCGTTCCCGTATTTGTTTTCGAACCATCTGTGAAAATTCTAAGGTCTGTTTGGTTTAGCCCCTCTCTCGAGTCTTCTGTTAGTGATATGCCGTAGTTAATATTTGTTTTTAAGCAGTAACGCTGCTAAGAAAATTATAAATTTTTAAATGAAAGGAAAAATTGAAAAATTTAATGCTCCGAGCCGGATTCGAACCGGCGACCACAGGCATTCATGGCCCGTCGCTACTACCAACTGAGCTATCGGAACAATCTGGTTCGGGCACCAAATCCTTCAATCAGTTCTTTCATATAACGCCTTAGGGAGGCGTATGTAGCGACATCTACCAGAAGACTTAGGCTTCTTTACGGCACCAACGTCTCAAATTATGTTGAGAAATCGTCAGTAACGATGCGCCACCCCATACTAAATTAATATTTGTTTTTAAGCAGTAACGCTGCTAAGAAAATTATAAATTTTTAAATGAAAGGAAAAATTGAAAAATTTAATGCTCCGAGCCGGATTCGAACCGGCGACCACAGGCATTCATGGCCCGTCGCTACTACCAACTGAGCTATCGGAACAATCTGGTTCGGGCACCAAACTTTCCTTTCATTTAAAAATTTATAATTTTCTTAGCAGCGTTACTGCTTAAAAACAAATATTAATTTAGTATGGGGTGGCGCATCGTTACTGACGATTTCTCAACATAATTTGAGACGTTGGTGCCGTAAAGAAGCCTAAGTCTTCTGGTAGATGTCGCTACATACGCCTCCCTAAGGCGTTATATGAAGGAACTGATTGAAGGATTTGGTGCCCGAACCAGATTGTTCCGATAGCTCAGTTGGTAGTAGCGACGGGCCATGAATGCCTGTGGTCGCCGGTTCGAATCCGGCTCGGAGCATTAAATTTTTCGATATGCCGTAGTCTTTCTTGAAGACTGCAGTTCTTGGTATTTTGTCGATCGTAGCCTCCAGGATAGGGAGGCTGGTGATCAGTATGTTATGAATCTTCGTGTGTAGTGTGTTCAGTTTTGTCCATAGGTTGAGGCTTTTTAGGCGTATTGCCGTCGCAGCCGCTTCCTTTTGTATGTGCATGTGTAAAGGTAGGAGTCCTAGCATTATTTCTAGTGCTGCCGTTGGGGTGGTTCTCATACATCCTGTGGCCGCTACACATGCTAGTCTTTGTGCTTTCTGGATTTTGGTAATTGCGCTCGTGGTTTGGGTGCGGGGCCACCATACTATGGCACCATAGCTTATCATTGGTACTATCACCGTTTTGTATAGCCACAGTATGATGTGGGGGGCCAGGCCCCATCTCTTTCCCACCATCCTTCTGCATTGCCAGAAGGCTACTGTTGCTTTGTTTAGTCTATTGTCTAGGTGTTTACTCCAATTAAGTTTGTCATCTAGTATTATACCTAGGTATTTCACCTCCTTCGAGAGTGTTAGTTTAGTGCCAAAGAGTGTTGGCATTACGTAATTACCCAGTTTTCGTTTATTTGTGAAGAGAATTGTGTCGGTTTTCTTTGGGTTTACCGATAGGTCATTCTCCTTGCACCATTTCTCTATTATTTTCAGTGCTGTTTGTGTGAGTTCACATAGTGTGCTTGTGATCAGACCGCTGACCAGTATGACAAGGTCGTCCGCATATCCTATAGTTAGAAAGCGGTTATTGTTTAGTTTTATTATTAGGTCATTAACTACCAGGTTCCACAGCAGTGGCGAGAGGACGCCTCCTTGAGGGCATCCTCTCATAACTAGTGCCTGGTGGCTTTTGTTTTCGGATAGTCTTATAATTCTTTTCTTTAGCATGTTCATAATCCATTCTATGAGCAGCTGTTCGGTTTTATGTCTCTCTAGTGCTTGTCTTATGCTGCTAAAGTTGGTCCTGTCGAACGCACCTTCTATATCAATGAAGGTGCCTAGGCAGGAGTTCTTTCTAGCGAGAGTGTCTTCTATGTTGGTTACTACAGCATGGAGGGCTGAGTCTGTCGATTTGCCCTGGCTGTAGGCATGTTGGTTTGGGTGTATCTTTATGTTTTTAAGGGCCGTGTCCTTTAACTCCCTGTCGCAGAGTCTTTCCGGGGTCTTTAACATGAAAGAGGTTAGGCTTATAGGTCTGAAGGATTTTGGGTCTGAGTAGTCACTCTTTCCCGGTTTCGGTAAGAATATTACTTTTACTTCTCTCCATTTTATTGGTATGTATCTATATGCAATACAACTGCATAGGAGGTTCGATAGATGCTCCGTCAGCTTATGTCCTCCCCACTTTAGTAAGGCAGGGTAGATACCGTCTAGACCTGGGGATTTGTAGTTGTCAAAACTGTTAATCGCCCAGGTTGTTTATGGTGGCGTTATTTCTTTACCCATTTTAATTTTACCCCCGTGGCGTCAGTTGCTTCGCCGTCGGGCGGTGAAAGGGTTAACCATGTAATTATTTGTATTGTATTGTATGGTGTATGTTAGTTTAATTTCTCATGAAATCTTCGCTGTTTTCTATAAAGTTATGTATTTATTTCTAGCTTTTCCATATATCAGCGTCTAGTCCCCATAACACAAGCGTTACTGAGCTTAGTAAGGGGCTACAGGGCTGGTATAAACTTGTCCCCTAATATTTCTTTAATAACTAAAACTTCCCACCAAATTCTGTCAATATGTAAAAGACTAGTTATATGTACAGTAATCTAGTATAATCAATCATATCGTCTAACTCACCGCGGAACCAGTAACATCCATAAAAGCTTCATCCAAGCGGTGTTCTATAATCCCGTACAACTGTATATCAGTAGCAAGACATATTCTACACGCGAAGATGTCGTCTGAGTCCTCCAATTTCAGGCAGTTTAACATTTTGAGCGTGCTACCTCATTCATACGTCGGTTTTTTGAGACTATTGTTATAAATCTTTACATGTAAAATCGATAGGTAAACACTGTTGAGAGTGTTGAGGTCAACTGAACTGACATTTCTGTAGCTTAGCTAACTTTACTTGGTTTTATTTCATAAACGAGGTACCTGTAAATTAAAATGATCTTTATTAGATGTAATTAAAGTTTAAATTAAAACTAGTGTCTACAAACAATCCAGCTTAAAAAAATAATGAAAGTATATTCTGACGAAACATGTAATGGTCTACTTATTTACCTTTGTTTAATTTTGTACATAATACTGTGTGTATGCTGTAAATATGATGCTAAATTTAAAACTTGCTTAAAATTGTATATATTTTTATTGAAGCATTGTACCTATATTTTGTTGGTCAAATGACTTTTTGGAATGTCTGGATGAGGTGTAAGCTTTTTTGAAGAGCTGAATATTGGATTTGACGTTTTTATTGGAACATACTCAAGACTTTATTACTGGATTTGACTTCATGAATTGGATTGGAATAACTGAAGACTTATTTTTTGGATTTGACACATATGTTGATAATACTGATGACTTAATATCTAGATTTGTTCATATGAATTGGAAATAACTGAAGACATATTTATTGGACTAGAGACTTCTGATTTGAAACTACTGAAGACGTTATTACTGGATTTGATCAAATGAAATTATACTTACTGAAGACTAGGCAGTATGGCCCATGGTCTTAGCCTGTCCGAATGGACGAATTTAAAAAAAAAAAAAAAGAAACATGTAATGTTGCCATAATCCGTTTTAAATTTCTACCATTTCATCTACCTTTTAGTCAAACCTCTACATTCTACTTTTAGTAGGACAGTACCGAGGGCCTACCGCGAAACGAAAACGAACTTCGTTCGTGTATCTACCTTTCTGTCGTACTTGTTAGTTCGAGCGACAAAGACGCGATAGGCCCTCTGAGTTTGGTTTTCACAATATATATAGCCCGACGCAGCTATAGCAGAAGTCGGCGCACGAGCTCTCTCGATTTTTCTTGCATATACGTATCTCTCTTATTAGAACACTTAGAAAGAGAGGTATAGTGCGAGAAAAATCGAAAAAGCTCGCGCCGTCTTGTGATAGCCGTGCTGGGTTAACATAAGTATGGAATACTTTTTATCCCAGAAATCATCACCTAAGAGGGCGATTGTTTGTTTGGAGCTACGATATACCTAAACGAGTTCCACGCGGACGAAGTCGCGGGCTGAAGCTAGTGCACTATAATTATAAACACTGATATCCTCTCTTTCTAAGTGTTCTAATAAGAGAGAGATGTATAGAGATTCTAGATTCTAGAAAAATCGATAGAGCTCGCACGCCGTCTTGTGATCGGTGCAGAAGCAGAAGCAGGTCGGTGTAGGTACGACGCCGAGCGAAGCGAGGAGAACTGTGACCCTTTAGTTGCACAGGGCGGTTCCGTAAGACTTCGGGAGCTCAAATACTGCGAGCCATCCGGTTGCCTCTTGGACAGTGAAACTACGCGTCATTGCTTTAACTATAATGGTGGGTACACACTGAGCAAACGAACGACCAACGAACGCGAAGCATTTATGTGACAGGTATTTGTTAGAGTGAGATACACAGCCGTCGGTGGCTTGGTGTGTACACAACATAACAAAAAGCTCGATTAAAGTAAAGGTGCAGCTACACGTACGAACACGGCGGACTGCGTGCAGTCTGCCGCGTGGATAATTGCCGGAAATACGGCGGCCGGCAAAACCAGTACCTACCAAATTTTCTGTAATAGGCAGCCCGCCGATTTTGCTTGTTTGTCGTCGCGTTATAACGTAAACCTTGCAAGCTCAGAGCACCACCCCCTAGCACACTAAGTTTTATGTCGGACATAAAGCATTTGTCCCTCTTGCACTCGCATATTTGCCAGAATGGGACGAATGCTTTATGTCCGACATAAAACTTAGTGTGCTAGGGGGTCTGGTGTTCTCAGCAAAAATGACTTAGGAAAATAATACATACATCATCGGTATCAATACTTTATTTACATTATTCAATACTTTATCAAACTTCATCATCATATCAGCCGGAAGACGTCCACTGCTGAACATAGGCCTCCCCCAAAGAGTGCCACAATAACCGGTCCTGCGACATCCGCATCCAGCGGACTCCCGCGACCTTTACCAGGTCATCAGCCTACTTAAAAGTACAATAGTTCCTGTCTATAGCAATACAAACAACTTATGAATAACATTTTTTATATTAAATAACAAATATTTTTTTCGCGTTAATACATTTCATAAATGACTAGAATGTCCATTCCAAAATAGGGTGTGAACCGATCAATCAATTTGTTGCCATTGTTACACAATGTAAATAACAACACAAACTTTGATGTAAACATTAACAAAAATTGCAATGTAATAAATAACATTTCAAAAAATATACATTTAAAAAAAATATGTTACCGAAGCTGGCCTTGATCGGTTCCCACCCTATTTTTGTTACCACCTGTATGTATAGGTACACAGAATTACCAACTAAAGAAAAATTTCATTTTATTTTATCTTTTAATACCTACAGGCTATTATTACACTCTGCGGTCTCTTGAGGTGCACGGTATTGAATTGACGTGCAGCTTCAGCGACGCCGCGTGCGCCAGCCGCTTGCCGCACACGCCGCACGCCACCGCCGGCCGCTGCCCTAACACTTGTCCCTGCGCGGGCGCGGCGGGCGCGGCGGGCGCGGCGGCGCGGGCAGCTTGAGGTGCACGGTGTTGACGTGCAGCTTCAGCGACGCCGCGTGCGCCAGCCGCTTGCCGCACACGCCGCACGCCACCGCCGGCCGCTGCCCTAACACTTGTCCCTGCGCGGGCGCGGCGGGCGCGGCGGCGCGGGCAGCTTGAGGTGCACGGTGTTGACGTGCAGCTTCAGCGACGCCGCGTGCGCCAGCCGCTTGCCGCACACGCCGCACGCCACCGCCGGCCGCTGCCCTAACACTTGTCCTTGCGCGGGCGCGGCGGGCGCGGCGGGCGCGGCGGCGCGGGCAGCTTGAGGTGCACGGTGTTGACGTGCAGCTTCAGCGACGCCGCGTGCGCCAGCCGCTTGCCGCACACGCCGCACGCCACCGCCGGCCGCTGCCCTAACACTTGTCCTTGCGCGGGCGCGGCGGGCGCGGCGGCGCGGGCAGCTTGAGGTGCACGGTGTTGACGTGCAGCTTCAGCGACGCCGCGTGCGCCAGCCGCTTGCCGCACACGCCGCACGCCACCGCCGGCCGCTGCCCTAACACTTGTCCCTGCGCGGGCGCGGCGGGCGCGGCGGGCGCGGCGGCGCGGGCAGCTTGAGGTGCACGGTGTTGACGTGCAGCTTCAGCGACGCCGCGTGCGCCAGCCGCTTGCCGCACACGCCGCACGCCACCGCCGGCCGCTGCCCTAACACTTGTCCCTGCGCGGGCGCGGCGGGCGCGGCGGGCGCGGCGGCGCGGGCAGCTTGAGGTGCACGGTGTTGACGTGCAGCTTCAGCGACGCCGCGTGCGCCAGCCGCTTGCCGCACACGCCGCACGCCACCGCCGGCCGCTGCCCTAACACTTGTCCTTGCGCGGGCGCGGCGGGCGCGGCGGCGCGGGCAGCTTGAGGTGCACGGTGTTGACGTGCAGCTTCAGCGACGCCGCGTGCGCCAGCCGCTTGCCGCACACGCCGCACGCCACCGCCGGCCGCTGCCCTAACACTTGTCCCTGCGCGGGCGCGGCGGGCGCGGCGGGCGCGGCGGCGCGGGCAGCTTGAGGTGCACGGTGTTGACGTGCAGCTTCAGCGACGCCGCGTGCGCCAGCCGCTTGCCGCACACGCCGCACGCCACCGCCGGCCGCTGCCCTAACACTTGTCCTTGCGCGGGCGCGGCGGGCGCGGCGGCGCGGGCAGCTTGAGGTGCACGGTGTTGACGTGCAGCTTCAGCGACGCCGCGTGCGCCAGCCGCTTGCCGCACACGCCGCACGCCACCGCCGGCCGCTGCCCTAACACTTGTCCCTGCGCGGGCGCGGCGGGCGCGGCGGGCGCGGCGGCGCGGGCAGCTTGAGGTGCACGGTGTTGACGTGCAGCTTCAGCGACGCCGCGTGCGCCAGCCGCTTGCCGCACACGCCGCACGCCACCGCCGGCCGCTGCCCTAACACTTGTCCTTGCGCGGGCGCGGCGGGCGCGGCGGGCGCGGCGGCGCGGGCAGCTTGAGGTGCACGGTGTTGACGTGCAGCTTCAGCGACGCCGCGTGCGCCAGCCGCTTGCCGCACACGCCGCACGCCACCGCCGGCCGCTGCCCTAACACTTGTCCCTGCGCGGGCGCGGCGGGCGCGGCGGGCGCGGCGGCGCGGGCAGCTTGAGGTGCACGGTGTTGACGTGCAGCTTCAGCGACGCCGCGTGCGCCAGCCGCTTGCCGCACACGCCGCACGCCACCGCCGGCCGCTGCCCTAACACTTGTCCTTGCGCGGGCGCGGCGGGCGCGGCGGGCGCGGCGGCGCGGGCAGCTTGAGGTGCACGGTGTTGACGTGCAGCTTCAGCGACGCCGCGTGCGCCAGCCGCTTGCCGCACACGCCGCACGCCACCGCCGGCCGCTGCCCTAACACTTGTCCCTGCGCGGGCGCGGCGGGCGCGGCGGGCGCGGCGGCGCGGGCAGCTTGAGGTGCACGGTGTTGACGTGCAGCTTCAGCGACGCCGCGTGCGCCAGCCGCTTGCCGCACACGCCGCACGCCACCGCCGGCCGCTGCCCTAACACTTGTCCCTGCGCGGGCGCGGCGGGCGCGGCGGGCGCGGCGGCGCGGGCAGCTTGAGGTGCACGGTGTTGACGTGCAGCTTCAGCGACGCCGCGTGCGCCAGCCGCTTGCCGCACACGCCGCACGCCACCGCCGGCCGCTGCCCTAACACTTGTCCTTGCGCGGGCGCGGCGGGCGCGGCGGGCGCGGCGGCGCGGGCAGCTTGAGGTGCACGGTGTTGACGTGCAGCTTCAGCGACGCCGCGTGCGCCAGCCGCTTGCCGCACACGCCGCACGACACCGCCGGCCGCTGCCCTAACACTTGTCCCTGCGCGGGCGCGGCGGGCGCGGCGGCGCGGGCAGCTTGAGGTGCACGGTGTTGACGTGCAGCTTCAGCGACGCCGCGTGCGCCAGCCGCTTGCCGCACACGCCGCACGCCACCGCCGGCCGCTGCCCTAACACTTGTCCCTGCGCGGGCGCGGCGGGCGCGGCGGCGCGGGCAGCTTGAGGTGCACGGTGTTGACGTGCAGCTTCAGCGACGCCGCGTGCGCCAGCCGCTTGCCGCACACGCCGCACGCCACCGCCGGCCGCTGCCCTAACACTTGTCCTTGCGCGGGCGCGGCGGGCGCGGCGGGCGCGGCAGCGCGGGCAGCTTGAGGTGCACGGTGTTGACGTGCAGCTTCAGCGACGCCGCGTGCGCCAGCCGCTTGCCGCACACGCCGCACGCCACCGCCGGCCGCTGCCCTAACACTTGTCCCTGCGCGGGCGCGGCGGGCGCGGCGGGCGCGGCGGCGCGGGCAGCTTGAGGTGCACGGTGTTGACGTGCAGCTTCAGCGACGCCGCGTGCGCCAGCCGCTTGCCGCACACGCCGCACGCCACCGCCGGCCGCTGCCCTAACACTTGTCCTTGCGCGGGCGCGGCGGGCGCGGCGGGCGCGGCGGCGCGGGCAGCTTGAGGTGCACGGTGTTGACGTGCAGCTTCAGCGACGCCGCGTGCGCCAGCCGCTTGCCGCACACGCCGCACGCCACCGCCGGCCGCTGCCCTAACACTTGTCCTTGCGCGGGCGCGGCGGGCGCGGCGGGCGCGGCGGCGCGGGCAGCTTGAGGTGCACGGTGTTGACGTGCAGCTTCAGCGACGCCGCGTGCGCCAGCCGCTTGCCGCACACGCCGCACGACACCGCCGGCCGCTGCCCTAGGTGCACCTGCGGCGTAATCTATTGTGTTTTATACAATCGTTACACAATGAGGCTGTTGTCCAGAAGAATTAACGTGAATAACGTGAAAATGAAGGTTCTTAGAGGGGACAAAAATTTAAAAGCTTATTGTGTAACTATTGTATAGCTAAGGTAGCCAAATATTTCGGTACACGTCTTTATTACTGTGAGAATAAAGGCGTGTTACGCGTATTGTGAGACGTGTAAAATGTATACGTAATATAATAAGTTACACTACATTAAACATTTTAAGATCCTTTATGTGATTAACTTATATTAAATTGACTTTGCATGTGTGTAATGACTTCGGATTGTTTACATTACATTAAACATTTTAAGATCCTATATGTGATTAAATTATATTA
The DNA here is from genome assembly GCA_945867215.1 of Epinotia demarniana. Lineage (NCBI taxonomy): Eukaryota > Metazoa > Arthropoda > Insecta > Lepidoptera > Tortricidae > Epinotia > Epinotia demarniana. Next base: position 12,368,783 of record OX244284.1, read on the forward strand.
GATTGACTTTGAATTGTTTACATTACATTAAACATTTTAAGATCCTTTATGTTATTAACTTATATTAGATTGACTTTGGATTGTTTACATTATTTATGTGATTAACTTATATTAATTTGACTTTGGATGTGTGTAATGAGTTGTGAAATAGTACATCAAGTTGACTGACCACCCGATGGTGTTTCTCCATGTTATCCTTCTTGGCGAACCGCAGCGGGCAGCCGGGGCAGGCGTGCGGCCGGTCGCCGCTGTGGGCCCGCAGGTGCACCGCCAGAATCGACAGCGACTATATGTATTTGCAGGCAAAAATATACAATAATAAAATAAAGGTCACAGCTCATTAGAGCCACCCGGCGCCTGACCCGCACCGCCTCGCATCGAGCGGTTAGTAACCATACTAATATTATAAATGCGAATGTCTGTCTGTCTGTTACCTCTTCACGCTCAACGGATTTAGACGAAATTTGGTATCGATATAGTTTGAGTCCCGGGGAAGGACAAAGGATAGTTTTTATTCCTAGCAGCTGCCCGGTGCCGTCGCCAGTATTGCACAATATCATACGGAGCTGAAGGACCTTAAGGGAAAACTCGAAATGGTAACAAATAAACTAGCTTACCTAGAGGTTGCCCCAACCGGTTGTTGCCGCTGCGCTGTGGAACCGATATCGCCTGAAATCACCGCACAGGAAAACAAAGTCTCATCCAAGTCCAAGTCGAGACAAAGGAAAAGGAGTCTAAAAGGTGGAGTGGGGGAGTCACGGCCGTCGCCGCCGGTGACAGAGGAGCCGGATAACCCGAATGGTGTAGCGACCGGTGCGATAGTGGAGGAACCTTCTGTGGATGTGGGGGTACTCCCGGCTGACAACAGCGATGGCACCATGATGCAGCCTGGGGTACCTGTCGAAGATGATGCTGAGGCATCCAGGCAGGTATGGCGGGCGGGAGGCACCCGAAAGCAAAGACGTGCTGCGTCTATACGTGGTACTGCGGGTCCTGATGTTACATCGCTGAAGGCAGTGGAACAGCGCAAGTTTATCCATCTCTGGAATATGTTATCCGGCGCGGAAGAAATACGTGCGTATCTACAGAGCCTGTGCTCAGAGAGACCATGTACAGTAGACGAACTGAAACCAAGAGGCGATTATAAGTCATTCAAGATTGGAGTTCCCTTAGATTGCTACGATAAATGCCTGTCCGCAGAGTGTTGGCCGGAAAATGCTCGCGTCAAAGAGTGGTTTTTTCGGAGGGTCCAGCGAAGTCAGGAATCAGGTATTAACACAAAGGCCTAAGACTGTCTCCATTAATCTCTATTATCAAAACGTGCGCTGGTTAAGGAGTAAGCTAGATTTGTGGAGACACAGTCTAATAACATCGGACGACTTGAACTTGGTGGCTGTCACGGAATCGAACCTCGACGAGTCAGTCTACGATGCCGAGCTGTGCGGAGATACTGGCGAGTGGAACGTGCTGCGGCGCGACCGCGGCGGCGGGCGATCCGGCGGCGGAGTACTATTGGCAGCGCGCGCGCCTTTTCGTCCTGAGCGGTTAACGTGCTACGAGACTGACTGCTGTGAAGATCTCTGGGCAAGATTTGATATTGGCGGGCATTATGTTTATATTTGCGTGGTTTACATGCCCCCTCGAACACCCGACGAATTATATCTTCAGTTGTTTGACACTGTGGAGAAAGTGTATCTAAAGCATGGTAGCTCCAAGGTGCTTCTCGTCGGAGATTTAAATTTATATAGTGCTAGTGCGAATATTGAAAGGTGTTTTCACTGCTTTACTAATGTTTGTAACGTGTATCAGTATAATAGCGTGATTAATATGAATGGTAGAGTGTTGGATGTGGTGTTGGCGAGCACGGAGATGAGTGAAGCGGTATGCGTGCGGCAGGCCGACCCGCAGGAGGTGCTGTCTAAAATTGATCCTCATCACCCACCCATTATAGCCCGGATTCATTACAGTTTCACATCGAGACCAGTACTAATGGAGCCCTCCAACGTAAGTAGCCCGAATGACTGGAACTTTTCTAAAGCGGATTTTTACCTATTGTGTTGTGAAATTCGAGACGCCGAATGGGACCGTATCTTTGAGACCCAGCAAACCGACGACGCCGTCGACATTTTCTATGATATACTTTACTGCATTTTTAAACGCTGTATTCCAAACAAAATACGGAGAAATTCGTACAGTCGTACCTACCCAGTCTTCTATACAAAATGCATAATTCGTGATATAGAAACGAAAGCCAAACTTCACCGGGAGTGGAAGCAGACTAATGATAGATCAGCGTATGAGGCCTACAGTGTAATGCGCGCCAAAATCAAAGATGAAATTAGTAAAGAATATGTCTGCTATTCGCAACGCATATCCCGACGATTAGCCGATAATCCAACTCAGTTTTGGTCGCACGTTAGCTCGCTACGCTGTAAAGGTGGGGTCGAACCAAAGGTCACGCTCGGGAATGTCGACTACTCTGGTGCTAGTGCCGCCGCAGCATTCGGAACGCATTTTGCTTCGGTTTTCTCAGCGGATCAACCGATTTTAGACCCGCATCTAGCTAGCGCTTGCCCACCAGCTGACGCTCGTCGTGTCGATATCAGACGATTTAGCGAGCGTGACATTCGGTCCGCAATTAGGAAACTTAAGCCAGGAGCATCACCCGGACCTGATGGAGTACCCGCGTTTGTGATCAAGGCCTGCGTCGATTACTTAGTCGCTCCAATCAAGTTTATTTTTAACCTTATTCTCCGAACTGGTGTCTACCCAGTTACGTGGAAAAAGTCTCGGGTGACTCCAATTCCAAAAAAGGGGTCCAAGGTAAAAATAGAAAACTATAGGCCTATTGCAATTCTTAGTGCCATAGCTAAAGTCTTTGAATCGGCTTTGCAAGGTGTTCTGCTCCCCCAATGCCTGCCTCACATCACCAGCGCACAGCATGCCTTCCTGCCAAGAAGGTCCGTAGCCACGAATCTTCTCACTCTTACACGGACGGTGTCTCGAGAGTTGGATGGAAAAAGTCAGGTAGACGTTATCTACCTGGACTTCCAGAAAGCTTTCGATCGTGTGGACAATGATACTCTTTTGATAAAACTAGGAGCCATGGGATTTACACCCAGACTACTGAAACTGTTCGCGAGCTACCTGTCGGATCGGAAGCAATATGTAAAGTATGGCCCATACGAATCAGAATGCTATCTCACGCGCTCTGGTGTTAGCCAAGGATCAAACCTAGGACCATTTCTTTTCGTATTGCTCATAAACGACCTATCCGACGAGGTGCGCGGTTCCATGGTGTTGCTGTTCGCTGACGATGTGAAGCTGGTGAAGTCGATTCAAAGCCAGAGTGACCGAGTGGAGTTACAGAGGGACATTGATGCGGTGTATCGGTGGAGTCTCCGTAACAAACTTTATTTTAACGCGCAAAAATGCGAAATGCTGACATTTACGCGGTCGAAAACTCCCGACGAATTTCAGTACACAATTGGTGGCGTTCCAATAGCGCGTGCGGAAAGTGTGCGGGATTTAGGTGTCCTTTTCGATCCGGGGCTCACGTTCAATGATCACATTCAAGCTGTGGCCAAAACCGCATCGGGGAGACTCGGTTTCGTCTTGCGCAATTCTGCACCTCTGACCGTCCACGCTGCCCGCGTGTTGTATGCGGCGCTCGTGCGCAGCGTGCTGGAGTCGAATGCTGTGGTCTGGAGTCCACATGAGAGCAAATACACTCTTATATTAGAACAGGTCCAGAAAATGTTCTTAAGGGCGCTGTACAAGAGGATTCACTTTTATTACCCATACATGTACCCTACCTTATTTATGCAAGGGCATTTAGGCTATGACTCACTACAATTGCGTCGCTTACTCTCCTTAGCTAAATTTAGCATCGATCTAGTGCGAGGGGCGGTCGATTGTGTGGGTCTCATCGATGCATTCGTGCGACTCTTTGTCCCTGATCGGTACGGTCGCGCGCGAGTCACCCCTTGCTGTTTGTGCCAGGCGCGCGCACGCGGGCGCACGCGCACGATCCCATTGCGCGCGCGTTAGCGTTCCTCAACTCCGTGCTCCAAGCGCACCCACAGTGTGATCTGTTTGCGAGTTCGACCGCGCGACTGATGATTGGATGCAGGAAGGTGGCAGAATGCGAGATGCCTACGAGTACTTTAGTTTAATACACTTAAGAGTCGTTGTTGTTTATGTTTTTCTTTTTCTTAATGTTACATATTCATAAGTTTGTACCGCTTTGGCCTTGCTGTTAAGGTATAAATGTTACTAAATAAAATAAATAAATAAATAAATTCCGGAAATCGGTGAGTTTGTATGGAGCTACGATATAAACGAATTCCACGCGGACGGAGTCGCGGGCAGAAGGCTAGTTCTTTACATGTATTTGTACGGGCATGCGCTCACTACATCAACACCGTAGTTAGTACATTTACGAGGCGAGGCGGTGCGGGTCGGGCGCCGGGTGGCTCTAATGAGCTGTGACCTTTAATAAGCGAGCTGGCGAGACACCGCCTGCCTTTATACAATTTTGAGATTGATTGTCACGGCAGTGTCCGCTAGTCTCCTCCCATAACCCATTTTCTAGACCACCCACCATTCAACCCAATAACCCATGACCTTAGTTTCCATCGCAGCACAGTGTTGCCCTGCAATAGTCTTGCACCTGGCGGGGACCATCATCGGGTGTATCATGTTGTGCGCTCGGAGATGGTATCCGCCATGTGTATCCCTCGCTTTAGATTTTTTTAAAGGGCCTCTGCGCTGTTGGCTTCGGCCCCACGCATGCCTTCCAAAAGTCCGGGACCCCATGGTCTTGAGATATTGAAAATACATACAAATCCATACTAATATTATGCGAAAGTGTGTCTGTCTGTCTGTCTGTCTGTTACCTCTTCACGCTTAAACCGCGGAACCGATTTGGATGAAATTTGGTATAGAGATAGTTTGAGTCCCGGGGAAGGACATACGATAGTTTTTATTCCCGAAATCATCCCCTAAGGGGGTGAAATGGGGGGGGTGAAAGTTTGTATGGAGCCGCGATATAAACGAGTTCCACGCGGACGGAAGCTAGTAATTAATAATAATATTAATAAGCTCTGACCACTCACCGTACAGTTCTTCCCGCAGACCTCACAGATGAAGCCCTTGCGCGCCACCAGCGCCGGCGCAGGAGGGTCTGTCATCTTCACGTTCTTATTGCACTGCACACAAAAAAACATTGCACCTAACATAGAAATTTCATTGAACGAATCAGTCAAATTTGGCTATGGTGACCGCTTCGCATGGTTGTCACAAAAAACCGGCCAAGTGCGAGTCGGACTCGCGCACGGAGGGTTCCGTACCATTATCTATAAAAACGGCAAAAAATCACGTTTATTGTATGGGAGCCCCCGTTAAATATTTATTTTATTTTGTTTTTAGTATTTGTGGTAATAGCGACAGCAGAAATACATCATCTGTGAAAATTTCAACCGTCTAGCTATCGCGGTTCTTGAGATACAGCCTGGTGACAGACAGACGGAAATCGTAAGTCTTAGTAATAGGGTCCCGTTTTTACCCTTTGGGTACGGAACCCTAAAAAAAGAACGAGTTGCACTCCGGGAATGCCGGCAGAAGTGAAAAATTGAATATTAACGTCGTGCATTTTTGATATTTTGGAATGGTTAGGGAATGATTTTGCACGAATTGCTTTACCAGACATCATCCTCCTAGCGTTATTCCCGGTAATGCCCCTAAAGGAGCCCGGGGTCCGCTTTGACGCCTAATCCCAAGATTTGGCATAGGCACTAGTTTTACGAAAGCGACTGCCATCTGACCTGCCAACCCAGAAACTAGACCATATTGGGATTAGACCGGTTTCCTCACGATATTTTCCTTCACCGAAAAGCTGAACGGTAAATATTCCGTACATATAAGTTCCGAAAAACTCATTTGTACGCGCCGGGATTCGAACCCACGACCGCCGCTTGAGAACCGCATGCCTGAACCACTAGGCTATCTACAATGGATGACTGACCTTCTTGATCCGGTGCGGCTTGAGTCCAGGACCCTGGAAGCTCCCCGCACGTGCTCGACGCGGGCTCAGACGTCGCGCGGTTCATGAACACGCGCGTGAAGAATGTTCACTAATTGATCAACATTCCTTTTATAACCCTCATGGCATCTACCGTGGATGACTCACCTTCTTGATCTGATGCAGTTTGAGTCCGGGAGGCCCCTTGAAGCTCTCCCCACACGCGCCGCACGTGCTCGACGCGGGCTCAGACGTCGCGTGGTTCATGCGCACGTGCGTGTAAAATGTGGACTTCTTCCTGAGACACGTTACAGCTTTTACAATGCACTTGCTCTGAAAGTGAGCCTTTACATGGGTCAACATGAACACGGGAAGCCCTCCACGCCGGCAGGGGGCCGGCCGTGCGGGAATGGATGGAGGGACAAAATTCCCACACGCGTGCGAGAACGACATTTCATGACAATTCAAATTTCACCTTTTTTGTATAATTTTTAATTTCCTCGCATGATGCATTGTAAATTTTTTTATGATACACGTGCGGATAGGTAATTCCCAACTCGTGTCGATCAAAAACACTCCCTGACGGTCGTGTTTTTGGTGATCGCCACTCGTTGGGAATTACCAATTTTCCGCACTTGTATCATAAATAACTATTTACGGCTATTTCCTTTACGGGTAGCGTACTCGAACAGAGACCTATATGGAGGCTCATCATTATCATTATCGTATCAGCCGAACGTCCACTGCTGGATATAGGCCTCTCCCACAGAGTGCCACAATGATCAGTCCGGCACCACCCGCATCCAGCGTACTCCCGCGACCTTTACCGGGTCACCCCTACCCACGCTGCGCCTTCCGGTACGTGGTCACTCGAGAACCTTTCCGCCCCAACGGCCATCGGTTCTACATGCAATGTTCCCCGCTCACTGCCACTTAAGCTTAGCGAATCGGAATTTCAACGCAACAGGGCTTAAATTCCAATGAAGGAAATTCCTCTTCCTTCGAATTTAAACCATTTAGCTAAAGCATTTAGCCTTGACATAAAGTGCCCACATCAAACCTTAGTTTTTTTGTTGCTAGCCCGTTGGAGTGGCCCACTTCCTTCCCCCTGGATTTCCACTCGTCTCTGTGCCCCGCAATCCTTGGCCAATATGTATACAAAAAGTTAGCTAGGTCCCGGAAATAGTTACGCAAGTTTAATTGGGATAGGCCTGCTTTATGTCACTCACTGGTCACTGTTTGGGGGAGGCCTCTATGACTTCTTTGACATATGTCATACACTAGTGCAACGCTGAGGACGTTTATTGTTGCTGTGCATAAAGAAATAAACTGTTCCATAGATTACCCAACACTTTACACAAACTTACAAATTCTTATCATCATTTCCAATAAATACTTCATTACTTACTTGAATGTGCGCGAACAATGGCCACACTCCCAAGTTTTTCCGGCGTGATACTCGGCGTGCAGCAGTGCCTCATGTCTGCAATGTACGCTTGGCATTACAATTTCTACTATTTCCTACGTTTCTACCATGGTCAACACATTTCTACTGTTTCCCCCGTTTCTACCACGGTCAAAAAATTCTACAATTTTTGCCGTTGCTACATGGTCATCAGTCATCACATTTCTACCATAAATAAATAAATATTTGGGTACAATCTTACACAAATCGACCTAGTCACAAACTAAGCATAGCCTGTACTATGGGTACTAGACGACGATATACATACTGACATAGATAAACAGACAACGGCATACATAGAAAACATCCATGACACAGGAACAAGTATTCGAGCTTCTCACACAAATAAATGCCCTTACCGGGATTCGAACCCGGGACCTCCAGCTCCGTAGGCATGGTCACTACCACATAGGCTACCATTCCCTCCGCTTCAACCATGGCGAACACATCTCTAGTATTTCCTACGTTTCTAACATGGTCAACAAATTTCTACTATTCCTACGTTTATACCATACTCAACACATTCCTACTATTTCCTTTGTTTCTACGATGATACATTTCTACTGTTTTCTCCATTTCTACCACGGTCAAAACATTTCTACTAGTTAGGCTCAATTTTGCTACCGAGTAGCAAATACTGTTGTCACACCTTCTATGAGGAAAATTTAAATCCTTCATTTGAGAGCATTGACTCTTTCCTGAACATCAGGATTATTCACGATCAGCACGTCTATCATGGGACGGCCGCGACCTACTCTCGATTTTTCTCGCACTATACCTCTTGTTCTAAGTGTCCAAATAAGACAGAGACTGATAGTGTGAGAAAAATCGATATGTCGCGGCCGGCCGTCTCATGATAGACGATGCAGGAAGAAAGGAACAACCCTTATTTGAGGGTAACTTTTTTGAATAGCAGATATGACATACTACTCGTACTAAAGGGAGGACACATTAATAAAATTATATTTATTCAGAAATAATTTTACCAAGTGGCACATACTAGGGTAAATCGCCTGTAACTGGCCACCCCATACTAGAAATGAACTCCTATTCACCTATGATAGAATTATCTTACTGGCCACCCTTCAATAACTGGCCACGTTGTACTAAATTGAATTCTGTTTGAGCACAGTTGATTTTTAGTATGAGGGGCCAGTAATTGAAGGGTGGCCAGTTACTGGCGTTTTACCCTATTTGTATTGTTAGAGAAAGACCACCTGCCCTTGACGACGCGTTGGCACTGCTTGCACACGTACTTGTGCTGGTGGGTCTCAATCATGTGCGTGCGCAGGTTATTGGGCCACTTGAATCGGCAGCCGCACCAACGGCACTCATTGGGGCCCGACACCGCCTAACAGACCAAAACACATATCACGCCTGTATTCAGGAAAGGGGTAAATAATAAGTAAATAAATATTCGCGGACAGTCTTACACAAATCGACCGAGTCCCAAACTGAGAAAAGCGTGTACTATCGTTACTTGACGACGATATACATACTAAAGCTCTGGCTTCCTAGGATAACTATCCGTCTCTTTCTAAATGGTCTCATTAGAAAGAGACGGTCATATGACGGCACCGCTATTCTAGGAAACCAGAGCTTTATATAAATAAATACTCAAATAATTAGAAAACATCCATGACCCACGAACAAATATTCTTGGTCATCACACAAATACCGCTGCCGGGATTCGAACCGAGGACCTCCGGATCGGCAGGGTCACCAACTAGGCTACAGATGTCGTCGGAAATTTTCCCGCTTCTTGCAATTGCAGGCCCTTAAGGTCACAGCTCATTAGAGCCACCCGCACCGTCTCACTTCGTAAGTTAGTACATTTACGAATCGCAAATGTACTAACTACGGAGTTGATGCAGTGAGCGCATGCCCGTACAAATCCATATAAAGAATATTAACCACTCGAGGCGAGGCGGTGCGGCTGGGGCGTCGGGTGGCTTTATATTGAGCTGCGCCCTTTAATTTGACAAAAAATAGCGAAAGTCCTTAGTAGGCTTGAGCCTTGGTGGCGCAGGACAGTCCCAACGATTCCGGTCAGGGAAAAAATACAAAAAGACGGCCAGAGTTAGTACAGTCAAGTGCAAAAATATGTATCGATAACATCTTCTCATAAATAAGTCCCACAACCTTAATCCAATGACATAAGAGTTATGGGACATATTTATGAGTAAGTTGTATGCACCCATATTTTAACACTTGACTGTACAGCCGGATGGACACTGTCAAATTAAGGATCATTTAGTCCATAAGCTACGATGTCTGCTTATCATTAGAGATGCGACGAATATGGGTTTTAGCGAATACGAATACTCGGCCGAATTATTAGGCTCAAAGTAATGGCCGTATGGAACAATCCAAAACGAATTTTTCAGTGGTATATTCTTGATTTTTAAAGTGAAATATTTACAGTAAAATTTGTTAAATAACAAAGAACGGTGCTACAACGCTTCGAGAGCTCAAACACCGCGAGCTGAAACCCGTCATTGCTTTTTTTTTTAATACAACGACGGTGGCAAACAAGCGTACGGCCCGCCTGATGGTAAGCGGACACCGCAACCTATAGACGCATGCAACTCCAAAGGAGTTACATTGGCGTTGCCGACCCTTGATATGTTTGAGGATTCGCCGTGTTGACAGCTGAAGGAACAAGCGCCCTCGCTCTCAACACTACGCAACCTCGGGAGCTCTGGCGACCTTGCTCACCTCCAGGAACACGACACTACTACAGAGCAAGCGCTAGTGTTATTATGGCTGTGTTCTGCAGGGCGGAGGTACTTCCCCAGTTGGGGTGCTCCAAATTCGAGCGGGATGACATTTCGCTGTGCCCTGCCTCACATAAATATTCATCCATCTAGTCATGCTTCATCTATTTCTCTGCCGGTGTATACCCTGCCTAGGGTATAATTTATTTATTGTATTTATTTATTTATTGTAAATATATAACACAGCATTACAGACTTAACCTAATACACTGTGAAACTAAATTAAAACAAGGTAACAATCAGGTAGGGACACTAGCCATTCTATTATCCATCAGCTCACAGTACTTCAGGCACGCACAACACACAGCCATCCATCGCCATGCAAAAATATCACATTCTGGTGTTGACGCCAGAAGCGCATTAAGCAGCGTCAGGGCGCGGAGAAGTGGAGAGTTCCTGTGTGACACGGTACGAGCTGCTGGCACAGCCAACAACACGCGCGTACGGGGTCTAAGGGTTATTCGAGTAACATCTGGAACGTGTAACCTTACTACATTTTGTACCAGTTCTAGGCAATCTGACTCTCCCCGCAGCACACGGCAGACAGTAGTCAGCAGACTGAAATTGCGCCTCACTTCTAGGGAATGGAAGCCCAGACATCCGAGGAGAAACATTGTGGGGTATAAGGATAAAATCCATAAACTTTCTTGTATAAAAACCTCAATAATGCCCCCTCACCGGATCGTGAACCCTCAGATGGTTCTCATAAGTGAAGCCCGACAGGAAGCCCTTGCAGCAGCGCTCGCAGCGCACCAACGCGCTAAGGTAGCTGTCCGCGCGTCGCCGAGCTTCCATCTCCGCCGCCTGTTCCTCTTCGGACAAACGGATCACCTGTCCATACAAAAAGAAGCGGGTTGTGTCGGAGATACAACCGTTAAATAAGATTAAGTGGATACTTCTTTTAGATAAGCATTTTCAATGAATTGTTGAATTCATTATTTAAATGAATCTGCTATTATGGTGTACCCGTAAAATATATGCCTGAATTAATTCACTAAAATCTATATAAGTACAGATAAATCGGTATACATGGCAACATTGACTAACGTAGCTCATTTGACTCGCGATACATTGAAAATGGAGGTCATTTCAGCATTATTTTCATGTCCGCCACATAAACTAAATAACATTTTATGATTAACAACTAATGGCAAATAAAGAAGGATTAAAACATGTAACAAACAATTATTTGAAATCAGATTAGGCTTCTGTACAAAAAGTTATTTCGGAAGTCACGTGTTACATTTTGAACTGTACCCCTACACAAGAACGCGAGCAAAGAAGTATCCACTTCAAAATCACCCTAGCGTTTAGGCGGATGTCACACTGCGCCGCATCACCGCACGGAGGTGCGGTGATGATATGCAAGTACCTCAGTTTGTATATAGCGTACTAGCTCCTGCCCGCGACTCCGTCCGCGTGGAACTCGTTTATATAGCTCCATGCAAACTTTTACACCCCCCCCCCCATTTCACCCCTTAGGGGATGATTTCGGGGATAAAAACTATCCTGTGTCACTCTCCATAAAATAATGTACCTATCGTAGGAAAATACAGACCCAACCTTGGTTTTTTTTTCTACAGAGGAAATTTTAAGCAATCATGTATCGATAAAATCAGATGAACAATCATATGGTCAAGAATGATATATCTGAAAATCAGACCTTATTGTTTCTTAATCTAGTCAGAACAGCGTTTCAAAGCACGCGATAATTTCGAATGCACTATCTTAATAGAGCGCGGGCCTGTTTGGGCTAATCTCATGATTTGTACGCACAAGTTCTACTCATATTCATTTTTTATTGGTAACTTCTGCCCGCGACTTCGTCTACGTGGACCCAGGATAAAAACTATCCTTTATTTTAATCCAGGCTATAAACTATCGTCGTGCAAATTTCATCCAAAATGGTTGAGCCGTTTGAGCGTTATTGAGTAACAAATATCCAAACTGTCGCTTTTATAATTCATAAATAAAAATCTGAATCTGAATAATATTTATTGAATAAGGCTTACGAGTCAACATGATAGGTAAATAAGCTTAGGTCGATATTCATTGCAACGTTTTAGGTTTAAAAACGACTAAAACGACTGCTCAACAAACTACAGCCAGGCTTTGTTTATTATTGAATAGAATAGAATAGAATAGAATAGAAAAATGAATTGTACAAAAACCGTGTAGGCATACAAAGGTATACAGTTGCATGTTTTGAGTTCCAACAGTTTTTACCCTTTTCGGGCATACAATTTTATAAATCTTAACCTACACCTACAATTTATAAAAATGACTACATTATACATAACTATAACTATAATATTCGTTTAGGTTGTATGAGAAAGTTTTTTTAAACGCCTCTTAAAGCTATTTACTTCCAGGCTTTTTATTTCTACAGGAAGATTGTCATAAATGCGTATGGCTGATATGAATGTACTTTTCTTATATATCGATGTACTCACTTTTGGAACGGTTATATTATATTTGCATTGAGACCGTGCGTTAGATTTGCACGATCTCCATTTAAAGCATTCAGGGTTGTTTTTGACGAGTAGGCATAATTCTAGTATGTAAATACCGGTAACAGTCAGGAAACGCTTTTCTCGGAAAACGTTTCGAAGTGATTCCACTATGTACATTCAAGAAATAGTCCTTAGGCATCTATTTTCTCATATCAGTGGAATTACCCCAATAAATGACTCTCTTGAAACTGACAAGACTAGGATATGATAAGACTATAATACTTTTTGGCCATTTATGTACGATTCTCACCGAACGGGCCGGGCCGGAGCGCATTCTATTACATGCAAAGGAATTTGAACCGTATTAACAGTAGTTACATTTCATATTTGAATGCATCGTGCATCCACTGCGAGGTGGCAGCTACCGACGCGGTCGGTGGGGATTGTAATCAAATATGAATTGCATCTGCTGTATAGACGGTTCACATTCCTTTGCATGTAATAGAATGCGCTCCGGCCCGGCCCGTTCGGTGAGAATCGTACATTATGCGTTTTTTTACGAAAGCAACTGCCGTCTGACAAAAATGCATGTACACTTGTTCTTAAGCAGCTATGCTTATGTTTATGGTAACCCTAAATGTCTTTGATTCCCACGATATGGGCTTAGCCTAGTGTAAGAGTCGTCGATAGAAACTGTTAAAAGTATACAAATGAATTTTTGGTAAAAAAAATAACTTTTTTTTCCTACCATCCAAGAGAGAAAAGTATCTTAAGGACTCACATAGCTAATAAATAAATAATAAATATTAAGGGACAATCTTACACAAATCGACCTAGTCAAGGCTTGTTTTAGACTTCCGGTGAAATATTCTTTGGAATTGGTCCAGTGGTTCCGGGGATTACTAATTACAACCTTACAAAGCTACAATCTCACAGACATTATAATATATAAGTATAGATATTTCTCCTTATAATATAAGTATACATAAAAAACTGCTCACCTGTATATTATACTTCTCTTCAAACTTAACGTAATCCTCGTCACACATGAAATACCTTTTAAACCCCTTTTTCTTTCGGACTGGTTTCTTTTTCACCACCCATTCAACCTCCGGTTTCGCTTTAACTTTAATAACCTTCTTCCTCTCACTCTTAATTCTCTTCACTTTTTTCACATTACTATTTTCTACTGTTTTCTCCGTTTCTTTTTCCACTTCGGCCGTGCTGTTTCTACCATTTTCTACCGCCATTTCCGTTTCTACCATCGTATCTAAAGGCTCGACGTCGCTTTTGGCATCATGGTCGCTAACTGAATCGGGGAAGGCGTATTTAGTTTCGACAGGGTATTCGACAACGTGTGTCTTATCGAAATTGTCGAGAATGTGTGTCTTGTCGAAGTTGTCGAGAATGTGCGTCTTCTCATTGGCAAGTCGGAGGGATGTGCGGTCAATGCGGCGGATATCGTCGGTGGTGATCTGTAAGAAAAAAAAAACAAGTAGGATTTCACAATCACTTTTGCATCGTCAAAGATTACATTGTATGTATGTATGTATGTAAAATTCTTTATTGTACATGGAACAGAACACAACAACAATACAATTATGACAGGAGCAGAAGATACATGTACAAAGGCGAGCTTATCCCTGAGAGGGATTGTGTCTACATCCATACTAATATTATAAATGGGAAAGTGTATGTGTGTGTTTGTTTGTATGTCCGTCTTTCACGGCAAAACGTGATTTTTTAAGTGGAGATAGTTGAAGGGATGGAGAATGACATAGGATATTTTTTATCCACGAAATCATCCTCTAAGGGGGTGAAATGGGGGGGTAAAAGTTTGTATGGAGCTGCGATATAAACGGGTTCCACGCGGAAGGAGTCGCGGGCTTGAGGAAATGTGTATGTGTGTTTGTGTAACAGAATGGTACTATTAGTGATAAAACGGATATACATATACTAGCTTCTGGTAGTATATGTATATCCGCACAAACACACATACACATTTCCTAAATAAAATAATTAATATGTCATCTAATTCCAAGTAATTCAGTGTACATGTCTCTTTCAATTATTAACAAGGTATTTACGTAGTCCTATAAGAAGCCAGTCATCATTTAATAACTACAACTTAGAAAAGTTGAAAAAGCCCCGACATTTTCATTTCAAAGTCCAATATCTTAAAAACGGCTCAACAGATTTTCGTGAAACATGGCTAAGAACACTCGGGATAAAATTATCTATGACACAAAAAAAACCGCATTCAAATCGGTCCATCCGTTAGGGAGCTACTCTACCACAGACAGATACACAGACACGTGAAACTTATAACACCCCTCTTTTTGGGTCGGGGGTTAAAAACTCTTCAACGGTATAATATGCCTTTTTCAGTACAAAATATGCTTTAAATTTGACATTTACTTATGTTTATAATGTTTTCTCAAAAATAGTATGCAATGTTCCCTAAGGCCAGCCGCGCACTAGGCGTGCACGGGCTCCTATACAACGTCATATGTTTTACTGGCTGTCTAGTGCGTGCCTGGCCTAACACTTGGTGTTTGTGGCAAACACCTTGTGTCGCCTACGCACAGCATTAAAGACGAACTCTTAGAGTAAGAGAAGTGGAAAATAACAAGGGACTCACATAATGTTGTTTGCGCAACAGCTGCAGCAGGAGGTCGTGCGCGGCGCGGGCGCGCGCGCGCAGCTCCGCGGAGCGCCGCAGCGCGCCGCCGCACGCGCCGCACACACGGCGCGGCAGCCCGGCGCCCGCAGACACCTGGGAACATTCAGGGTTACTCCAGCCAGTGATGCCTACGGCTGCTTTTTACCACCGCACCGCTCGCCGCCGGCAGGGCATTCATCCTCACACCCTGGAGCCTAAATGGTCGCGTACCGTACGGTTTCAGAGAAATTTCCTCCCTCGGACGCTCCGGTTGTGGAATGAGCTCCCTGCCGAGGTTTTCCCGAGGGACTACAGTATGGGGTTCTTCAAAAGAGGAGTGTATAAATTCTTAAAGGGTCGGCGACGCGCATGTAGGCTACGGTAACCACTAACCATCAGGTGGGCTAAGGTAAGCTTGTTTGCCGCCGATGTGGTATGAAAAACAAAGTCAATGAACTGACAACTTGTACATATAAAAAAAATTGCATTTCAGAAATAATTTAAAATAGCTTATATTTTCTGTGTAATAATATATTATCAATTAAATAGTTACCCAGCCACAGAATCGGACCAAATTTCAGACACATTAAAATGGCATGTATTTAACGCGGCGACAAATTAATCTGATTTAGGGATTTATAAAAAATTTAAGGGGGTAGCAAAAATAATAAGTTGGCGACTAATTGCGGAGACTAGTATAAAGTAAAAAGTAGCAGCTAAGTAATCAATTTTCGGCTTTGTTTCAATATAAACTAGCATCGAGGTATTGTTTTGGCGACTGAATTAACTAATTAAGCGGAAACATGACAGCGGATTAAAAGTTGAAAATGGCCTGCTCTAATTGTTCAATGGAGATTGCATATAAAATAAATCAAGGTCATAAAAAAAATACTTTGTGCGACACTTTAAGAGCTTTAATCAAAGTTGAAAATTGCATGTATAAATAATAATTTTGGCCCGTATAAATAATATTTAAACACCATACTAAACATGCATTCGGATTCATCTTTGTTAATTTGCTGGTTTTTCCGCTCTTTTATAAAAAAAATAACCGCGAAGACGAAAGCGGGAGCAAAGCTCCCGCTTTCGTCTTCTAACCTATCCGCGGCTTATCGCCGTTTTCATTAAATGATGGTTTCGAAAACTAAAAAAATAACTCCCCATTACTTTTATATAGTACCCATTTTAATATTTAAGCTGCCAGCAAATCAAAGCCCAAAATGCTTTTTTAGATGGAGACCTGTAGTTGCCACTAATATAAAGTTTGTTATCCTTCTGCTAATATTAGTCGCCAAGTCATTATTTATAGTACCTCGCCTATGATTTCAGTAATCTTGTTTATTATTTCTGCTACCTTAAAGTAGCTGCCATTATTTGAATTTTAAATTATCCTTAGTTTAAAGCTCATTCAATATAAATGATTGCCAAAATATTTAATCGCTGACAAGTTATTATTTTAGTTGCAAATAGTTTGCTGCTCTTTAATTTTTCTGTCGCCGCGCAAATAATAAGCCCATTAAAATTATAAATTAAGTAGCTTCTAAAAAGTCAGAAAAAAAAAAAATCAATATCTTTGTCTTTATTTTGGTTCATTTCGCGTGTAGGGTAGACAACAAGAAGCCGGAATTACATTACGTTAAATAAGTATTGTCGTGAAATCCACAGTACCACAGTGGCCAGTGGTGAAACTGTTGGTAAAAGTAAAGTAATGTGTGTTGGTAAATTCACGCCAATAATTTCGTATTTGTAATGCCGGCTTTATAGTATGGGGCTCTTTAAGAAAGGAGTGTACTGTGAAACCTCCCAACTTTAGTCCAAATTACCGAACTACGGTCTAAAATTTAAGTCTAAAACTAAGAAAATAACTTAAACGTTTTTGTTAAAAATTACATTTTCGGTACAATTTTTTATTTCCCATTGTACTAAAGTTAAGTATAATCATTATAATCAACTACTACTCGATGAGACGATTCTAACGAGCCCAAACTTGACAAAGTTAAGTCTGTTGAGTCCTGTCCTGAATTCCCATGGTCACCTTCTGCCTTCATCGTCAGATGAGCTTGATGGTACCATATTATTGAATTGTCATCCGAGCTATATTTAACCCACAGAATAATGGATAGTATGTAAAGGTACAGAAGGGCCACTGCGTAAGTGATTAACTGATTATGTTAGCTGTTATTTTTTGGCAACAGACAATTACATAGTGGGATAGGGTTGTTGACGGACCACATAACTGAACATATTCTTGGATGTTCAGTTATGTGTATTTATTTTCGTTTCTATGTTTGTTATCAAAAAAATGTGGAGTCTATGTTTCATTAATGACTTTTTATAAACACTGGCCATAAGTAGAGTTCTGAATTTGACTTCCAATCATCTGCACATGACGGGCAGAATGTAAAAGGTAATGCCATGTCTGCTAACGGCTGACATGTGCCATTCCAGTTGATAGTGTTGTACAAGATAATTTTCTCCTAAATCATATGTAGAAGACGTGGCAATGAGAGATCTCTCAGGGACCGAAGACCCGTTGAGAGTTGTTTGGATTTTATATTTATGCCAACTGATTAAGAAACTTCTATAGCGCGATGCAGAACACATCAGATTCGACAGCTGACAGGCGTGAAGCCACATCAGCCCCCCTTCGAGACAGGGGTCAGCGACAATGTATGCAGAGTGCAGCTTGCCAGTGCTCAGAGCCAGCGTGGCGAGCAAGCACTCAGAGCCAGGGTGGCGAGCAAGTAGAGGGGGAGAGAGAGGCAGATAGAGAGTCTGGCTTGCTGAAAGAGTTGGGCGTCAGTCGGGATCTTCAGAGTTGCGCTTATATACATTGTCGGAGGTCACCAATGTAAAAGACGTGGCAATGATGACACATATTTAATATTTATATTCATTGTAATGTGTGTTTCTCCCAAATAAATTGTTACTGTCATAGCCCCTCTGCTTTTATTATTCTAATAACACAGCAGTAGTGGGGGAAAGTGTTTGGGGAACCAAACTATTCAGTCCCGTCTCCATAGTGTCAAAGTGATCGGTCCACATCCAACGGACTCTCGCAAATACACACTCTTGCAAATTAAAATACTTAGGTAAGCTCTCATTGTATATGCAGTCTTTTTCGCCCATTTACCAGAGTTTTTTAATGTTTTATTCATTTTATTATACTCACAGGAATCCCCAAAATATCAGCGAAGGCATCATTTAGTTTATGCTCAGTAATTCCGTACAGTTCCAAATCCGTCCCGAGACATATTCGGCACGCCGATAATTCCTCTTCTTCCAATTTAATCGTTGTCATTTTACTTCATTTAATAGTTTTAATTAAATAAAAATATAAAAATCGCTAATAACAACAAATGAAATCGCCTTTGACCATCCTTTGACACTTAAGTCGCTGTGTGTGTGTGTGTGTGTTGACACTTCTGCACATATTTTCTACAAAGTTACATAAATTGTCAAAGCATTTTATTCATTATCCCGTAGTAGTAGAGTTTAGTTTAAAATGTCTAGTAAGGAAGAATTAGTGAAATTTGACATTTGCACAAAGATGGCGGAGCGTAGCAAAATGTTGCCATGTACCTATCGCTCCCGACTCCCATTTTCTACTATTCACGCTCCAGTTAATCCTTTCAGGGCGCAAGGTGCCCGAACGCTTCATGAGGTAATCAATATTCTCTTTGCTCGTGAGTGCTACAACGTGTCCCCAGCCTGTGGACACAGAATGAACAGCCTCATGATACTACTTCTCACAAATGCTGTGAAATAGTTTTTGTTTTTATTAGAAGTTATTTAAAATAAAAAGTAACCAAGTTCAGATAAACGACAGATAAAATAAGAGATGCCTATGTGAGTGTAACACGCATATCAGTCAAAATCAGGGATGTGTGCGTGTCTACAGCAGAGAGGCTACCGCGAAGTAAAAACGAACTTCGTTCGAGTATCTCCCTCTCTGCCGCACTTGGCAGTTCGAGCGACAAAGATGGAGATACACGCGCTACGGTAATGATTGCACCCAGTATTTCCTCTCTCACTGTGTTTTCACTTGTACTCACATTGGCTTACGTTTCAATGGTTTTTTTTTCAGGGTGTGGTCTCGTGACTTTTTGAATGTGCCTTCTGACTGCATCTGTAGTTGTTAGGTACATACCAATTTGCCGAAATTCGGGAGCGCATCTGACATAACCAGACTGATTTGTTGTAAACAGTCCATGAATACTATGCTCACTAATCACCTCCACAGCCACTCCCGTATAGAGCACCTCGGACAACCCAGCAGTGGGGTACCACTGCGGCAGCACATGCGGCCACCACGGCAACCACCCCAGTGGCTTCCATCGAAGATACCCCCGCGGTCACCTCCTTAGACCCCACTGCAGCCAGGGCTACCTGCCTGGACGTCACCGCGAGCGGCGACCAACGACTAATAGCAGCAAGGATTTTCCAACAAGTTTGGAATCATGCATCAAAATATAGCCGGAATACTAAATAAAAAATAAATGGATATGCTAGAAATAGCACTAATTCTATGAAATAGTACATTTCGATGCTAGTGCGGGAAGTATGTCATTATGTCACGAGCACGACTCGGGACGAGTGAAGAATGGCTCTTTAAAGTTTCGGCATAAGTATGCACGAGAAGTGCTCTTTTCCGCAGTAGTGCGGAAAAGTAACACCATATGTACTGTAATGACATTTCCGCACTTGTATCGAACGACGTTTTTTAATAGAGTTGCGAAAAAATAAGAAAAACGACAAGTAAGAAATTCGAAACTTTTATATTATTAATTCTGTAGTTGAAATATTATGAATTTGTTTCTAAAATATATTTTACGTCACACCTGGCCATAATGCGAGTTTTACTGCACGCTGCGCGTACAGGAAAACTCGCATTGCGGCCAGATGAAGACGTAAAATTTTGTACTCAACACGGGCGGTAATTCGTAAAGCCCCAGAGCGCATATTTATGGCCCTCACCTTCGGTTCGGGCCACAAACACCTGCGCTCTGGGGCATTCACGAATTCACCGCCCTAGTTACGTAATGTACTATTACAGTACACATGGTGCTACTTTCCCGCACTAGTGCGGAAAAAAAGAGCAATTTTCGTGCATATGTCGAAACTTTAAAGAGCCATATGTACTATCGGCTGCATTAATGCATGGACACCTTACGGTCTAGTTTCGCTTGCACCGTTTGACATCTACAGCTGATATGATTGCATGCGTTGCGCACAAAATAAACTAGATGGTGCTGCTGGCCAAAAATATTGATATATAGACGAATATAACTTAATTCACTGATAATAATTGACTCCTGTAATCACCAAAAAAATTTCTTGCGATTCGAGTACAATTATTGACAAGTTTAGCAAGGTTTAATCTACTGTAACCGTATTTGAGTGTGACTGAACTGTCATCCTACCTACTCGTTTATCAAAGGTATATATTTCACAGTTGAAATATGTATACCCGTGATAAACCACTGACCAGTGTCAACAACAAGATTGGATGGGCTTGTGGATTAGCCTATTAAGTGCAGCAAATGACACGGTGCTGACTGCCTTTTTAGTGTTTTTATGATTTCTGTTTTTTACACTATTTTGCACAGCCAAAAGTAGATTTTTTAAATATAAATAACAGTAATTAAATACAATTAAATAACTCAAAGAACTTTTCATTTTAAAATTATATTTATTCAGTAGTAGTATTAGTGAATTAGCCACTTTTTAACATGTTATCGAGGTTATAGCTTAAGTTTCATTTCCGAAAATCGGAAAAAGATTGAAGCTTTACCTCAATAAAAATAATACCTATTGTCAATTTTATTAATAATTTCAGACCGGGTTATGATAACATATATATCAGGCGAACGCATTCTGGTGTTTATTGGCATTTTCTATTTGAAATAAGTAATTAAACCCGCCATTTAAAATAATACGAAACTTACGATACATTCGTAAAAATACGAAACAATCTTACAGTTCACTAAGGCTTTTATTATTGATACTAGTATTTCATAGATTATAATGGTAGGCTTCTACGGTTATCTATCTCACTCGATCTCGTTAATTAACAAAATGATTATATTCTATTATGATAATTTTCCTTAACGTAACACATCTATTACTAATAGTGTCTACAGGGATAAAAAAGCACGATGAAAACAATATTCTACTCATATTTTACTATTGTCATTTGTTTATATATAACTCGGTCTGTCTTTCTTCAAACCCTACATGTTCACAGTTAGATATACCACCAGATTCCGCGTTAGGCACTACGTGATCACTGAACGTGAACTTATACGTCCTTATGAATAGATTTAAACACTTCGCACTTCTCATCACTAAACATGACAAAAATCCAGTTGTCCAGTGTCCAAATTGCGACAATTTGCTGTTTTATGTGCTTCTCTGTAAGTATGGGTTTAACAGCATGCCCATGATAATTATAAACCCTTCTCGTTATGGAGACACGACGAACTCCACACTTGTGCAATAAATCGACGTAATGACTTGTCGATTCAAAATCATTTTCTTTATAGTCCATTGTCAATGGCTGGTGGCCGTTCTTTGTCGGTGTAGCAGAGACGTTTCCTTTTGCTCAACCTTTTTTTAGCTGTAACGATATTATTTGAAAATAAACATCAGAAAAATGTATGATAGTTCAGTAGTAGTTACTAAATAATTATATCACAAACGTGTAAAATAACTACTTACATTTAGATCAGTTTCTGTAGCTTGTAGCTTCGTTACATATCGCAAATATTTGCGACCTTTTAACTAGATCAATATTACGTCGAAAACTAGTTTTAATATTCATGTTATCCAGAAAAAAATATGAATAACAAAGCTGAGTAGTCCTACGAACGAACACGTAACATCTTTGTGATAAAAACGAATAAGTATGGTAGTTTTGATTCATTCGTCTACCCTCATCGATTATTATATTGATCGTAGTAGTAATGGATTAATATCTGAGCAGCAAATTAAACTTATGATAAATTTCAACTGCCTAGTCAATTGAACCGATGGTCGAGTGGCTAACAAGGCAAGTAACTAGGTCGACACCTAGCTTGAGAGTCGTGGGTTCAAATCCCGCACCCAACCAAAAATATGTTGGGAAAGATGTGTTTTTGGAATTGTTTGGATATTCACTGGTAGTGAATCGGAAACATCGCAAGAAAAATAAATGCACAAAGGTAGCACATAAATAGAATACACATTCCAAATTGCGTCATAATACCGCCATTATCGATCGATAATGAGTTGGCAAGATTACTTGACAATATAATATAGGAAAAATAATAACCCAAAAAAATAATTATAATTATGTCCAAGACGAAGAATGACTTTTTGTTTCCATTTTTGTTAACAACGCCATCTAGTGAAACCTTGCTGATCCTCTGAGGTTTACATTTACATCTATAATGATATTACACGTCGTGCACATAGATGGCGTTAGCGAGCGCGTCAAAGGAAACAGTTTGTCAGTTGACCATGCACTTATGCTGTCTAGTGTACAGTAAATCGTTGTACAATACACGTGCGAATAGGTAATTCGCAACTCGTGTCGATTTAAAACACTCCCTTCGGGCGTGTTTTATTTATCACCACTCGTTGCGAATTTGCTATTTTCGGTACTTGTATCGTAATAGTTATTTACGATACAAGTGCCACACGCGTGCGAGAATGAGATTTCAATTTCACCTTTTTTGTATATTTTAATTTCCTCGCATGATGCATTGTAAATGTTGTATGATACAAGTGCGGAAAGTAGGTAATTCTCAACGAGTGACGATGACCAAAAACAAGACCGGTAGGGAGTGTTTTTGATCGACACGAGTTAATAACTACGAGAATAAATAACTATAACATAGGCGTATTGTGTTTATCCGAAACAATTATTCCATCAGGCCTCGAAACCAATCTACAGATACCTAACTTTAAGCCGCACACTTTTCTCGAGTTCATGTATGAAGGGGCGGTGTTTGTATTTTGGTTCGCGTCTGGATTGAGTTTATAAAACTGGACCTTAGAGAACGATTTTAAATATTGCGGTGTAGAGATCAAATCAATTAATAGGCATCATATCATAGTCTATATATATATATATATATATATATATATATATATAATACCCTAATGTAACTGTAATAAGTTTAGAAGTTTATTACACAGTAGACAATATTACTACAAAAATAAAAACAAATATATTATTATATGCGGGGACTAAACACCATTAAAATACACAATCTCGAAATGTTAGAGGCAGTTATTAACTAATTATAATCTAGTCAACCATATAACTAATAAGGCCACTCGTAAAACTAGTAGGGTTATTTCGCCGGTTAGCGACACCTAATTTCATGTTCATGTTGGCGACCACCACTTAGCTAAGTTGGTGAACTGAAAGGATATTTTCTCGGTTTTTTAGTAGATTTCTATTCTAAAACAACAAAAAATGCATGTACAACTAATTGCCTCAATAGGGTCTGTAAAACTGATGTTATCTTCAATAGAAAAAACCTTCTCCTTCAGGTGGTCGCTATCCGAAGGTGGTCGCGTAGCCAGCGAAATAACCCTACATCCCAAACATCTATATCTCGAATATATCAGACATTTTAAGTCACATATTTTTACCTGGGACTATCTGACCTAATTGCCCATACTTTACTTATTAGAACTAGTAGGAAACAGAGCTATTAAAAACTGCAAATGCTTCAAAGAGACAACAGCGAGGAAAAAACAGCCAAATTTGTTCAATGCATGGAATGTCTATGCTAGGATGATTTCTACAATAAACTTGATACCAATGGTGCTTTTAATGAATTCCACGAGCTCTTGACTGTGTCTTCCTGTCGTAAAAGTTGTAAAAACTTCTCAGCCGAGGCAAGCCAAATGGATATCTAAAGGTCTCAAATTGTGTGCCATGGGACATATTCGAAAAGCAATAAAAGTTCGAAATACCTATTCATCAATCCAATCTGGTTAAGAGTATTTTAAGCAATGGTCAGGTCATATCGATTCAAAGTGATTTTGCAAACATATTCAATGACTATTACACAAATTATATCAAACAAATTTCATTTCATACCTCTAGCTCATATCGTAAATCTTTCGATGGAACAAGGCACGTTCCTGGACGGCCTTCAAAAATCAATCACTAAACCATTATACAAAAACCGGCCAAGTGCGTGACGGGCCACGCGCAGTGTAAAGGCGGGATTCCATCGGTGTGAGGCACTGTACGGCACAAGCAAATTCAGTACAAAAATGCCTGTGCCGCACAGTGCCGCACACCGGTGGAATCCCCCCTTAGGGCTCATTAGTTGCCTGTCCGCATTGATATCGAAAGTCAAAATTCGCTTGACATGCGATATCAAGTCAAAATTCGCTTGACATCTGTCCTTAATGGAAGAGTGGCGCCATCTGTTGTACGGACTGCGTACCACGTGACGGACCGCGCGGACTACACGTTTGGGTGGCCGGAGTAACCTTGTAAGGGTCACTTTTCTAAATATTAATGAAGTGGCTTGGCAGTGGTTGATGCAGACTGATGTTTACAAAGAGATAGTGGTACATATGTAGTAAATAACCCCCTTATTCATAAAACTTAAAATGCCTCTGCTACATAAAATGTGCTTTGTCCCTTTCTGAAGAACATAAATGTCAATGTGACAGATAGACAAACGAATTTTAACGACATTTTAGTTAAAACAGGCTCCTAGAACGTTTATGAATACGGCTTTGAGTTTAATATTTATTTACTTATACGGCTCAACTACTGAACGGTTCGTCACGAAATTTTGTCAGGGATGCGCAAGAGCAGGAGTTCTTAAAGTGTGGTCCATGGACCCTTTAGGGGTCCGTGACATAATTGCTAGGGGTTCACGGCCACTTCATTCACTCTTAACCTAGGTAAGTGCGTCTGTATAGATAGACACATTAAACATGAGATTTTGAAGTAAAAACTTCACAATAAACATTTCACATGATTTATATAACAATGATAGTTCACTAACACTATATGGTCCGTTAAGACGTCCGTCCCTACACTAAGCACTTGTTCAGAAAACTTTATAAATCAGAGTCCACAATATCTTCCCTCTCTGTCTCTGACAGATTCTCGTCGTACTCTAGAGCCATTCTCTTGGCTTCCATGCTTTGTGGCGATGAAGGCGATCTTGTTCGTTTATTAGTCGGCGGTGTGTTCTCGGCTCTTGTTAAAAGTATAATCTTGTGGGCCGGACACCCCTATGATATCAGCCCACTGAGAGGCTGGGGGAGTGTGAATGCTACTCCCTGTTGAATCGTTTTCATCATCGTCACTTTCTTCTACTTCTACACTTTGACTACATTAATATCGTTTTTCTCCAGTGTGTCGTCTCTCGTGCCTAATTAAACTTGCCTTCTGACTGCATTTGTAGTTACAGTGGCTACATTTAAAGGGTTTTTCTCCAGTGTGTATTCTCTTGTGAACATTTAAAGATTCCTTCCGACTGCACTTGTAGTCACACTGGTTACACTTAAATGGTTTTTCTCCAGTGTGTCGGCTCTGGTGGCTTTTTAAATGTGCCTTCTGACTGAATGTGTGGTCACAGTGGGGACATTTAAATGGTTTTTCTCCAGTGTGTCGGTTCTCGTGACTTTTTAATTGTGCTTTCTGAATGCATTTGTAGTCACACTGGCTACATTGAAATGGTTTTTCTCCAGTGTGTCGGCTGTGGTGTCTTTTTAAATGTGCCTTCCGACTGCACTTGTAGTCACAGTGGCTACATTTCAACGGTTTCTCACCTGTGTGTATAATTACATGAAACCGAAAATATCCTTTTTGTGTACTAGAATAACTACAATAATTACATTCAAAATAGTTCACAGTGTGAGTTCTTAAATGGCTCTTCGAACTATTTTTGATAACTGTCGATGACGTGAAACGTGTAACACCATGTTTGTTTTTCTCATGTTCTAATACAAGCAATTTAGTTTTGAATTTAGAATCACAGAGATCACAAGCGAACCCCTTTTGGGTTGAATCACGTGAAGGTCCTGGTCCTGACAAGTGAGTGTGTATGTGTTTCCTTAAAACTGACTTATATCTGAAAACTTCACCACACTCGTCACACTGATAGGTCGTGCTGCTCGACGTGTCGGCGTCGTCGCGTGGGTCGCGCGTGCGCCGCAGCGGGTACGTGCGGAGCCCGACCCGGCACGAGCGCCGCTCCGCGTCCACGAGCAGGCGCTCCAGCCTGACCGAGCAAGCCCGCCCGCGAGCCTCCTCTGCGCCGCTCGGTGCCGCTGCAACAGCACATCACTTAGGTCAGATACACATGCACAATACAGAATCATCTTTTCAAATTTTGCTTGATCTAAAACCAAGTAATGTACTATAATTACCGATTTAATTTCAATTGGCCTTTTCTACTGGTAAACCACAGGGTTACGACGCTCAAAACAACTTTACAGAACCAGAAAAAAGTTGTTCTTGGGAATTGTATAAAACTGTACAATATACGTTACGGAACTTTTATACTGTCGTAAAACGGACACTTTTTTCGAAAGCATATGCTTGATAAATAATTTTAAAAACTTAAGATAATTTATTTTATAATTTTAAAATTTAAGAAAATTAAGCATACATTGCAATTTTAAAGATTTAGACAGGGCCTTCCGCAATCGATGAGTATGTGCTATTAAAAGTAAAGAAGTTCAAAAGAAATTATTGCAATGTGAGAAACTAACTTTTACCAACAAGAGGTTTGACAGGCAGGATAAGTCATGTTTCAGATGCGGCAGGCAACATGAGGGAGAGTGCAAGTTTCGCTGGAGTAAATGTCATTTTGTTGTAAAATTGGACACATTGAGTCAGTATGCCTTATGAAAAATAAACAGGATAGTACATTTAAATCAAATTGTAATGGGATTATTTAGATCAGATACACATTCACAATACAGAATCTTCTTTTTAATTTTGCTTGATCTAAAACCAAGTAATCTACTTATTACCGATTTAATTTCAATTGGCCTTTTCTACTGGTAAACCACAGGGTTACATGGACGCTCAAAACAACTTTACAGACCAGAAAAAAGTGGCAATTTGTATAAAATTTAACAATAAACCTTATAGAACTTTTATAGTGTTGTAAAACGGACACATATTTCGAAAACACATATTTCGAAATTACAGGATAAATAATTTTAAAAAGTTAAAATAAATAATTTTATAATTTTTAGGTAAATAATTTTATAATTTTAAGACAAATAATATTATAATTTTAAAATTTAAGAAAATTAAGCATACATTGCAATTTTAAAGATTTAGACAGGACCTTGCGCGATCGATCAGTAAGTGGTATTAAAAGTAAAGAAGTTCAAAAGAAACTATTGCAATGTGAGAAACTAACTTTTACCCAGGCAGCTGAGGTAGCGTTTCCGCATGAGATTGCTATATTTAATTCCAATATCATTTTAGTAGCGGGACCTTCTCCAAATAAACACATGTTGGAGGTTGATGAACCCGTGGAAGTGAATAAACTCACCAACAAGAGGTTTAACAGTTAGGATAAGTCATGTTTCTGATGCGGCAGGCAACATGAGGGAGAGTGCAAGTTACGCTGGAGTAAATGTCATTTTTGTGGTAAAATTGGACACATTGAGTCAGTATGCCTAATCAAAAATAAACGGGATAGTACATTTAAATCAAATTCTAACGGATTATATGTGGCAACAATAAACAATGTGAGAGAACGTAAAGTTGATGTAAGCATCATGATTAAGCTGTTGATTGAGGGTCTCGGTAATTGAAATGGTGGTGGACTCCAGATGTGCATTTACACTAACTTCTGAAGCGACAGCCAGACTCATTTGGAATGGGGACATACCCATATTGGAAGAAGGTGATGTGACATTAAACTAAATGGACAGAAAACCATTTGAAAATATTAGACAAAATAAAGGTATGAGTTTCATTTAAAGGGTAAAATGATAATCTGATGATTTATATTGCCAGCGGCTAGCAGCAGGACCCAGCCTTATAGGGCGTAATTGGTTTGAACCATTGAAAGGTGTGTATCACATGAAAGTGAATAGTAGGGAAATTAATAATTTACTTAAGAAATATAGTGGTATTTTCTTGGAAGGTTTAGGAAAATATAAAGGCCCCACAGTAAATATTACACCCAAAGAAGGAACAATGCCCAAGTTTTTAAAAAGCAGACCTATTCCTTTTGCTTTGAGGGAAAGAGTGATCATGGAAATAGACAGGCTTGTATATGTAGATGAAGGAGTACTGGGCCCAACAGCACATTCTGAGTGGGCAACGCCTGTAGTACCAGCACTGAAACGGAACGCCACTGTTGGGCTTTGTGGGGACTACAGGTCCACAGTAAACATGGTCACAGACACTGATACATATCCATTGCCTACTCTTGATGAAGCTTCCACAGCTATACAAGGGGGTACAATTTTTAGTAAAATTGATCTGGAAAGAGCATACACTCGAGTTAGTGTTGATGAACCAACATCACAGCTATTGACAATAAATACACCTAAAGGACAATACAATATGAAACGCTTAGCTTTCATAGTAGAAGCATGTCCAGGCATGTTCAAGAGATTGTATTCCTTACTTACAGGAATTAGAGACATAACCATATTTTTGGATAACATTGTTGTGAGTGTGGCTAATGTAGCGGAACATACTCGTAATTCAAGATTAGAGATGGTATAAAACAAAATGAGAAGCTGGCTTACATTGAATAAGGAAAAATTTAATTTTGCTGTGAGAAATGTGAAGTTCTTAGGGTTTCTCATTGATCCACCCATGTAAAGATAAGAACAAACGAAAGAAATTATACCGACATAAATATCCAATGTTTCACAACTGACCTGGAGGAGCAGAAGGCACACAAGGCCGGTGCAGCTCCACGGGGCGCAGCACAAGCTCGTCCTTGACCTGGTGGCCCGCATACAGGGCACACAAGTTGGGGTTGTCCTCACACTCCACCTCTTCTTTTACATGTGCCCCGGTCTCCTCATTTTGACACACCTCCTCAGCCTCCTCTTTGACACACACCTCCTCCGCCTCCGTCTTCACACACAATGTGTCTACCGACATGGTACTTTGTGGTTACACTTAGTTAGCAGTGACTGTTCAACACCTGCAATGCCAACATAATATTTTCAGTCATGCTATCATACAACATGATCTGCAGTGTCTCAATTTGTTACTAGTTGCTTTGAAACTAAAACAAAAACAATGTGTACGGCAATGAGGTCAAGCCCCTTAACCGACACACAAAACCTTGCTTCAATTGGATGAAACAAAACAAAGTAAACAAACAAGGAGAACAATGTTTGTTTGACACAAATCCTGCTGCACTACCACGAAAAACCGAAACTCGTAGTTCGTATACATGCATCCCTGTCACTCGAGTAACTTCGAATTTCGGAGTTCGTGGTTATAGCTCGCTGCATGCATTCACTGAGAACAATTAACAGGCATAGGTTACGACAAAGCCTACCTACTTTTTGCAGATATAATTTACAAGCCGTCACATCTATGGGTCACAAGAAAACACACGAGCGTCGCAGCCGCGTAAATCCAACAACAGTACCGATGGTATCACAAGCTGCAATACTTCATATCCTTCGACTGAATCAAAAATATATTATTACAGATATTCTGTTGGGCCTAACGTGGGCCTAACCGCGAAGCGAAAACGAAAATGCACGCCACATTCCATTCCTTCATTTTGACACTTGACAGTGACATATGGGAAAGGCATGCGTTCGGAAACCTAAAAGATAATGGTTGCTTCCAAGAAGCTTAAATGTAGTTAATGTATGATTAACTCACAATTAACTAAAGTACATACTTACTTTTAGTATATATAAATAAAAATAAAAATCATTTATTTCAGACTACTAAAGAATCCATATGTGTGTTAATAAGACTTAAACCTATCGACACTTAAGACTACACATGTTAGTAATGAACAAAACAATAAAATTAAAATTAAAAGACTTGGGCAGGTTGCATTGTAGCGAGCGGGGCAAAAATGTACACTATTTTGCCCGTCCCGTCACAATACCAACCCAGTGCCTCAGTATAGGGCAGTCCATGCGTCCAGCCCACATCCTCAGAATACTGTTGTCACTGCCTCTCACTCGTCTCAACAATGAGGCAACCCTCTTGCGTCTAATGGCGTGGAAGCCATCTGTGTGCGCCTCGGCGAACATGCCTGACGCACTGCAGTGTCGAGGCAACTTCAACAGCATCCTGAAGATGTTATTGTACGGACACGCAACGCATTATATACGCGACTCGTATGCTTCACCCATAGGCTGCACGAGTAGAATGAGGTACAATACGCTTTAAAAAGTGTCAGCTTCACTTGCTTCGTACATCGCGCGAACCTACGGATGAGCATGTTACCCCTTATCGCTAAGGCCCTCCTTTCTCTTTCGATATCCAGTTCATCGTCCAAGTCCTCCGTAACTATATGACCCAGATATTTAAACTTATTCACGATTTTGAGAGCCACCCCGCCCAACATGACCGAAGGCACACTTTGTGGGTTGTACTTACGGGCTTTAAAAACCACCATCTCACTTTTACTTGCATTGTACCTAAGACCATGTCGCCCGGCGTAACTCTCACATTTCACAATCAGTTTTCTTATAGAGTTGATTGAGGGACCGAGCAGCACCATGTCATCAGCATAGCCAATATTATTTACAGTAACATTGTCAATATGGCATCCGACATGCATGCTGCTCAGTTCCTCAATCAACTCATTCACATACAAATTAAATAGGACAGGAGACGTCAGTCCTCCCTGCCTTACTCCACATTCCAATAAATATTGGTATGTTGGGCGTACCAGTACTTTAGTAGGGAAACACACTCGGGAGGTACCGTAGTTTTACCGAGCTTGTCCCACAACAAATCATACCCCACCAGGTCAAACGCTTTAGATAGGTCAAGAAAGCACGCATAGATTGGCGTGCTTCTGTCCTTGTAGTACCTGACAGCTTGCTTAAGGCACAGTATAGCGCTCTCAGTTGATAGTCCAGCTCTAAACCCGAACTGCGCGTCATGAAGTTTTATGTGCGTATATATACATATACAACTATTTATAGTAATCATATTTGCATATTTACTTACCTCTCAGTGGTAAACATAATTTTCGATTTTAACAAATAATAATTGGAGGTGCGTTCAGGAATCAAAAGCGATTGATGCCATTCAGCACACTGTTTTTATCTTCGCTTTTTTAAAACGTGATTAATAAATATATTAAATCTGATTTTAAATACAATCAAGATTTCAGTATTAAATCAGACTGTTCGACAATGAAAAAGAAACCACAACCTCGTCCATGTGGATCCTGCGCTAGCGCCTCAAGGGACTAGTCCCGCACGCACATGCACCATGATATATCCGCTTTTTGGCAAACGCGTGCATGCAAATTATTACCTATGTAAGTAATAATTACCCAAATTAGAAATTATCATGTCAAAACTCAAGATGATTAAAACCACCCTGTTTTCATTGCAGGAACTCCAACTATCGCCCTATCTTCCATTTTCATCGTTTTCAACTACAACCATCTAAATTACGGTGCAAAGATGGCGCTCTTATGTTCAGTTCGCATTCCTTGCGAGCGCTTACACGAGCTTAATAAGTAGTATAGTTAACATGCTGCCAGCCAAGGACGGGCTCGGGACTGTCTACGGCGGCTCGTCGGTTACGCTGACGGTCAACTTGCTAAAGCTGCCCCCGGGCTGCACCTGACTACGCCAAGGCGTGTCCTCGTTAGTTGAAGGTGAGACGAAATGCAGTAAATTAAAACCATTCAATTTTGATTCACAATTATTTACACTTTCAAGACCTACTTTAACACTAAAGTACAGTAGCCACTTAAAAATCATAACATATGAACATGTACGGTTACTTTGATCTATGGTACAGTCGCCATCACATACATATGAGAGGTCAGGGTGTTCACAAACATCTGAACACGACTTTATTGTCAAACCATATAGTGCATGTTCAGATATCTTTGAACACCCTGAAGAGTACAGATGTATGTGATGCTGACTTTACGGTAAAGGAAACTGAAACCCGTACCTTTTTATGCCTTATGGTCACAGTGACAAGAGCGAAAACCGTATTTACATGTTTCAAATTAGTTGACTGTAGTTCACTCAGACATATAGTTAGGTCTCACTCCCAGCAGCACGGCTAGCAGCTCACATAGACTATCCGTCTTATTGACTATCTATAGATTGTGTGCTATCAATTACGTACGTTTATAAAGTTGCAAGGGAATCAGCATCATATCAGCTTAAAGACGTCCACTGCTGGAAATAGTCCTCCCCCAAAGAGTGCCACAATGGCCGGGCCTGCGCCACTCGTATCGAGCGGACTCCCGCGACCTTTACCAGGTCATCAGTCCCCATGCGGGGGTCTACCCACGCCGCGCCTTCCGGTACATGGTCGCCACTCGATGGATGCGGGTGGCGCAAGACTGGTCACTTTGACACTCTTTGGGGGAGGCCTATGTCTAGCAGTTGACGTTTTTTGGCTGATATGATGATGATGATGAACACTAATAATTCACTATTATTATTATTATTATTGTTGGTTTATGGGCTTTTGTATGCCGCTTCGACCAGCGTGTGATCTATTGTGGCAGCCCCTTTATTATTACATTTCACCGTTAAGATCCGTTGCCTCTAGGGAATTCCAGATTCTTTGGGCGGTGATATGTTGTACCTCTTCTGGGTGCACGATGTGTAGCCCTAGGTAGATACTTCTTTTGAGCATGAGTGTTCCGCAGGAGCAGAGAATGTGCATTGCTGTTTCCTCTGTCTCCTGCAGAACCTGCAAGTGGCCTCCTGTTTCATACCCATTTGAAACAGGTGTTTGTTTAGTTTGCAGTGACCTGTCAGGATTCTCGTCACTGCGCAGGTTTTGTGCCTTTTGAGTTGTAATAGATCTTTAGACAGTTTATTATCGAACCCTTTGATTAAGGCTTTAGTTCACTAACACTATATGGTCCGTTAAGACGTCCGTCCCTACACTAAGCACTTGTTCAGAAAACTTTGTATAACATTTAGAACGATAAATCAGAGTCCACGGTATCTTCCCTCTCTGGCTCTGACAGATTCTCGTCGTACTCTAGAGCCATTCTCTTGGCTTCCATGCTTTGTGGCGATGAAGGCGATCTTGTCGTTTATTAGTCGGCGGTGTGTTCTTGGCTCTTGTTAAAAGTATAGTCTTGTGGGCC
Source organism: Epinotia demarniana (assembly GCA_945867215.1). Classification (NCBI taxonomy): domain Eukaryota; kingdom Metazoa; phylum Arthropoda; class Insecta; order Lepidoptera; family Tortricidae; genus Epinotia; species Epinotia demarniana. The sequence continues at coordinate 12,402,458 of OX244284.1, forward strand.
GGACACCCCTATGATATCAGCCCACTGAGAGGCTGGGGGAGTGTGAATGCTACTCCCTGGTGTATGGTTTTCATCATCGTCACTTATTTCTACTTCTACACTTTGGCTAAATTTAAATGGTTTTTCTCCAATGTGTCGGCTCTCGTGCCTTTTTAAATGAGCCTTCTGACTGCATTTGTAGTCACAGTGGCTACATTTAAATGCTTTTCCTTCCGTGTGTATCGACAACTCGTGCCTTTTCAAGTTTGCCCTCAGACTAAACTTGCAGTCACAGTGGCTACATTCAAATGGTTTTTCTCCTGTGTGGCGGCTCTGGTGCCTTTTTAAAGATCTCTTCCGACTACACTTGTAGTCACAGTGGCTACATTCAAATGGTTTCTCTCCAGTGTGTATCTTCTTGTGAACTTTTAAAGCTTCCTTCCAATTGCACTTGTAGTCACACTGGCTACATTGAAATGGTTTTTCTCCAGTGTGTCGGTTCTCGTGCCTTTTTAAATGTGCCTTCTGACTGCATTTGTAGTCACAGTGGCTACATTTAAATTCTTTTCCTTCCGTGTGTATCGACACTTCGTGCCTTTTCAAGTTTGCCCTCAGACTAAACTTGCAGTCACAGTGGCTACATTCAAATGGTTTTTCTCCTGTGTGGCGGCTCTGGTGCCTTTTTAAAGATCCCTTCCGACTACACTTGTAGTCACAGTGGCTACATTTAAATGGTTTTTCTCCTGTGTGTAGTATCTCGTGACTTTTTAAAGCTTCCTTTCGGCTGCACTTGTAGTCACAGTGGCTACATTTAAATGGTTTCTCTTCTGTGTGTCTCCACTTGTGACTTTCTAATTGGTCCTTCCGACTGCACTTGTAGTCACACTGGCTACATTTAAATGGTTTATCTCCAGTGTGTCGGCTCTGGTGCTTTTTTAAATGTGGCTTCTGACTGCATTTGTAGTCACAGTAGCTACATTTAAATGGTTTTTCTCCAGTGTGTCGTCTCTCGTGAATTTTTAAACTTGCCTTTTGACTGCATTTGTAGTCACAATGGCTACATTTAAATGATTTTTCACTGGTGTGAAGTCTCTCGTGAATTTTTAAACTTGTCCTGTGACTGCATTTGTAGCCACAGTGGCTACATTTAGATGGTTTTTCTCCAGTGTGTCGGCTCTGGTGCCTTTTTAAATTTGCCTTCTGACTGCATTTGTAGTCACAATGGCTACATTTAAATGGTTTTTCTCCAGTGTGTCGGCTCTGGTGAATTTTTAAACTTCCTTTGTGATTGCATTTATAGTCACAGTGGCTACATTTAAATGGTTGTTCTCCTGTGTGTCTCCTATTGTGAATATCTAAAACGTCCTTCCGACTGCATTTCAACGGTTTCTCACCTGTATGTATCATTACATGAAACAGAAAATTTCTCTTATGTGTAGTAGAATAACTACAATCATTACAATTAAAACAGTTCACAGTGTGAGTTCTTAAATGGCTCTTCGAACTATTTGTGATAACTGTTGATGACGTGAAACGTGTAACACCATGTCTGTTTTTCTCATGTTCTAATACAAGCAATTTAGTTTTAAATTTAGAATCACAGAGATCACAAGCGAACCCCTTCTGGGTTGAATCACTTGAATGGCCTGACAAGTGAGCGTATATGTGTTTCCTTAAAACTGACTTATATCTGAAAACTTCACCACACTCGTCACACTGGTAGGTCGCGCTGCTCGACGTGTCGGCGTCGTCGCGTGGGTCGCGCGTGCGCCGCAGCGGGTACGTGCGGAGCCCGACCCGGCACGAGCGCCGCTCCGCGTCCACGAGCAGGCGCTCCAGCCTGACCGAGCAAGCCCGCCCGCGAGCCTCCTCTGCGCCGCTCGGTGCCGCTGCAACAGCACATCACTTAGGTCAGATACACATGCACAATACAGAATCATCTTTTCAAATTTTGCTTGATCTAAAACCAAGTAATGTACTATAATTACCGATTTAATTTCAATTGGCCTTTTCTACTGGTAAACCACAGGGTTACGACGCTCAAAACAACTTTACAGAACCAGAAAAAAGTTGTTCTTGGGAATTGTATAAAACTGTACAATATACGTTACGGAACTTTTATACTGTCGTAAAACGGACACTTTTTTCGAAAGCATATGCTTGATAAATAATTTTAAAAACTTAAGATAATTTATTTTATAATTTTAAAATTTAAGAAAATTAAGCATACATTGCAATTTTAAAGATTTAGACAGGGCCTTCCGCAATCGATGAGTATGTGCTATTAAAAGTAAAGAAGTTCAAAAGAAATTATTGCAATGTGAGAAACTAACTTTTACCAACAAGAGGTTTGACAGGCAGGATAAGTCATGTTTCAGATGCGGCAGGCAACATGAGGGAGAGTGCAAGTTTCGCTGGAGTAAATGTCATTTTGTTGTAAAATTGGACACATTGAGTCAGTATGCCTTATGAAAAATAAACAGGATAGTACATTTAAATCAAATTGTAATGGGATTATATGTGGCAACCAGAGCCTGGAATTCTCGTAGCACCTTTGAGCTGTCATAGGGACTTCTCCTTTGGATACCTACGTTTAGGAAATTATAAATGTCTAGACACGTTTTTAGAGACGTCATAGACGAACCCAAATATGTAGATTTCGTATATGTTAGATCTTTCACATCAATAGAGATACGAAATACGTGTTTTTTTAGACAATGTTTAAATGAATGAAGTATTGATTTCTTTCAAAATCATCGACAAAAATGGAGATAAAAGATTGAAGAATTGATAACTTATAATTTTATCTGTAGTCCAAAAGTAGGAGAGACAATTCAAAACATGTCAAAAATCGATGAAAACCATTTTCCTGGAAGGTCTAGGAAAATATAAAGGCCCCATGGTAAATATTACACCCAAAGAAGACCTATTCCTTTCGCTTTGAGATAAAGAGTGATGAAGGAAATAGACAGGCAGAAGGAGTACTGGGCCCAACAGCACATTCTGAGTGGGCAACGCCTGTAGTACCAGCACTGAAACAGAACGGCACTGTTGGGCTTTGTGGGGACTACAGGTCCACAGTAAACATGGTCACAGACACTGATACATATCCATTGCCTACTCTTGATGAAGCTTCCACAGCTATACAAGGGAGAACAAATTTTCAGTAAAATAGATCTGGAATAGAATAGAATAGAATAGAATCTTTATTTGCTTAGAATAAGTAGGTACATCGGTGTCCTTAGCTGTTATATGACAATAAGTATCTTATTCTGCTATTTGTATTGAGTAATACTAGCATGCAAATATCTTAAATATTACTACTGTTGAATGTCCTGAGACAGGAAATCTTTTACACTGTAATAGTTCTTTACACTTAAGAACTTGATTAATAGGTTTTTAAATTTATTCAGAGGTAGCTCTTTCCAACATTTCGGTATCTTATTAAATATTGTCATGCACATAACAAAGCAGTGACTAGAGTACAATGCCGTCCTAGGAACGCAATCATGCACCAACCGGCCAGGATTTCGTTGGTTTCGAGTGGAAATGCTTGCAGCTGTTTTAAATAAATACATATGCCTCTTAACGAACATGCAGATTTCCAAAATATATAAACAAGGTAGAGGTAATATATTAAGCTTTCTGAAGAGCGGTTTGCAAGACTTGTAGTTAGCGAGTCCACAGATAGCCCGCACACATTTTTTCTGTGCCACAAATGCAATGCCGGAATAATTACAATTTCCCCACAAAATTAGTCCATATCTCAATACTGAATTAACATAGCCATGATATGCAGCAAGAGTGGCCTGCAATCCTGAAGTGCGCCTTAATTTATGTAAAACATAAACAAACCTATTCAATTTGCAACGGACCTTATCTATGTGAGCTTGCCAGTCTAAATTTTTATCTAAAGTGACTCCCAAAAAAGTAAGTCCCTGCAATTCTTGTATTTTCTTATTTCTAAAATGTATATTAATGCTAAGATTTTCACCTCGTTTGGATTTAAACTGTACACAGTGGGTTTTATTAATATTAATTTGTAAGTTATGCATTTCTAACCATTTTATAACAGTTTCCATCATTTCGTTTACTTTACATTCATGTTCTTGTATATTTTGTTTTTTTTCCGACGTAACAATAAAAGATATATCATCAGCAAACATAACAGATTTGCATGGAATTATATTAGGTAGTTCATTTATATAAACGATGAATAATAAAGGGCCAAGTACACTACCTTGCGGAACACCAAAATAATTATATTTTAATTCTGATTTATAACTAGTTTCTACTTTATGTTCATCTAGTTGAACTATTTCTACACATTGCTTTCTATTTAGTAAGTAAGTTTTTAACCAATTGAGCACAAGACCTCTAACACCATATTTTTCTAATTTGTCTAGAAGTAATGCATGGTCTACAAAGTCAAAAGCTTTTGACATGTCTAAAAATACCGCTGTAGTGTGCTGTTTCATATCTAAGCATTTAACAATGTGATGAACAAGATTAAAACTAGCTAATGTCGTCGATTTATTTTTTTGGAAGCCGTTTTGTTCTGGTTTTATTATTTCAAATTTATTAAAAAAATGTATGAGCCTCTTGTACATGCATTTTTCAAACATTTTTGCAAAAATTGGAATCAATGTTATGGGACGATAGTTTCCCATGTCTTTTTTATCATTTTTTTAAATACAGGCTTTACTATGGATATTTTCAGTAGTTCTGGGAAAACGCCACTCTCAAAGGAGAAGTTAACTAGGTGTGTAATAATTGCGCTAAGTTCATATTTACATTGTTTTATGACATATGTACAAATTTCGTCAAATCCTACAGCTTGCGTATTATTTAATGACGTGATGACATTCACAATTTCTGTTTCTGAGAATGGCATTAAAAACATGTTGTTATTACAAGTGGAAAGAGCATACACTCAACTTAGTGTTGATGAACCAACACAGAACACCTCCACTAGAAGCCTAATGTTTGTAATTTTGTTCCCGACGCGAGTCACCAAAGCATGAGGAAGAGGTGAGGGGAAGGGCGGGTGCTAACAGCGTTGCGATTGGTCGATGCGCTCGCGCGCGGAATGCGTAGTGATGGGACATGTTCACGTACAAGCATCCTAATTTTTTAGGTACATTTTAAAGTAAAGTAAGTAACTACTTACTATACTTTTATCTTTAAGTTAAGGTAAAGTATAGATAGATTTGTTACCATTTTAATACACAGTAAGTTAGGAATCCTAACTGGTACCGTAATTTTTTGCTGATAAATTATGGTAGGTACTTACTGTACATATTAAAATGGTAATTAAACTATCTATACTTAAAAGTGTGCTAAAAATATTGACCATTTAGTATTTTTTGGTTCTAACGATTAAACTAATTGCTAATAAAGTTGCAGTTTGATAATAAGTAAAGTCTCATTATTCCTTTAAAAGTTGTATTTATTGTTCTCATTTTAAAATAAAACAAACAAAACACGAAAAAGGCATTCGGCTATTTAGGATGGTGACGTATCTCACACCAACTCCGAGTTCCCTCGCACTTTCTCGAAGTTCATCATCAGGCCCATTTTGTGGCACTGGACCCAACTGCTCACTGAGAGGATTCTAAGAAACCCGCACAACGTATATCTATCTCACACCAACTCCGAGTTCCCTCGCACTTTCTCGAAATTCATCATCAGGCCCATCTTGTGACACTGGGCCCAACTGCTCACTGAGAGGATTCTTAGAAGCCCGCACAACGTATATCTAACTCACACCAACTCCGAGTTCCCTCGCACTTTCTCAAAGTTCATCATCAGGCCCATCTTGTGACACTGGACACAACTGCTCACTGAGAGGATTCTAAGAAGCCCGCACAACGTTTATCTATCTCACACCGACTCCGAGTTCCCTCGCACTTTCTCGAAGTTCATCATCAGGCCCATCTTGTGACACTGGGCCCAACTGCTCACTGAGAGGATTCTTAGAAGCCCGCACAACGTATATCTAACTCACACCAACTCCGAGTTTTCTCGCACTTTCTCGAAGTTCATCATCAAGCCCATCTTGTGACACTGGACACAACTGCTCACTGAGAGGATTCTAAGAAGCCCGTACAACGTATATCTATCTCACACCAACTCCGAGTTCCCTCGCACTTTCTCGAAGTTCATCATCAGGTCCATCTTGTGACATTGGACCCAACTGCTCACTGAGAGGATTCTAAGAAGCCCGCACAACGTATATCTATCTCACACCAACTCCGAGTTCCCTCGCACTTTTTCGAAGTTCATCATCAGGCTCATCTTGTGGCACTGGACCCAACTGCTCACCGAGACGATTCTAAAAAGCCCGCACTACCTATATCTATCTCAAACCAACTCCTAATTCCCTCACACTTTCTCGAAGTTCATCATCAGGCCCATCTTGTGGCACTAGACCTAACTGCTCAGCGAGAGGATTCTAAAAAGCCCATACAATCTATGTCTGTCTCAAGTCAACTCCGAGTTCCCTCGCACTTTCTCGAAGTTCATCATCAGGCCCATCTTGTGGCACTGGACCCAACTGCTTCCCGAGAGGATTCTAAAAAGCCCGCACAACCTATATCTATCTCAAACCAACTACGAGTACCCTTGCACTTACCCAAAGTTTATCATCAGGCCCATCCTGAAACCTAGACGCAACTGTTCACCGAGAGCATTCTAAAAAGTTACTAAAACAGTAAAGTACTTATTATATATTACACTATTTACTTTAAATAACGAACAATAAATAAAACTAAATTTAAGTTCTAATCTACAGAATAACTACTCAAACTAAAATAAACGAGAAATCTGTATTTTTGTTACATTTCTTCAAATCGGTACGAACGAAAGCACGTGGTTTGCCGATTGACCATCTTAGCATCATCGGGACATCACTAGTCGTGACGTGTTTTCGGAAGAAAGGAATAGCATATTGCATTTTCAAAGTGATGAAAAGTGACAGACATAGTGTGTCTGTACCTCAGTATTCGCACCGGCCAGTATAAAATGGCCTCCGCTGGCTATAAATATTTTCAATGAAATATTGAATTTGACTCAACTGTGGAATGAAATTCCATCTTTTTTGTAATTAGAAGTCTTTGACGACTTTCCGCACCACCTCACACTACAAAAGCCCATAATTAGCCGCGAAAATCCTATTATTTTGTTTTTTTTTGTGAGAGTCATGCACACTCCGCACAGGTCGTTAACATGGACGCAACTGAACAGTGAACGGAAAGGCGGGCGACCGCGGATTAAATAAGCGCAATAACACCAACGCTTGGTGACTCGAGTCGCGAACAAACTGAGAAACATTAGGCTTCTAGTGGAGGTGTTCTGTGTGAACCAACATCACAGCTATTGACAATAAATACAGCGAAAGGAGTAAAAGCATGTCCAGGCATGTTCCAGAGATTAATGTCTTCCTTACTTACAGGAATTAGAGGCATAGTCATATTTTTGGATAACATTGTTGTGAGTGGAGCTAATGTAGCAGAACATACCAGTAATTCAAGATTAGAGATGGTATTTAAAAAAAAATGAGAAGCTGGCTTGCATTGAATAAGAAAAAATGTAATTTTGCTGTGAGAAATGTGAAGTTCTCAGGGTTTCTCATTGATCCATCTATGTGAAGATAAGATTAATGCTATTGAGAATACACCTGCTCCAAGTAACAAGAAATAGCTCCAAGCTTTCTGGAGATTACTGAATTTTTATGACCAGTCTTACTGCACAAGGCTAATACTGTTAAACCATTGTACAAGCTATTAAATAACGATGTGAATGGCTCCCGTGTGGTGTCAGGTTAGAATTTCACCACCCCCTTTCTTCCCGTGGGTGTCGTAAAAGTCGACTAAGGGACCAGGGCTGAAGTGTGTTGTGGGCGATGGGCTAGCAACCTATCACTGCAATATCACATTTTGTCGATCTTTTATACCCACATTTATGCTAAAAGTGGCGCTGGAACTTAAGTTTCGTGTGCTCTGCCTACCCCTTTTGGGAATAAAGGCGTGAATGTATGTATGTATGTGAAATGGCAATGGACTTTGCAGCATCATGAGGCTTTTGAAATATTATGCAGGATGCTATCGAGTACAGACACCCTACTCCATTATGATGTGAATAGAAAAATCATATTGTCGTGTGATGCATCTCAATATGGCTTGGGAGCTGTTTTAGAACACGTGATGGATGATGGGTCTGTGAGACCTGTCATGTTTGCTTCTCAAACACTGAATATTCACAAAAGAAATTATACCAACATGAATATCCAATGTTTCACAACTGACCTGGAGGAGCAGAAGGCACACGAGGCCGGTGCAGCTCCACGGGGCCCAGCACAAGCTCGTCCTTGACCTGGTTGCCCACATACAGGGCACACAAGTCTGGGTTGTCCTCACACTCCGCCTCCTCTTTTACATGTGCCCCCGTCTCCTCATTTTGACCAATCTCCTCAGCCTCCTCTTTCACACACACCTCCTCCACCTCCATCTTCACACACAATGTTTCTAGCGACATGGTACTTTGTGGTTACACTCAGTTAGCAGTGACTGTTCAACACCTGCAATGCAAACATAATATTTTCAGTCATGCTATCATACAACATGATCTACAGTGTCTCTCAACTTGTTACAAGTTGCTTTGCAACTAAAACAAAAACAATGTGTACGGCCATGAGGTCAAACCCCTTAACCGACCCACAAAACCTTGGTTCAATTGGATGGAACAAAACAAAGTAAACAAACAAGGAGAACAATGTTTCTTTGACACAAATCGAAATACGTATATATGCATCCCTGTTACTCGAGTAACTTCGAATTTCGGAGTTCGTGGTTATAGCTCGCTGCATGTATTCCCTGAGAACAATTAACAGGCATAGGTTACAACAAAGCCTACCTACTTTTTGCAGTAACAACTTACAAGCCGTCACATCTATGGGTCAAAAGAAAACACACGACCATCGCAGCCGCGTATATCCAACAACAGTACCGATGGTATCACAGGCTGCAATACTTCACATCCTTCGACTGAATCAAAAACATATTATTTCGGTAGATATTCTGATGGGCCTAACCGTGAACGGATACACAGACTACTAAGAAGCACTAAGAAGACAAAAACTATCAATCAATCAATCTTTGTGTTATGGCCCCATCAGTATTGCCGATGATTCCGCCAACGTCCAGGTTTAAAAAGGCACGTATTTATTATTAAAAAAATTTGACCGGTGACTTCCAATTGGCAGGTTCACTGAGATTAGAATCTAGAACAAAGGACAAAACAAACATGTATTGTTAAACTAACTACTATAAAAACAAGTTGTTAATTTTAATAAATTTACAAAGGACATACACAAAGGGTGAATAGACTAAGGTGAGGAGAAATTTAATATTAACAGGACGGGGGATTTCTGGGGGAAGAATATCATACAAAGGAGTGACAATACGGTTACAATAAAAAAATAGGTGTTCGAGAGTACCCTCCGCCAGACCACATTCACACAGAGAGTGATCTCGAACACGTATCTTTGCTAGGAACACAGGGGTACAAATATAGCCGAGTCGTAAGCGAATAATGGCAGACGTAATATTTTTTGGAATAGATTTATGAGCAAAAAACCACGACCTAGAGGGCAGATCTGGTTGTATGTTGCCATAATTTTTGCCCACATTTAGGCGGGAACTTTGCCAACGGGTGTTCCAGGCATCACGCATATGTGGGAGGGCAAGTGCTTTGAGGTCACGAGGAAAACATCGGTCATACACATTGCTGCCAAGCGTGGTTGCTTCCTTTGCGTAAAGATCGACGGTTTCATTACCCTTTATCCCGCTGTGGCCCGGGATCCAGGCCAGAACAACATCAATGTTATCCATGTGACACTTGTGGAGGAGCTCCTTAATTTGTAACGTTACTGGGAAGTTTTCTTTTGCATGGAATGGGCGTTTAACTAAATCTTGCAAGCAACTTAGAGAATCTGTTAGAATAAGAAATTTATTAAGATGGTGTGAATGCACATAAGTGACCGCTTCCAGTATCGCAATGGCTTCTCCGGAAAACACAGAATTTCCGGGAGGAAGTTTAAAATGTAAGATGATTTTGTACCTGGGAATCCACACTGCAGATCCCACAGGACCCTCGTCGCTTAATTTAGATGCATCAGTAAAAATAGTAAGATAGTCAGACCACTTCTCGCCAATCACTTTGTTAAATATGTTGTCGGCACCTATTTGATTCTTTGAAATACCTAAATTAAATACAACCGTTGGCTGAAAGATTAGACTGTCATAGCTTATTTCAAACAGAGGGTTTTTGTAATTTTGGAACACTCTAACAGGGTGGTCTAAGAACTTTTTATAACTGTTAACTAAGAGGGGAGACACTTTGTGAGACCAAAATGGAGAGGAGACTACAAGTCGTTGGAGAGATTCAAGGATTGGGAGTAACGGATGCGAAGCTACTTGAAGCGATTTGAAGAAAAACCGGTCAGCCAGAAATCGACCAGTCCGGTCCAGTACAGGTGTGTCTTTAAACGACATTTTAATGGTCGGGCCAACTGTTCAGGAAGACTTGTACTCCATCTTACTACGTTTCCGGCAGCATAAGTACATCGTGACCGGAGATATTGAGAAAATGTACAGAGCAATCGAGCTGAACCCTTCACAGCGATCTCTTCAACAAATTATATTTAGGTATGACTCTTCGCATCCGTTAAAAACCTACACTCTCAATACCCTGAGCTTTGGCACGGCTTCCGCCCCTTATTTGGCCACAAAGTGTTTGGTTTCTTTGGCATCAAGTATACTCGACAGCGATGTCAGAGAGTCCGTTCAACGAGATTTCTACGTCGACGATTTTCTGAGCGGCGCATCGACTATCGAAGACACAATCAGACTTTGCAAGGGAGTCATATTGACTTTGAAATCAGCACAATTTAATTTAAGAAAGTTCCAATCGAATAATAAATATATTCTGAATCAAATATCGCCTTGCTCAGAGTCGAACAACATTTTGGATATATCGAGTACCAACAAAAATATTTCATCGAAAACTTTAGGTCTTCATTGGATTTGTGACTCAGACATTTTATCGTATTCGATAAATATTCAACTTCGTGATATAGTAACAAAGCGTCAAATATTATCAGTCATCAGTCAAATATTTGACCCATTAGGCCTTGTGAATCCATGCATTGTCGAAGCAAAAATAGTGATGCAGAGACTGTGGATTGAGAAATGTTCCTGGGACCAAGAGGTTTCGCAGGAAATCAAGCAAATGTGGTTCGCATTTGTCAACACTTTGCCTCTTTTAAACCAATTAAAGGTACCTCGCTGGGTTCTAGCTGATGACTCTGTGACGCACGAAATTCACGTTTTTTCAGACGCATCAGAACGAGCGTACGGAGCCTGCTTATATATCCGCTCCGTTGACAGGACGGGGTCAATCCAGGTTCACCTTTTGACTTCAAAAAGCAGAATAGTCCCAATTAAGCCAACAACGACTCCTCGTCTTGAGCTCTGTGGAGCGTTGATGGCTGCAAGACTGTGTAATAAAGGACAAAGCTCTTTAACTTTACAAGTCAGTAAATGTAGATTCTGGTGTGATTCGACAATCGTGCTCGGTTGACTAAGCACAGCACCAACCCATCTTAAAAATTTTGTTCGCAACAGGGTACATGAGATTCAAGAGAGCACGGGGAGTCACACGTGGAGCTACGTACCGTCGAAAGACAATCCGGCGGATCTTGTTTCTCGGGGGCTGAAGGCTGACCAGATCAGCTGTTCATCGTTGTGGTGGTCAGGGCCTACGTTTTTATCAGAAAATGAATCTGAATGGCCAACAATGCCCAACGTAAACGTGAAACACGATCTACCTGAGTTGAATACTTGTTCTTTCGCGCTTGATAATGATTCTAACATAGATCGCGTAGCTAATGTAATTAACAACAAATCTAAACTAACTAACTTACAAAATATAATAGCATATTTACAAAGATTTATACATAATTGCAGGAATCAAACCAACAAGTTGACTGGTCATCTTTCGGTTCAAGAACTACACGAATCACTAAATTTAATAACGCGTAAAAGTCAGTTGGAAATGTTTCCAGCAGAATATGCGATCTTAAAAGGCGGCAAGGCACTACCTAAAAAGGATCGATTATTGTCAGTAACCCCATTTTTAGATACCAATCATATCATGCGAGTTGGTGGCAGACTAGATAACTCCCCATACAGTTATGACACAAAGCACCCCATCATTTTATGTAGTAAGCACCATCTAACCAAAATCATATTCAGACACTTCCACATCAAATGTTTACATGCCCCACCACGTCTGCTGCTAGGTACCATCAAGCAGTCTTATTGGCCCTTAGGTGGCACAAATCTTGCAAAAAACACAGTAAACAAATGTGTACGTTGTTTCAGATTTAAGTCTGAGGCAGTTCAACCCATAATGGGGCAGCTACCTGCATCACGAACGGATTTAGAGTTCCCTTTTTTGCATTGTTCTGTTGACTACGCAGGTCCAGTGTTGATAGCAGATCGTAAAGGTAGAGGTTGTCGACTCATTAAGTCTTTTTTGGCAATTTTTATCTGCAGTTCGACCAAGTCATGCCACATCGAGCTCGTCACGAAGCGAAGCGTATATAGCCGCCTTAAAACGCTTTGTGTCTCGTCGTGGCACACCCTTAACCATCACATCCGACAACGGAACTAATTTCGTTGGTGCATCTAATGAGTTAGCTCAGTTTTTGTCGCAGTCAGACCTCGAGGGTCGAGTAGCGCAGGAGGGCATCGAATTTAAATTCATACCGGCTTATACTCCCCACTTCAACGGCCTGGCTGAAGCGGCCGTCCGCTCTACAAAGCACCATCTCAAGCGACTGCTGCAAACCACTCATTTAACATATGAGGAAATGGCGACCTGCCTCACTGAGATTGAGGCTGTTTTGAATTCTCGTCCCCTCATCCCATTTTCCACTGATCCGTCCGATTTCACAGCTCTCACTCCTTCCCATTTTCTGCTTGGACGCTCACTAATGTCAATTCCTCAGCCACCAGTGTCTGATGTGAACATCAACCGTCTTGACAGATTCAAGCGGATTCAGCTCATAAAACAGCACTTCTGGAACCGCTTTTCGGTTGAATACGTCGGCCAGCTGCAGCAAAAGGTGAAATGGCAAACATCAAATAACGAGCTGAAACTTGGTTCGCTGGTTCTGATAAAGGAACGGGCTCTTCCACCACTTTTATGGTCCCTAGGGCGCGTCATTCAGCTGTACCCAGGCAACGATGGCGTCACTAGAGTTGCTGAACTGAAGACCAGGAGAGGTACCATTAGAAGGGCCTTTAATAACATCTGTCCCCTTCCAGATTTTTGAAGTCTTCTTCCATACTTCAACCCGGGGAGCATGTTGAGAACTGGATCGACATGCGCTCGGGAGGAGACGCGCGGGCGGCGGACACAGCGCGACGTCACCGTCGCGTAGAGCGCGGCGACACGCGAGCGACACTCGGCTTCACGAACCCCACCGGCAACGGACGACTCTCGTATTTAAATTTACTTTTGTTTGGCCGGGTATCCCATTTTGTAATTAAGGCGGAATAAACCAGCCTATACGAATTTACAGTCCATTAATTTAAGTCCCAGTAGGACCCTAACAGTCTCCGTAAAGAATAAGGTGGGTCCATACACTCGACTTGAAGAGCATTTGTCGGGGAGGACTTCATAGCTCCTGTTATTATTCTTAGACACCTTGCCTGAATTCTATCCAGTTTTGCCAACGCGAGTTTGCTACATGGTTCTAAGACAAAACTTCCATAGTCAAAATGGCTTCTGACAATGGCATTGTATAGAAGTTTCTGACTATATGGGTGCGAACCCCACCTAACACCAGACAAAGCACGCATAACATTGATATTTTTTTCTGCTTTTTGGCACACATAATTCAAGTGGCTGACTCCAGATAGCCTAGAATCTAGAATAATACCAAGAAACTTAATCTCATCCTTAATCATCACAGGTTCGTCGTCGATGTGGATGTTAAGATCGGGAACATGCCTTTTTCTAGAAAAGATGACTGCATTACTCTTTTCTGCAGACAAGGAGAGACCGTGATCAGATAGCCACGTGTTGAGGTAATATAAAGCAGAGTTTAAAGCATGAGAAGATTCGGAAAAGTCTTTTGATGAAGAATATAATGCGATGTCATCAGCATACTGTAAGATCTTGCAGAAGCAGTTAACTGAAGTGTCGAGGTCTGAGGTATATTAAGCTATAGAGAAGGGGGCTCAGCACAGAACCTTGAGGAAGGCCTTTCCAAGCAAGACTAGGAGGTGATAGATCTCCATTCAGTCGGACCAGTATAGAACGGCCCATGTACATATTGCATACAATATTGGTAATCCTCACAGGGATACTCAGATTGAGCATTTTCTGCCTGAGTATAGGAAGATCCACGTTATCGTAGGCCGCTGTGACATCCAGGAAGACGCCCACCACGTGTTCGCCACGAGTGAGAGCCAGCCGGATATCGGAGGTAAGGATGCTTAGACTGTCCATAGTTCCCATACTCTTTCTGAACCCAAACTGGGTTCTCGAGATGATATTTCTATTTTCTAGAATCCACTCCAGTCTGTTTTTAACCGCGAACGGATACACAGACTACTAAGAAGCACTAAGAAGACAAAAACTATAAAACATGATAAAAATGCACGCCACACGGCAAACAATTCCAACCATTCGTTCATTCTGACAGTGACATATTGGAATGGCATGCGTTCGAAAACCTAAAAGATAATGGTTGCTTCTGAAGCTTAAATGTAGTTAATGTATGATTAACTCACAATTAACTTAAGTACCTACTTACTTTTAGTATATATACATATACTACTACTTATAGTAATCATATGTGCATGTTTACTTACCTCTCAGTGGTAAGCATAATTTATCGATTTTAACAAATGCAAGTGCGTTCTGAAGTCAAAAGCGATTGATGCTATTCGGCACTCTTTATCTTCGCTTTTTAGGGTTCCGTAGCCAAATGGCAAAAAACGGAACCCTTATAGATTCGTCATGTCTGTCTGTCTGTCCGTCAGTATGTCACAGGCATTTTACTCTAAAACCATAAGGTGTATTTGAATAAAAAAATGAGGATAGGGTGTATTTTGTTAACCGCTACATAGTTTTGTAATGAAATTACTAAAAAAGATTTTTTTTAGGGGTGCCCCATACATAAAACTGAAAGTCAAAAATTATTTTTTCATTGCAAGCCCACTAGTGGTACATCAATCGACAGGCCTTTCAAAATAAATATAAGGTTTCTAAGCAATTTTTTGGATTAAGTGAATAGAGTCGGAGATAATCGCCCCGAAAGTGACTAGAATTGTGTCCCCCCTCCTCTAATTTTTGAACCGTGTATTTTAAAAATATGAAAAAAATCATGCTTATAGGGATTATAAAATTCTACCAGCGAAATTTGTTTTCAACAAGATCGGTTCAAAGGTTTTCGAGATATTTATAAAAAACTGCAATGCTTAAAGAAAAGGACGTAAGTGCCATAAGTTTTCAGTAACGATATGACCTTTTTCATGTCAGACCCATCATACCCCTAGCAATACCCCTGGGTGTAGGGTGGGACTGAACCATACCACCGTAGTGCTGTGCACTATATTATGCTTTAAAATATCTATCCCAAAAGTCCTATTACCGTTATCAGTATCACGCAGTGTAGTTGAAAAAGTTAGACTACCGTTATCTGTACGAGTATACTCCAGTCATTTTACGGTTTCGCCAAACATTAATTTATAATAGCCTGTGGTTTTTTTCTCCGTCATTAAATACATATTTTAAGATACTATATTTACGAATCTTATAAACTTTCGACCCGGAAGTAGGTATAAAAATATACTGTCAAATAAACGCCGATTTTTTAAAATAAAAATAATAATAGTTGTTTATAATCGTCAACATACCAATATTATTGTCTTTAACCTGTAAACGATGAAATCCGACATTTTTTTTACACGTAAAATCAATAAATTAACAAAATGCATGGCTTGGGTGACAGGTGCCATAAGTTGGTAGAAAAAAATTGTAATAAGTAGTACTTTGATTTGATTCTCATAAAAGTAATTGATGAACCTATTTTCCTAAAAATCGTATTGATTTTTGTTTAGAATTGCATATAAATACATTTACTCCAATTAACTATCGGTAAAAATATTTATAGAACCAAATTGTGTCTAAATTTAATTTAACTATATAGATTATTAAAGTAGTACATGAATCCTACAGAAAAAAGGTTTATGTAAAGAATAATACACATTTGAATAGTCCTGTTTAATTCTACAATTGAAGTTGAACTCTTTCCCCGTGTGTTAACGATCACATTCGTTCGCAGCGGCGGCACGCAACGAGTGCTTTGCCGATTTCGCATTCAAGGTCGCGCTTTCTGTGCCCCAAGACGCGAATGAGATAGATAAGTACCTACGTTACCTACGCAGATTATTTGTAATATGTACATCGTCTTCGACGATGTGCTAGTAGGAAAATGCGACTATTCACGGTGTAATAATGGCGTGAGCGGGAAGCGATTAATTAAATAAACATATTTTAGTAAAAGGAAGCCGCAAAACTCAAAACGGAGACGCGGTAGACCTCGTCGGCGATGGCGTGACAACTTGGACTCCTTTTTAAAAGACTGCCCAAACATTGCTCAAGACCGCGATGATTGGAAAAAGAGGGGGGATGCCTTTGCTCAGCAGTGGGACATAATGGGCTCGATATATAATAATAATAATAATAATTTTAGCAAAAACATGCCCAGAATTAAGTAAATTTCTATGTTTGATGTCTCAATGTTTTATAATGATGATAAAATGTCATCATTATAAAACACTGACGACAAATTTAACAGATGATTTCCTACTTAAAGTAGTTTAGTGTCCGTTTAGCAGAATAAGTAGTTTGTAGTACGAGATCTATCTACAAATGATTGTAGTAACGAAAGTAGTTACTTAGGTACTTTATTTTTGGTATGGGTAAGAAAAAAACTCCGCTAAAATACTACTAAGCTCACATTAAACTATACAGGGTGGAAAAATCTATGGGCCCTGAAAGAAAACCACCCTAAATCCTTAACATCAGTGGCGTGCACTACATCAAGGCAGAAAGACAATGCCTACCCTACTCAAATCTGTGATATTGTTAATTTAGTTACAATCACAATGAATACATTCGAAAATTAAAAATTTGCTTCATCTGTCAGGCCACTAGACAGTCTATCCGGGGGTATGGTAGTGCCCCCGTCAAATCGAGCAAAAGAAAGAGGCACGGCTAGAGATGGGTAAGGGTGGGTAATTACAATGCACCCGTAAACTCGTATACCTAAATAGCCCAAGTTTCAAAACTCTTCCACAATAAAAAGAATATTTTGTAGAGCCAAGTCAAGCATTAACCCATTCAATGCCGACGACGCGAATTCGCGTCCCATGTATGTGTAATCGTAATATTTGTTTTTTTTTTGCTAGAAAATAACTGTACTTGAATGCTGATACCAAAATGTTACTTTATTTATGAAGGATAATATTAAACTGTTGCTAGTTTTTGGATTGGGGGCATTTGTAATTTTCATAATTCTTATCTCGGATGCCGAAGACGCAAATTCACGTCCCATGTATGTGTAATCGTAATGCCGAGGACGCGATTTCGCGTCCTTGAAATGCGTTAACCTAATGCCGCGGACGCGAATTCGCGTGGCGCTTTGGCTGGCGCTTTGTCGGCCGTGCTTCGGCAGCGGCCGACAAAGCGCCAGAACCATTTTTTTACAAACACATCCATATTATAATTAAAAAAAAATATTATTATTATGACAGATAATATTAGGGAACTATAAATTTTTAAATGAAAGGAAAAATTGAAAAATTTAATGCATAATAATAATTTAATTTAATTTAAAAATTTATAATTTTCTTTAGCAGCGTTACTGCTTAAAAACAAATATTAATATTAGGGAACAATCAAATTTCGTCCAAAATGTATTAGGCGAATCATAAATAGGGTCCTTAGCTCTCAAAAACGTTAGGATAAATTATCGTTATGGCAGACAGTGGTATGGATGGATTATGAAAATAGTACAAAAAACGTTATGGATTCCAATATAAGCAGAATATAGAATGTAGTCATGTTGAATGTTTCTTTCGTTCGGTGATTAAAGCAAGAAGGAAATTTTAGGTAAGATAATAAATAATACCTACCTTTAAAATTTTCTGCCTACCCCCTGTCTAAAAACTCTGCGCCGCTGATTTAGATTAGCTCAGTTTACACTCAGGACCACCGGACCACTGTAGATTGTGTCGTGTCACTGTCGGCCAAACGAAAAAAAAAGGCAAACGAAGTTTGTCGAATAGTAATTGACAAAAAAGTTTAGTGACAGGTAACCAATAAATAAACAAACTTTTACCGAGAATCGAACAAACTTAAGCAGTAAAAATAGGTACATATTTACTACACATTTTATTTTACTAACCGATAGGATCAATATAAAGGATAACGATACGTCCAGTTCACATAAGCTTTTCACCTTAGACTTAATTTTGTTTTAAAGGAGTTTATTGGATAGATGTTATCCTTAATACGGAACTAAATAATTACAACATTTTGTCACAGTATTACGATATATTCCCTACAGTAGTGAAACGCCTTTGATGTCGGGTGACGCCGCCTCTCGTGTAAGTACTTACGCTGCCCCGTGCGGATATGCCAGGGTTGTCACAAAATGGAAAATACATAAAATAAACGTTGTTATTATGAAATGATTTATTAACATGCATTGCACAGCCAGATGTTTACGTGAGATTTTCTTATAAAGATTTACATTCACGCTGAATATAATTAAACTGTGTTTCATTAATAAATAACTACTTAAATATCGCGCGGTAGGTTTAATAGACGTAATTACTGGATTTGACCAAATGAAATTATATTTACTGAAGACGAGGCAGTATGGCCTACGGTCCCAGCCTGTCCGACTAAAAAATAATAAAAAAGTTAATGCCTACCTACAGCTCACGTGACGTTGTAATAGGTAGGTACTTGAAACGTTACGAAGTATAAACATAAGGATCATAAGTACCCCAATTGTTTGTGAGAGTTGTATATAGTTGACCCCCCGACATCCCGCATGGTGTCGGATTAGAATTTCACCACCACCTTTCTTCCCGAGGGTGTCGTAAAAGTCGACTAAGGGACCAGGCTTGAAGTGTGTTGTGGGCGATGGTCTAGCAACCTATTACTGCAATATCATATTTTATACCCACATTTATGCTAAAAGTGGCACGGGAACATACGTTTCATGTGCTCTGCCTACCCCCGGGAATAAAGGCGTAAATGTATGTATTTATGTATAAAGTTGACGTCCTATTAAAATAACGATAGCAACAAGGGTTAGAACTTAGGCCCATATAAACAAACCACACTAAAGTTCCAAGTTCGCGCTAAGTTAGAGCATCTTAATGCTCTTTCATATGAACATTCCATAGCCACTGATTAATAAAAAAAATGTGAACAGATACATAACTCGCTGTAATATTCATAACTCTATAGGCTGTAGCTATACCCAAAGAAAATATAACCACGTTATATTATACCTATATAAAAAAAGGTAACAACCCAAAGCTCTGATGATCGTAGCGGTAAAACTCGGACAACTGAAACATTTGAATAACATCAAATGGTAAATGAAAAAAGCGGCCAAGTGCGTGTCGGACCACGCACAGTGAAGGATTCCGTGCCTATTAAAAAGGTCGTACTGAAATCTTAAAGCACTTACGTCCTTTTCTTTAAGGAAGGCAGTATTTTTTAAATATCTCGAAAACCTTTGAACCGATCTTGTTCAAATCAATTTTCACTGAAATAATTTAATAAGCCCTATGTATATGATTTTTTAGAGTAATTTAATTACAAAACTATGTTGCGGCTAACAATATACACTTATCCTCAAAATGTTATACAAATACATCTAATAGTTTTCGAGTAAAATGCCTGTGACATACGGATGGACGGACAGACAGACAGACGGACAGACATGACGAATCCATAAGGGTTCCGTTTTTTTCCATTTGGCTACGGAACCCTAAAAAGTAATAAATTGTATATTCAGAGAACTTATAAAAATACGAAAATTCTTTGGACAAAAGATATTCGGTCAATAAATTTGAGTGATTGCAATTAGGTTCAAATTCAAATTCAAATTCAAATTGTTTATTGCGTTTCATGTGTACATTTGGTCTTAAAACTATAATACTGGTTACCTCATTCATCATGTAATTAGGGCTAAGGCTAGGTAAATTAAATTTAAATAGTGTTTATTTCATGAAAATGAGAGCGAGACAATGAGCTGTCTTAAGGGTTTCCCTTCAGGGCCCATAGATTTTTTCACCCTGTATATTATCTTACATGTAATATTGTGCATAATAAAAATCAAATAATAAGTAAGGGTATAAATCCCTCTAGTTTAGGTACTATTTTAACGAATTTTGCTCTATTACAATACAATCTACACGCCCGTGAAAGTTAAATTGCATAGGTATCTTCATCCCACACTTGTCAGTGTCACTCATTGATAAATAAATTAAAAAAATATTTTCATAATTTGTTTCACAACGAGTATATTAAAATTTAACTGATATCAACAACTAATAGATCTTAGGCGCGTTAGATCATGTCGCGAATCGCTGCGATTCGGGTGGTATAATACTTATGTTGTACCTA
This sequence comes from Epinotia demarniana, assembly GCA_945867215.1. Classification (NCBI taxonomy): domain Eukaryota; kingdom Metazoa; phylum Arthropoda; class Insecta; order Lepidoptera; family Tortricidae; genus Epinotia; species Epinotia demarniana. Next base: position 12,423,227 of record OX244284.1, read on the forward strand.
CGCGGCGACCGGGCGGCCAGCAGCGCTACAACGAAAATCGAATCACGAAGTTCGTATATCTCTACCTCTGTTGTTCGAGTACCATAAAACATAAGTGCGTTAGAGACGGAGATATCCGAACTTCGAGATTCGGTTTTCGTGGCAGCGCCGCAGCGGTGTGCCCCGCCGCAGGCAACCGGCCAATCACGTTAGCTCTGCGGCTCGCGCGCGGCATTTTTAAAGCTACTTTAACAGGTGTTTGTAATAATATTACTTGCAACGTATTTTATAAGGCGATTCGTACATTATTCAATGAAAGAGTGCTTATAATGAAAATCCCAAAACTAACTGATCAATTTGCATTTTTTTTTAATTGTTAAACAACATTTAACCCCTAAAATCCACCCTCCGTTGTTGTTTATTGAGGGATTGCTTTCTAATATTTGTGTCCACTACATTCAATAAGGAATGTAGGAACCTACAGCCAATTATTATTTTTAGACACGGAGAAAAAACACGGATGACAAAATGTTGGAGACTAACTGAATAGAAATGTAATATTCGGAAACATTTTTTGCATGATTTATCATCAAAGTTATAAAGGAAATATTAATTTATCAAAACAAAGAAAAAAAAAGTTGTTATTTTTTTTTACCGAATTTACAGGAATTTATAAATTTTCAATAATTTAATAAAATATCTAAATGAGTAATAATTTGCCGGATTTAGTCTCGTCGTTATTACTACAATTATAATTTATCGGTTAAGCAGAAAAAAAAAGCTATTATAAATTATTTCCATTTCGCCATACTAGCGGACCGTATAATGACTGGAGTAGTAGGTAACCTTTGATTTAGTATATAGAATTAGATGCACAATGTCAAACAAATATGCCAAGAAATGTGCCCCAGAACATGAACGAAGAATACTCTGGACAGGCTATGGTAATAATAAAACCACGTGCGAGCGAGCTGGTAGCATACAAATCTCTATAAGTGTGACAGAAAGGGGAATATCATTCATTGCCCTTGTCATAGTTCCACTTTTTTTTATTTGCCACAACTGATTTAGTATGAAGTTGTGCCACACAAACCATTACCCGTCCCGTAGTAAGTTGTTTATGACAAGGCATCAGCCATTTTAGGACCGGTTCTTAATTGAGCTGCACAAGAGCTTTTCCGTCCCTCACCGTGGCAACACGTACAGCCCATCCATAGTATTCTAGGTTCATGGCCCCAGAATGACAGCTCTAGCTAGATTTTAATACCTAGTTGCTTATAGCGTTAACTTATAACCTGCATCAAGATATATGTTTCATAAAAAAAGAACTCAGTGTTTTAGACCTTAAGCACCATATTAGCAAACCAACATCAAAAGATTAAATACTTTTTAGTTTATTGTGACAACTGTACTTTTTAGTTTACTGTGCGTGGGCGCCGACAAGACGCTCCGACGCTCAATAGCCGCCACTGACGTCGAGGAGGCGGGGCGCTAACGCGGCGCCGACGCCGCGCGGACGTCACTGCGACGTCGACGTTCGAGAAGCGCCGCAGCGTCGCGTCGGCGCTGCGGGAGCGCGGCGCCGACTCCGCGCGGGCGTCGGTGAGGCGTCGACGTTCGGGAGACGCTAGATGTGGGGGAGCCCTTAGCGTTTATTGAATGAATGGTCGCGTTATAAATTTTATTTATTTCAACAGAAAGCACAAATACATCTGATTTCTTTATTTTACAAGTGGGGAATAAACAGTTTCAAATATTTAAACAAATATTATATACAAAACAATTGTTGAGATTTCCGTAAGTACATATACCTAGTACAGCTGACAGAGTCCATAAAAGAAATCATTTTAGTTTCCTTGAAATAGATTCAGTTTGTTAAATAATTGTATTTTCGACCTGCCTTTGCTTTAAATACTTTCTTTTTTGCGATGTAATGTAAGCGTACAGTCAAGTAGCGATCAGCTGTCGATTTTATTAAAACGATCATGGGTTTTGAACGTCACTCTCATGATCACCCGACATTTATAAAACGAGTATTACGAGATATACGGTCAAAAATTAATGATGATGAAAATTGGCAACAATTAGCGCATTTCCAAATGATGTGTTGGGATTGTATTATAGAATTTTATTAGTTCATTAATGCTATTAATTACCTTTTGCAAGGTCATGTCTGTCTGTCTGTCTGTCTGTCTGTCCGTCCGTATGTCACAGGCATTTTACTCGAAAACTATTGGGTGTATTTGAATAAAATTTTGAAGATAGGTGTATTTTGTTAACCGCTACATAGTTATGTAATGAAATTACAAAAAAAGTTTTTTTTTAGGCGTGCACTCCATACATAAAATTGAAACTCAAAAAAAAATTGCATGCCCACGTATGGCACATCAATCGATAGGCCTTCCAAAATAAATATAAGGTTTCTCACCAAATTTTTTGATTAAGTGAATAGAGTCGAAGATAATCGCCCCGAAAGTCACTCAAATTGTGTCCCCCTCCCCTCTAACTTTTGAACCGTGTATTTCAAAAATGTGAAAAAAATCATGCAAATTGTTTTGAACAAGATCGGTTCAAAGATTTCGAGATATTTCTAAAAAACCGCCTTACTTAAAGAAAAGGATGTAAGTGCCATGTGATTTCAGTAAGGATACGACCTTTTTAATAGGCACGGAACCCTTGTTGTGCGTGGTCCGACACGCACTTGGCCGCTTTTTTAAAACGTGATCAATAAATAGTTATATTTAATCTAATTTTAAATAAAATCAAGATTTCAGTATTAAATCAGACTGTTCAACAATGAAAAATAAATCACAACTTTGTCCATGAGGATCCTGCACTAGCGCGTCAAGGGACTAGTCCCGCGCGCGCTGATTACCTATATAATTACAAAAATAGAAATTATACAAACCTCACTATGATGAAAACAATCGTGTTTTCAACGTGTTTTCTTCTCGGGAACTCCAACTATCGCCCTATCTTCCATTTTTATCGTTTTTACAACCATCTAGATTACGGTGCAAAGAAGGCACTCTTATGTTCAGTTCGCATTCACTGCGCACTTGACTACGCCAAGGTGTGTCCTCGTTAGTTGAAGGTGAGACGAAATGCAGTAAATAAAAACCTTGCAATTTTGATTCATAATTATTTATATACATTTTCAAGACCTACTTTAACACAAAAGTACAATAACCACTTCAAAATCATAAGATATGTACATGTACGGTTTCGTTGATCTGCGGTACAGTCGCCATCACATACATATGAGCGGTCAAGGTGTTCACAAACATCTGAACACGACTATATATGGAACATATGTACCTATTACTAAGAACTGTACAACTATGGATGCAATAAACGATATGACTATGACTATGACTATGACTTTATTGTCAAAACCATACAGTGCATGTTCAGATATCTTTGAACACCCTGAATAGTACAGATGTATGTGACGCTGACTTTACGGTAAAGGAAACTGAAACCCGTACCTTTTAATGCCTTATGGTCACAGTGAAAAGAGCGAAAACCGTCTGTATATACGTGTTTCAAATTAGTTGACTGTAGTTCACTCAGTATTATGACTGTAGTTCGCTCAGACATAGGTATAGTTAGGTCTCATTCCCAGCAGCACGGCTAGCAGCTCACATAGACTATCCGTCTTATTGACTATCCATAGATTGTGTGCTATCGATTACGTATGTTATAAAGTTGCAAGGGAATCAGCATCATATCAGCCGAAAGACGTCCACTGCTGGACATAGTCCTCCCCCAAAGAGTGCCACAATGACCGGGCCTGCGCCACCCGCATCGAGCGGACTCCCGCGACCTTTACCAGCTCATCAGTCCACCTTGTGGGGGGCCTAGCTACGCGGCGCCTTCCGCCTCCGGTACGTGGTCGCCACTCGAGAACCTTTCCGCCGTAAGTTTAGCCGCGAGGACTGCAAGTGATCATTTTAAATATTTTTCACCACTGACTTCTGGCCTAGTTCTTTCTGGGCTAGTTCGTAATCTACTACTTATAATGAACTTAAATGTATAATCTAGGCTACTCTTACGCCCTAAACGCACTGAAAAGTCACGTAAAAAGTATCATGCGACTAGCGCAGAAAGAACTAGGCCAGAAGTCAGTGGTGAAATAGTAGTTTATGCGACTGATCCATAATGAGAGGCCTTAAAACACGAGTGTGGTTTTATGAAACGAGCGTCACCGAGTTTCATAATAGGATCACACGAGTGTTTTAAGGCCTAATTATGTACAGTTGCATACACTACACACTACTACTACTTTATCTACACACACATATCATAAGTAGTAGTAAGTAACAGCAAAAAACCAACAATAAAAATGACAACAGCAATGGCGGCAATTCGATCATCCCACATGACGAATGGTTTTTTTTTTTAAATCATAGGCAAACGAATGAAGTCCCTATACTCATATCACTCGAGATCAAATGTCGTACGGCTTGTATTAAAAAATGTACTGAATTGACGTTTCGTATCGAGAACTGTTTTAATATCTATGGATACTAGAATAGAGACCCACTTGAGTTTTGACAGCTGTTCCAAATTTAAACTCATAACGATACAAATTTATCAAAAATCTGTACTGTAATGACATTACAGTACAGATTTTACCTACTACCACAGGCAAGAAAGTTCTCATAGTAAAATCGGTTGTAGTAATGCTGGTCATTTCCTACGGTTTCTGAACGCATTTAAGAGCAATAATGATATGTGCGTAGATAAAATATTTAAAACTAGCTGTACCTGCGACTTCGTTTGCATGGTAATGTGGTGGGAGTTAACGCATTTCTTCTCTTGGACATAGGACACATGCAGTTCTCATTTAGCCTATCAAGTAAAACATGGAATAAACCCATTTTGGTTGAAATGCCGTTAAAATTCGTTTGTCTTTATCTGTCACTCTGATTTTAAATTAGTAGGAAAGGGACAAAACTCGTTTTATTTAACAAAGGTATTTTAAATTTTATGAATACCGAGGGAAAAGTTTAGTAGATGTTTGTGACAATAGATCCAACAGGTAGGACACAGGCTGCAGCATTAAATGTTTATTGATATTCTTCTGTACATATTTTTAACACTTAATATTAAATAAATAAAAACATGACGACCGAAATGATCTTGAGTCACTCCAATATATTTTTTTTCATACTTATTGCAATGTTTCAGATCACATTCTGCCAAACCTTATGTATGTTCCCGCTATCGCCAACTTAATTAAATGTGTGTTGTGCTTCATTATAAAAGTATTTTCCTGTATGTTGGCCAATTTCTGTGTCTCTATATTGGCTGCATGTCAACTTGAAGGCGCGTAGTACGAAGTTATAATACCGCCTTAATACTGACGCGGTTGATAATTAATGTTTATAAAAGGCCCGTTCTGTACTGATTGAATACATACGTTTATTGCTGATAAATATAAATACTGACAAATAAGCATGGCTATCACAAGACGGCGCGCAAGCTCTCTCGATTTTTCTCGAACTATCCGTCACTCTCTTATTATACAACTTAGAAAGAGACGTATAGTGCGAGAAAAATCGAGAGAGCTCGCGCGCCGTCTTGTGATAGCCGTCCAGTATCGTATCGTGACAAAATACTCAGCGTGTAATCTTGCAGAAACTCAAATAAACTTCATGGCTGAACGCGATGAGCCGATGACAGTGCTAAATATTCCATGCCATTAAAAAAAAGGAAGTCGGTCAGACTTTTCACGTTTGACGTTATTTTATTGAAATTTGTTGATATATTTGTTGAAATTACGCCTCAATACGAATTCAGCGCATATAAGTTTCCATATCGGAATCGATTATTTTTTTATGCTTTAGAATTTACTATGCGTATTGTGAAGGGTGTCACAACACCGGATCGAAATTATTTGGTACTGTTGGATAGTTAAGGCAAGGCCGCCATTTTGACGCCACTGACAGTTGACAGATATGGCGGCTACGATTTCAAGCAGAAGAAATGAATAATTTAATGAGATTCAAATGTTTCCGAAAATGTATTAACCATCGCAGTCGGATAAAAACTATCCTAAGTCCTAGCTAGAATAATAATGTACTTTTAAAAAAAGTTTAAAGTATTTCCGTTCACGGGAAGCCGAGCTCATTCGGGACACAAAAATGGTTAGTTTGATACTGGCTGATTCTTTTTTTAATTTAGAGATTTATTATAAGTGAGAGATGATCACTTGCAGTCATTGAGGCTAAACTTACGGCGGAAAGGTTCTCGAGTGGGGACCACGTACCGGAGGCGGAAGGCGCCGCGTAGCTAGGCCACCCACACAAGGTGGACTGATGAGCTGGTAAAGGTCGCGGGAGTCCGCTGGATGCGGGTGGCGCAAGAGTGGTCACTTTGACACTCTTTGGGGGAGGCCTATGTCTAGCAGTTGACGTCTTTTGGCTGATATGATGATGATGATGATGAACACTAATAATTCACTATTATTATTATTATTATTGTTGGTTTATGGGCTTTTGTATGCCGCTTCGACCAGCGTGTGATCTATTGTGGCAGCCCCTTATTATTACATTTCACCGTTAAGATCCGTTGCCTCTAGGGAATTCCAGATTCTTTGGGCCGTGATATGTTGTACCTCTTCTGGGTGCACGATGTGTAGCCCTAGGTAGATACTTCTTTTGTGCATGAGTGTTCCGCAGGAGCAGAGAATGTGCATTGCTGTTTCCTCTGTCTCCTGGCAGAACCTGCAAGTGGCCTCCTGTTTCATACCCATTTGAAACAGGTGTTTGTTTAGTTTGCAGTGACCTGTCAGGATTCTCGTCACTGCGCAGGTTTTGTGCCTTTTGAGTTGTAACAGATCTTTAGACAGTTTATTATCGAACCCTTTGATTAAGGCTTTAGTTCACTAACACTATATGGTCCGTTAAGACGTCCGTCCTTACACTAAGCACTTGTTCAGAAAACTTTGTATAACATTTATAACGATAAATCAGAGTCCACGGTATCTTCCCGCTCTGGCTCTGACAGATTCTCGTCCTACTCTAGAGCCATCCTCTTGGCTTCCATGCTTTGTGGCGATGAAGGCGATTTTGTTCGTTTATTATTCGGCGGTGTGTTCTCGGCTCTTGTTAAAAGTATAATCTTGTGGGCCGGACACCCCTATGATATCAGCCCACTGAGAGGCTGGGGGAGTGTGGATGCTACTCCCTGGTGTATGGTTTTCATCATCGACACTTTCTTCTACTTCTACACTTTGGCTACATTTATATCGTTTTTCTACAGTGTGTCGGCTCTCGTGATTTTTTAAACTTGCCCTGTGTCTGCATTTGTAGTCACACTGGCTACATTTAAATGGTTTTTCGCCAGTGTGTCGTCTCTCGTGACTTTTTAAATGTGCCTTCCGACTGCATTTGTAGTCACAGTGGCTACATTTAAATGGTTTTTCTCCAGTGTGTCGGCTCTGGTGGCTTTTTAAAAGTGCCTTCTGACTGCATTTGTAGTCACACTGCCTACATTTAAATGGTTTTTCTCCAGTGTGTCGGCTCTGGTGGCTTTTTAAATGTGCCTTCTGACTGCATTTGTAGTCACACTGGCTACATTTAAATCGTTTTTCTCCAGTGTGTCGGCTCTGGTGCCTTTTTAAACTTGACTTGTGACTGCACTTGTAGTCACAGTGGCTACATTTAAATTGTATTCCTCCAGTGTGTAGTCTCTCGTGAATTTTTAAACTTGACCTGTGACTGCATTTGTAGCCACAGTGGCTACATTTAAATGGTTTTTCTCCAGTGTGGCGGCTCTGGTGGCTTTTTAAATTTGCCTTCTGACTGCATTTGTAGTCACAATGGCTACATTTAAATCGTTTTTCTCCAGTGTGTCGGCTCTGGTGCCTTTTTAAACTTGACTTGTGACTGCACTTGTAGTCACAGTGGCTACATTTAAATTGTATTCCTCCAGTGTGTAGTCTCTCGTGAATTTTTAAACTTGACCTGTGACTGCATTTGTAGCCACAGTGGCTACATTTAAATGGTTGTTCTCCTGTGTGTCTCCTCTTGTGAATATCTAAAACGTCCTTCCGCCTGCACTTGTAGTCACAGTGGCTACATTTCAACGGTTTCTCACCTGTATGTATCATTACATGAAACCGAAAAATTCCCTTACGTGTAGTAGAATAACTACAATCATTACAATTAAAATAGTTCACAGTGCGTGATCTTAAATGGCGCTTCGAACTATTTTTGATAACTGTTGATGACGTGAAACGTGTAACACTATGATTGTTTTTCTTATGTTCTAATACAAGCAATTTAGTTTTGAATTTAGAATCACAGAGATCACAAGCGAACCCCTTTTGTGTTGAATCACGTGAAGGTCCTGACAAGTGATTGTGTATGTGTTTCCTTAAAACTAACTTATATCTGAAAACTTCACCACACTCGTCACACTGATAGGTCGTGCTGCTCGACGTGTCGGCGTCGTCGCGTGGGTCGCGCGTGCGCCGCAGCGGGTACGTGCGGAGCCCGACCCGGCACGAGCGCCGCTCCGCGTCCACGAGCAGGCGCTCCAGCCTGACCGAGCAAGCCCGCCCGCGAGCCTCCTCTGCGCCGCTCGGTGCCGCTGCAACAGCACATCATTTAGATCAGATACACATACACAATACAGAATCTTCTTTTTAATTTTGCTTGGTCTAAAACCAAGTAATGTACTAATTACCGATTTAATTTCAATTGGCCTTTTCTACTGGTAAACCACAGGGTTACAGGGACGCTCAAAACAACTTTACAGACCAGAAAAAAGTTGTTCTTCGGAAATTGTATAAAACTGTACAATAAACGTTACGGAACTTTTATACTGTCGTAAAACTGACACTTTTTTGAAAGCATATTACAAGATAAATAATTTTAAAAACATTATCTTAATAATTTTTTTTTTTCACAGGATAATTCCTAACTTATAAAAACACACAATAACAACTAATAAGAACTTAAGCTACTAGCTTAAGCCTAGTCAAAAAGTCCCCCACGAGTTGTCCCTGGCGCAAAGGCACCCATCACACTGGCCGCGTTACCACGTTGAATGGCGATGGACAACCTCTGCACCAGGTACGAACCCGCGCGGGCGTCAGACCCCCTCTCCGTAATTCGTCGTCCCACCTCCCTAACAAAATCAATAGCCTCCGACCCCCAGCACCCAGTAGTCTCAAACGCAAGGGGTACAAAAAAATAATTACCGCCCAGGGCCGCATACTTATTACGTTTCCTGGCCGCTGCAAAATCTGCAGCGGCACCGGCTGTTAAGATAAATTATTTTATAATTTTAAAATTTAAGAAAATTAACCATACATTTTTTTTGAGCAATTTTAAAGATTTAGTAAGGACCTTCCGCGATCGATGAGTATGTGCTATTAAATGTAAAGAAGTTCAAAAGAAATTATTGCAATGTGAGAAACTAACTTTTACCCAGGCAGCTGAGATAGCGCTTTCGCATGAGACTGCTACATTTGATTCCAATATCATTATAGTACCGGGACCTTCTCCAAGTAAACAAATGTTGGAGGTCTATGAACCCATGGAAGTGAATAAACTCACCAACAAGAGGTTTGACAGGCAGGATAAGTCATGTTTCAGATGCGGCTGGCAACATAAGGGAGAGTGCAAGTTACGCTGGCGTAAAGATAATCTCGACACATGGTTCATTAAAAGACGAGATTATTGTAAAGAAAACTTAATCAAATTTCAGAATTGTTTGGAAAGTCTCACGTTTTCTGATGTTTACGGGAGTGATGATTGCAATACTGCATTCAATATTTTTTATTATACTTTTAAATTGTTCTATGACTTATGCTTCCCATTTAAACTAGTAAAATGTAACACAAAACAAAAACCAGTGTGGTTAGCAAATGGCATTAGGAAATCTTGTAGACAAAAAATAATAATATACTTGCAATACCTGAGAAATAGAAACCTGTACAGAAACCACTACTATAATTACAATAAATTGCTGAAAAAAGTAGTAACGAACTCTCAGAGACTTGAAAGTTTTAAACTTATCAATAAGTCTAATAACAGAAGTAAAGCCATATGGCGTATTATAAACCAGAGTAAATACAAAAACAATAGATCAGAGATAAAACAGATAAGTAACAAAGGTAAAATATTACACAGTCCAGTGCATATCGCGAATGCTTTTAATAACACCTTTGTTGAACTAGCAAACACGTATTTTGAACAGGATACAGGGATCATATCTGAAAACAATATAGACACTGTAGAAAATTCAATTTTTATGCAGCCAACTACCCCGAAAGAAATATCAATCATTATAAAGGACTTGAAAAACACGCAGAGCGTAGGACACGATGAGATATGTACGAAAGTGATAAAAACCTGTGAAAATTTGATTGTAGAACCACTCTCGTACCTGGTTAATTTTTAAGTATACTTACTGGCGTGTATCCACAAAACCTAAAGGTAACAGTCGTTAAACCAGTATACAAGAAAGGCGACAAAGAAAAGTGTGAAAATTATCGTCCGATAGCTTTAACTTCAATCTTTTCGAAAATATTCGAAAGGTCTATTTACAATAGGTTAAGTAAATTCTTCGAGAAATATAACACATTAGCTAAAGAACAGTTCGGCTTTAGGAAAAATAGATCCACTACTTTAGCTATCGTCGAATTAATGTACACAATCTCAGAATGCTTAAATACTCGTCAACCGGTCACAGCTATTTGCATGGACATGACGAAAGCATTTGATTTTGTCTGCCATGAGTTGTAACTAAAAAAAATATATAAATATGGAGTACGAGGGACTGCTTTCGACCTTATAAAATCGTATTTAGTTATAACCCGCATTGATAAAAAAAGCAAAACAGAACTTGTCTCGAACTCGATAAATAGAACAGTAGAACGAGGAGTACCGCAGGGAAGTATATTGGGCCTTTGTTGTTCTTATTATTTATCAACGACTTGCCCAAAATAACTAACAATCGTACTGTTCTATTTGCTGATGATACAACTATCTTAGTTACAGGAAATGACAGCGGTACCTATCAGAACAGACTAAACTTGGCATTAAACAATGTTATGAAATGGTTCTCTACGAATCAACTCATTGTTAACTTAAGTAAAACGAAATTTATGCAGTTCTACCTGCCACAGTCAAAACCAAAAGAGATTGTACTAAAATGTGAAGATCTACCATTACAAGAAGTGAAAGAAATTAAATTTCTTGGGCTGACGTTAGACTGTCATGGAAGCTGGAAAGCACATACAAATAATATTTGTAAAAACCTTAGTAAATATGTTTATGCTCTTAGGAAAATCTCAATTATATCTTCCCAAAATACTGCACTCTGTGCGTATCATGGCCAAGTATCCTCTATCCTGAGATATGGTTTACTGCACTGGGGTAATTCTTGTAATAAAAATGATGTATTTATTCTACAAAAGAAATGTGTTCCATCTATTGCACAAGCAAAACATACTGATAGTTGTAAACCTTTATTCAATAAACTAGGTATCTTAACCCTCCCCTCTATGTTTATATTGGAAGCATGCATATTTGCTAAAGAAAATATTAATCTCATATTAGGAGAACAATATTTCTTTGCTATTCCGCTAAAAAACGTGCTGGTCTATTAGTGAAGATAAGATGCAACTATTTGCGTAAAAACATGCAAAAAATTACAGCAAACCACCACCAATAATGACAAAAACCTCGACACGTGTTTCGCCTCTCTACGAGGCATCATCAGGAGATGCTGGCAGGAGATGTTGCTTGCGCCACGTCCACTGAGCAAATGACCCGCCCTTTTTTTTTTTTTTTTTTTTGAACTTGACTGTTGCTATAATAGGACGGACCCAATATAGCGGTCGAACTGCGTGGTTGGAGGGTGGCCTGGGGAAAATCCAGGGGAAGCCTCCGGCACGACCACGCGGGGAAGTTTGTACACTGGAATACTCTAAGAGTTTGCGCTCCAGTGAGATTGGTTGAACGGTATCAACCGAATCTGGGGTGTGAGTGGTATCGAACTACTGGGAGTTTTATCGCTGGTTCGCTAAAACCTAGCCTAGCTGAGAAGAGTCCAGCAAGAAACTCAGCTAGGCCCGACTTGCGTCGGACTGACTCTACCCGGTATGCGGCGGTACCGGGACGAAAGCGGACTGTATGTGTCTGTGTTGTCTCGCGGTGGACGTCCCCGCCGGCGGGAACGCTGAAGTGTACGCGATGTGTTGGACGCCGAAAGCGCAGCGTTCCATCTTTCGATGGACGCTGTGATTTCGTCGTCCGGGTCCGTGAGTGTGTGCCTAGGACGCCGGACCGTGCGGCCCCTAATCAGTGAGCGCCGAGTAACGACAGAGGGGGGAGGGATGGGGACGTAGTCAGCAGCCTTCCTAACTAACGGATTCCTATGGTGGGGAGCGTTATCAAAATAACGTCTGGCAGCCTGCTTAAAGAAACCATACATGGTGCTAATCTCCATGTCGTGGTGCAGGCTGAGGTTCGATTGGTACCACGGGGCACCAGTCGCCCTTCGGAGAAAACGATTCTGAATGACCTGAAGCGGCTTGAGCGATGACATAGGCACGTGAGCGAATGCTACACTTGCATATGTCATGATTGGACGAACACAAGTCTTGTAGAGTGTCAGCTTATTCCTAAGTGACATTTTACTAAACTTGTTGATCATCGGCCCTAGCCTTCCTAGCACGAACAACGCGCGGTTGCGTACCCTACGGATGTGGCTACGGAAAGTCAGTCTCCTGTCGAGGGTCACTCCAAGATATTTGGCCTCGTTGACCCAGGGGATGGGTCGGTCAAACATCTGGATCGGAGCCACCCGCCTTTCTGTACTAATGCAGTCCGACGGATGAAAGACTATTGCAGTGCTTTTCTCCGGGTTGACTTCGATACGCCAAAGATTAAACCAACGACCTAGGTCGGAGATTGCCTCTTGGAGGTATCGCCGGATAGTAGCGTACTTACAATGAGTCGTAAAGAGCGCGGTGTCATCCGCAAACAACCCCAGTTGCACCTTAGGGTGCCTGGGAATGTCGTTTGTGAATAACGAGTAGAGAGTGGGAGAGAGCACGGAGCCTTGCGGGACTCCGGCCCGGATGGGGTGTGGGTCCGAATACGTTCCCTCCAGTCGGTATCGAAAGCTTCGGTCACTGAGAAAATCTCGTATTGTGAGTACGAGTCTGTCCGGCATTCCGAGCTGGTATAACTTGTATACAAGCCCGTTATGCCAGACCTTGTCGAAGGCTTTCGCTACGTCGAGAAAGATCGCACCAGTCTTGAGTCCCTGGAATCGAGAGAAACCATCCAACACGTGCTCCGTGACGCGGTGCACCTGTTGGACGCATGAGTGTCCGGATCTAAAACCGAACTGCTCATCGATGAGGAGGTTATTCTCAGCCGTAAATCTGAGAATTCTCGTGAGAAGGATCCGCTCATATAGCTTTCCAAGGGAGCTAAGTAAGCTGATCGGCCTGTAAGAGGCAGGCGAGGTCCGGGGTTTGCCGGGCTTCGCTATCCCTATGACCGTTGCACATTTCCACGCGGCTGGAAAGTGAGCATTGGTCAGTGCGGCATTGAAGATGCCGACCAAAAGGAGGAGGAGGGTTTCGGGGAGAAGTTTCAGGATGCGATTGGATAGACCATCCGCACCCGGAGCCTTCCTAATACGGAGACGCCTGACAAGGTCACTGACTTCCTTAACCGACACCGGTAAAATGGGTGAAGTTACGGGGAGACGCGATCTCCTGTCCACCTCGGAATCGACCCTACTAATGTGGGCTTCGTCGGTGTTGAGGAGGTTGGGCGAACATTGGGACTCTAAACTACTCGCAAGGCATTCGGCTTTCTCACTGTCCTCGAACGCGGGGGTTGAGTGATCCGGTCGATCCAAGGGAGGGATGGTCCAACAGGCATCGGATTTGAGAGATCTCGCTAGTTTCCAGTAAGCCAGGTGACTAGGCGTTATCTCCCCCATCAGATCCCTGAACGAGTTCTCCCGAAATTCGGCAATTCTCTGTTTGGACTCGTTAGACAAGTCCCTCAGGATTTGCCGATTTTCGGCAGAAGGGTGATTTGAATAGGTACGTATGGCGCGATTTTTCCTTGTCACCAACTCTCTCAGTTCCGTAGGTAGAGGTCGGTTTTGGATGTCCTCCGCCGACACCTCCCTTGAGGCTTCGCTTCGAACAGCGTTGAGGTAGTTGGTGAAAGTATCGATCGCTTGGTCTGTCTGTTCGGTTGTAGTTATATTGTCTGGGATATCTCTAAGCAGGGGGGAGTCCGTCTGTAGGAGACCTGATTGTACCTTGTCCCAGTCCACGAGTATCCTGGTTCGAGGAGTACTATTGGGGTGAGGGCCTAGTCTCAAGAGGACTGGCCTATGATCCGAGTCTAGTTCGTGTAGCACTTCTATAGAACGCAGAGTTAACGCTACGTTCTTTAGTAGTGCTATGTCGAGTATGTCAGGTCGGTGGTCTACGTTATGAGGGAAGTGAGTCGGCTCTAAGGGAGCGAGGAGATCGAAAGGGAGGCTATCGATCAAAAGGTGATGAAGCCGATTGCCGTTGGGATTGGATGCTACTCATCCCCAGCTGGTATGCTTACTATTTAGGTCCCCGGCCACGATGACCGAAGGACCTAGGGAGGCTAAAGAGTTGAGGTCAGTCAGAAGTAAGTCTCGTTGAGGTGAAAGGTAGGTTGACGCAATCGATATCGGGGGGTGCCCCTCCATCGAGATGCGACAGACCGACACTTCCATATTAGTCAGGGGCGGTGGATTGAGACTTATGCAATGTAAGTTACGTTTGTAGAAAATGAGCGTGCCCCCGAATGGCCTACCATCTTGCCTATCATCTCTAATCTGAACGTATCCAGGGACGCGAAAGGCTCTAATGCCGGGACGATAAAAGGTCTCTTGGAGCAGAAGTAAATCTACTGAGTGATCGCGAAGGAAGTTCATCACCTGGTCCTTCATACCCCTTAGACCATTGGCATTATAAATGCCAATGGTAATCGAAGCAGGTTTAAGCTTCTGGGATGTACTATCCATACTAATAGGCACCGTTAACCTGGCTGCCGCTTGGTGCGGCGAGATAGCGAGTAGCTGATGCGAATATGTGGGTAGACAGGCCGCTCGCCACCTCCGGTGGGAGTACCTGTACTAACTGCATAAACGCATAGAGTGGGTCCATAGCGGGCCGGCCCGCTTGACTGGCGGCGGGTCCCCATACAGAGGGGCCCGCCTGGGATTGGGGTGCAGAAGGCACCGGGCGGGGACCTACGGCCGCTGAAGGCGGCGGGTTCCTAGGGGCTCCTAACCCTACGGCCGGAAGGGCGGGGAAGTTTTGCGGAGTGCTATGGGGAGCACCCCGGCCCGCGCTTTGCTTGCGCCCAGAGGGAGGCGAGGACTTCGACTTTGCCCCGGTGTCGCGACTCTTTGGGCGGCAAGGGCATCCCCCATAATTGGCAGTATGCCCATGGGGGAGCTTGCGACCCAAACAGTTGCAGCACCGTATGCCGTTCGGGTCCTTGCAGCCTTTTGGGCGCTCGCAATCGCGAGTCGCGTGATCCCCAGCGCACTTGACGCAACGGGGGGGAGAGTGGCAGCCACGGGCGCCGTGGCCAAACCGCTGGCAGTTGTGGCACTGTGAGAGGTGGGTCCTCTTTTTGGGAGTCTCCACTCTCACCGCCATTTTAAGGACCTCCTTAAGGGAGTGGACGGCTTTGCGCTGGTTCGGGTCGGTGACTATTAGTACGATATCGTACTTCCCTACTTGCTTATTGTAGAGGCGATGAACCTCCCTGACGGCGATCCCCTTGCGTTTGAGGTCCGCGGCTACCTCGTCCTCCGGGATATCCTTGTGGATTCCCCGGAGGACGGCCCTGTAGCCTTTCTCCTCGACGGTCAGCCTCCGGTTGTAGGCCATCGACAGCTCGTCGAAGAGACGGGTCAGAGCACGGTAGTCCTCGGGTCCCTGGACCGTGATGCGCATCCCTTCCAAGGGCGGTTTCAAAATCTCCGAACCGACCACCCGGATGCCACGCTGACTGGCTATGGCCATGGCAGTGTGGTATCTATGTGTGTCGATCAGGACACATGAATCCGGCTTGTCCGGGTTGCCTACCGGAGTTGGCTTGCTGGGGGCCGAAGACCCGCCGTCCGCTGCCAGAATGGCACTACTGGCCTGAGGGGCCTGCGCAGAGGGCGCCTGGACGGCGGGAGTCCGAAGGGCTTTCTTCGCCGGCGAATCGGCCCTAGGAGACTTCGGCAGCGCACGTTTGCCCTTGCGGCTGCTGCCTACTGTGGTCCAGACTGTCGTGTCCATGGTCATTTCCTCGTTCGAGTAGAGGAGGTCGCGAGTCTGTTCGTCGGTCAGTCTGGTCGTGGAGAGACACCGAAGGAGGGGGTGGGGGGGAGAGCTGGAGCGTGGGACAGTGCGTTCCTCTCGCAAGGAGGGTCGCCTCTGGAGAGAGCGAGAACGCGATTGTCTCACGCTTAAATCCGCTTCGGGGGGGGCCTGAAGGGCCGGAGGGTTGGCTAGGGCAGACGCGGCTGCCTTGGAGAGTTTACTTTTGCCCTTACTGGGCGTTTTGGCCTTAGGGGCCTGGGTAGGGGGCGAAGGGGTCGCTGCTGCCGCCGACGGCGGTGGCGGCGGCGGTCCCATGGTGGCCTTAGGGGCTTGGGCGGCCAGAGTGGCCGTCGGAGTGGCCGGACGGGCCTGGAGTTGCAAGTCGAGACTTGTCGGGGGGGGAGGTTGTATGGGAGCCGCCTGGGCAGAGTCAAAGACCTCGCCGCTGAGAGCCAGCTTGAGCTGTCGGTTCTCAGCAGCGAGGCGATCGATTTCGGCCTGCATAGCCCGCATGACTTCCTCCATCCTCGTGATCCTTTCTTGCAGCTCCATCCTACTTGGTTGGTCGGTCGCCGCTAAGCTTTTCCTACGCCTAATATGAACCGAAATGCTATCCTGATGTCGGTGTCGAGTCGTGTCCACTTGTCCGCCGTGTCAGTGTCAGCTATGTGTCCTAACACGAAGGGAAGAGTCGGACTGTACGAATTACTGGGCTTCGTGGTGGTATCCACCCCACACTGTGACTTAGTTGGCACCGTTAGGATCCGTCACTGTGTAGCCATTGCGAGCGTGGTCTTTCTAAGGGACAGAGACCCGGGTCTGACTTGAGAAAGTCTTAACTAACGGGTAGCCACTGACGTGTCTAGCCCACAGCCCCGAAAGACTGCGACCACTACGAGCGTGGATTTCCAGAGGGGCAGGGACACGCGGGTCGACTGGAGACTTATGAAAGTCTTAACTAACACACCCGATGCTTCCACGTGGTAATTGCGATAATCACCGCGCGGGGGAGCGATAAGAGTGAGCAGGTAGTCGGAGAGGATATTCGGGTTACAACAACAATAGGGCAAGAGCGCACCGCTAAAGCACGACCTCACTCGACCGCTGCCGTAACCTCCTCAATGGACATGTCTTTTTTAATGCATTCGCTACGGTGAGCTTTGCATCCATATCATTATTGTTAAGAACTATCGCAACCTCTGAGTCCACAGCTACATTTTCCAAAACTTTTTGAGACATCTTAGGCCAAAATCAAGTTTAAGAAGGAATTAGAACAGAATAACTCACTGTTTTTCTTGGATTTAACGATTACTAAGGTGGATAACAAACATCAATTCCAAATTTACCGTAAGCCTACGCATACAGATACTGTTATCCCGGCTTCTTCCGCTCATCCATGGCAACATAAGTTAGCTGCTTTTCATTGTTATGCACATAGGTTATTGACAGTGCCTCTTTCTGATATTCATTATAAAATGGAATTAAATAATATATACCATTTAGCAATTTCAAACGGTTACAGCAAGTCTCATGTGGATGGTATTATTAGGAAAAAACGGGCTAGAATGACAAACTATCTTCTGTACGCTGCACGATCTTCGGACCCACCTAAAAAGTACAAAGCAAGCATAACTTATGTTGGCAAGTTGTCTGATAAGATCTACAATATTTTAAAGTCTAACGACATAAACGTGGCTTTCAAAACGAATAACACCTTGCGCTTTAGACTGTGCAATGGCAAGGAGAAAGTGGAAAGTGCCAAAAAGTCGGGAGTCTACAAACTTGCCTGTGATAATTGCAATAAAGTTTATGTGGGACAAACAGGCCGTAGTTTTAGCACAAGGTATAAGGAACATGTTGCGTCGTATCGGCATAATCACCCGGACAAGTCTAATTTCGCAAAACATTTATTGGAGAATAACCATGCGTTATCTGACAATCATTCTTTCAACATCTTGCATGTTTGCGAAAAAGGATTGCGTCTAAGTGTTCTAGAACAATTAGAAATAATTAGGTACAGCAATAGAGGCGTTATTATCAACGAACAATTGAACGTTGCGTCATCACCGTTGTTACGTGTTCTTCCATCTCTTTCACGCATGAACGGTAGTATGGGGGGACAGAATATAAATATGGCGGATGGCTCCGGGCGGGTCATTTGCTCAGTGGACGTGGCGCAAGCAACATCTCCTGCCAGCATCTCCTGATGATGCCTCGTAGAGAGGCGAAACACGTGTCGAGGTTTTTGTCATTATTGGTGGTGGTTTGATGTAATTTTTTGCATGTTTTTACGCAAATAGTTGCATCTTATCTTCACTAATAGACCAGCACGTTTTTTAGCGGAATAGCAAAGAAATATTGTTCTCCTAATATATTATGGACTTCCGCAAAGTAACGCCTGATTCAATAAATTAAATATTAATCTCATTAGGAAAATAGAAAAAAGACCTGCCCCGAAACCATCCCAAAAATCCCTGTAAAAACTGCCTATTATAATAAAAGCTTATATGTAATGGCTGCTCTCAATTAAAAATCAGGGTGTAAAGGCGTTTAAAATTTTTTTAGTTAGAATATTGAAAAAGAAGATGCCTTACAATATAAACGACTTTTTCGATATAGATTTCTCTACAAGTTAGTAAAATATTATAGAACTTGGCTTATTATTATTATTATTTTCTTATTAGGTAATTATTATAAATGTGGTAAAAGATAATGCAATAATTGTTAGTAGATAATTTAGATCTAAGTAAACTGATATTGTACGCCTGACAGGCAAATTATAGTGATTCTACTAAAATACATGTAACCTTACTATTAACACCTATAATTATGCAATAAATGAATTCTATTCTATTCTATTCTATTCTATAAATGTCATTTTTGTCGTAAAATTGGACACATTGAGTCAGTATGCCTCATCAAAAATAAACAGGGTGTACATACATTTAAATCAAATTGTAACGGATTATATCGTTGACTAAATACAAAAGCGACACAAGTCAAAAAAAGTCAAAATCACTTTTATTGCAAAAATGAAACTATAGACACTCATTTTATAGCGTGTCACAAAGACACCTCTCGATTTATCGTTAGAAATGACCAAAATACGCAAGTGCCCGTTTTGCACTACTCCTCTTTCGTCACGAACTTCCGTGCAATACGGCCATTTTGTCAGTTGCGACGCGAGACTTGGCTCGATCGCACGTCAGTTTTGTAGAAAGGTGCCACAAAACGAAAACATTCCCACATTAATTAAGAAAAATATGAGCATAAGTGCCACATTTGCCGATGCTGCAGTTTTGAATAGAAAATAAACGTAAGTATTGTATTATTTTCTAGGCAAAGCGGCCACATTTCAAAATGTGGCAGTTTTGATTTTAGATTCTTTACTAAAATTTAATACTTTCAAAAAGCAAAACTGCCCTATTTTTACATGTGGCTGTTTTGCATTAAAAATACATTATGGATTAATAATATCTAAAATCAAAAGTGCCACATTTTTTAATGTTGCAGTCTTGAATATAAAATAAACATAAGTATTGTATTACTTTTTAGACAAAACGGCCATATTTCAGAATGTGGCAGTATAGGTTTAAGAATGTTTACCGAAATGTAACGTTTTCAAAAAGCAAAACTGCCCTATTTTTACATGTGGCTGTTTTGCATTAAAAATAAATTACGGATTAATAGTATCTAAAATCAGGAGTGCCCCATTTTTTCATGTTGCAGTCTTGAATATAAAATAAACATAAATATTGTATTACTTTTTAGACAAAACGGCCATATTTCAGAATGTGGCAGTATAGGTTTAAGAATGTTTACCGAAATGTAACATTTTCAAGAAGCATAACTGCCGTATTTGGACAGGTGGTCGTTTTGAATTGAAAATACATTATAACTGAATTATAATCTAAAATCAATAATGCCATATTTTTTAATGTTGCAGTTTTGAATTGAAAATAAGCCTAAGTATTTTACACAAAGGGGTCATATAACATGTGGCAATATTGGTTTTAGAATTATTACTTTTATTTTACATTTTTAAGAAGCAAAACTGCGCTGCGCTGAGAAGCTCATGCGGCCATTTTGATTTTAAAAATACATTTAATAAAGTTCATAATTTTAAACTATTATCGATATTATCATCAATAAACTTGCTTAGTACACAGACCATATTATTTAGTATTACATTCTTATTGTGTTTTAAGAAACGATTTGATACATAATAAACGAGACACCAAATACAACTTGGCTTTAATAAACTAAGGAAATTAGGATAGGTACATTAGACAGTAGTTCACATTAATTACATGTCACCAGGGGCGTATTTTGAAATTCGGCGCCCCGGCCCAATAATAAGTTTCGCCGCCCCAGAAGTCAATGAATGGCGCGAAAACCAAAGAAAATGCAATCAGCTGCCGCCTCTGGCGGATTGGCGCCCCGGGCCATGGCCCGGTTGGCCCTAGGGTAAATACGCCCCTGCATGTCACGATAATAGACAATACGAGTAGAAGAAGAAGAAGGCACGAAGGAGATTGTATGTCATTCTCCCCCTCTATTATTTCATCGCCGAGGATGTAGTCATTGAGACGTTGCGGCATTCTAGTAGGCGTCGTAGATCTTCTAAAAAGTTGTGACGGTCGAGGGATTTGGGGTGAAGTTCCATAAATCTCATCTTCATGATTGTCGTCATTTGTAGGCCTTTCATCTAATATTAGATTTTCTGCTGGTTGGTCTACATCGTCGTTGTCTGGACTTGAAACTTCATCATCTGATATAGGAAGCGGCGCCAAATGTCTGTTGGATACTGTAGACTCCTGGCCATTACATCGTCGGACGTATGAGTAAGTTGGATTCCTGAGAAGTAGCTCAACTTCTTCTACATAAGGGTCGTTTTTCGACCGAACGATTTTTTTTAATAGTATGGCCCCTGGGATGAGCCACGATGGGAGTGATAGTCAGTTAGTTAGTTAGTTTTACTGGGCGTTTCCGCAAGTCGACATCCAGCCTATTTTGCGTGAATCGGTGGGGTAGGGCTACTCTAACCACCCCAGCTCCTCCAGAAAGTGTGTGAGTGCCTTGGTATTGCTGACTGCGTCCTTTAGTGTGTCCGGGTGTTTTTTCCTGTATACTTCTACCTGCTTACAGTCCAGTAGAATATGTTTGGTTGTTTCTTCTACTTCCATGCACGCCCTGCACATGGGGCTGTCTGTGATACCTAAGTTGTAGAGGTGTCTGTTCAGAGTGTTGTGTCCTGTTATTATTCCAACTATCTTGAGTAGTTGGCTTCTCTGTGTCCTCAGTAGTGCGGTAGTGAGTTTGTTGTCGCGTTTCGACAAAATCTCTTTAGTCTGTCTGCATGTGTCTATCTCCTCCCATTATCTTTGGTGTTGGTCTTTGGTGTGTAAATCCAGTTGATTATGGGAGACCCAGATAGGAGTGATTCACCGATAGGTGTTCTTCGTGGAAAATTTAATAACTTCTCGTGTGGAGTCGCGTTTATAGACGTGCATAGAAGTGATCGCACGCAGTGTAGAGCAGGTTTCAATACTTGATCCCAGTTTTCAATGGGCAAGTTCTTAAATTAAATTCTTTATTAAATTGATACATAATAAACGAGACACCAAATACAACTTGGCTTTAATAAACTAAGGAAATTACGATAGGTACATTAGACAGTAATACACATTAATTACATGTCTCGATAATAGACAATACGAGTAGAAGAAGACAAAGGCACGAAGGAGATTATATGTCACGATTCAAAGTAAAAAATGGATTTATCACTTAACCAATTACCTTCCGTCTCACAGCTATTCAAAACCAAAATATTTATGACTCAATTTAAGATAAATAATTTTATACCGGTTTGTGTGCATTATATTATTAAACTTTTGTGTAAAATGTGATGTTAATTTGTTTTTTCTAACGGTTTTGATGTTTTACTCTAACAGAATGGAGAGCCGAGCGAGAAGAATTATGGAAATGGCGACAAACACGGCATACACACACCGCCTATATACATTCTATCGATTCTTCTGATACAAATTCTATACCAGATAGACTTATTTGGTTAATTTTTTAGAAGTTAACACAAGGAGTTGTGTTTTTTTTTTAAATATATACCTACAATTCAATACTTTGAGGCATGTGACAACAATTAGTATTTTAATAAAATACTTTATTTGGTTTAATTTGGCCTCAGAAACTTAGAAGTTACCTCTTGAGCGTAAAATAGTTAGCAACGATCGACCTGCGATCCCATTTCAATGAGGAACCACAAATTTTGATTTAGATTTGATCTGTTATTGCTAAGATGGCATATTTTGTTAAAAAACATTATTTTTTTATCGTTTAAATACAATAAACGCATTTTATTTCTATATTTGTGGCCTTTTTCTTCCAAAAAATAAACTGAGTTTGACTATTTTTTTAATGCAAAACAGACTTTTTTGGTAATATAAGGTTCTAGGAGTAACATTTCATAAGGTTTACTATATAATTACAAAACAGACCAAAATACGAACAGTTTGATGTATAAAACTTATATATTTAACGAATAAAATACTATAAAAGAATAAAAAGAAAGAAAAAAAAACTTTATTTCGCCCTCCTGTAAAAAAGTGTCATTTTGATTTACGTCGCTTTTGCATTTAATCAACGATATGTGGCAACAATAAACAATGTGGGAGAACGTAAAGTTGATGCTTACATGATTAAATTGATTAAGTTGTTGATTGAGGGTTCGGTAATTTAAATGGAGGTGGACTCCAGGTGTTTGCACTAACTTCTGAAGCGACAGCCAGACTCATTTGGAATGGGGACATTGTCCTACCCATATTGGAAGAAGGTGATGTGACATGACATTAGCTACATGGACAGAATATCATATGAAAATTAATAGTACGGAAATTAATAATTTACTTAAGAAATATACTGATATTTTCCTGGAAGGTCTAGGAAACTATAAAGGCCCCATGGTAAATGTTACACCCAAAGATATAACAATGCCCAAGTTTATAAAAAGCAGACCTATTGCTTTGAGGGAAAGTGTGATCAAGGAAATAGACAGGCTTGTAGATGAATGAGTACTGGGCCCAAGAGCACATTCTGAGTGGGGAACGCCTGTAGTAACAGCACTGAAACGGAACGGCACTGTTGGGCTTTGTTGGGAGGGACTATAGGTCCACCCACAGTAAACATGGTCACAGACACTGATACATATCCATTGCCTACTCTTGATGAAGCTTCCACAGCTATACAAGGGGGTACAATTTTCAGTAAAATTGATCTGGAAAGAGCATACACTCAAGTTAGTGTTCATGACCCAACATCACAGCTATTGACAATAAATACACCTAAAGGACAATACAATATGAAACGCTTCGCTTTCATAGTAGAAGCATGTCCAGGTATGTTCAAGAGATTGTATTCCTTACTTACAGGAATTAGAGACATAGCCATATTTTTGGATAACATTGTTGTGAGTGGAGCTAATGTACCCGAACATACTCATAATTCAAGATTAGAGATGGTATAAAAAAAAATGAGAAGCTGGCTTACATTGAATAATGAAAAAATTAATTTTGCTGTGAGAAATGTAAAGTTCTTAGGGTTTCTCATTGATCCACCCATGTAAAGATAAGACGAAACGAAAGAAATTATACCAACATGAATATCCAATGTTTCACAACTGACCTGGAGGAGCAGAAGGCACACGAGGCCGGTGCAGCTCCACGGGGCCCAGCACAAGCTCGTCCTTGACCTGGTGGCCCGCATACAGGGCACACAAGTCGGGGTTGTCCTCACACTCCACCTCTTCTTTTACATGTGCCCCGGTCTCCTCATTTTGACACACCTCCTCATCCTCCTCTTTGACACACACCTCCTCCGCCTCCGTCTTCACACACAATGTGTCTACCGACATGGTACTTTGTGTTTACACTTAGTTAACAGTGACTGTTCAACACCTGCAATGCCAACATAATATTTTCAGTCATGCTATCATACAACATGACCTACAGTGTCTCAATTTGTTACGAGTTGCTTTGAAACTAAAACAAAAACAATGTGTACGGCAATGAGGTCAAGCCCCTTAACCGACCCACAAAACCTTGGTTCAATTGGATGAAACAAAACAAAGTATACAAACAAGGAGAACAATGTTTGTTTGACACAAATCCTGCTGCACTACCACGAAAAACCGAAACTCGAAGTTCTTATACATGCATCCCTGTCACTCGAGTAACTTCGAATTTCGGAGTTCGTGGTTATAGCTCGCTGCATGCATTCACTGAGAACAATTAACAGGCATAGGTTGTGACAAAGCCTACCTACTTTTTGCAGTTACAACTTACAAGCCGTCACATCTATGGGTCACAAGAAAACACACGACCGTCGCAGCCGCGTATATCCAACAGCAGTACCGATGGTATCACAGGCTGCAACACTTCATATCCTTCGACTGAATCAAAAATATACTATTTCTGTAGATATTCTGTTGGGCCTAACCGCGGAGCGAAAAAGCACGCCGCACGCCACATTCCAATCAAACAATTCTTTTTTTTTTTTTTTTAAATTCGTCCATTCGGACAGGCTAAGACCATGGGCCATACTGCCTAAAATCAAACAATTCCATCCATTCGTTCACTCTGACAGTGACATATTGGAATGGCATGCGTTCGAAAACCTAAAAGATAATGGTTGCTTCTGAAGCTTAAATGTAGTTAATGTATGATTAACTCAAGTACCTACTTACTTTTAGTATATATAGATATACTACTACTTATAGTAATCATCACCTCTTCCCCCGACCACCGTAAGGTGTAGACGTGTTTCCGTGCCCCGTAAAAATAAAACTAATTTTGTATTTAAATTTCTAAACTTTATTCTCATTTAATTCGCGTGTGAAAATAGGAGTGCATAAGTTTCATAGTAGTCGCCGTAATCGGGCGCACGCGCGCTTAACTCGCGAAGTCATATGACCCTGGTACATCGCTGCTTTGCAACGAATACGCTGCTGCCTGATCCGCTACGCCGTTTTGTGCTGCTAGTTCTGACGCGGCCTTATCGCGCGTGGCTGCAGAGCGTGAGTGCGAGCGAGAGAGCTGCGGCTGCATCGGCTACCTGTTTGGCTACGCGCACCTGCTACGCGCACCTGCTACGCACATCGTGTACGAACATCCGCTACGCTACGCCACATCTACTACAAACTCTGAGGTGCTTCTGCGGTCCTGGTACTAATAGCGTTCCGAAAACATGTACAGCGATTTGAATGCCAGCATGGCCTGCGGCGCGTGCCGAATGGAGTTACTTGTGGGTGAAGAGTATTTGCAGTGCATGGTGGAGGCATGCGGTAAGTCGTATCATTACGCATGTAATAATAATAAAACCCTTTCCGAGGATGAAAAAGCTACTTGGGTTTGTCCGGAATGTGTATGTGCAGCTAAAAACGGAGGCGGAAACTGCAACACACCGGTCGGAACACCTGCTAGCATTAAAAATGTAACGCTAAGGAAACCTTCTTCTGTCTTGAGTTCTCCCCGCCCGCAGGGCCGCCCGGGGCATGATGTGTCCATGTCGATGGCAGCGTCATGGGAACTGCATCAACTACATGAGCAAATTACTTTTTTATCCGAACAGCTCACCGACGCTATCGCCACCATAGGCAAGTATCACACCGCTCTTACTTTGTCAACGGATAAGATTGAGACTATCAGTGAGAGATTATCAGAACTGGAACAATCCGTTAAGTCTCGTAACCAGCCGGGTGTTGAAAAGCCCCCACCAGCCCTCTACAATGAAGCCGTGAAGTTAGGTAAGCCATCCGGGACTCGCGTCCCTGTAAGTGGCCCCGCGCTGAATAGTATGGAGCAGGATAGCAGTGGAGATGACATTCCAGCAACCGAACCAAATAAGGATGCTTCTACTTCAATGATGTCTCCTGAGTTAAGTCACTCTGATGACGGCCGACGTCGCGGCCCTCCAGCTGTCGGTAGGCAGATGGCACAGAATCAGGGCTCCAAAAAAGAACCCACAAAAGTCGACCGCACTGGAAAGCAGCGACGTCTTACCTCTATACGCTGTACTGGGGGCCCCAATGTCACCTCCCTCAGGGCGGTCGAATGCCGTGGATACATCCACTTGTGGAATATGGTCTCTGGCGCCGATGAAATTCGAGAATATCTACAGAATTTATGCCCCAATGGAAATTGCACCGTGGAGGAGCTGAAATCTAAGGGAGACTACAAATCCTATAAGCTTGGTGTGCCTGCAACTTTCTATGAGAAAGTTCTTTCGCCGGATATTTGGCCTGAAAACGCTAGGGTTAAGAAGTGGTTATTTCGTGGACAAAATAGGAAGCAGCAAGGACATGCCTAATATGCCATGTGATTATTCCCCTGGCCCGTCACTCTTCATAACATATCAAAATGTTAGAGGCTTGAATACCAAACTAAAAAGTTTCAGACACACAGTCCAGGCCCTCGAAAGCGATGTCATATGCGTCACTGAAACATGGCTGTCAAAATCAGTTAAGGACCCAGAGCTTGTGGGAACTGAGTGGACTGTACTGCGCCGTGATCGCGCCACTGGTCGACATGGAGGAGGTGTGCTGCTGGCGGCGCGACCAGGCATCGCTCTACGTCGTAGGCCTGAATTTGAGACGACAGACGGTGAAGACCTGTGGGTAACTCTGGTGGTGCAGCAAATAGTGTGCCATGTGTGTGTGATATACATCCCGCCTAATGTGGTGGATGAAATATATATGCGCTTTTTTCAAAAGATTGAATCTTTCATAGACTCTCTAAATGGTGTCGTGTTGATTGTTGGTGACTTAAATATGAACCCTAAGTACACTTCAAGTCTCTTCAAGTAGTATTTTAAATTACTTTTGTTATTTTACCACTGTCTGTAATTTGAAAGAGAAGAATGACATTTTGAATACATTTGGTGGAGTGTTAGACGTGGTGCTGGTGCGAGAGCGAGTCTGTGGTGCAAGGGTCAGTGACGTGGGGGATAGTGGATTGGTCCCTCATGCGGATCCTTATCATCCACCGCTTGGGATCTCCATACCTGTCACGGCCGCAAAACACTGCCCTGAATTTCTAGAGCCTAGTAATGTTGACTTAAACCGTGACTGGGATTTCACTAAGGGCAACTATACGCTCCTATATGAACGGTTTTCCGAAGTGTCGTGGAATGAAGTACTAGAGTGCCGCGACATAAATGATGCTGTAGAGCTCTTTTACCTGGTAGTCTACAACATCTTTGACGAATGTGTACCCGGTAAAAAGAGGAACAGCTCTCCCAGTAGGCGGTATCCTATCTGGTTTACAGCCGACATAATAAAGGATTTATCGCGGAAAGCTAAGGTTCATCGAGACTGGAAACAGTCTGCCTATGATCAGTACATAAGTCGTATTCAAGATAGTCTCATGCGCAATCCTCGTTCTTTCTGGCAACATATCAGCTCCTTAAGATCCAAAGGTGGTTTCGAGTCCCATGTTACGTATCAAGGGAAGGAATACGAGGGTAGTGAGGTAGCTCAAGTGTTCGCTGATTTTTTCTCTTCCGTATTCTTGCCAAACAAACCTCTCCTAGATTATAAGAAGGTCATCAGCGCAGACCCTAGTAATAATGCCAGTTATATTCACATTAAGGAAATATCATCCCTAGATATTGAAAGTGGTATAAACCGACTGAAACCTCGAAGCTCCCCGGGACCCGACAATTTTCCGGCTTTCATTGTAAAAGGATGCAAAGAATCGCTATTATCTCCGTTACTTCATATTTTCAATTTAGCTTTATTTACTGGGGAGTACCCTGACCAATGGAAGATCACTCGAGTGAGGCCTATTCCCAAATCCAATATTACAGGCAAGGTTGAGGAGTACCGGCCAATAGCTATTTTATCTTCGATTGCTAAACTATTTGAGTCAGTCATAAATAAGATTGTGGCTCCTCAATTAAAACCGATCCTCTGCGATGCTCAGCATGGATTTAGACCTCGTCGTTCAGTAGAGACTAACCTTCTAACCCTGGTTGATTCCATTTCGGATCATTTGGATAGCGGAGTTCAGGTAGACGTGCTGTACTTCGACTTTAAAAAAGCATTTGATCGCGTAGATAATGATGTTCTCTTGGGCAAGTTGTGCAGTGTTGGTTTTTCACCAAAACTGCTCCGGTTCTTTGCTAGCTATCTACGCGACAGGCAGCACGGTTGCTTTGTATCAAATACATACCCGACACGTTCTGGAGTCAGCCAGGGTTCAATATTAGGTCCGTTGCTCTTCGGAATTATGGTCAATGATCTGGCTTCAGTTCCAAAGTGCGCCAGTTGTCTGCTTTATGCCGATGACCTGAAGCTAATGTATGGTGTACAAGATATCTTGGATTGCAATTCTCTCCAAAGTGACATCGATAGGTTGTATCAGTGGAGCATCGAGAATAGACTTCTTTTCAATGTTGCTAAGTGTGCGCACGTAACTTTTAGCAGGGCCCGTAATCCGCTGTATAACAATTACTACCTAGATTCTGAGGCAATTACCCGGGTCGATTCCATTCGGGATTTAGGCGTTATTTTAGATAAGAACCTAAATTTCCATGAGCATATCAACTCGCTGGCTCTTAATTGTTGCAGGAGATTAGGGTTCGTCATTCGGAATGCTAGGGACTTTGTTGATGCCAGAATAATAAAATTCCTGTATACCGCTCTTGTCAGAAGCAAGCTTGAATCGGCCGCTGTTGTGTGGAATCCTCATGAGACAACATATATCTTGCTTCTGGAAAAGGTACAAAAAGTATTCTTGCGTTTTCTGTACAAAAAAATGTACGGTTACTACCCATTTCTATACCCTACAAAATTTTTGCTAGGCGTTTTAGGTTTAAATTCACTAGAGGTGAGGCGAAACTTCGGTCTTCTTTCCTTAGCTGGTAGAAGTTTGCGTGGTGATTCAGACTGTCCCGGATTAGTAGCTCAGTTGGTGCGCCTGTGTGTTCCCTCGCCCTCTAGATATAATTTTCGACCTCGTTGTCAACATTTACTAGCGGCGCCGGCAGCGCGAACGTTGTCTCGCAGAAAGTCCCCGCTTATTCGAGCTTTGCACTTCATGAACTCATTGCTTGAATCAGCACCAAATTGTGATATATTTGCTAGCCGATGGATAGATGTGTGTGATGAATGTTTGACGTTCTGCGAGAAGATGGATGCACGACCGTCTTCTGTGTTATTATAATAATAGTTTGTTTCTTTTGTGTATATATATCTACATTTGTTTTGTTTCACAGTGCTTTGGTGTTACTGTAATGCTGTGAAATTGTATGGAATAAATAAATAAATAAATATAAATAAAATAAATATGTGCATGTTTACTTACCTCTCAGTCTCAGTGGTAAGCATAATTTATCGATTTTAACAAATGCAAGTGCGTTCTGAAGTCAAAAGCGATGGATGCTATTCGGCACACTGTTTAACTTCGCTTTTTTAAAACGTGATCAATAAATAGTTATATTTAATCTGATTTTAAATATAATCAAGATTTCAGTATTAAATCAGACTGTTCAACAAAGAAAAAGAAATCACAACTTTGTCCATGAGGATCCTGCGCTAGCGCGTCAAGGGACTAGTCCCGCACTATATATAGAAAAGTACTCTGCGCCGCGCGCGCTGATTACCTATATAATTACAAAAATAGAAATTATACAAACCTCACTATGATGAAAACAATCGTGTTTTCTTCTCGGCAACTCCAACTATCGCCCTATCTTCCATTTTTATCGTTTTCAACTACAACCATCTAGATTACGGTGCAAAGAAGGCGCTCTTATGTTCAGTTCGCATTCCCTGCGAGCGCTTACACGAGCTTAATAAGTAGTATAGTTAACATGCTGCCAGCTAAGGACGGGCTCGGGACTGTCTACGGCGGCTCGTCGGTTACGCTGACGGTCAACTTGCTAAAGCTGCCCCCGGGCTGCACCTGAATACGCCAAGGCGTGTCCTCGTTAGTTGAAGGTGAGACGAAATGCAGTAAATTAAAACCATCCAATTTTGATTCATAATTATTTATATACATTTTCAAGACCTACTTTAACACAAAAGTACAATAACCACTTCAAAATCATAAGATATGTACATGTACGGTTTCGTTGATCTGCGGTACAGTCGCCATCACATACATATGAGCGGTCAAGGTGTTCACAAACATCTGAACACGACTTTAGTGTCAAAACTATATAGTGCATGTTCAGATATCTTTGAACACCCTGAAGAGTACAGATGTATGTGACACTGACTTAACGGTAAAGGAAACTGAAACCCGTACCTTTTTATGCCTTATGGTAACAGTAACAAGAGCGAAATAGTTATTTGTGTCACAAGGGAGCCAAATAGTATATTATATTTACGGCGAGGGCGGTGTATTGTATCCTGAACGTAACTAGGGATCCGACAATAGAATCCTGAGCGTAGAGAGGGATTCTAACGTAGGATCCTGAGCTTAGTGAGGGATACAAGTGTTTACGCCAGAGACGAAAATAATTTTGCTACCGATCATACTATTTTTCACACCGACTATGAAGAAATTTAAAACAAATATTGTTAAAATTAATCAATAAGTTGTAACAAATTTTCTTAATTTTTATTACAAATTTTTTAATATTACGTAATAATTCTAAATTTTCATATAACGTTGTTAAAGTTAAAACTTAAAATATGTTAGTTTTGTATCGATTACAATGAAATTACAATTGATTATTTTACTAAGATCTGTGTTCAATTGGCACACTGCGTAAATGCTACAATGCCCAAGTTTATATCAAAAAAGTAGCGTTTTGATCCCTCTCGTTGTGGAGCAAAACTTACTTTTCCGAATGAAAGGTGTGAAAAACGTATTTACATGTTTCAAATTAGTTGACTGTAGTTCACTCAGACATATAATATAGTCTTATCTTATACGGTATAGGTATCTTAGTATAGGTCTTATTCCGAGCAGCAGGGCTAGCAGCTAGCATAGACTATCCGACTTTTTGACTATCTATAGATTGTGTGCTATCAATTACGTACGTTATAAAGTTGCAAGGGAATCAGCATCATATCAGCCGAAAGACGTCCACTGCTGGACATAGTCCTCCCCCAAAGAGTGCCACAATGACCGGGCCTGCGCCACCCGCATCGAGCGGACTCCCGCGACCTTTACCAGCTCATCAGTCTACCCACGCCGCGCCTTCCGGTACGTGGTCGCCACTCGAGAACCTTTCCGCCGTAAGTTTAGCCGCGAGGACTGCAAGTGATCATTTTAAATATTTTTCACCACTGACTTCTGGCCTAGTTCTTTCTGCGCTAGTCGCATGATACTTATTACGTGACTATTGAGTGCATTTAGGGCGTAAAAGTAGCCTAGATTATACATTTAAGTTCATTATAAGTAGTAGATTACGGAAACTATTTTGCTCGAGCCCAACCGCCAGCATAATCTGAGTTTATCATGTCTCTGCCTGCTGACTCAAGCAGAGTATGGTGGCCCGTAAAACTATTGTAACTCCCTAATGTACCCATATTCCGCAAACACACATTTCATTTCATTTACACACAAAACACTGATAAGCACATAGGCACATAAGGAACATAGCACGTAGAACTGATGGCCGTTGGGGTGGAAAGGTTCTCGAGTGGCGACCACGTACCAAAAGGCGCAGCGCGGGTAGGCCCCCCACAAGGTGGACTGATGACCTGGTACTGGTAAAGGTCGCGGGAGTCCGCTGGATGCGGGTGGCGCAAGACCGGTCAATTTAGCACTCTTAGGAGGAGGCCTATTTGAGTTGACGTCATTCGGCTGATATAATGATGATCATGATGAACACTGATAGTTCTCTCACACTATATAGTACGTTAAGACGTACGTACTTAGTATAACATTTAAAACGATAAATCAGAGTCCACAGTATCTTCCATCTCTGTCTCTTACAGATTCTCGTCGTACTCTAGAGCCATCCTCTTGGCTTCCATGCTTTGTGGCGATGAAGGCGATCTTGTTCGTTTATTAGTTGGCGGTGTGTTCTCGGCTCTTGGTAAAAGTATAATCTTGTGGGCCGGACACCTCTATGATATCAGCCCACTGAGAGGCTGGGGGAGTGTGAATGTTACTCCCTGGTGTATGGTTTTCATCATCGTCACTTATTTCTACTTCTACACTTTGGCTAAATTTAAATGGTTTTTCCCTAGTGTGTCGGTTCTCGTGCCTTTTTAAATGTGCCTTCCGACTGCATTTGTAGTTACAGTGGCTACATTTAAAGGGTTTTTCTCCAGTGTGTCGGCTCTGGTGGCTTTTTAAATGTGCCTTCTGACTGCATTTGTAGTCACACTGGCTACATTTAAATGGTTTTTCTCCAGTGTGTCGGCTCTGGTGGCTTTTTAAATGTGCCTTCCGACTGCATTTGTAGTTACAGTGGCTACATTTAAAGGGTTTTTCTCCAGAGTGTCGGCTCTGGTGGTTTTTTAAATGTGCCTTCTGACTGCATTTGTAGTCACACTGGCTACATTTAAATGGTTTTTCTCCAGTGTGTCGGCTCTGGTGGCTTTTTAAATATGCCTTCCGACTGCATTTATAGTTACAGTGGCTACATTTAAAGGGTTTTTCTCCTGTGTGTATCATTACATGAAACCGTAAATTTCCCTTACGTGTAGTAGAATAACTACAATAATTACAATTAAAATAGTTCACAGTGTGAGTTCTTAAATGGCTCTTCGAACTATTTTTGATAACTGTTGATGACGTGAAACGTGTAACACCATGTTTGTTTTTCTCATGTTCTAATACAAGCAATTCAGTTTTGAATTTAGAATCACAGAGATCACAAGCGAACTCCTTTTGTGTTGAATCACGTGAAGGTCCTGGCAAGTGAGTGTGTATGTGTTTCCTTAAAAGTGACTTATATCTGAAAACTTCACCACACTCGTCACACTGATAGGTCGTGCTGCTCGACGTGTCGGCGTCGTCGCGTGGGTCGCGCGTGCGCCGCAGCGGGTACGTGCGGAGCCCGACCCGGCACGAGCGCCGCTCCGCGTCCACGAGCAGGCGCTCCAGCCTGACCGAGCAAGCCCGCCCGCGAGCCTCCTCTGCGCCGCTCGGTGCCGCTGCAACAGCACACCATTTAGGTCAGATACACATACACAATACAGAATCTTCTTTTTTAATTTTGCTTGGTCTAAAACCAAGTAATGTACTAATTACCGATTTAATTTCAATTGGCCTTTTCTACTGGTAAACCACAGGGTTACAGGGATGCTCAAAACAACTTTACAGACCAGAAAAAAGTTGTTCTTCGGAAATTGTATAAAACTGTACAATAAACGTTACGGAACTTTTATACTGTCGTAAAACTGACACTTTTTTTGAAAGCATATTACAAGATAAATAATTTTAAAAACTTAAGATAAATTAATTTATAATTTTAAAATTTAAGAAAATTAAGCATACATTTTTTTTGAGCAATTTTAAAGATTTAGACAGGACCTTCCGCGATCGATGAGTATGTGCTATTAAATGTAAAGAAGTTGAAAAGAAATTATTGCAATGTGAGAAACTAACTTTTACCCAGGCAGCTGAGATAGCGCTTTCGCATGAGACTGCTACATTTGATTCCAATATCATTTTAGTACCGGGACCTTCTCCAAGTAAACAAATGTTGGAGGTCTATGAACCCATGGAAGTGAATAAACTCACCAACAAGAGGTTTGACAGGCAGGATAAGTCATGTTTCAGATGCGGCAGGCAACATAAGGGAGAGTGCAAGTTTCGCTGGAGTAAATGTCATTTTTGTCGTAAAATTGGACACATTGAGTCAGTATGCCTCATCAAAAATAAACAGGGTAATACATTTAAATCAAATTGTAACGGATTATATGTGGCAACAATAAACCATGTGAGAGAACGTAAAGTTGATGCTCACATGATTAAATTGATTAAGTTGTTGATTGAGGGTTCGGTAATTTAAATGGAGGTGGACTCCAGGTGTGCATTTACACTAACTTCCGAAGCGAAAGCCAGACTCATTTGGAATGGTGACATACCCATATTGGAAGAAGGTGATGTGACACTAACTAAATGGACAGAAAACCATTTGAAAATATTAGACAAAATAAAGGTATGAGTTTCATTTAAAGGGTAAAATGATAATCTGATGATTTATATTGCCAGCGGCTAGCAGCAGGACCCAGCCTTATAGGACGTAATTGGTTTGAACCATTGAAAGGTGTGTATCACAAGAAAGTGAATAGTAGGGAAATTAATAATTTACTTAAGAAATATAGTGGTATTTTCTTGGAAGGTTTAGGAAAATATAAAGGCCCCACAGTAAATATTACACCCAAAGATATAACAGTGCCCAAGTTTTTAAAAAGCAGACCTATTCCTTTTGCTTTGAGGGAAAGAGTGATCAAGGAAATAGACAGGCTTGTAGATGAACGAGTACTGGGCCCAAGAGCCCATTCCATGCTGAAGTACCAGCACTGAAACGGAACAGCACTGTTGGGATTTGTTGGGAGGGACTAGGTATATAGTAAACATGGTCACAGACACTGATACATATCCATTGCCTACTCTTGATGAAGCTTCCACAGCTATACAAGGGGGTACAATTTTTAGTAAAATTGATCTGGAAAGAGCATACACTCAAGTTAGTGTTGATGAACCAACATCACAGCTATTGACAATAAATACACGTAAAGGTCAATACAATATGAAACGCTTAGCTTTCATAGTAGAAGCATGTCCAGGCATGTTCAAGAGATTGTATTCCTTACTTACAGGAATTAGAGACATAACCATATTTTTGGATAACATTGTTGTGAGTGTGGCTAATGTAGCCGAACATACTCGTAATTCAAGATTAGAGATGGTATAAAAAAAAATGAGAAGCTGGCTTACATTGAATATGCAAAAATTTAATTTTGCTGTGAGAAATGTGAAGTTCTTAGGGTTTCTCATTGATCCACCCATGTAAAGATAAGAACAAACGAAAGAAATTATACCGTCATGAATATCCAATGTTTCACAACTGACCTGGAGGAGCAGAAGGCACACGAGGCCGGTGCAGCTCCACGGGGCCCAGCACAAGCTCGTCCTTGACCTGGTGGCCCGCATACAGGGCACACAAGTCTGGGTTGTCCTCACACTCCGCCTCCTTTTTTACATGTGCCGCAGTCTCCTCATTTTGACACACCTCCTCAGCCTCCTCTTTCACACACACCTCTTCCGCCTCCGTCTTCACACACAATGTGTCTACCGACATGGTACTTTGTGTTTACACTTAGTTAACAGTGACTGTTCAACACCTGCAATGCCAACATAATATTTTCAGTCATGCTATCATACAACATGATCTACAGTGTCTCAATTTGTTGCGGGTTGCTTTGAAACTAAAACAAAAACAATGTGTATGGCAATGAGGTCAAGCCCCTTAACCGACCCACAAAACCTTGGTTCAATTGGATGAAACAAAACAAAGTAAACAAACAAGGAGAACAATGTTTCTTTGACACAAATCCTGCTGCACTATCACGAAAAACCGAAACTCGAAGTTCGTATACATGCATCCCTGACTCGAGTAACTTCGAATTTCGGAGTTCGTGGTTATAGCTCGCTGCATGCATTCACTGAGAACAATTAACAGGCATAGGTTGCGACAAAGCCTACCTACTTTTTGCAGTTACAACTTGCAAGCCGTCACATCTATGGGTCTCAAGAAAACACACGAGCGTCGCAGCCGATGGTATCACAGGCTGCAATACTTCATATCCTTCGACGGAATCAAAAATATATTATTACAGATATTCTGTTGGGCCTAACGTGGGCATAACCGCGAAGCGAAAACGAAAACGCACGCCACATTCCATTCCTTCATTTTGACACTTGACAGTGACATATGGGAAAGGCATGCGTTCGGAAACCTAAAAGATAATGGTTGCTTCCAAGAAGCTTAAATGTAGTTAATGTATGATTAACTCACAATTAACTAAAGTACCTACTTACTTTTAGTATATATACATATACTACTATTTTAAGTAATCATATTTGCATGTTTACTTACTTCTCAGTGGTAAACATAATTTTCGATTTTAACAAATGCAAGTGCGTTCTGGAATCAAAAGCGATTGATGCTATTCAGATCAGTTTGTATCTTCGCTTATTTAAAACGTGATTAATAATAAATATATTATATCTGATTTTAAATGCAATCACTATTTCAGTATTAAATCAGACTGTTCGAAAATGAAAAAGAAATCACAACCTAGTCCATGAGGATCCTGCGCTAGCGCGTCAAGGGACTAGTCCCGCGCGCACAGACATCATGATATATCCGCTTTTTGGCAAACGCGCGAATGCAAATTATTACCTATATAAGTAATAATTACCCAAAATAGAAATTATCATGAGTCATGACAAACCTCAAGATGATTAAAACCACCCTGTTTTCTTTACGGGAACTCCAACTATCACCCTATCTTCCATTTTCATCGTTTTCAACTACAACCATCTAAATTACGGTGCAAAGAAGGCGCTCTTATGTTCAGTTCGCATTCCCTGCGAGCGCTTACACGAGCTTAATAAGTAGTATAGTTAACATGCTGCCAGCTAAGGACGGGCTCGGGACTGTCTACGGCGGCTCGTCGGTTACGCTGACGGTCAACTTGCTAAAGCTGCCCCCGGGCTGCACCTGACTACGCCAAGGCGTGTCCTCGTTAGTTGAAGGTGAGACGAAATGCAGTAAATTAAAACCATCCAATTTTGATTCATAATTATTTATATACATTTTCAAGACCTACTTTAACACAAAAGTACAATAACCACTTCAAAATCATAAGATATGTACATGTACGGTTTCGTTGATCTGCGGTACAGTCGCCATCACATACATATGAGCGGTCAAGGTGT
Source organism: Epinotia demarniana (assembly GCA_945867215.1). Classification (NCBI taxonomy): domain Eukaryota; kingdom Metazoa; phylum Arthropoda; class Insecta; order Lepidoptera; family Tortricidae; genus Epinotia; species Epinotia demarniana. The sequence goes on from OX244284.1 coordinate 12,460,493, forward strand.
TCACAATCATCTGAACACGATTTTATTGTCAAACCATATAGAGCATGTTCAGATATTTTTGAACACCCTGAAGAGTACAGATGTATGTGACGCTGACTTTACGGTAAAGGAAACTGAAAACCGTACCTTTTTATGCCTTATGGTCACAGTGACAAGAGCGAAAACCGTGTGTACGTGTTTCAATTTAGTTGACTATACTTGACTCAGACATATAGATAGTGGATAGACTATCCACCTTTTTGACTATCTATAGATTGTTTGCTATCAATTACGTATGTTGTAAAGTTGCAGCCGAAAGACGTCCACTGCTGGACATAATCCTCCCCCAAAGAGTGCCACAATGACCGGGCCTGCGCCACCCGCATCGAGCGGACTCCCGCGACCTTTACCAGCTCATCAGTCTACCCACGCCGCGCCTTCCGGTACGTGGTCGCCACTCGAGAACCTTTCCGCCGTAAATTTAGCCGCGAGGACTGCAAGTGATCATTTTAAATATTTTTCACCAGTGTGTCATCTGGCCTAGTCGCATTCTCGAGTGGCGATCTCGTACCGGAAGGCGCGGCGTGGCTAGCCCCTCCACAAGGTGGACTGATGACCTGGTAAAGGTCGCGGGAGTCCGCTGGATGCAGGTGGCGCAAGACCGGTCACTTTGGCACTCTTTAGGGGAGGCCTATGTCCAGCAGTTGACGTCATTCGGCAGATATGATGATGATGAACACTGATAGTTCACTAACACTATGCAACCCGTTAAGACGTCCGTCCCTACACTAAGCACTTGTTCAGAAAACTTTGTATAACATTTAAAACGATAAATCAGAGTCCACGGTATCTTCCCTCTCTGGCTCTGACCGATTCTCGTCGTACTCTAGAGCCATTCTCTTGGCTTCCATGCTTTGTGGCGATGAAGGCGATCTTGGTCGTTTATAAGTCGGCGGTGTGTTCTCGGCTCTTGTTAAAAGTATAATCTTGTGGGCCGGACACCCCTATGATATCAGCCCACCGAGAGACTGGGGGAGTGTGAATGCTTCTCCCTGGTGTAAGGTTTTCATCATCGTCACTTTCTTCTACTTCTACACTCTGGCTACATTTATATGGTTTTTCTCCAGTGTGTCTCCTCTTGTGAATTTCTAAACATTCCTTCCGACTGCACTTGTAGTCACAATTAAATGGTTTTTCTCCAGTGTGTCGGCTCTCGTGCCTTTTTAAACTTGTCTTGTGACTGCTTTTGAAGTCACAGTGGCTACATATGAATGGTTTTTCTCCAGTGTGTCGGCTCTGGTGCCTTTTTAAATGTTCCTTCCGACTGCTTTTGTAGTCACACTGGCTACATTTAAATGGTGTTTTTCCCCTGTGTCTCCTCTTGTGACTTTCTAAACAGTCCTTCCAACTGCAATTGTAGTCACAATAGAATGGTTTTTCTCCAGTGTGTCGGCTCTCGTGCCTTTTTAAACTTGTCTTCTGACTGCATTTGAAGTCACAGTGGCTACATATAAATGGTTTTTCTCCAGTGTGTCGGCTCTGGTGCCTTTTTAAATGTTCCTTCCAACTGCTTTTGTAGTCACAGTGGCTACATTTAAATGGTTTTTCTCCTGTGTTTCTCCCCTTGTGAATTTTTAAACATTCCTTCTGACTGGATTTGTAGTCACACTTAAATGGTTTTTCTCTAGTGTGTCGTCTCTCGTGAATTTTTAAACCTGCCTTCAGTCTGCATTTGTAGTCACAGTGGCTACATTTAAATGGTTTTTCTCCAGTGTGACGGCTCTGGTGCCTTTTTAAAGATCCCTTCCGACAACACTTGTAGTCACAGTGGCTACATTTAAATGGTTTTTCTCCTGTGTGTAGTATCTCGTGATTTTTTAAACTTCCCTTTTGACTGCATTTGTAGTCACAGTGGCTACATTTAAATGATTTTTCGCCAGTGTGTCGTCTCTCGTGAATTTTTAAATGTGCCTTCTGACTGCATTTGTAGTCACAGTGGCTACATTTAAATGGTTTTTCTCCAGTGTGAAGTCTCTCGTGAACTTTTAAACTTGCCTTCTGACTGCATTTGTAGTCACAGTGGCTACAATGAAATGGTTTTTCTCCAGTGTGTCTCCTCTTGTGAATTTCTAAATCTCTCTTCCGACTGCACTTGTAGTCACAGTGGCTACATTTCAACGGTTTCTCACCTGTATGTATCATTACATGAAACCGAAAATTCATCTTATGTGTAGTAGAATAACTACAATAATTACAATTAAAATAGTTCACAGTGTGTGTTCTTAAATGGCTCCTCGAACTATTTTTGATAACTGTTGATGACGTGAAACGTGTAACACCATGTTTGTTTTTCTCATGTTCTAATACAAGCAATTTAGTTTTGAATTTAGAATCACAGAGATCACAAGCGAACTCCTTTTGTGTTGAATCACGTGAAGGTCCTGGCAAGTGAGTGTGTATGTGTTTCCTTAAAAGTGACTTATATCTGAAAACTTCACCACACTCGTCACACTGATAGGTCGCGCTGCTCGACGTGTCGGCGTCGTCGCGTGGGTCGCGCGTGCGCCGCAGCGGGTACGTGCGGAGCCCGACCCGGCACGAGCGCCGCTCCGCGTCCACGAGCAGGCGCTCCAGCCTGACCGAGCAAGCCCGCCCGCGAGCCTCCTCTGCGCCGCTCGGTGCCGCTGCAACAGCACACCCTTTAGATCAGATACACATTCACTATATTTTTAATAAACAGGGATCTCAAACAACACATCATAAACTTCACCGGAATATCAGAAAGAGTTGCTTGACTCCAACTTCAGTTCCTCGTGGAACATGTTTATCTCTAATAAAAGTACATGTCCAACTGCGCAATCTAGTGAAGATGAAATTAAAACATTCTATGAAGACTTATCTAAAGTACATAGCCTCACAGATCATACAGTATTAGTCATTGGATATTTCAACGCTAAGGTAGGACACAGGAAAGAATCAGATGAAAACTTCATAATGGGAAAATACGGATATGGCACTCGTAATGACAGAGGTGAAATGCTAATACAATATGCCTATGAATACAAACTGTCTATAATGAACACCTTCTTTAAAAAGAAACAAAACCGAAAATGGACATGGGCATCACCGGACGGGTCAACAAGGAACGAGATAGATTTTATTTTGAACAACAATTCAAAATGTATTTCAAATGTGGAAGTGCTGAACAAAGTAAATTTTACTTCTGACCACCGATTAGTAAGAGCGACACTAATCTAAGCGAAATAGAGCATCCTTCAAACAAACAACGAGACCACTAAGAACAGAAAATGAAAAAAATAATTATATTGAAAACCTAGACGAAAACATAAACAAAACACAGAGTTTAGAAAACATACATGAGGTACAAAACTACTACAATCAGCTTGAAAACGCAATAATAACAAGTCTAGATACAAAATCAGATAACAAAAACTATGATAGTAAACAACACAATATATGAGCGATATACAAGATTGCCTAACGAAACAAATGAAGAAAGACAACAAGTGCGGAGGGACAATCGTTTCATGAAATTAGCGTAATAACAGAAAAGGAAGTCCTAAATCATATACGGAAACTAAAATCCGAAAAATGCCCCGGCCCAGACGGTATCAGCAGTGAAGCCTTAAGGTGCTGTTTGAGGAGTCCGGACTGTTCATGCTTCCAAAGGCATAGTACCAAACTACTTAAATACTAGTGTTATTTTATTATTATCGTATTGACGGGAGACATCATTTCGATCTTGACACGTTTTATAATACATTGAAATAGGATATGTAGGTTATAGAGAAAAGTTTGCCTCTCCTCCGGGGCGAGCTTCACCCCGACACGGAATTAAGTATCATACGAGGTGAATGGTGTGTCCAAGTGTGGTCTGGGGAGTTCTTTTTAACCCCCGACGCAAAGAGAGGGGTGTTATAAGTTTAACGTGTCTGTCTTTGATCTGTCTGTGGTATCGTAGCTCCCAAACGGATGCACCGATTTGAATGCGGTTATTTTTGTGTAATAGATAATTTTATCCCGAGTGTTCTTGGGCATGTTTCATCAAAATCTGTTTAGCCGTTTTTGGGATATTGAACTTAGAAATGAAAATGTCGGGGGTTTTTCAACTTTTCTAATGATGTATTTTTTGTTTACAATAGATTCTTTGTATTGAAAATTGCTATAGGTACAGGGCATAGAAATAAATTATACCTTTGTATAAAGAGCATATTCTATTCTTTACTTCAGTCATACATATAGTGGCGGTAAAGTGTGAAGTTTTTGAGAAAACTTAACTTACAGCAAAAAAAAGATAAATTAATAAAAACTTTTGTATTTGGTGGTAGATTGCGCTAAAACTAGAAGAGGTATCGCTTTTTGTATGTATGAATAGGTTATAGCAAATGTATTAAGGACTATTTCGTTCCTACGTACTTTTTATGTATCGTGTATGGTTTTCTTTTAAAATGGAAAATACCGCGCGGTGCGAAACTAGCACACATGACGGTGAATTTTCAAAATAGCAGAACAGCGTGAATTGAACGAGTAAAGAAATAAATGTATACCGCTTTTTAAAGAGCATATTATATTCTTTACTTCAGTCATACATATCATGGCGGTAAAGTGTGAAGTTTTTGAGAAAACTTAACTTACAGCCAAAAAGAAAGATAAATTATTAACATACGTCGTTATCGCGGGGGCAAAAACGATTTGACAGTACAGAAATATTATGATAAACAAGCAATAACAGACGTGAAACTCATTTTGAGGAACATTTATGCCTGCGAGTTTCAAATATTTCAAAATTATTTCTAATATCCGACCTCCATACTTGAAATAGTGCAAATGGAATAAAATATTTAAAAAGTTAAAACAAGTTTTGGAGAAAAATACTGGATTTGGCATAATAATAAAAAAATATGAATTGATACAAGGGAAGGAAATAATACTTGAATCATCGTTTCGGATTTTGTGACACTGTCTAGGGTCATTTCGCTGGTTACGCGGCCAACTTCGGTTAGCGACCACCTGAAGGAGCAGGATTTTTCTATTGAAGATAACATCAATTCTACAGACCCAAATGAGACAGTTAGTTGTACATGCATTTTTTTGTTGATTTAGAATAGAAATCTACTAAAAAACCGAGAAGATATCCTTTCAGTTCACCAACTCAGCTATGTGGTCGCCCACCGGCACATTAAATTAGTTGGTCGCTAACCGGCGAAATGACCCTACTCTAGATTACTTCTATCGTTCCAATTACGCACCTACAACAACAGTTTATGTTGGAAGAACGTTCAGTCAATTGAAATGGATATTTTCTGCACGACGCTGCGAATTGCGTGTAGATAATTTAGATAAAATCTTTACAGTACATATGGTGCTACTTTTCGTGCATATGTCAAAACTTTAAAGAGCCATATGTACAGTAAAACGTTGTACGATACACGTGCGAATAGGTAATTCGCAACTCGTGTCAATTTAAAACACTCCCTTCGGTCGTGTTTTAATTTATCAGCCCTCGTTGCGAATTTCCTATTTTCGGCACTTGTATCGTAATAGTTAGTCGACGTATGCAGGAAAGTGCTCTTTACCGCACTAGTGCGGCAAAGTAGCACCATATGTACTGTAAATAACTATTTTAATTCGGCTGACGCAACCGCACCATTTATATTCGCACTTGCTAGTTCGACAAAGAGGGAGATACACGAACGAAGTTCGTTTTTTTTTTCGGGGTATACCCTCTGTTTATTTCGAGAGCAGAAGCTACGCTGATAAAATAACCCAATAAGTATATGTATGCTCAATAAATAAGTACACTTGTTGTCTTCTTAGTAGGTGAGCGTTTAATTATTAGAAGATATTTTTATAGACCTTTTCTAGCGAAAACTCTCCAGATGTGAAGAAGCTCGCCCCGGAGGACAGGGGAGAGTAAATAAAATCAAACTTTTCTCTATAACCTACATATCCTGATAGATAAAAGTCGTCCTTTAATTTTGCCAAATTTTCCATACATTCTGATTGTACTATTTTATTGTTATTGACCCTGTACATCACTGACAATATTACATTAATGTTCTTTTTTTATTGTTTTGTTTTGACGCTTAGAGACCGGATACATCTCTACGAACATTAGAATAATTATTAATTGTATTTGGACGCTCAGAGACCTTATACATCTCTGGAATACTGAATTAATATCATTAACTTCCTGTTAATGCGCACCTTATACTTATCAAATGTAATCATATTTTGTTTTGTTTTCATGAACTTGTTGTTGTTGAAGTGAACTTCAGTTTGTTGACCGTATACTATATCGGTTCTTAATCTGCAAATTTTAAATTATTATTGTGTAAGATTATTATTATTTTATTGTAAGTTTTTTTTTTCATGTAAATTATCGTTTGACATGTACAAGTGCCCTTGTGGCCTATTTGCAGAATCAGAATCAGAATTTTTATTTGTGAAACATAGGTACAAATAAGCTGGTATATTATGTTACAAAATCGTTCTCTATGTTTTACCCACTAGTGTAGGTGTACAAATATAGATAGCACGCAGATTATTATTGCAGTATGAAGTTAAACATTAAAAATAATAATAATATAAAAATAAGAAATGAGCGCACCTGGCTGGTAATTACGAAATACTTTTTAAACATTATTATTAGGCCAGTCATTAATTCATAATATAACAAAAAATAAATACCTAATTATATTGACTTATCATTAAGATAATCTTTTATAGAATAACAACATTTATTTAACAACAAATTTATTATTTTTTTCTTGAATAATTTAGAATTTAATTGTAATATGTCATTGGGTAATTTATTATTAATAACAGGGGCCATATTTAATACACTCTTATTTAAAAGAGCTGTTTTCCCTGCTGGACAACGGAGTTTGTACATGTGTTGTGGCCGCGCAGGCCGCAGTGGCCCCCGGGACGCTGGTACAGATAAGTGCATGTTATGTTTTACAAATAACGCTAACTCTAAAATATATAATGCAGGAAAAGTTAATAATTTTAATGATTTAAATGCAGACATACAGTTTTAATTAGACTTTAAGTTCAGCATAGCTCGAATACACTTTTTTTGGGCTTTAAAGACATCACTTGTACATGTAGAATTAACTCCATATCTTAATGTTGACCCTACTAAGCCATGATAAGCCGTTATTAAAGCTTTCCGGTTTACAAGTTTGGACAAGTTTCGTAAGGCACAAGCTGTTCTGTTGATTTTTTACATACTTATATACCTTGTGCTTTCCATTTTAAGTTGATATCTATTTTAATGCCAAAAAATTTACATTCATGGGCTTCATTTATATTAATTCCTCTGTAGTTAATATTTTTACAAGATATTGCCTTTTTTTGGTAAAAGTGCATTATGTTGGTTTTATTTAAGTTAATGATTAAATTATTATTGCTAAGCCACGTTACAATTTCATCTAAGGCAGTGTTGTTCTCATTTTCGTATTCGGTGCTTCTATGACATTTTATTATCACTGTGCTATCATCAGCGAAAAGTATCATAGGTGCACAGCTTTTGGCAAGTCAGTTATTATTAATTTGTATTTGTATTAAGATAGGAGGCCCCATTTTACTCACATTCATAGCGACACTCTTCAACATGGTTCTAGTAAAAGGAACATTACCACAACAATGGTGCAAGTCAGAGATAGTACTCCTATACAAGAAAGGTAGCCCACTCGATATTGGAAACTACCGACCGATAAGCAAACTCTCCAGCATATATATGTAAGCTATTCTCTTCAATCATACTATCTCGAATAACAGGAAAGATACTTCCGTTCAGGCTATTGTACAATAGATCACATACTCTGGAACAAATTATTGAAAAATTCAAAGAACACAACCAGCCCCTTTATATTGGCTTCATAGACTATCAAAAAGCATCACCATCTCTCACAACTTCATATGGAAGGCGCTAAAATCTAGCAACATAGAAATAAACTATATAAACATTCTGGAAAACATCTACAAAAACAGCTCAAGCAAAATAAGTCTAGAAACAAAAGGTGAAGACATCGCAAGACAAAGAGGTGTACGACCAGGTGATCACCTATCTCCGAAATTATTCATTGCTGTACTGGAGGATATCCAAAACATCTATTGGGATATAACGGTATTTGGATAATGTATAAACATCTTAGCGATCTAAGATTTGCAGATGACATCGCTATCTTTGCTAAGTCAGCCTCAGAACTGCAACAAATAATTCAGACTTTTAGCAGTGAAAGCAAAAAAGTAGGACTACTTATGAACATTGATAAAACCAAAGTGATGACAAATGACCAACAAAAAAATATCCAAGTAGATAAAGAATATATCAACAATTATAAATACCTGACAAACAAGTTCCCTTCCGCCAAGATAGCAATTAAAAGGAGGTGGAGAGAAGAGTCGACTGCTCATGGAAAAGTTTCTGGGCCCAAAAATAAATCCTAAAGGGAAGCTATAGCCTGCCCCTAAAAAGACTGTCATAGAAACCTGCATCTTGCCTGGCTTAACATATGGCTGCCAAACCTGGTTATTTACCAATGAAATAAGAAATAATGCAATGGAAAGGAGCATCTTGAAACTTAGAAAAATAGAGAAATTACGGCAAAGAAACAACGGCGAAAAATGGAAAAAGATGGGGGCGGCTCTTACCCAAAAGAGATCCATTTCCAACCTAAAGATAAATACATAAGAAAGAATAGTAACAAAATATGTAAAGAAATGGAATAAATGCTATATAATAATAATAATAAAAAATAGGCCATTCTTAGCAGTTAGCGAGTCACCGTCTGCCAGAGATAAAAATTGAAACAGTTTTATTAGGCAGGCGTCCGATGTTTCATCCAATAGCCCAGCCACTAGTCCATCATTTCAACCCAATAACCCGTTTCATCCAGATTCCATCAACCATCAATAGTCCCTATACACCCCAGCGGGTGCTGTCTCTGTGTGCGTCCCATGACACGGGCAGCGACAGCATCCGCTCGGTGTACTCCTTGCATTTCATTAAATTGTCAAAAGGGCCTCTACGTGGTGGGTCCACGCACGCCTCCCAAAAATCCGGGACATCATTGTCCACGGCACGGTTAGGTAGGTTGGTAGGCAAGGGCTTTGAATTAGATTAGGGCAGCCAAAATGGGGGGCTCCGGGGGGCCAAGCCCCCCACACTAAAAAAACAAACAATAGTAACAATTGTATTATTTGGTAGGTAAGGTTAGGGTTAGCTTGTGTCCCTTAGTGCGGAAATAGGCACCCGCGAAGCAGAGTGATGACACGACATGCTGGCAGTTAGGTTAGAATTGTGACCTCTTCACATATTTATTTAACTATAGTCCCTACCCACCTAACAAAAAAAGTTGTTACTTTATTGTAAGATACACAATACACCATTGACATAAAGATGGGAATGATTTGTCATTGAAGAGTTCCTCTGCTGATTAACCAACAGAACAGAAATGGTAAATTAAATATTCACCATACAAATCACTTACCTCATCTTGTTTTGGTTAAAACATACTATGCCAACTAACATATTTGACTGAATGAAATTTGGTCAAAGTACCAGTTGGTAAATGAGATATTGCATAAACATGAATATGCCAAACATTAGGTTTGCCTAAGAATTTGGCAAATGAAATCCTATGAAAAGTTTTTTGGGAAGTGATAATTTGTCAAACATTATTTTGTGAAACATAGGTAACCCGTTTCTAAAAGGTCTTTTTCCCACTTTTCATGCTTTCACTTCAACGTAAAGGCCGGCCGTCAAGCACAGCGAAAAACGAGCATTGCCCTATTTCTACTTGTCTCTGTCGCACGCGCACAGTAATAGTGCCCTCACGCTCGATCAAGGTTACTGAGCGAGCGTGAGGGCACTATTACTGTGCGCGTGCGACAGAGACGAGTAGAAATAGCGCAATGCTTGTTTTTCGCTGTGCTTGTCGGCCGGCCTTTAGATGCACTAAACTAAATCACAGCTTTAATGCCAGAAATAATTCTCTATCAGTAAACCACTGACTTGAAAGACTGGAGAGCACAAGATGCCCGTGCAGCTCCACGGGGCCCAGCACAAGCTCGTCCTTGACCTGGTGGCCTGCGTACAGGGCACGCAAGTCGGGGTTGTCCTCACACTCCAAATCCTCCTTTTCATGTGCCCCGGTCTCCTCATGTTCAAACACCTCAGCCTCCTCTTTCACTCGCACCACCTCCACCTCAGTCTTCACACACAATGTTTCTAGTGACATGGTACCTGGAGGTTTTAAACACTCAGTGACTGCAGTCAACACCTGCAATGAAAGCACAATATATTTAGTCATGCTATCGTTCCTCTCAGAAGCTGGGGTAAATTGGATGTAACAAAACAAAGTAAATAAACAAGGAGAACATAAAACCGGAAATTACCAAAGAAGCTAACTCACTCCGCGTCCGAGAGAAGGCGCTCCAGCCTGACAGAGCAAGCCCGCCCGCGAGCCTACTCTCTGCTGCTCGGTATATATCAGAGTATAAAATATATACTATACGTCACCACGGCAACAACAGTAATAAGAGTATCACAGGCTGCAATAATGCATTTCCCAAAGCTAAATTCAAATTATATTATTTATGTAGACATTTCACAATTTTTTTAACCACAGAGTACTTTTAAGTAATAGAGACCTATCTTGAGGTCAAAATGGGTAAGAGGTAAGGTGTCGCTCTCATGCGGCAAGTTTTGTAACTACTATGACGTATACAGCGTGTATATTTGATATAACCGCAAACTGTAGAGGGTCTTAGTATAGACACTAATAAATATATTTATCGTAAAATTATTTTAAAAAAGCGAACTTTTTTTTTCATATAAAATAATTCAGCACGCAGTGGATCACTACTTTGTCTTACTGACGTGACGTCACAATAAATCGTCACATGTCACCCGATTCTTACATGTGTCATCAGGTCACAGTGTACGCAATACATTGCCGTTCGATAAAATTTCAAAAATTAATTACTCTTTGGTAGTTAAGACTAACTTATTTTTTTGTTGCAATATCGGTTCATAGCCCTAACACGTACCTCTGGTTACAATTTGAGGTAATATAAAATATACACACTGTATATATTTATCAACGCCAATGCCCTACCGGTACGGTACAGCAGGCACAGCTCGGCCGAAATATCTGCAGATATTTCGATCGGGATGTAACAATGTTGTGTAGGGAAAATAGTTATCCTGCATAGTTTTTTGACAATTTAATTTATACAATGCTAGTAGCACCATAACCTCATTTTTTTATATTATGGCAACCGCTATCGACATTTCGGTCCATTCTTTCATTCTGACCTGGAGAAGAGTGGCAACTCTGACTTTTAACTAGCATGTATGGAAGGTGCTGCCGCCAGTGCAGAAGTAATAAACTAACGCAGTTTACTCGCATAGCTATAGATATATATATAGAAGTATACATGTACCTGTGCGTGTGTATATCTAATATTTATACAGGCATACGTATGCATGCCTGTGATATGTGTGTATAGATTATGTATGGCTAATTAAAGAACTAAATGCAATGATGTAATAATAACTTAACAAGAACTAATATTAAATAACAGCCAAGAACAACAATAACAAGAGAAAACCAAGAGCGTATCAATCAACATCCGAGCGAACGAAAGCTCGAGTTGACAATGGTGACCGTTGGCTTGGAAGTAGGATATAAACATGGAAGTAGCTATAAAAGAAGAGATTGGCAACAGCTACCTTATTCACTTACGTAAATCTATAGCTGATGTCGCCGCACGTAGTGCTGCGAAATGTAAGAAGCCAGAACACCACAGAACCCATGGTAAGCTGGCAACATTATACTTTGCCATAATCAGGATTTGACTGAAACGGATCGCGATCTCTGGTTCCACTTCCGGTTGCATTCTTGTAGCAATTGAGGCTCGCCTACCGCCGCCTTTTTAGTTATGAGTGTTTGCCATCGAGGTGCCAACGGGAGCGCGATACCGGATCTACAAAGCTAAGTGGATTAGGTTTATGATTTACCTTCTTATTTCATTGTAATTATATCTCGACTATCTGAATCCTTATGAGAAAGATAGAATGTAACCTTTAAGAACAGAATGACCGTCCTTGGGACGGCCATGTGTGTGTGACCTACTGAGAATGAATTACGGTACCCGGGGAAGTAATTAGTAGAAGGTCCTGCGACGGCAGGACCACCAAAGGCACAGGTAGTGAGCATAGAAGCTTGCGTTACCACCGCCACGAGAACACAGTAACTATAAGGTCATGCACCAGAATGTGAGGCACCGTAGGAGTGTGTCGGCACGTATGAGAATGTGTATGTAGGTGAGCAATTAGACTCTCGCGCTACCTACACGATGAGGATAAAGGTTATAGGAGAACAGAACTGAGGGTCTTTGGATAGTCAAGCTTTGTAGTCAGAACCAAGATTCTCAATGTCAGTATAGAAAGGTTTTATCATACAGAAATAAAAATAGTCCACTTAGTTAACCATGCAGGAGGTTTGATGGGTATCTTAAACCCACAGGTGGAGAAAGAACGGCAGTCGCAGCAAACCCGGCTGGCGACTACCGTAGACGAAGAGCGCGGTCGACAGACCACACACCATTATTACCAAGTAAGTCACAGGCATAACTTGCAATTAACTTAAAGTCTAGTCCCCTTTAATTTCGGCATAAATAAATACATTCAGTCGCGAATCAGATATAAAACATATAAAAATATCGCCGACAGTTAAAATATAAATAAATATAAGGGGACAATCTTACACAAATCGAGCTAGTCCCATAGTAAGCTCAATAAGGCTTGTTTTATGGGTACTAGACAACAAATATATATAATAGATAGAAACACTTAAATACGTAGAAAACATCCATGACTCAGAAACAAATATTCATGCTCATCACACAAACATTTGCCCTTACCGGGATTCGAACCCAGGACCTTCAGCTTCGTAGGCAGGGTCACTACCCACTAGGCTAACCGGTCGTCCAAATTAAATGTCATCATTGTTTGGTAGTAAGTGTCATAACGTCACAACTTAACTTGCTCGCATTATAGTAGCTACTATATTTGATGTAAACAAATGGACCGTCTCCGAGAAAATTAATTATTTTGTGTATTGTTCCGCCGTGAATGATTTAAATACAGTAAAATTTACGTTTCTTATAATTTATTGTTGTGAATAAGCAAATATTTTGTGCTATTTAAAATTGCACGTCCCGTACAGCACGAAAAGAAAATGTCCAGGAACCATTCAGCTTTCACCCGTAAGTTTCGATAGATTTTAATGTTATTAATGTAACAATCTAAGCTAGGACTAATAATCAGTATTAGAAGTTTATGTAAATATCATCATGTTCAATTAATCGTGCAAAATCGGCATGTAAATTTATTTATTTAATCGTATGGCATACATTATTTTTGGCCTTTTAAAGTTTTTTTTGTCACTCTTTAGTACCACCCAGGAGACACGTGCAGGGTTGTGGTAGGTAGCTCCTGCGGACGCGAGTAACAGTTGTCCCCCCTTTGTCAAGTGAGTGGGCAACTCGACTGTTAGAAGTTCTCAAGCCGCCCGAAGGCCTCTAACTCGGCTTAACGACTACTGTCATAGACAGCAGCCGGGATCAACTGCTTAGCGTGCCTTCCAAAGCACGGAAGCGCTCATTTATATTAACCACTCAAACATCAGGCGGTCACCCATCCAAAGGCTGACCGCTGCCATCTTTGCTTAACCTGCGTAATCGTTCCCGACTCGCAGGCGCCGCTGGGCTATGAGCGCTTCAATGTAAATAAGACATTTTCTGTGGATTAAAGAGGTTATGTTTTTTTATATAGTGTTGTGTATTATTTATCGAACTCGGAACAATAACTTATCGACATTGACATGGATGTATTTATCAGTATAGGGAAAAATCTGTGTTGGTTTCAAACATAGAAAATTACAAGTTTGCTGAAGAATGGCAACAAAATGGCTTTCTGGTTGTCCCGTGTATTGAAGACAATTTACTGATGCATTGATGTATTTGTCTAACAAAACTTGAATTTTTGATTTTAGTTTCCCAAAGGATGAAGATATAAAACAAAAATGATTACTGCATGTCAAAAAAAAGAAATTGGACATGGAGAATCGATCATCGCGTCTGTTCAAGACACTTCACAGGACTGCCAAAGAAGGTCACAGAAAAAAACTAGTACCTATACAGTGACCTTGATTTGGTTGAAAGCCGTGCTTCCGACACGTATCCGAACGTGCCGAATCACGCTGCAGAACTGCATGCAGGCCTGCCGGTTTTACTCGTGTAGCGTCTCCTAATGATAACAGTTTGGTATGATTTCTGGACGAATGCTTATCTTATCTTATCTTATCTAGATGAGGGCCCTTTCGGATGCACTTCGACCCAGTGGGAACTTTTGTGCATTTGCCCTCTCCTTACGTCTACTCCCAACTTCGCTCCATCATTTCCACGTAGCGGATGATGCAGCTCAGTGGAAGTGCCTTGAATTCCTTTGGTTGCGGATAGCCGTTACCAAAGTAATTCATTATTTGTCTGGCAAGGGCATGACATTCACACAGTAAGTGTTCCATAGTCTCATCCTCCTCGCCACACATTTTACAGTCTAAGCTGTCTGATAGTCCCATCTTGGCCAAGAGATCCTTGACCCCGAAGTGACCTGTGAACACCCCAGATATGATTCTTAGCTGCTTCCTACTGGATTTCCAGAATTTGGACGTATGCTACTTAAAATTATGCATTTTGCTTATATGAAGACTGAAGGAAAGGTTTTCACACAGTGCATTATTTGTTAAACTATAAATAAATGAGTAAAATTTAGTTTGGTTGTATAATTTATCGATATGCAAGTCAACACAGTAACATCCCTAGCAAAAGACAATACTGGACAAAACTTGTGACAACCTACACAATTGAGGAATAACAAATGCATGTACATCTCTTTCTAACGCGTTAGTACGGCGTAAGGAAGTAAAGTACAGGTATACATCTCTGCTACCTATTTTAGCGCTCTTTCCATGTTTATCCTTATTCCAAGCCGTTGGCGCCTTGGCGGTTGGCAGCAATGGCAGCTTGCAGCGAGAAATTAGAAAAAAAGACTAGCTGCCATTGCTGCCAACCGCCAGGGCACCAACGGTCGCCATTGTCAACTCTGACTTTCGTTCGCTCGGATGTTGATTGATACGCTCTTGGTTTTCTCTTGTTATTGTTGTCCTTGGCTGTTATTTACTATTAGTTCTTGTTAAGTTACTGGAGGACGTTTTCAAAACTCTGGCCTGGAGAAGGCTAGGCATCAGCATCAACGGCGAGTACATCACTCACCTTCGGTTTGCTGACGATATAGTAACCTTGGCTGAGACCATGGAGGACTTAAGTACGATGCTCGATGACCTCAGTAAAGCATCCGAGCGAGTTGGTCTAAGAATGAACATGGATAAGACGAAGATCGGGTCTCTATTGTTTCTCATAAAATTTAAGATCCGATTTTTTCAGTCCATAACGTTTTCCACCATAATTTTTTATAGTCATATTGTCGAAAGTCATAAAATTTAACAATATAGATTGGAGTTCCGATTTTTGCAGGTCATCATTATTGTTAGTCATAAAATTGGTTAGCCATAACGTTCAATGTCCCGGTGGTATGCAATTACATAATGTTACAGGCAATAATCTAGTTTGTAATAATTATTGTAAGGTATTTTTTCGCAAGTCATAATGATTGGTAGTCATCTGATTAGTTAGTCATATCATTCAATTTCACGTTGGTGTCACTCTTCATAATATTAAAGCCCATAAACACACTCCCAGAAAAATACTAAAATACATGTTTTTTTTTACTACCGAACGTTACTGAACGCGTTCTTCCAGACTGCTTTATAACATACCCACATACCCATTACTTATAATTAATGTGGGTACTTTGGCAAAAATAAAGAGTGATGCGATTGAAAGATATTTATGCCGCTCACTGTTTTGTTTAGTGGTCAGAATACGTTAAAATAAGTATGTTTTGTTTTGAAACTTTTTTCTCTAAAATAAAAATGGCCGAAATATTTGACCCGAAAGTCAGGAAAAATATGTACTTGTCGACATTTCAATGAATGTTGTGTCATTATTGGTTCTGGCGCTTCGCCGGCCGCTGCCGCGGCACGCTCGCTTCGCTCGCTCGGCTCGCGCGCTTAGAGTCACGGTACAACTAACACTCCTCCTCGCTTCGCTCGTCGTCGTACCTTCAAGGAACCTGCCTTAGAAGTCCAATATCTTGGCCATTTTTAATTTCAGAGAAAAAGTTTCTAATAAAACATGCTTATTTAAACGTATTCTTTGTTGGAAAGTGTGTGTATGCCTTAAGTGACTATAGTCTACATAATCTATGATTGTATAAAATCTGTGACTCTAGACAAAGTTTGTCTCTGCTTTCTCTTCCGTTCCGTACGCCGACCGATCACCATGTGAGTTCTGTATCTCCATATTAAATCAATGAATATAACATGTGAACTAAAGTGAATTTGTTTACTTTCTTTTGCCTACGGGCGCTCTCTGCTGTGACCCAGATTATTACTGTCCTAGGATATGACACTGCACAAATCTGAGAAGTGGAAGTCAACTTCTAAGAGGTTATGGGCCCAGAATACCTCATATCTTAGATTAACAGTAATCAAGAACTGTTCATGCAGTAATTAATTTTTTTTGGTGTCACAGCGAGTGCTAAAGCGCGAGGCAATTAACTTCAATTTTTACAAATCACGTTTTCACTACAATGGATTCCGCGCCGCCGTCTAACCTCAACCCACACATGGCTTCCGTCGAAAAGCTAATTGGTGCATCGAATTACCATACTTGGAAGTTTAGTACAAAGAATATTTTAATACTGGAAGGACTTTGGGATGCCGTTGAGGGACGTGACGTGGAAGACGGTAAACAGAAAAGGGCGCTGGCACGCATCTGTCTTTTAATATCAAGAGAATTATATCAGTATGTTAGGAATTGTTTAACTCCTGCTGAAGCTTGGAAGAATCTTTCTGAAATCTTTGAAGATAAGGGTCTTTATCGCCGAGTACTCCTTCTTCGTAAACTACATAAGGTACAGTTTTCTGAACATACTACGATGAGCAAATACATAGAAACTATCACGACATTAGTACAGCAACTTCAAGACATCGGGCGGACCATCGAGGACGCAGAAGTAGCCGAAATTTTGTTGAGTGGATTGCCATTGGAGTATGACACCGTTGTTTCAAATTTATCAACAGCGACTGCAACTGACCAATTGTCAAGTGAGTTAATAAAGGCGAGACTTCTTCAGGAATTCAGTAGAAAATCTTCGACAGAAACTACAACTGCATATATTAGTAAGAATAAGAATGTCAGTTTTTGTGACTTTTGTAAGAAGCGAGGTCACACCAAACAAAGATGTTTCAAGCTTAAGCGAATGAAGAATCCGAAGCATGGCGGAGCCGGAGCTGACCGGACCAACATTGCTGCAGCGTTCTTGGCTGCCAAGTCATCGGAAAACTTTTACCTCGACAGTGGAGCATCGAACCATATGGTTTTAGACAAGACTTATCTAACTGATATAGTACCCAAACAATCTTCTGTCATAGTTGCAAATAACAACACAATCAGTTGTGAGGCAATAGGGAAAATTAAACTCTCATTGAAAGACAAGGTGAGTCCATTGACTTTATGTAATGTCATGTATGTGCCAAAACTCTCATGTAACTAGATTTCAATATCAAAGTTGGTCGAGTCTGGCTACATAATTCGGTTTGACAACAAAGGTTGTTTTATTTATGAGAGCAAAGCCACCGATTTTGACAAGCCTATTGCATGTGCTACATGTTGTAATGGTCTGTACAAGTTAAATGTCCATGTGTGTGTTACTAACAAGACCTCACCTGTGGAACACTCTTTGTTCCTGGAAGGTAGCCAGGAATCACCGAGGGCCACACTATCAGCCGATATCTCAGCGGAACTATGGCACAGACGTTTAGGTCACCTGAATATTGAAGGTATGAAACGTTTGCGGGATGGTGCATGTGGTGTGATGTTTCAGGATGGAGACATCAAGGGCTGCGCTGCATGTCTTGAGGGGAAGATGTCGGCCGCATCCTACCCAAAAGGACAAGCGAAGCGTGCTACTAAAAAAAAAAAATATCATTAACAAAATTAATTATAAAGTAAACCGTTTCTGGGGCCTTCCTTTAGGCTACAGAGCCTGTGTTGGAACGCCCCGCTCTTCCTTATGTTAGTAATAATAATGAAATTAAAAATAGATAAATCCTGTGTACATTTTATATGAGTGCCCTCACATAAAATGTACCCAACAATTAACTTCAAAGTAAAACAATACAAGCCTCATAGAAATACACGCATTGGGTGTATTAATTAGCAATGTGTGTGTGTGTGTGTGTGTGTGTGTGTGTGTGTGTGTGTGTGTGTGTGTGTGTGTGTGTGTGTGTGTGTGTGTGTGTGTGTGTGTGTGTGTGTGTGTGTGTGTGTGTGTGTGTGTGTGTGTGTGTGTGTGTGTGTGTGTGTGTGTGTGTGTGTGTGTGTGTGTGTGTGTGTGTGTGTGTGTGTGTGTGTGTGTGTGTGTGTGTGTGTGTGTGTGTGTGTGTGTGTGTGTGTGTGTGTGTGTGTGTGTGTGTGTGTGTGTGTGTGTGTGTGTGTGTGTGTGTGTGTGTGTGTGTGTGTGTGTGTGTGTGTGTGTGTGTGTGTGTGTGTGTGTGTGTGTGTGTGTGTGTGTGTGTGTGTGTGTGTGTGTGTGTGTGTGTGTGTGTGTGTGTGTGTGTGTGTGTGTGTGTGTGTGTGTGTGTGTGTGTGTGTGTGTGTGTGTGTGTGTGTGTGTGTGTGTGTGTGTGTGTGTGTGTGTGTGTGTGTGTGTGTGTGTGTGTGTGTGTGTGTGTGTGTGTGTGTGTGTGTGTGTGTGTGTGTGTGTGTGTGTGTGTGTGTGTGTGTGTGTGTGTGTGTGTGTGTGTGTGTGTGTGTGTGTGTGTGTGTGTGTGTGTGTGTGTGTGTGTGTGTGTGTGTGTGTGTGTGTGTGTGTGTGTGTGTGTGTGTGTGTGTGTGTGTGTGTGTGTGTGTGTGTGTGTGTGTGTGTGTGTGTGTGTGTGTGTGTGTGTGTGTGTGTGTGTGTGTGTGTGTGTGTGTGTGTGTGTGTGTGTGTGTGTGTGTGTGTGTGTGTGTGTGTGTGTGTGTGTGTGTGTGTGTGTGTGTGTGTGTGTGTGTGTGTGTGTGTGTGTGTGTGTGTGTGTGTGTGTGTGTGTGTGTGTGTGTGTGTGTGTGTGTGTGTGTGTGTGTGTGTGTGTGTGTGTGTGTGTGTGTGTGTGTGTGTGTGTGTGTGTGTGTGTGTGTGTGTGTGTGTGTGTGTGTGTGTGTGTGTGTGTGTGTGTGTGTGTGTGTGTGTGTGTGTGTGTGTGTGTGTGTGTGTGTGTGTGTGTGTGTGTGTGTGTGTGTGTGTGTGTGTGTGTGTGTGTGTGTGTGTGTGTGTGTGTGTGTGTGTGTGTGTGTGTGTGTGTGTGTGTGTGTGTGTGTGTGTGTGTGTGTGTGTGTGTGTGTGTGTGTGTGTGTGTGTGTGTGTGTGTGTGTGTGTGTGTGTGTGTGTGTGTGTGTGTGTGTGTGTGTGTGTGTGTGTGTGTGTGTGTGTGTGTGTGTGTGTGTGTGTGTGTGTGTGTGTGTGTGTGTGTGTGTGTGTGTGTGTGTGTGTGTGTGTGTGTGTGTGTGTGTGTGTGTGTGTGTGTGTGTGTGTGTGTGTGTGTGTGTGTGTGTGTGTGTGTGTGTGTGTGTGTGTGTGTGTGTGTGTGTGTGTGTGTGTGTGTGTGTGTGTGTGTGTGTGTGTGTGTGTGTGTGTGTGTGTGTGTGTGTGTGTGTGTGTGTGTGTGTGTGTGTGTGTGTGTGTGTGTGTGTGTGTGTGTGTGTGTGTGTGTGTGTGTGTGTGTGTGTGTGTGTGTGTGTGTGTGTGTGTGTGTGTGTGTGTGTGTGTGTGTGTGTGTGTGTGTGTGTGTGTGTGTGTGTGTGTGTGTGTGTGTGTGTGTGTGTGAAATGTGTCACCGTTCTAGTAGTTTCTCAGTCTCACCGTAGGTTTTGTCTTGAAGCCACTTTAATACGGTGGTTTTACAGTTATGATAGTTTATATTATGTATATCTAAGTATTTATTTAATACATTATATAGATGTCTGGACAGTATGGGAAATTGTCTGGTAGCAAATTTGGTGTTTGTCTTGTTTAAGTTTATCATATCTTTCCTTCTTTTCTTTTTTGCTTTCGGGTCATATGGTAAGATCTTATGCACTTTTAAAATTGAATTAAGTATGTAAAGTTGCCTAACGGTAAGTAATTTAGATAATTGGTATAAACTGTATGTAGGGAATCTCTGCTTTTTGAAGTACATGACTTTAATAAGGCCTCGCTGAGCGCGTTTCAATTGTAGATATTTGGTTTTGGCCGCTCCACCCCAAATCGATATACAGTATACCAAGACTGATTGAGCTATGGATACGTCTTTTAAAATATCTCTGTCGGAACTTCCTGATTCTGCGCTCGTTCTGGGCACCACACCTCTTAGTTTTTTAAAAATCCAAGTTAATTTTCGCAGTCTTGACGAAACATGTTCAAGGTGTGGATACCAGGAAAGACGCTGATCAACTAGGACACCCAAGTATTTCGTGCAGGCTACCTTCTCGATTTCAGGACACATACAGGTACTCATAGTAGTTGTGGAGTTACAGCTGTGTATTTTAATTAAGAATTTTTTATTTGGTTGAGATTCATTGTTTATCCCGAAACAAATATAGTTGGTTTTGTCAGTGTTAAGCGTAAGTATATTAGTTTTAAGCCATTTGCCTATTTCTTTTAATGCTCGCTCAGCATTCAACTGTACCTCATCCCATGCTTTTCCCGTAAAAGTAACAGCTGTGTCATCAGCATATGAATATAATTTTGCATTAGGTATTTCCATATTACACAGGTCATTAATGTACACAAGGAAGAGCGTTGGAACATCGCGAAGGAACATTGCAGCTCATCCATAGCGATGTCCTTGGACCTGTGCAGGAGCCTAGCTGGGGAGGCAAGAGGTTCCTTGTCAGCTTCACTGATGACTTCTCGAGAAAAACATATGGATATCTCATGAAGGAAAAATCAGAGGTAATGTCACATTTTATTACATTCAAAGCACTAGTAGAAAAGCAAATTGGGCGGTCAATTTTAGTTCTTAGGAGCGACGGAGGAGGCGAGTTTGTTAATAGAAGATTCTCTGCTTATTTAAAACAGGAGGGCATTATACATCAAACTATTGTGCCCTACTGTCCAAGCCAGAACGGCGTAAGTGAGCGCAATTTCCGTACGATTATGGACAAAGTTAGATGTATGCTTAGCGAGTCAGGTCTTAGCAACCGTTTTTGGGGTGAGGCAGCGATGACTGCAATATATTTACAAAATAGGTCCCCTACAGCTGCTTTATCAGGACGTTCACCTGAGGAGGTTTGGACTGGATCCAAAGTTGATCTTGGTCACCTCCGGGTCTTTGGCTGCACTGCATACTGTCTGATTCCATCACAGAAACGCCGTAAGTTAGACGCCAAAGGCAAATTGGCGATCTTTCTTGGCTACAGTGAGACTATGAAGGGCTATCGTTTATGCGAGCCGTCTAGTCCGAGTACTGTGATACTGTCTCGTAGCGTGGCGTTCATCGAGAATCGTTTTTATTACAAAAGTGTATCTAATGCTGTCTATGATACTGATAACTATTATTTATTTGACAGTTTAATGAATAGTAATTCTATTCAAGAAATTGAGTCACAAGAAAATCATAATAAAATTTCTGAAGGTAATATTGAAGCTAACAATGTTTTGCCTGAAATTTCAGTTGAACCTGATGGAGATGATGAGGAGTACCAGTCCGTAAGCGAGCCCGACTCCGACGACTCTGCTGATGATGGGCGCAAGCAGCGACCCGTGTCATCGGGGCAGGCGTCACTTGGAGGGGAAGCAGTACTGCGCAGACCTGTCTCCAGCGACTATCGTGCTGACGATGAGCGCGTGCAGCGCCTTACATCGTCTGGGCCGGTGTCATCTGGAGGGGAAGCGGTACCAAGCAACGAAGTGACACCAGGTGCATCCGATCGTTCTGTCCGTGTCAGGCGACCCCCACAAAGGTATGGAGATTATGATTTTTCAATGTTGACTCAGCCTACCTCATTCGATGAGCCGCAGTCGTATGACGAAGCTATTGTGTCACCATATCGTGAAGATTGGATTGATGCAATGCAATCTGAATACAATTCGTTGGTTTCGAATAAGGTATGGAAATTGGTCGATCGACCTAATAACAAAAACATAATCAAATATAAGTGGGTATATAAGTTAAAGCATGACGTGGATGGGAAATTCGATAGACATAAAGCACGACTCGTTGCCAGAGGCTTTAGTCAACAACCGGGCGTTGATTACAATGAGACGTATGCTCCTGTCATACGCCATTCGTCTATGAGAATTTTATTTTCCCTTGCCAATGAGATGGACTTGGACATAGATCATCTCGATGTTGCCACAGCATTCTTGAATGGAAACCTTAATGAAGTTATATACATGGAACAACCTGAAGGTTTTTGTAATGGAAATAAAAATAAAGTGTGTTTATTGCAGAAAAGTATATACGGTTTAAAGCAGGCTAGCAAAATGTGGAATGAAAAAGTTAACCAAGTGCTATTAAGTAACAGTTTTAAACAGTCTATATGTGAGCCATGTATATATACTAAAAAGTCGGGTAATGACTTTGTCATTATAGCTCTTTATGTTGATGACTTCTACGTATTTTACACTAAAAATAGCTCAATTAAAGTTGAATTGCTAAATATTCTAGAGAAAGAATTTAATGTGAAAAATTTGGGTCCATTGAAGAATTGCTTAGGCATAAGAATCAGTAGAGATAAGTCAAAAGGTACCTTGTGTTTGGATCAGACAGAATATATTAAGAAACTGCTAATACGGTTTAATATGCAAAATTGCAAACCTGTTGCAACGCCTATGGCTTTAAATTGTAAATCGTTTGTACCTAAAAATGATGGTGCTCATACACATAATGAGACTTATGACTATAGGCAACTAGAAGGTAGTCTAAATTATCTCTCAGTGTGTACAAGACCTGACATCAGTTTTGCTTGTAGTCAGCTAAGCCAGTTTAATAATAGCTTTGACAGGTCCCATTGGAAAGCAGCAAAACGTGTACTTAGGTATTTGGCTGGTACAATTAGTTACTGTTTATATTATATAAAAAGCGTTAATTGTAATATACAGGCTTATACCGATGCAGACTATGGTAATGACCTTATTGACAGAAAATCGTATACTGGTTTTGTCATAAAGCTAGTAAATAACACCATTAACTGGGAATCACGTAAACAACGGTGTATAGCACAGTCTACAACGGAGGCCGAATTTCTAGCTATAGGAGATGTCTGCAAAGATATTTGTTTTGTTAAAAACTTACTTACCGAGATATTAAATAAGCAAATAGCTTGTACAGTATATAATGACAACCAGAGTGCACAAAGACTTTTAGAATGCAAAGAATTTTGTCACAAACGTACGAAACACATTGATATTAGATATCATTTTGTGAAAGATTTAATCAAAAAAGACTGTATTTCTGTAAAGTACCTTTCTACTGACAAGATGATAGCTGATGTCTTGACCAAGCGATTATGTGTGCAGAAACATTGTAGCTTCATCAATGACATGAATATAATTATAAAAAACGATGCCTAGATAGTGAAAATATTGTTACTCAATTTCACTATCAATTATTTCATATTTGTGATAAGTGTGATAACATTATTGACGTTTCGATGACAGAATTAATTACTGGTCAATATTTGTGTAATTTGAATTTGACATAATATTTCATAATGAATAATTATTGTGCATACAATATCTCTATGTTGCAGAGATCAATATTTATTTCATATTTAACTTAAATATCATTTGATATTGTAAAATATTATGTTAATAATGATAATTATTTTGTTGACATTTCTCTTTTTATAGAGACTGAACTCTACATATATGATGTAATAATGATAATTATTTTTTTGACATCTCTTTTTATGTAGAGACTTTGATATCGACTCAACTCATATGTGATGTAAATTTGACTTGCATTTTATTAACATTTTGTCAATTTAGCTCTATCGCTTTAACACTATAAGCCATAAGGGGAAGTGTTGGAAAGTGGGTGTATGCCTTAAGTGACTATAGTCTACATAATCTATGATTGTATAAAATCTGTGACTCTAGACAAAGTTTGTCTCTGCTTTCTCTTCCGTTCCGTACGCCGACCGATCACCATGTGAGTTCTGTATCTCCATATTAAATCAATGAATATAACATGTGAACTAAAGTGAATTTGTTTACTTTCTTTTGCCTACGGGCGCTCTCTGCTGTGACCCAGATTATTACTGTCCTAGGATATGACACTGCACAAATCTGAGAAGTGGAAGTCAACTTCTAAGATTCTTTACGAAACAGTCATAAACCCTTCGCGCAGTAGCACCTAGTACCCCTTTCAAATGTATGTCTAGAAATGTTTCTGAGTAATTATCTATATGACTTTGGATGTTATAGATTTGGTCTCTTAGACGTATTTCACTTTAGGCATTAAAACGATATGAATAGCAATCATTAGTACGTTGAAAAATATGCCTTAGAATATTTATGAATAATTATCGATAGACCTTTGATCGTTATGGACATCAATTTCTGACTTTTTTGATTATAAAATAAATAAAATAAAATAAAAAAGTGTTTATTGCCTCGAACTTAACACAAGAAACAAAAACAATAATGATTTAATATAAACAAAGAAAACTTAGCTAAGTATCTAGGCAATGGGTATCAGTCTCAGCGTCTGCTGAACAAAGTCCAGCGCTGATTTTCAGGCTGATCCCTTTTATAAACTAAAGTAAAAACGTAACTAAACTAAAACTAAACTAGAACAGGTCGGCCACATTTGCAAGCTTTGCTCGCGCGAAAGTGTGTGCGCGTGCGTGCGTGAGTGCGTGCGTGCGTGCGTGCGTGCGTGCGTGCGTGCGTGCGTGGGTGCGTGCATGCGTGTGTGCGTGCGTGCGTGCGTGTGTTTGTGTGTGTGCATGTGAGTGTGTGTGTGTGTGTGTGTATGAGTATGTGTGTGTATTCGTGTGTGTGTGTGTGTGTGTGTGCGTGCGTGCGTGCGTGCGTTACCTTCAATGAAGATTTCGCTAGAAACAAAAATGAAGAATAACCTTACAATTCTTTATTTATTGACGATTTTATTTGTTTATTTGGGTGGTCTTTAATTGTAATTCCAGAAAGTGTGCTTTAACAAGTTTTTTGAATTTTAACAAGGGCATTGGGTTTCTTAGTGGTGGTGGCAGATCATTCCAAATTTTTGATGTAGCATACTTGAAACCGCCCCTGAAAAATTATAATACTTAATATTATGGGTCATTAATGTTAGAACTACAAAACGTTATACTTAACAAAGATTATGACTACTGATGTTTATGTCTATAAATTATATGGATATCAATTTCTGACTATCGAAATTCGGAACAATAAGTTTATGGGAAACAAAGGGACCCCGACGAAGATCATGTCAAATGCCCATGTAGTACCCACTCCCATTACAATCGGACACTTTACGCTCGAAGTTGTAGACGATTATGTATACCTAGGACAGACGATCCAGTTAGGTAGGTCCAACTTCGAGAAAGAGGTCAATCGTCGAATCTGACTCGGCTGGGCAGCGTTCGGGAAGCTACGGCAAATCTTTTCTTCCAATATTCCGCAGTGTCTCAAGACGATAGTCTTTGACCAGTGTGTGTTGCCAGTGATGACATATGGCACTGAAACGTGGTCGCTTACTATGGACCTCATAAGAAGGCTCAAAGTCACCCAAAGGGCAATGGAGAGGGCCATGTTGGGAGTTTCTCTGCGTGATCGCATCAGAAATGAGACTATCCGCAGCAGAACCAAGGTAACCGATATAGCCCTCCGGATCGCTAAACTTAAGTGGCAGTGGGCGGGGCACATAGCACGTAGAACCGATGGCCGTTGGGGCGGAAAGGTTCTCGAGTGGCGACCACGTACCGGAAGGCGCAGCGTGGGTAGGCCCCCGACAAGGTGGACTGATGACCTGGTAAAGGTTGCGGGACTCCGCTGGATGCGGGTGGCACGGGATCGGTCACTTTGGCACTCTTTGGGGGAGGCCTATGTCCA
The DNA here is from genome assembly GCA_945867215.1 of Epinotia demarniana. Classification (NCBI taxonomy): domain Eukaryota; kingdom Metazoa; phylum Arthropoda; class Insecta; order Lepidoptera; family Tortricidae; genus Epinotia; species Epinotia demarniana. The sequence goes on from OX244284.1 coordinate 12,486,777, forward strand.
GCAGTGGACGTCTTTTGGCTGATATGATGAAGTTATTATTACATCATTGCATTTAGTTCTTTAAATAGCCATAAATAATCTATACATACATTTCACAGACATGCATACGTATGCCTGCATAAATATTAGATATACACACGCACAGGTACATATATACTTCTATATATATATATATATCTATAGCTATGCGAGTAAACTGCGTTAGTTCATTTCTTCTGCACTGGCGGCAGCACCTTCCATACATGCTAGTTAAAAGGTAGAGTTGCCACTCTTCTCCTTATAATTACTTTACTCTTTGATGGTGACCGTACAATTGTAAAAACCTAACGGCCCAACACCGAGAGACGGGTGGGGAACTAAAAACTCAAATACTAAAACATAAAAACATAGAAAAACACCCTATCCGCAAACACTCGCCACGTGCCGCCCGCTTGCGCCTTTTTCGTGCGGGGAAAAAAAAGTGCAAACAGGCAAAAACATAAGTAAAATATATAACAGACAGAGGAACAAAATTATCAATTAAGTAGTATTATTTACAACATGATGGTGACCGTGATGGCGCCTTGGCGGTTGGCAGCTAGTCTTTTTTTTAAATTTCTAGTTCTTCATTTTTCCACGAAGAGGCGCTGCAACCTGTCAAAATGTAGGCCTTTATAAGTGTGCCCCCTGTGTTTGCGAAGTGCTAACTCAATAAGGCTGCTGGCCATATATAGAAAAGTACTCTGTGGCTGCTGGGCAGCTGTTTGTTAACTTTGTTATGTCGTGGTTATGTCTAACGTCAAAATAGCATGTTGTAAATTTCGTCGTGAGGAATAGAAAATATAGAAATGCATAATGCCATTGTCACAACACCACTTTGACTTGACTGTTGTTGTGTGGCGATATGTATCTGGCTGCGGCGGTCGTTTGTGTTCAGACTGCGTGTGTCCGACGAAGGCATTTTTGTATACGTGCTACTTGTTCACAGTTGTTAACGAGTTAGATTTATTGGTAATTTCTCAATTTGCGTGTCACAGACGTGTGCTCCTTGTGTGTCTATTTTGTTGTGTGCAGTTGACATGAGGTTTTGGAAGTTGGTCTTCACAGTGATCCTCTTATAATGATAATGATGATAATATTGATTGCAACCATGGTATTTACAGATGCACATAGGTCGATTGGCAAGATTTAGCTGGCCATAAGTCAAATTTACAAAAGTCACAATTAGCTACCAAATCTTATCTTAATTAGCAGATGGATACAGATGCCTTCAAACTTCTTGAACACTTGACCTTGCCTGCGCAAAGGCGAATTGTACCTGCGAGCTGCCCCCCCACTTCGTCCCGCATGTTCAAGAAGTTTGACGGTATCTGTACCCCAGTGATAAGAATTTACCCCCGCCACCAATATTAAATTGCCCACGTGCAAATACAACTAGTTGAAACTTGACCGTCACACTAGTTACTCGTTTTTGTTCTCAGCGCTCTCAGTTGAAGGAGTAAAAGAAATTCAATCTGTGTGTTTTCTGTTTATTATATTTCAACGATTGTGATGGATTCAAATAATTCAGGTATGTGACATTGTATTATCGTATAATTTAAGTATATTCATTTTATGTTATAGTATTTGTAGCATTTTATAAAATTATATTAGAGTCTATAATTTTATACTTGTTTTATTTTGTTTTAATGCTATTTAGTTATGTAATCCTGCCGAATCATGCCATATTTCTTATAGTCTTACAAAACCTTTAGCTAGCTGTTGTCATATATTTTGGTTGCAGAACGTTGCGGTTGACTGGTTTAGAGATTTTTGAAATATGACCTCCTTATCAGTGTAAACTCACTTTATATTATTTTATTGATAAATATATATTAATAGATAAATAAATAAAAAATTTAAAATAGACAGTTCCGAGAGGTCCAAAAGAAGGAAAACTGAAGAACTGCGTACTTCATTCAGTGAGGATGTAATAGTTCACGCAGCAAATACAGCACTACAGGCGCAAGGAAAAAGGGATGCTTCGAAAATACTACGAGATATTACAAACTCACCAACGCGTGCAGGAAAATGAAGATGAAGACTAATTTCTTTGTTATTTTATTGTTTGTTAGGTTATGTTTTGCTATGTATAAAAATAATAATTTATTAGAGCTCTTTTAAATATAATTTTGTGTGATTTTTGTAAATAAAGAACTATTTCCTTTTATATTGATTATTATTTTCAATTTTAGCTAGTAAATTGTATTCATATATAAAGCACAATAACTAAATCATATAATTACATAAATAGACACACAAATACAATGAAAAATAATTTTGGCCAGCTAAATTCCCAAAATCGACCTATGTGAGATGTTAAAAATATAAAACAGTTTCACATGGGCCCTGGTAGGGCATAGCCAGAACAAAATATCTACGAGGAATAAGTGTAAAAGGCCTTCTACACGATCGAGACCAACCGCCAACCACCGTGTCCTTGGACCGTGTAGAAAGCGGTTGACCAACCGATATTTGGTTGATGTCAACGGCCTTGGTCGTGAGCGCATCCCTCGCTACAGGCTGCGTCGGTGGTTGGTCCCAACCGTCTGGAACGCTGTCGGCCAACCGTTGATCCGACCAAGGACACGGTGGTTGGCGGTTGGTCCCGATCGTGTAGAAGGCCTTTAAGTGTGTCTTTGTACCTACTATTAAATTTGATAGTCGGACATTTAGGTACTTAATTAACGTCAAGATAGAAGAAAATTTAATTGTAACGAAAGAGCTTTCACTTTTCTTTGTTTCAGTTTTAGAACATCAAGATGATGGCTCTTTGGATGTTTTTGTAAGACAGTATCACGAATATTGTTATTATGCTTGCATTGCAGGTGTTGAACTGTCACTGCAGCAAATAAGTGTTTAAAACCACAAAGTACCATGTCACAAACATTGTGTGTGAAGACTGATGCCGGGGATGTGTGCGTGAAAGAGGAGGTTGAAGAGGATTGTGAAAATGAGGAGACCGGGGCACATGTAAAAGAGGAGGTGGCGTGTGAGGACAATCCAGACTTGTGCGAGCTGTATGTGGGCCACCAGGTCAAGGACGAGCTTGTGCTGGGCCTTGTGGAGCTGCAGCGGCCTCATGTGCTTTCTGCTCCTCCAGGTCAGTGGCTTTATTTTAAAATAATTGTTAATTATATGTTGATATTCTTTTATTTAAGATTATTACATGCATCAATGAATGTGTAAAAGGTATGAGATGAACCAGCTTAAAAGACCCCGCAAGGTATCATTTATTCAAAACAGTATGAGGATACATTATAATTTTAATGTCAACAGTATAAGGACGTGGAAATTTCAAATGTCGTAAGGGGCAAATGCCTGCTTTTGAGGGGAGCCAAAAAACAAAACTCCATTTTAAAAAATATATAATAATATATAATGAAGAAAATGTGTGTTACGCGTCTGAAAAAACAATATTTATGTGACAAAATCTCTTACGCCTTCCAACTAAATTATAATTTTATGTCGTAACTGCGTTAATACTAACGTCTACTACGAATTTCTTGTTGTAAAGTCATTAAAGTTTCGAGGTAAGTGAAGTAAGTACGTAGTTATAGTTAACTGTATGAAAATAAAGATTTTACTACTAAATTTATTGATTTCTAAGCTATAAATTTTTAAATGAAAGGAAAAATTGAAAAAAAAAAAAAAAAATTTAATGCTCCGAGCCGGATTCGAACCGGCGACCACAGGCATTCATGGCCCGTCGCTACTACCAACTGAGCTATCGGAACAATCTGGTTCGGGCACCAATTTAGTATGGGGTGGCGCATCGTTACTGACGATTGCTCGACATAATTTGAGACGTTGGTGCCGTAAAGAAGCCTAAGTCTTCTGGTAGATGTCGCTACATACGCCTCCCTAAGGCGTTAAATGAAGGAACTGATTGAAGGATTTGGTGCCCGAACCAGATTGTTCCGATAGCTCAGTTGGTAGTAGCGACGGGCCATGAATGCCTGTGGTCGCCGGTTCGAATCCGGCTCGGAGCATTAAATTTTTTCAATTTTTCCTTTCATTTAAAAATTTATAATTTTCTTTAGCAGCGTTACTGCTTAAAAACAAATATTGATTTCTAAGCTTTTCGGATGCGGGAAAGTATAAAAATGTTATGTCTGATTAATGTTTTTATTTTTCCAAATAAATGTGTGGAAACAATTAAACATAACGAAACGTAATGAAACAAATTTGTGCTACATCTTACATTTATATAACAGCACTACAAAAGTAGTATTCACGAGGCGTTCGAGATTTTCCATAAGAAATTCCACAGGATGTATTTATTGACCTTATTGAATCTTAGAGCGCCTCGAACAGTTGTCTCGAGAGTGGGTTTCAAGCAGCAGCTGCAGTGCTGCTATTCAAAATCACAATCAATATAATCAAATGCTTAACTAAACACCTAGTGTTCTGCATCAAGTCAGAAACAGGTGTATTTCTTTGTTACATGTACATTATTGGTAACAAGTAAAAAGTACACACATCTAAATAACATTATAATTATATGCGTCATACAGATTTTAATATATATTAATGATTTGTATTTTGCTTTGCATTGCTCACAGGAATGACGTTTATTTGAAATCTGTATTTTCTACACGAGTGTCACAAGTGAATTCTTTTGTATTTTTAAGATTGAGATCAATGGGAATGTCATTTCTTTTTAGTGCCTTACAACATAGGAATTTCAAAATTATTGAGACATACGACCTTGCGCTTAAGACCACGAGACGACAAGAAAGTATATTTGACCGATACAACACAGTATTTTAAATACGAAGCAGTTACGACAAACTTAACCATCTCATAACTTTTATATTAGGAGTCGTATCGAGAGACCGATACTACAGACGGATAGAAAAAAATATACTGATTCCAATGGTATATTTAGTGTGCTTACGACAAAATGTCCTTTACGACATTTGAAATTTCCACCGTCGATAAATTTACATTGCTACAGTATAATATAATGGGTTAGGCTCGTAAAACACACTTTCCCGAAATGTGCACTTTCTGCAAAGGTGCACTTTCCGCAAAATGTACACTCCCAAAATTTACACTTTCCCAATTTAGAAACTTTCCCGAAATGTGCACTTTTCCAAAACGCATGCTTTCCCAAAATGTACACTCCCATTTAGGGCACTTTCTCAAAAGGTACACATTGCAAAAACGAAACGCTTATAGTTTCGGTCTTTCTGTCCGTCCGTCCGTCTGTCTGTTCGTTTGCATTTGCACTATTTGAGAGAAACCCTTAGTACTATAAACAGGGACACACCTACCCCTAAAGTGTACTTTCCGGAAAAATATACCGTCCGCGAAAGTGCACATTCTGGGAAAGTGTACCTATCGACAAAGTGTACATATCGGGAAGTGCACTTTTAGAGTCAATGACTTTCCGGAAAAATGATGATGATGAAGTTTTTGTAAAAAAATGCACCATTACAGAAAGTACACATTTCGGGAAAGTGTGTTTTACGAGCCTAACCCAATATAATAAATGAGAGGGAAAGCAGTAGTCCCCCCGCTGACCCAGTACGAGTATAAAGCCTATTTATTTCTTTTTGCGATAGACTCCTGCAGGTCTCACTGCCAAACTTCTCTGTCTATGATGTAATCCTATATCTTAAAATAAGGTTTTGAAATCAGTGATTAGTTTATGACATATTTAAATTTAGAGTTTGTAAGTTCTGTAATGTGTTTGGCAATTATACAGGGTGCCTCGTGAGGAACCCGAATAATTTGGCCAGCGTATTCCTAAGGTCGTATGGAGTAAAAAATGTTATATGAACATAGGTCGAAATATGTTTTTTTTTTTATGTTTGCAGTGTTCTCCTAGAGAAGTTATTTATTATGTATGAAAACATAAAAAAAACCATATTTCGACCTATGTTCATATAACATTTTTTACTCCATACGACCTTAGGAATACGCTGGCCAAATTATTCGGGTTCCTCACGAGGCACCCTGTATTGTAGAATTTTATACAAATACCCTTAAACAACTTTTTCGGTTTTACTAGTCTGTAAAAAGTTGTTTTGCGCTTCCCTAGGGTTTACCAGTAGAGAACGCCATATGAATTAAGTCGGTAATGATCATCATCATCATCATATCAGCCGAAAGACGTCTATTGCTCGACGTAGGCCTCCCCCAAAGAGTGCCACGATGACCGGTCCTACGCCACCCGCATCCAGCGGCCTCCCGCTACCTTTACCAGGTCATCAGTCCACCTACCCACGCTGCGCCTTCCGGTACGTGGTCACCACTCGAGAACCTTTCCGCCCCAACGGCCATCGGTTCTGCGTGCAATGTGCTCAGCCCACTGCCACCTAAGTTTAGCGATTCGGAGGGCTATATCGGTTACCTTGGTTTTGCTGCGGATAACCTCATTTCTGATGCGATCGCGCAGAGAAACTCCCAACATGGCCCTCTCCATTGCCCTTTGGGTGACTTTGAGCATTCTTATGAGGCCCATAGTGAGCGACGACGTTTCCGTGACACTGCAGAGTATTGGACGTAAAGATTTGCCGTAGCGTCCCGAACGCTGCCCAGCCGAGTCGGATTCGACGATTGACCTCTTTCTCGAAGTTTGATCTACCTAACTGGATAGTCTGTCCTAGGTATATGTAATCGCTCATTTGTAGATAACTCGGTTTTAGATCCAGCAAAATTAAGAAGAAGGTATACCTTTTGAACTGATCTAAATGATGTGGTGTTGCAGCGGCACCGAGCGGCGCAGAGGAGGCTCGCGGGCGGGCTTGCTCGGTCAGGCTGGAGCGCCTGCTCGTGGACGCGGAGCGGCGCTCGTGCCGGGTCGGGCTCCGCACGTACCCGCTGCGGCGCACGCGCGACCCACGCGACGACGCCGACACGTCGAGCAGCGCGACGTACCAGTGTGACGAGTGTGGAAAAAGTTTCAGTAGTAAGGCTGTTTTAAAGAAACACCAACACAGTCACTTGCCGGGATATTTACGTGATTCAACTGAAATAGATTTTGCTTGTGTTCTCTGCGATTCTAGATTCAATACTAAATCGCTATTATTAGAACACCAGAAAAACAAACATGGTATTACAAGTTCCATGTCATCAACAGTTATCAAAAATATTTCGAAAAGCCATTTAAAAAGTCACACAATTAACCTTTTTTGTTGTAATGATTGCAGTTATTCTACTAGATTTAAGAGACGTTTGCTGTATCATATAATGAAACATTCTGATAAGAAACGTTTCCAGTGTGGCCAATGTGATTACAAGTGTAATTATAAATCATCGTTACTAAGTCACGAAATAATACACACTGGAGAAAAACCATTTAAATGTAGCCAATGTGATTACAAGTGCAGACGTAAACCTGAATTGAAAATGCATCAGAGGACACACACTGGAGATCAACCTTTTCAGTGTAGCCACTGTGATTACAAATGTAATTTTAAATCAATATTACAAAGTCACGAAATGATACACACGGGAGAAAAACCATTTAAATGTAGCCACTGTGACTACAAGTGCAGACGTAAAGCTGAATTGAAAATGCATCAGAGAACACACACTGGACTGAAACTTTTTCACTGTGGCCACTGCGATTACAAGTGTAATTTTAAATCTAATTTAAAAACACATGAGGATACACACTGGAGCAAAACCTTTTAAATGTAGCCAATGTGACTACAAGTGCAGACGTAAATCAGATGTGCAATTGCATCAGAGGACACACACTGGAGTGAAACCTTATCACTGTAGCCACTGCGATTACAAGTGTAATTTTATATCAAATTTAAAAAATCATGAGATAACACATACTGAAGCAAAACCATTCAAATGTAGTCAATGTGGCTACAGGTGTAAATTGAAAAGAGTTTTACAGCAGCACCAAATAATACACGGTGGTGAAAAACGTTATAAATGTAGCCACTGTGACTACAAGTGCATTAATAAGGCACAATTAGATTGTCACGAGAAGACACACACTGGAGAAAAACCTTTTAAATGTAGCTACTGTGACTACAAGTGCATACAGACGACACAATTACGACATCACGAGAGGATACACACTGGAGAAAAACCATTCAAATGTAGCAAATGTGACTACAGGTGTAAACTAAAATCACATTTACAACGCCACCAGAACATACACACTGGCAAAAACCTTTTGAATGTAGGCAATGCGACTGGACTAGACTTACAAAATAACGACAGGGCACAGACTGGTAAAAAAGGTTTTAAGTGTAGCCAACAGTGGCGTGCCTAGGGTTTCGGAATAGGGCAAGCCGAGACATATGTTTTTGTAGTTTTTACGGTAATTGTGGATAAATCCATCTTCTTGCCTCATTATTGATCAATCTTCAGTTGCATATGCACTTGCTAGCGAGGACGAGCTCACCAAAACACACTGAAGGCATGCTACTACTATATATAATTTTACCAATGAGTTTTGTACCTTGATTTATTAAACTGTCTTTTATGCGATTTACGGATTGACTACTCTGAGAAATACACAAATCAGGCGACAAAACCTGGCGAACAAATAAGTTGTTTCTTCTGTCTGAGCAAAGTTTAAAGAGTTTATACCTTTCCCTCGCCAAGCAAAACTTGCACACACTTTAAATTATCACAATCACAAGGAACTAGTTCCTCCATTGTAAATCCGATTAAACAGCAACACAGCAAACAAAATACTAGATGACCGCTAAAATGATCGCTTAAATAAACAACAACAAACAAACAAAAGTAATTAAAATTTAAACTTGAAACTACAAGTCGGTCGTCATCACACTCATCAAGCCTCAAGCAAGGCGCACGCGCGAATTTCGCATTTTACTAGACTTGTGTACAACTTCATAGGCATGCAGGGCTTAAAATCTCGTACTATTTGCTATACTCGTATGAACCTATAAACACTTATGTCTCATTATTAGGCAGTCTTCATGGGTAAGAAAGAGACATAGATAGCTAGAATAGAAGCCCGCTTGCAAGCCAACGCGTGCGAGTGAGATGACTAGCCGTGTGCCTGTCTCAAGCGATTGTCGTCATCTCGTCACAGCGATAGTGCTGCCAGCCAACTGCGCCGCGGCGGTGCGCGGTCGAATTTTGTACCACGATGTAGGTAATAAATTTGAAAAATGCAATGAGAGCGCGAAACAGTGCGAATGGAAATAGTTCGTGCTCTCATTACCTTTGATTTTTGATCGATAATGAGTTTTGAAAGGCAAGCCCGGCTTTTGGGCTTGTATGGCAGTACCGCCACTGGTAGCCAATGTGATTTTAAGTGCAGTCGAAAGGTACAACTTCAAAGTCACGGGAGAATACACGAAAACCCTTTGGTCTAAACTAAATCTTTCCACGGCACTAAGGAAGTGGACACACATGCCTTACGAAAGCACTTAAGGCCGAAACGCACTGACAGCGGTGGCGGAGCGGCGCGGAGGTGGTACCGGTTGTAATGTTCGAGCTAATATGAAACGATCCTCACAGAGCGGCGCGGCGCGGCGCTGTATTCTGTGCGGACCCTTTCGTATTAGTTCGAACATTACAACCGGTACCGCCTCCGCGCCGCTCCGCCACCTCTGTCAGTGACTTTCGGCCTTTGAAAACGATAGTTTTCGGGGTAATTGTACGAAATTTTTCGGACGGCCAAGCAAAGTCACAGATAACTTAGTATGGAGTGACCTTGATGTGGCCGGCCGCCGTGCTTCCGACACGTGTCCACACGGGCCGAAACACGCGTCGGCCGGCATGCAGTCCTGCCGATTTCGGCCCGTGTAGCGTCTCCTTTTGAGCTTGTTCACATTGCACGATTTACATTGTTCCCTGGAAGTGAGCTTGGTCAGGTAACTGGTGATCTGTAAGGATTTATTATTTTAATGCAAATTTAAATACAAAATAGTCAATAATACGAATAAAACATGTGCCAATTTAGGGCTACCATTTATTATAAATAATATTGCCATTAAAAATCAGTGTCTCATGATTGTGATGTTACTTATTCCTTATTTCTTCCCAGCTTCCTATAGCAGATTATCACTTTCCCTCCCTTTTCCTAAAAAAAAACAAACTAAACCAATCAGATTTGGAAAGATAGAAGTCAAAGTTGTAGCACACGACCTAGCAACAGATGTTCGTGACCAATCAACCCCCGCGCGATAACCTGTGAGAAGGTCACATATCAGGAAAGGAAGGAGCAAGGGAAGTTTGTAACATTAAGCCCCGTGGACGTCAGCTGCGGCTCCGTTGGTGGGTTGACAGCAGCAACCACCCAAACACGTAAAACAAAAGAAAAACCATTTACCCCCGATTCATTTTATCATCAAATGATAGTTAATCCAATATTGTGACGAATAAAAATCTTCAGCTGACCGTTCAGTGGTGGAAAACCCGTCAGTTGGTCACACGAACATCTTAAAATATATTCCTACTCTAAACGCGCGGTTAAAGATGTGATGGTTGTCGCTTGCGAGCCATACATATACTTCCGCCTGAAGGGCGTAGTGAAGGTTTCCAGGCTTATTCAGGGGTAGAAGGGATGTCCACTAGGGTAAATAGAAAACACTGATTGACTCGGTAACGAATATGGGTCTTTTGTATGTATGTATGTATGTAAGCACTTTATTGTACACAATAACAGGTTAAGGAATATACATGTCACACAATAGATCAAAGTACAAAGGCGAACTTATCCCTATAAGGGATCTCTTCCAGCTAACCTTTGAGCAATTGAGAGGAAGGTAGGTAGAACGAGATAGGCAAACTTATACCGTGTACAAAAACAGAGAAAATAAAGCAAATCCTAATTAGTATTAATTCTAGACAAATAAAAACATGCCAATACATATATAAATATACAATATAAAATATAATACACACTAACATATGTTACATATATATCGCAAATATACAATAAATAAATAAATACTATATTCAACCAATTCACAAGTCATTGGAAAGCCACAACTTCTTCAAATTCATCTTAAGTGACGCAACAGACTGCGACTGTCTCAGCGACAAAGGCAACTCATTCCACAATTTAACAGCGCGCGCAGTAAAAGATCTGGAGTATGTTCGCGTCTTTCTAGACGGTACAGCAAGAGTAAGGTTAGTACTCGACCGCAAGCGGTGGCCACTGCCGTCTGCCATATAACTAAACCGCTCAGAAAGGTAAGGAGGGGAAGTAGGGCTGAACAGTGTATTGAAAAGTAATGACAGGATATGCACATCCCTGCGCCGGCGAATCGGTAACCATCGAAGCTTAGAGCGGAATTCAGAGATATGATCATACTTGCGTAGACCAAATACATATCTGATACATACATTTTGTAGACGCTCCAGCTTATCAAGTAGCTCCTCGTTGAGGTCCAGAAACGCAATCTTTTATGCCCTTTATTGAAATAAACTCTTAAGTATTGGCTCTAGTTAGGTGGCTCATGCACCGGCAAGGTACGGGTCCCGTGGGACGTTTCGGGAACGCGGTCGCGGGTCGCTTGTCAAGGATGCTACGGTGGAGTCTCAGCCGCACGCACTCGGTACGCCCAGGCCGCCCCTGCTGAGCTCCCTATTCTAAGTCCTGGCAGGCACGGTCGGCCGCCTCTCGCCCGCTCGCACGTCGCGGTCTAGCCGGACCTCCGACTTGGATTTCGCCGGCGGCGCCGGTGTAGCCGGACGGTGACTTGTGGCTGGCGCGCGTCATGCGGCGCGCGCTGCGGCCCGTGTTGCGAGGTTGAATCGTCGCAAAGAGATACGCCATGCTATTGCACTTTAAAGCAGATTAAGGCTTGATTGCTGACGTCCTTCTCACAAGAATAATAATAATATAGAAAGCCGCCATACGTGACCTAACGGCGAAAAAATCCGGAATACGGACTTCTGCAAACATGCTTGATGCACTGCAATAACGAGGCAGTTTCATGAGAGCACGATAAGCATCATTGTATTGCGCTCTGATGGTGCTATAGTTGTTGTAGCAGACAGACAATATGGACGCGACTGTCTTTCGTAACGGCAGAAAGGGGTGTAAAATCCTGAGGGAATTTTACTAAATTAATCTATGAGGAGAGCTGTAACCTATCAGTCCTAACTCCTATTGCCCTAAACAACCCTAGAGCCCTAATATAGATTTGATATATACACATATAAATACGAAGGATGTCTGCACCATGAGACCTACGGGATACAAACGGAAGGTTGGAAGGATATGGGTAATAGGTTGGATATTCACTGCCAACTGCACAGACTCATGCAGTTGATTAAGGCTAAGGTGTCTTGGCCACAGTGAAGGATTATACCCTGGTCGATGAAGTAAGGTCTGAGTCCAAACTTAAAAGACCTTTATTTACAGTTAACATCATATTTTATACCAATTTATACATGTGTGTGCGTGAATACCCATAGTCCTTGTAATAGAGTGGGCATGCTCGCTGGCGGATTTCTGTGTGTATTGTTATATAAAGAGAGAGAGAGAGAATGACATACTTTTATTTCATACCCAAAGTTAGAAAATTGATTAGATAAATGAAGGGGAGAAGGAAGACAATAAAGTTAATATACAATCGTATAAACAGTCTGTAACGGTGACTTATTTCATATACGGATATTGTATGAATCATTTCATATATCGATACCTAAATAGAAGTCCTGCTTTGGTAATGGACATGGCTGGAGGCGTAGGGCGACATACGAATTTCAATCGTAATAGCTGGAACTTTAGAAGCTAAATGAAAATGAATAGTACGACTTTTTGTGGTAAGGCAATGTGTTTACGTTAGCGCTTTAATACTACAATCTGATTTGAACCTTATTGCTAAAGAGTTAAGGTTGTTAATGGGTTGAAATTATTGATGATACCACCAACGTTTGACCCTCGTGACTCCGTGACCCTTTGACCCTCTTGACCCTCGTGACCCTATTGACCCTCTTGACCCTATTGACCCTCGTGACCCTCGTGACCCTATTGACCCTCTTGACCCTCGTGACCCTATTGACCCTCTTGACCCTATTGACCCTATTGACCCTCTTGACCCTATTGACCCTTGTGACCCTATTAACCCTCGTGACTCCGTGACCCTCTTGACCCTCGTGACTCCGTGACCCTATTGACCCTCGTGACCCTTTTGACCCTATTGACCCTCGTGACCCTATTGACCCTCGGGACCCTCGTGACCCTCTTGACCCTATTGACCCTCGTGACCCTATTGACCCTCTTGACCCTATTGACCCTCTTGACCCTCGTGACCCTATTGACCCTCTTGACCCTATTGACCCTCTTGACCCTCTTGACCCTCTTGACCCTATTGGCCCTCGTGACCCTTTTGACCCTCGTGACCCTATTGACCCTCGTGACCCTCTTGACCCTATTGACCCTCGTGACCCTATTGACCCTATTGACCCTCTTGACCCTATTGACCCTCTTGACCCTCTTGACCCTATTGACCCTCGTGACCCTATTGACCCTCGTGACTCCGTGACCCTATTGACCCTCTTGACCCTCGTGACCCTATTGACCCTCTTGACCCTATTGACCCTATTGACCCTCTTGACCCTATTGACCCTCTTGACCCTTGTGACCCTATTGACCCTCGTGACCCTTTTGAACCTCGTGACTCCGTGACCCTCTTGACCCTCGTGACTCCGTGATCCTATTGAACCTCGTGACCCTATTGACCCTATTGACCCTCGTGACCCTATTGACCCTCTTGACCCTATTGACCCTCTTGACCCTATTGACCCTCTTGACCCTATTGACCCTCTTGACCCTCGTGACCCTCGTGACCCTCTTGACCCTCGTGACCCTCTTGACCCTATTGACCCTCGTGACCCTCGTGACCCTATTGACCCTATTGGCCCTCTTGACCCTCTTGACCCTCGTGACCCTCGTGACCCTCTTGACCCTCTTGACCCTATTGACCCTCTTGACGCTATTGACCCTCTTGACCCTCGTGACCCTCTTGACCCTCGTGACCCTATTGACCCTCTTGACCCTATTGACCCTCTTGACGCTATTGACCCTCTTGACCCTATTGGCCCTCTTGACCCTATTGACCCCCGTGACCCTCTTGACCCTATTGGCCCTCTTGACCCTCTTGACCCTCGTGACTCCGTGACCCTATTGACCCTCGTGACCCTATTGACCCCCTGACCCTAATGACGCTCGTGACCCTATTGACCCTCGTGACCCTATTGACCCTATTGACCCTCTTGACTCTTTTGACCCTCGTGACCCTATTGACCCCCGTGACCCTAATGACGCTCGTGACCCTATTGACCCCCGTGACCCTATTGACCCTCGTGGCACTGTGACCCTATTGACCCTCGTGACCCTATTGACCCTCGTGAAGAGTATAAAAGGGAATGCCGAAGTAGTATGGGGGATTATTCTTTTCTCATCGTTCGGACTGGCAGTGTCTCTGGTTGTGGGCTGTGAAATTATTGGTGTGTGTTACCTCTATTGTGTTTTGGTGAATGGCTTGTTATTGTGAGGAATCTCTCTTCATAATTATGAGTCTTTTACTTTCTTAATTTTACAAGTTAATTGTATATTTAAAGGGGTATTAGGGCCTAAGCTATATTTACTTTATCGGAGGTACTCCGGGAGGTTTATATGGTTAAATCAAATATGTTTAATTTGCTAGTGGCCACTCCCTAGAATTAGACATGTTTGACAAGTGTTTTCGGAACTCAGTCAAAGCTGTATTTACCGTAACGGAGTTGGTCCGGAGGTTTATATAGTTAATCAAATATATTTAATTATGCCAGGGTACTCCCTGGGATTGAGTATGTTTGACGATTGCTTTCGAAATTTAGTTGGGGTTAATTCTTACTGTCCAATCAGCCGGAACACTGTCAAGAATCAGTTATCTGCGGAGTCAGCCCCACCTAACGGTGCCAACGGGGATGAATCCGTGTCCGTGTAGTTACCAGACTTGAGGTGTGGTCTGGCGTCTACCTCTTTACCAACATAGGAGACGAAACCCTTTAATCGGGGCCCTCACGTCTCTCAAAACAACTGACGGTGGAAACGTGGCTTGAGCATTTATGTGACGAAAAGCATAGGAGGATATCTCCGCTCGTGGAAACCGATCGGTTGCTTGAGGGGTCGTTCAGTGTTAAATATACTTATATATCAACATACCGTATGTCCAGTTAGTGCATCTTACTCGCTGTTTTCCCTTTAGCCTTCGGGCACAGCGAGGGGAGATGAATTACACAGGCTGTTAGAGGGTTGTCATCTCAGTTTCGCCGACTGAACTAATTACAGCTTCAATAGGGATACATTCTTGCTTCTGAACTAAGGTATGGTTCCAGGAGTAAGCAGAATAGGGACTGTGGGGTAGGCTTAGGAGTAAATTCACGCGTTATGGGGTATTAGGGCTTGAAACTATATCTACTGTAACTAAAGATATTACAAGTGTTTGATAGGATTAATAAAATTGAAGTTATTATTCTTATAAAATCTAATGACGACTAAAATTATTAATGAGTAACCAGTGTGATGTTTGAGTAGTAAGGCAAGTGGTGTTGGGTTGCCGTGGGTTACACGTGAAACACGAGACAATTGTTAAATATCATTTAAAAGGTCACAGTATTATTCATGAAATTGTGATATCCGGATTGTTTCAGAAAGATGAAATAATTCTGGGTTTGATGACAGGCTGAGCAGTTCATCAAATCCATTTAAAATATCTTATTTTCATGAGAGAGAACTCTCCATTTAAAGTATCTTATTTTCATGAGAGGGAATTCTCCATTTAAGGCATGGTTTGGGTAGAATGTCTCGCGTGTAATGAACGGTTTACCACGGCATTACTCTACGGCCGTCGGTATAAAATGGTCCAGGCCATCTTAGTTATACATATAAACGATTAATAATACTAAAAGATGTCAGTCGAGTTTGTCTCGGTGTATCTTCTCGAAACTGACCGCTAGGTTTGAGACACTGGTAGATTCATTCTCTGAGTCCTAAACTCGTAGGATAGCTAGCTAGGTAAGTAACTTGAATAGGATGTCCAGACTCCATTCCAACAAGAGAGTAGCCAGTGTGAGCAAAAGATTGCCACACGACCCGTCGATAGAACTTTGGTCCAAAATACATGTATTTAGGGCAGTCTTCTAGATAATAATAGGTTTAAATAAATAATCTTGATTTTATGAAGGCTACTCCTTGTTCAACCGGACATGTAATAGGGGATAGGTGTTTTTCTATCAAAAACAATTTTTAATTATAATCATAAAGTAACCTACAGTGTAATTATAATCATAAAGTGATTTATAATTAATTTATTATTCCTACAAGATTTAGGACTTTGTTATGCTCATAAATAGGAAAATAGCAGTTAAAAGTAGCATTTCAGTAGGTTAATTTATGTACAGATAAGCTAGCTTTAATTTTATTATGAATGGAGAGTCCAAAAACCTGTCAAGCTTTCATAAAAGGATCTAGGGTTATTACGGTACACAACACTTCGGGGTTCAACCACTAGCGATCACATTTTGGCCAAATCGTCAGGTATTCTTAAATAAAAGCACGCAACAAAAGTAGGTTTAATAAGTAGGTAAATAGAGAGTAAGTTACAGTAGTCTAGCACGAAGGAATAGGGTTTTACATTAAGTTAGAATTCATTGCAAAATATTTAGCGTTTCTTGAGCTTCAGCGGGAAGCTGCTTCGTTAGCTGTAGGTCTTCGTAAGTGTTTTCTAGCCAGGGGGGGTGAACTGTTACAGTTTGGTGCCGTTCCCTGGGATATCTTCAGTAGCCCTCACGGGCTACAGTTTGTTGCCTGAAGTTGGAGGTGAGCTTGATAGGTGTTGGACTCTTCATTATTTTCTTTCAATTATCAGCTAGGGACTCCGCTAGGGAAGGTTTAGGACTGCATCTGAAAAACAATAAAATTTGATTAGATTATTTGCACATTGCATGTGGAGCCGACGGCCGTCGGGGCGGGGAGGTTCTCGGGGCGGACACATGCTTGCCGGGGGGGGCGCGGTGTGTCTGCCCCGATGTATAAGACGCGGGGCGTTGTGGCACTCCTTGGGGGAGGGCTGTGTCCGGCGATGGGTGTCTTTCGACTGATGTGATAATGATTATGATGATTATTTATATATATATCACATGATATCGGTACTTTTAGTAAATATAAATTATTAAAATTATAGATTAAGGCGGACATTAGTATAAGAAAAAATATATAAACT
Source organism: Epinotia demarniana (assembly GCA_945867215.1). Lineage (NCBI taxonomy): Eukaryota > Metazoa > Arthropoda > Insecta > Lepidoptera > Tortricidae > Epinotia > Epinotia demarniana. Next base: position 12,503,969 of record OX244284.1, read on the forward strand.
CATTGACTCTGGGGGGCATCAAAGAATAGATAATTTAAGATATGTCGGGGCGTATTCAGTGTGTCTACAAACAAAAATAATAGTTGTAAGGTAGTTTGTAAAACTAGAAATTAAGTCTTCTAAATATAAAACCTAGGTCTTGTGCAGGGGTTATTTCATAATATGTCAAGGAGAAATGAGCAGATGGTTTAGCACAACGGAGAGAGGAATTGCATTTTTGCAAGAAGTAGGCATTGTAGTAGGAACGCCGGCAATATTTATGTATTTCTATTATTTGGGGGCGAGCCTTCATCGCCAGTAGAAACAAAACCTAGCTATTCATAAATTCTGAGCACCTTAATCCTTTAATGTGGCTAATATATTTTGTAGTATACCTTGAGATATCGTTGAAACTAGTGAGGCTCTGGTGATTTCATCTCTTTAGCGGCGTATAAGCACTGAACTGATATTTTCCAATGTCAGAACAACCTCAAAACGATCCTTGGGTTTTTGGAATGGTAGTCACATACGGTTATTTCTTAGTGCTCCTTGTACCTAAAACGAAAATCATTAATGTGAATAATTTTGTACTTGTAGACCATAAGAATAAGGTTATATAGTGTTAGGAGTGTATGTACTTACATTATATTGTATGTGGTAATTAGGAAAACCTTGAAATTTGTATAACCCCAGTTCCTTGCAAGAACTTTTTAGTTCCATGTACAAAGACGACAATTTAATTACGTTTGAAGATACCATGACAAAGGCAATCGGTCGGGTGCATGAGTACTTAGTCAATGTAAGTAGGAAATACTAGGGCAGCTAGGGAGTATCTTTATACGTAATAAGAACAAAAGTTTTACATACCAGAATTATTACTTCAAGGCGGCAAGTGTAGATAACTCCGTGTAGGGAATGGCGCAGGCGCATACAAATATTACAAATGCTTATGAATGCATGTACGTCAAAAGACCACGAAAGATGACTCGCAACGTCCGTTCACTGTGTTCTCGACTTATAGAATTTAGAAGGAAAATCAATGGAGATTCATAGCCAAACTGAAATTGCGGGAAGACTGACACGAGGCGCGGCAAAGAGAATAAATATAACCGTTAACCGCTAACACGCACGAGGTGTCATTGCGTTTTAAAACTCCTATAGATATTATTCTCCATAGGAAGGATCTGCGGAAATAGTATCTTATAATCATTATTTGATTTATGCAACGCAAAGATTGCTCTAGCATTATTTTATGGTTTTTAAATATAAAGGCGAGATTTTGGAATCACTTCAGTGTGACACAATGTATACGAAAATACAAAGACGAAACGCTTTATGGGGTGTACAGATTATGTGATTTTGCCCAGTTTGTCGGTACAGCGTGTCGGGGTCGTGATTGTGCAACCGCATGTGCATGCAGTATCTCTTGACAAAAGGATCAACAGCACAACGTGCGTCCAGACGATAGCAATCGGTCGGATTCTGATTAGTTGGAACTGACAGACCAAGACATGTATACACCCCATTAACTTAGCGCGAGATTCCATAGATATGGGCAATTTATTGCCATACGGAAAAGCCAGTGTAGAAGGCCTTTAAGAACAAGGAACCGCAGATATAGAGCAGTCGTACACGCCTGACAACTTGTTGCAGCCGTGTGTTGTAGTGAAACATGAGACATCAAAATATACTTCTCCTTCTAGCATAGCAAGTTGATAGGGCGGACGGATCGCTTGCAGTACGGGTTTAGTAACAGCAGCGCTAACACGAGAATTCAAGTTTCGTGTATATGCGTCCCTTTCACTCGAGTATCGTGAGAGCGATAGAGATGGGAATACTCGAGCTTCAACTTTACAAGTCCGTGGCTATAGCTCAGGACTTAAATAATAAGGGCATGTAATAAATTTTATTTTAAATAAGGTCATTGAATTAACGTGAAGGAATTATTTCATTCTTACGGTAGCGGCAGCGACATCTATGGTAACATTCACAGATTGTTTCTTTTGAAGATGCTTTTATACTTACAAAGCTGCAACATACATTTATGGGTCAAGAAGGTAGCTAAGCCTCAATTAATGGGATTCATATCACCATAGCTACCCATTTCATTATGTATCAATACAACGGATAGAACAAATTTGATAGAGCAGCAGATAGATTGGTTTGAGAAAAGTGAAATGTTAGCCACAGAGGCTATTGTTCAAGTCAGGGAAGGTTGTGAGGATTAAATAATAAATAGACGTGTCATTGCGAGCATTATATGTTCTGGTTCGAACCTCAGAAAAAACAAGGCCAACAAAGACAAGAAAGTATGGAAAAATCCAGGGCCCAGTATATTTTATTATCATACAGAAGTCACGCGACGCGCGACGTGCATAGTATAGACATTGAGTTACAGGCATGAGAATTTTATTGAAAAAAGGAGAACTAAGCATAACCATACATTACATGGATAAAAATCAAGAATCCACATTACATACATTATCTTATATAACTATGACAGCTTGTTTGGATTATTTATTATGAAGTTAGCTGCATATGAATACCAGATTTAGCTTGGTAGCAGTACAGACGACCGTCTCATTATGAAATAGCAAGATAACATTAACACACACAGACGCGGTACAATATGATATGAAAATACGAAGATCAAAACAAGCAGAAAAGGAATTTCAGTTCAAAATGTTCCAAAAGATTGGATATTCTGATAAAAAGTATTCAACACGTTCGCAACCAAGAACTCGTCGGTAGGCACTCGAAAGGTTTGTTCAGATGCCAGCTCAGCCGTTAGGAGGGCGGTAGTATAAAGTTATACGCTTAACGAGTTCTGTCCATTTCTGGTGCATTATTCCATTTTTGGTCCGGATGAGAAAGTGTTAACGAAGTAAGGAATACAAGTCACATAGAAACTACAGATCCAGCATTGCTTTCGCATTAGGGAAAATCATGCCCCGAGGAGGGTTCCGCTTGAAGGACTTCATGGAAATGGATAGCAATCTCATGGACTGGTGTGGGACGAAATTTCATATGCTGTTTCTTCACGGTAGTAGAGGTGTGTCTCATCTTGTTGACGTGCTGGCGACCCTGGAAACATAAATATGAATATTACTCTTCGCATAATAGAATGAGCTCCTACAAAAATTATTCACAAGGGTGGGACGAGCATATGAAACCTTGATTCTTCCCAGTATTACTCCAAGCATTGATATTATATGGAAGAGAGTTTAGTTATAATACTACATAGGTCATCCTGAATTTAATTATATTCCCTAAATAATAAACATGCATTAAGGAGAATAACTTGGTGCGGGGGCGTGGGAGTGTCTAAATTGATTTGAGTTTAAATTACAGAGGTTGTGATAATTATTGACATTTAATAACAAAAACATATTTATTCCAAACTTTGATTCACTTAAGGAACAATGATATCTTAGTTTGGTAAATATACGAGTAGCCACGGATATACAAACTTCCTAATTGGCACGTACAGAATTTTATTAATACTATGTAATGTATGCCGAACAGATGCTGTTTCATGCATATATTATGGAGCACAGAATCATTGGAGAAACACAATAGATATAATATACGAGGAGCCACGGATATACAAATTACTTAGTCTGCATGTACAGAATTTTATTAATACTATGTAATGTATGCCGAACAGATGCTGTTCCTTGCATAAATTATGAAGCACAGAATTATTGGAGAGAAACAATAGATTTAATTACCTTTTTATATTACACCACACTAGAAGAATAACGATGTCAAGTGAGTGGCTTAAGCGGTCAGACTTGTGTTGGGTGGCAACATTCCCCTCACGGATTCATACTGCTGTAAAAATAACAAACAGAAGGTTATGTTAAGCGGGAACATCAATAATTAATGTATGATTATGACAGTTGAACAAGATATAATTTTTGAGAAAGGGAAGTAATGGAAATATATTTTAATAAGATGACATACTCTTCACACTGAAATTGAGACGAAATTATACAATGGTTTAAGCGATATATATACATTCGTGGATCTACTATGTATCTACTTACTATTGGGGGCCATTGTATGGTAAATTAGACGGGAAGATGTCAGTTTCCGCTGGGACCACTAATGTTGAGACGGGCCCCTTCCTTGGCATTTTGGCTTAATATTCCCAGTCGCATTATCGAGTCATCAATTAAAAGGGCGAGTGCATTCTGCTGTTCCTGGAAACACCATGACAAGAAATTATGACACCAACGGACATTATCGGACCGACGGACAAATGGACATTTAGTTATTTTGAATGAAAAATTGAATCAGGATGAATATCAGAAGAGAGAGACAAGTAGTATGTGAATTACTCTAAACTTGGATATAATATATTAGTAGAAAACTAGGTTAGCTAAGATAGCGAGAAGTTTTACGATCATTCGCAAATGTATGCTAATTACCACTGAAGTGTTACTGTTTGTCGATACATTGCCGAGTATTACGGGCTGCATGGCACCTTTTTAACGTTGAAATACGTAGGAAGTCGCTTTGAACAAGGACAGAAAAAGGAAAAATTAACGTTAAGGCGGAAAGAAAGAATATTCTGGGATAATACATACCTTGAGGAAAGCGTCCATGTAACTAATCCAGCCCAAATAGCGGTAGTGTTGCATATCACGTTTGTTTTAATTTAAAAGTTTTAAATATGTTGAATCCATGCATCAGAAATCGAAATCGGACCACGACCCACGACGTGCAATTTTGACAGTTGACACTTGACAGTGACGCCACGCTATGATGTGTCAAGGCATAGAAGAAAATTGACTGAAGACATAGATCACAGACAGTATTCGCATATATCGAGTAAATAATTTTCTTGTAGAATTACGCTTGTACGTTATTCAGGAATTAAAAATTGTATTTTCATCAGTTGCACGAAATAACAACTAATAATGACAGTGGTCTAGTGACATCATAATTAAAAACATCTATTCGGCTGTAGATGGCGACACTATATATGAGAAAACTCAAAATATCGACAATCTATGCCAGGAATACACTACTCAACAATAGATGGCGCAAACGATCACTGACGGGCCATGACTTTGGATCCATGTGTCAGTGGGAAAGTTACTCTATTTGACGACAGATGGCAGAGAGATGCAGTTTTATAATAAAATTCTTACGACAGATATGGGGCAACGTGTTTATAACAACGCAAAGTTGAAAAATAATTTTAAAATAGATAATTAATGCTCGTATTTGTTAATCAACAAACGAGTGTATACAGTTTAATATATTTGCTACAGTTAAAAAGGTATTAAGAATTTCCGAACGAAATGGACGTCAGGATCAAGTGTCATGTCATATGAAAGAGAAAAATCGTCAGTTGACTTGAATTTCACACACAGTGTTTATACAAATAATTTTCTGTAAGTGTAAGTGAATATTCAAACATTGTAAAACCTTTTTCAAATAAAGTATCATTCAGGAACGATAAATCATGTGAAGACCTATAAATACCAGTGTGAATGCGATCACAACAAGAAGTTATTAATTGGATCAAAGTGTTGTTGTACCAGAATAGTTTTCCATAGTGGTGTTTTGTAACAAATAATAGTGAATATGGTGGCTCTCAAGTTAAAAAGGTGCTTCCTGACGTGGAAAGGGTAAACGTAGTAAACATTTAAGCTTTTCAATTTTTGAAACCCATTTTGGCTTTGTGTTGTTAAAGTTTTGCAGGGCGCTGCCCATATTATCATTAAAATAGCGAAAATACAATTCAATTCAATTTCAATCATTTAAGATAACAAGGATCTCGGGTTTTTTTTTGTATGCTTGTGGGTAATTTGACTTAAGGGGTACGAAAAATCTTAAAACTAAATATATCACAGAGGGCTCACATCAGACAGTTTGAAACGGGTTCTAAAATTCGACTCATTCTCTTAATAGCTTGGTAGCGCTGTGGGAAAACGTCGGCTTTCTAAGTCACTGAGCCGGGTTCGATTCCCGACACATTTATATTTTTGTATTTTTCTTTTGTGTTTTATCATGGGTGAAAGACAATGAAATAGGTTTACCTACAAGATAGTATATTACTTTGTTGCAAAATGCTCTATACAAATTATAAAACTTGCGTTATTGATTGACTGTCAGGCAGCGTGGCTTAAAGCCGTTTGAAGATAAATATGAGGGATCGGCGATTCGGCAGCAGATTTGGGTGGATCTAGATGATTAATATGAGACGTCTTTATACTTGGAAAACCTCATTAACAATATACTTAGCTGTGGGGCTTAATTACATTAAGGCCTACTAAGGTATATTTGAAATCACTGCATCAGAGTTGTCAGAACAAGTTTGATCTATGATTGTGTATTAATGGCAACGACTTAGGGATCTGGTAATGCTGGTTTTTTTTTTGGAGTGGGGCAAATTGAGGTGGTTTTTATAATTTGCGAAATAGATTTTTATTGGGTAGGTTTGTTTTGTCAATTGGACTGTCGTTCGCCCGTCGCGAAATTGGACCTACGTGTGGTTGCTGGGTATCGCGGTTGTATTTGTGGGTGGATGTTGAGGTGCGCAGGTAACAAGTTACAGAATAGCCGGATTGTGAAAACTGATGGTTGAGTAGTAGTAGAAACTTTGATCAATGATGTCGATTTTGACTAAATTCTAGGTTTATTTTTCAATCAAAGATGGCGGATCTGGGTTTTTAAGAAAAAATTTTTGTATCTAATTCCATTAATTTGCTAATACTAATTTAAAATGTTGGGTTAATTTTGAATTAATTTTGAAAAATTATTATTGGTATGAATTTCAACTAATTTACGAACGTTAATTTCTAATTTTGGGTAAAAATTGGGATATAGCTTTGATTTTTGGAATGATCATCTATATTAATTGTATCTTACTCATGGATATGAATTTAAAAGTGAAACAATATACTTAATTTTGTATTTATTAGTGCAGTTAAATCTCTGGCGAGTATGATGAATTTTTATTTGTGGGGAAAATTTTATATTGCATCAATCAATGTCCAATAAGTGTTAAATCTGTATTGAAATGATTACACCTCATATGCTTTGGCTATCTGTAACAATCGAGTGCATAGGCGAATGAGGAAGGTACAAAATGATATGAAGCATGGATGCATTAATAAGGTATTGTAGGGAGAGAAAAAGGAGATGAATGAAAAGGTGGATTGATAGTGTGATTCATGTTTGGGTTTTTTTTATGTAAACATGGGTTGCTACAGTTTGACAATAGCTAGAGTGTAATCAAATAACCTAGATTTGTTGGTTTTGTTGGGAAAAAAAAAAACAATAGGTCCCTAAATATTTATCAATAGGTTAAAATCGTGAAAACGATTCGACTCTTAGCATAGAGTAGTATTTGGGGACTTATACTACACACGCATTTCTACGCAAGGGTATACACACCTCATGTCGGTTAAAATAAGTCAAATTGAGGGTTAATCATAATTGAATCAGTGAAACTAAGCCGGAGTTTATTAAAAACTTTAATAAATTATGACGTTTTAGTTGACTGTTCTACCTGATGAGGCGAACAAGGTTACAACTGGATTTACAAATAGCCGCTTGTTTTGGTTATATTTTCTTTTTCTACATTTCTTACGCTGTTTTGACAAGTCATAATGGGAATTGGCTTATTTTATAAGACATGATACAGGTGCCAAGAAAACTAATTATTAATGATGTAGTTTGGGAGCACGATTCGAGCTTATACATTGGAGAATGAACGTCTCGGTACTTCTACCAAATAGTTTCTGTTTTACGTGGGGAGGTTTTGTTGGATTTATTCAAAGGAAGAGCAATGTTTCCTAGGATCACCGATTGGGCAATGTAATCACCGATCCGGGGTAAATCCTCCTTAATCGAATTACTAGAATTTATCAGATTCACAACCTGGTACCTCGGAGTGAGACAGAAATCCTTGAGGAAAAGCTAGTCATTAATCATTGTTATGGTTCAAGGGAGTCGTGTTAACTGACGAAGTCATTGATGATCATTTAGTACTGGTCAAAAACACATCACGAGTTTAGAAAAGGGAGGGTTGTCGCTGACAAATCTAGGACCTAGGGGTGAAGATTCTACATGCATGACCTAGGTCATACATTGCGAAATATTCACCGGGGCGTGTTGTAATAGAGTGGGCATGCTCGCTGGCGGATTTCTGTGTGTATTGTTATATAAAGAGAGAGAGAGAGAATGACATACTTTTATTTCATACCCAAAGTTAGAAAATTGATTAGATAAATGAAGGGGAGAAGGAAGACAATAAAGTTAATATACAATCGTATAAACAGTCTGTAACGGTGACTTATTTCATATACGGATATTGTATGAATCATTTCATATATCGATACCTAAATAGAAGTCCTGCTTTGGTAATGGACATGGCTGGAGGCGTAGGGCGACATACGAATTTCAATCGTAATAGCTGGAACTTTAGAAGCTAAATGAAAATGAATAGTACGACTTTTTGTGGTAAGGCAATGTGTTTACGTTAGCGCTTTAATACTACAATCTGATTTGAACCTTATTGCTAAAGAGTTAAGGTTGTTAATGGGTTGAAATTATTGATGATACCACCAACGTTTGACCCTCGTGACTCCGTGACCCTTTGACCCTCTTGACCCTCGTGACCCTATTGACCCTCTTGACCCTATTGACCCTCTTGACCCTCGTGACCCTCGTGACCCTATTGACCCTCTTGACCCTCGTGACCCTATTGATCCTCTTGACCCTATTGACCCTATTGACCCTCTTGACCCTATTGACCCTTGTGACCCTATTGACCCTCGTGACTCCGTGACCCTCTTGACCCTCGTGACTCCGTGACCCTATTGACCCTCGTGACCCTTTTGACCCTATTGACCCTCGTGACCCTATTGACCCTCGGGACCCTCGTGACCCTCTTGACCCTATTGACCCTCGTGACCCTATTGACCCTCTTGACCCTATTGACCCTCTTGACCCTCGTGACCCTATTGACCCTATTGACCCTCTTGACCCTATTGACCCTCTTGACCCTCTTGACCCTATTGGCCCTCGTGACCCTTTTGACCCTCGTGACCCTCTTGACCCTATTGACCCTCGTGACCCTATTGACCCTCTTGACCCTATTGACCCTATTGACCCTCTTGACCCTATTGACCCTCTTGACCCTCTTGACCCTATTGACCCTCGTGACCCTATTGACCCTCGTGACTCCGTGACCCTATTGACCCTCTTGACCCTCGTGACCCTATTGACCCTCTTGACCCTATTGACCCTCTTGACCCTATTGACCCTCTTGACCCTATTGACCCTCTTGACCCTATTGACCCTTGTGACCCTATTGACCCTCGTGACCCTTTTGAACCTCGTGACTCCGTGACCCTCTTGACCCTCGTGACTCCGTGATCCTATTGAACCTCGTGACCCTATTGACCCTATTGACCCTCGTGACCCTATTGACCCTCTTGACCCTATTGACCCTCTTGACCCTATTGACCCTCTTGACCCTATTGACCCTCTTGACCCTCGTGACCCTCGTGACCCTCGTGACCCTCTTGACCCTATTGACCCTCGTGACCCTCGTGACCCTATTGACCCTCTTGACCCTATTGGCCCTCTTGACCCTCTTGACCCTCGTGACCCTCTTGACCCTCGTGACCCTCTTGACCCTATTGACCCTCTTGACCCTATTGACCCTCTTGACGCTATTGACCCTCTTGACCCTCGTGACCCTCGTGACCCTCTTGACCCTATTGACCCTCGTGACCCTATTGACCCTCTTGACCCTATTGACCCTCTTGACGCTATTGACCCTCTTGACCCTATTGGCCCTCTTGACCCTATTGACCCCCGTGACCCTCTTGACCCTATTGGCCCTCTTGACCCTCTTGACCCTCGTGACTCCGTGACCCTATTGACCCTCGTGACCCTATTGACCCCCTGACCCTAATGACGCTCGTGACCCTATTGACCCTCGTGACCCTATTGACCCTATTGACCCTCTTGACCCTATTGACCCTCTTGACTCTTTTGACCCTCGTGACCCTATTGACCCCCGTGACCCTAATGACGCTCGTGACCCTATTGACCCCCGTGACCCTATTGACCCTCGTGGCACTGTGACCCTATTGACCCTCGTGACCCTATTGACCCTCGTGAAGAGTATAAAAGGGAATGCCGAAGTAGTATGGGGGATTATTCTTTTCTCATCGTTCGGACTGGCAGTGTCTCTGGTTGTGGGCTGTGAAATTATTGGTGTGTGTTACCTCTATTGTGTTTTGGTGAATGGCTTGTTATTGTGAGGAATCTCTCTTCATAATTATGAGTCTTTTACTTTCTTAATTTTACAAGTTAATTGTATATTTAAAGGGGTATTAGGGCCTAAGCTATATTTACTTTATCGGAGGTACTCCGGGAGGTTTATATGGTTAAATCAAATATGTTTAATTTGCTAGTGGCCACTCCCTAGAATTAGACATGTTTGACAAGTGTTTTCGGAACTCAGTCAAAGCTGTATTTACCGTAACGGAGTTGGTCCGGAGGTTTATATAGTTAATCAAATATATTTAATTATGCCAGGGTACTCCCTGGGATTGAGTATGTTTGACGATTGCTTTCGAAATTTAGTTGGGGTTAATTCTTACTGTCCAATCAGCCGGAACACTGTCAAGAATCAGTTATCTGCGGAGTCAGCCCCACCTAACGGTGCCAACGGGGATGAATCCGTGTCCGTGTAGTTACCAGACTTGAGGTGTGGTCTGGCGTCTACCTCTTTACCAACATAGGAGACGAAACCCTTTAATCGGGGCCCTCACGTCTCTCAAAACAACTGACGGTGGAAACGTGGCTTGAGCATTTATGTGACGAAAAGCATAGGAGGATATCTCCGCTCGTGGAAACCGATCGGTTGCTTGAGGGGTCGTTCAGTGTTAAATATACTTATATATCAACATACCGTATGTCCAGTTAGTGCATCTTACTCGCTGTTTTCCCTTTAGCCTTCGGGCACAGCGAGGGGAGATGAATTACACAGGCTGTTAGAGGGTTGTCATCTCAGTTTCGCCGACTGAACTAATTACAGCTTCAATAGGGATACATTCTTGCTTCTGAACTAAGGTATGGTTCCAGGAGTAAGCAGAATAGGGACTGTGGGGTAGGCTTAGGAGTAAATTCACGCGTTATGGGGTATTAGGGCTTGAAACTATATCTACTGTAACTAAAGATATTACAAGTGTTTGATAGGATTAATAAAATTGAAGTTATTATTCTTATAAAATCTAATGACGACTAAAATTATTAATGAGTAACCAGTGTGATGTTTGAGTAGTAAGGCAAGTGGTGTTGGGTTGCCGTGGGTTACACGTGAAACACGAGACAATTGTTAAATATCATTTAAAAGGTCACAGTATTATTCATGAAATTGTGATATCCGGATTGTTTCAGAAAGATGAAATAATTCTGGGTTTGATGACAGGCTGAGCAGTTCATCAAATCCATTTAAAATATCTTATTTTCATGAGAGAGAACTCTCCATTTAAAGTATCTTATTTTCATGAGAGGGAATTCTCCATTTAAGGCATGGTTTGGGTAGAATGTCTCGCGTGTAATGAACGGTTTACCACGGCATTACTCTACGGCCGTCGGTATAAAATGGTCCAGGCCATCTTAGTTATACATATAAACGATTAATAATACTAAAAGATGTCAGTCGAGTTTGTCTCGGTGTATCTTCTCGAAACTGACCGCTAGGTTTGAGACACTGGTAGATTCATTCTCTGAGTCCTAAACTCGTAGGATAGCTAGCTAGGTAAGTAACTTGAATAGGATGTCCAGACTCCATTCCAACAAGAGAGTAGCCAGTGTGAGCAAAAGATTGCCACACGACCCGTCGATAGAACTTTGGTCCAAAATACATGTATTTAGGGCAGTCTTCTAGATAATAATAGGTTTAAATAAATAATCTTGATTTTATGAAGGCTACTCCTTGTTCAACCGGACATGTAATAGGGGATAGGTGTTTTTCTATCAAAAACAATTTTTAATTATAATCATAAAGTAACCTACAGTGTAATTATAATCATAAAGTGATTTATAATTAATTTATTATTCCTACAAGATTTAGGACTTTGTTATGCTCATAAATAGGAAAATAGCAGTTAAAAGTAGCATTTCAGTAGGTTAATTTATGTACAGATAAGCTAGCTTTAATTTTATTATGAATGGAGAGTCCAAAAACCTGTCAAGCTTTCATAAAAGGATCTAGGGTTATTACGGTACACAACACTTCGGGGTTCAACCACTAGCGATCACATTTTGGCCAAATCGTCAGGTATTCTTAAATAAAAGCACGCAACAAAAGTAGGTTTAATAAGTAGGTAAATAGAGAGTAAGTTACAGTAGTCTAGCACGAAGGAATAGGGTTTTACATTAAGTTAGAATTCATTGCAAAATATTTAGCGTTTCTTGAGCTTCAGCGGGAAGCTGCTTCGTTAGCTGTAGGTCTTCGTAAGTGTTTTCTAGCCAGGGGGGGTGAACTGTTACATCCTTTTCTTATATGTATTTTGTTAAGTTGACGAAACAGCCATCGCACTTTGTTCGCGCTCAGTGCTACTGTGCAGTTTCTTGTCCCAAATCTTTATGCTGATGTTGCGTACGTATCTATGTTCAACGCTCGTGAACATTCTGGCGCCTCTCAGGAGCAGGATCGGGGAACGTCCTCAGTTCGTATAGTTCTGTCGCGAGCTGGGTCTGTCGCCGCGCTGGCAGCGCGTAAACGTGTGGTGTGGTGGGGCGCCGGGGTGTAGGCCGCCTGCTGCCGCCACTGGATTGTGGTGGGTTGTCGTCAGATCGCGGTTGCTCGGGAGCGTCGTTGCTCGCCGGGGCCCATGATCGTCTGGCTCCCATCAGCCCTCGTATTCTCTGCGCCACCTGTGGACCGAAACAATATACGAGTACACCTAGAATCAAACATACTATTACTGTCGAAATACTTGCTATATAAGTTGTTGTCGTTATGCTACTCCAAACTGTGTTGTCTAGGGTTGTTTGCAGGGTATGTTCTTTACTAACTAAATGTTTAAATATGTCACTAGAACTATCCACTACCTGTTCTTTAGATATGTCTTTATGATACCTAATTAAGGATTTATTATCTAACTTAAACTCAGTTTTCTTACTAAATGACGCTAACACATTTGTTACAACTATACGTTTTGCAGCTAAACTAGTAGTGATTGTCTTAATTATACAGTTTTCTGAGATTTGGATAATTCCAATGTCATGAATAGATATCTCTTGTCTCTGACCGTCACACACAATGGACACCGTTTCTGGATTTTTAGTCACATATATCCAGGTATTTGTCATTTGAACTTGCTTCCAAATAATGTTGTTAGTTAAATTGTACCTTCGAGTGGGACATTCTGTAGTATTCTCGTTTTTAGTTATTAATCTAACAATGCAATTTTGGTTTAATTGCATGTTCTTGACCGCAACAGGAAAACAAATAAAGTTGTTAAGTCTTTGTAGACAGTTCTTGAATTCTTCATGTGTGAGCTCGAAATATCGTTCATTATTATAGTCTATACCCACGAACTTCTGTTGTATGTCAAAGCTTTGAAGCGACCCGTCTTCGTTTTTCTTGGGTATCGGAGTAATGTGTACTAGGGTATACTTCGCTTTTTTCGCTATTGGAAAGTATGCCAATACTCGAATGTGAGTTTCGTTTTCTAATAACCTTGTGTCAATTAACTGAGTCTGAATGATGTTTAGATTTGATGGCAGCTTGCTGTTTGCATTTGTTATGATTTCTCCTACATTTTTAGGGTTAAGCACGCTATATATTGTTGCTTTAGACATATATATTTGTATAATTCCTGAATAATAACCCATTATTTCCTTAACGTAGTTGTATGCCAATTGGTAAGATTGGATTACTTGAATTTGCACGGTGTTGCTGTTAATCGATTTATACCATTTGTTGTTGTCATTTATATAAGTCATCGCCAGGTTCAGCTTTGTTTGAAAATGTTCTAACTTATTTCTAATTCTTTCTTCTGTATCGTTTACTGTTGAAATTGCGGAAATCATGAATTTAGTTTGATGATTTGCTGCATCTATTAGCTTTTGCTGGTTTTGCTGTAAAGTGTTAATGTCTTTGTACACTGCATCGTTGACACCGAATATTGAAGTCATTATCTGTCCCATTAATCCTCTCTTTTTTCGTGTATGATTAATTTCCGTTAAATATTCGTGTGTCCTTTCAAACTTGTGAACTTCTTCTTGCAAATGATGGTAGTACTGTGTGCAATAAGTTTGTTTTTCCACTGATTTCGCATAGCTACATAATTGTTGAAATTGATTTGACACCTCCTTTGTTTTGTTTAAATTTTCTTCTAATAAACGTCTTTCGTAATGTATTTCAACTCTGAATGTGCCTCTGTCCAATGTGGCATTTCCCATTTGTTCAATATATAGTCCTGGGCTTAAGTTCCTGGAAGTGTATGTTGCTCCAGTTGATGTACATAGTAACAATATGGTCATGCATATTGTTATCCAATAGTATGATGCGCCTTTGATTTTTGAATAGCATTTTTTCGTGCTGTCTTGTTTCACGGTTGCCACATTGCTATTGACAGGCGTCTGATTTGTGGTAGTCTCGAAATCCTGATTTACTGGTAACGGAATTAGAGTATGGATTGCTCGTTTTTGGTCGGCTCCTTGCGATCTCTGGAGAGTTACGACCCTTGTGGCGCCATCACTTCCTGGGTGAATGTATTTAATTTTTGCTAGAGGCCATTTGCTAGGCGATATGTTCGTATCTTTGATTAATACGACCGTACCGATTTTTAAGTTGTCTTCATTTTTTTTCCATTTATATCTTTGCTGTAATTGATGCAAATATTCTTTAGTCCAGCTGTTCCAGAAGTCTTTTTTCATTTTCTGTATGTGTCTCCATCGATTTATGAGGTCTGTATTAGTGTCGGAAATGGGGTCTGGCACGCCCACTGCCTCGCGGCCAATAAGAAAATGGCTTGGAGTCAATACAACATTGTCGTTAATGTTTTCGGTTTGAACACATAGCGGTCTTGAATTCAAACATGCTTAAATTTGAGTTAAGAAGGTTGACAGCTCTTCGTATGTTAGTGTGCTATCCCCTATAACTCGTCGTAAATGATGCTTCATTGATTTGACACCAGCTTCCCAAATTCCTCCGAAATGTGGGGCTGCTGGCGGTATAAAATGCCATTGTAAGCCGATGTCTGTTATTGCGTTTTGAAATTGTGGTGATTGAGTTATTTCTAATATCTCTTTGTGAAGATAATTTGCTGCTCCAATGTAGTTGCTAGCATTGTCACTGAAAATATGAGATACAGGACCCCGTCTCGCCATGAATCTGCGCAGAGCCGCGATGAAAGTTTCCGTAGATAAATCTCCCACAAGTTCCAGGTGTATTGCCTTCGTGGCAAGGCAAACAAATACTGCGATATATCCTTTGTAAGATTTATGTCCTCTACCTTTCATTGCTCGTACTTGTATTGGGCCGGCATAATCACTTCCGATATGGCTAAACGGAAATGATTGCGTCACCCTTGGTTTTGGAAGAACTCCCATCTTTTGTTTCGCTGTTTCGGCCTTATATCTTATACACTTAACGCATTTATTGATGTAACTTTTTACTTTTCGTTTCCCGCCTAGTATCCAGTATCTTTGTCGTAGGTAAGCTAATGTCAGCTGATTTCCGCCGTGTAATGTTTTCACATGCGCATCATGTATTATTGTTGTTGTCACGTGATGGTCATGCGGTAACACTGTAGGATGTTTTTGTTCGTACGGTAATTGAGAGTTTTGTAATCTCCCGCCGACACGTATGAGTCCGAATTTATCAATGAATGGATCCAAACTTGCTAGTCGATTTCCTTTTGGTAATTGCTGTCCTTTCTTTAACACTTTGTACTCTTGTTGGAATGCGTCTTTTTGTACTTGTCGTATAATTTGTTTTTGTTGTATTGTCTAGTTCTTCGCAAGTCAGTGCTTCCGTCAATTTTTGGCGACGGATAAATCGCAAACAATATGTGAAAACTCGTATCATTTTTTGAATGCTTGAAAATCTTTCAAAAATCTTAAGCTGTTCTATCTGTGCAGATATTTGATGACAGTGTCTAATTTCTTCAAATGGCTCCGGTATTGTTTTTGTAATCATTTGTTCATTTGTTCGTAGCCATTTTGGACCATTCCACCATAACTCGTGATTTTGTAACTTACTGGGTTCGATGCCTCTTGAAATGACATCTGCTGGGTTATCTGCTGAAACGACATGATTCCAAGTAGCATTTGGTAAAGTTTTTTGTATTTCTGACACTCTGTTTGCTATAAACGTCTTCCATCTGGCAGCTTCGCCTCTTATCCATCCAAGTGTGATCATGGAATCCGTATAACAATATATATTTTTTTGGTCCTTACAGTCGAGTGCTTGATTAACTTTATTTATTAATTTTGATAATAATACGGCTGAACATAATTCGAGCCGAGGAAGAGTAGTTTTGTGTTTATTTGGTGCCACTTTTGTTTTTGCTTGCAATAATGTTGTTCGGTAAGTGCCATTCACCTTTACTCGGCAGTAGACAGCCGCACCGTAAGCTTTTTCCGATGCGTCGCTAAACCCATGTAACTCGATCTCTGACTCATTGTAATGAATCCACCTCGGTATCTTGATGTTTTCTATATTGTTTAATTGGCTTCGAATGTTATTCCATTTCGTTTTAATGTGATCTGGGACCTTGTCATTCCAGTCTATTCCAAGGGTCCAGATCTCTTGTAGTAAGAGCTTCATAGTAATGGTTACTGGCTGTAACCATCCGTGAGGGTCAAATATTTTGGCAATCTCAGACGTTATAAACCTTTTTGTCGGTTGGTTGTTTTCGGTTGTAGTAATTTTAAACTGGAAATTGTCTTCAAGTGGTGACCACATTACCCCTAACGATTTCCTTGCTTCTTCTAATGGTAATTTGATTAGTTTGTCGTTTGCACTTTCAATAGGAATATTCTCTAATAATTCGGCGCTATTTGCGGACCATTTTCGTAAATTAAATCCTCCCGCACGCAACATGTCAATTAATTGTGTCTGTAACACTCTTGTTTGTTTTAAGTCGTTTCCTCCGGATAGGATATCGTCCACATAGAAATCTTCTAGAGTAACCCTGCTCGCAATGGGAAAGTTCTTTTGTTCGTCCTTCGCGAGCTGTTGCAGTGTTTTGATGGCCAAGTAAGGAGCACAGGCTGTCCCATAAGTTACAGTGGTTAGCGCGTATTCCTCTATATTGTGATGAGGCGTCCATCTCCATAATATTCTTTGAAAAGTATAGTCTTCTGGGTGTATTTTAATGAACCGATACATTTTTTCTACATCGGCCATAAAAACAAACTCATGTTTACGCCACCTTAATAATATAGTGGCTAATTCTTGTTGGAGTCGTGGGCCTTTATGCAAGTTGTCATTAAGGCTTATATTCGTGCTAGATTTGCTACTAGCGTCAAAAACGCATCTTAATTTTGATGTCAATGCGTCTTCTCGTATTACCGGCTGATGAGGGATGTAATACTTGCCGTCGTAATAGTTCGCCTTGTTAACTTTCGTCATGTGACCCATTTCGTGATATTCTTCCATGAAGTCGTTATATTGTTGGCGTAAGTTAGGATTTTTTTCTAGCTTTTTCTCAAGCTGTAAAAGTCTGGCAACCGCTTTTTGTCTTGTGTTTCCATACTCAAGACTGGGATCCTTAAACAATAGTTTAACTGTATAAGTTCCGTCGGGGTTCCGTCGTTTCGTGTCATTATATAAATTTTCACATTGCTGGTCGTCTTTTTTCATTTGATAGTCATCTGTAACCTCTTCTAGTTCCCAGAACTTTGATAATTCTGTATCGTCAATGCGTGTCACTAAACTCATCATTTTCAGTCCTTTAGTGCTCTCGGTGTGTCCAAGGCCGCTCAATATCCACCCAAGTTCTGTATTTTGGGCGAGAATTCCGTTTTCCAGTTTTTCGAACCCTGGCAATAATAACTTGCTGTAGTCCTCGGCGCCCAAGATTATATCAATCGGGCCACGTTTGTAATAAGTAGGGTCAGCCATGATTTTATTTTCTATTTTCAGATTTTTTTGTTGTTCTACGTCTTGTTTTGGTAGTGATCCAGTCAATTTTGATAGTACAATTAATGATGTTTGTAACACGTATTCACTCGAGAATCG
Organism: Epinotia demarniana; assembly: GCA_945867215.1. Lineage (NCBI taxonomy): Eukaryota > Metazoa > Arthropoda > Insecta > Lepidoptera > Tortricidae > Epinotia > Epinotia demarniana. The sequence continues at coordinate 12,522,189 of OX244284.1, forward strand.
CGGTTTTAATGTGACGTCAATCATGTAGTTCGAAGTTTTCGGGTTGTCGTCAGCTATGCCTTTTATTTCGGCTTTTATCTTTTGTTTTGGGAACCCTAAAAGTTGCGCTGATTCTTCAGTGCATAGTGACACTTCGGATCCTTGGTCGCATAGCACTCGCAATAACTGTGGCGTACCGTCGAACGTTGCCGTGCGTACTAAGGCCGTGGCTAGAAGTACGGTTTTCTGATTGTTGTCATTATGACGTGTCGACATATTTGTAATATTTTTCTGTATATGGTTTTCTTTCTGTTGAGGTCTGAATGGTGTCTTAGATGTTCCCGGTCTAGCTACACTGATGGTGTTCTTATTACCATAATTATATGCTTGCATTTTTGTTGACATATACTCATTTATGTTGCGGTGTAACAGTGTAGCATGAGCCTTATTGTACTTTTGGCTGACACACTGTTTCTTTTCGTCATGCATTAGGCAAATATAGCACATTTGCTTTTCACGCACTTTGTTTATGCGGTCATTGACGTTTAATGTTTTGAATGCTGTACACTGGTGAATGTTATGCTCCTCGTTGCAATACCAACATAAACCTTTTCTCTCGGTCCATAATAACGGTTTTTCTATACTTCGTGCTGGCGTTGCAACTGTTGAGCTAAATTGAGATGGTTTGCTTGACTCTAAGCTCTTAAAGCGTTTTTCCAAAAATTTCATCATTTTTCCAAAATTTTGCAATTTGTTCGGTTCTTCCAACTGATCTTCGTACTTCATATTGGTTTCCGAGTCCCATTTTCGACTTACAATGCGACATAATATCGGATCCCATGTAGAAACATCGATATCTTGGTTTTTTAACGCCTCTAAACTCTCATTTATACTGTCGTGCATGTTACGTAATACTCTTGCGTTTGCCCCTTGTATTTTTGGTAAGTCCAATAGCTTGTCTATAAATGTCTGCGAAATAAGGCGCTCATCCTTATATCGGTTTGTCAATAGTGTGAGCGCGGCCTTATAATTAACCTCGTTCACGGTCAAATGCTTTATCAGCTTTTCTGCATCGCCTCGAACATGTGTCTTTAGGTACTGCATTTTTTCTGTAGTTGAAATAGTACAGTCCTCGTCAATAATCTTTTTAAATAAGTCGTAAAATGAATTCCATGACTCATAGCTCCCAGTAAAATATGGTATGGCTATTCTGGGTAACTTTGCCGATAGAGTTTTGGTGTTTTGTCTAGAGTTGTCGTTTATTTTTCCTTGTAATATTTCCATTATTGTCTCATATTCGTCCTGCGTATCTTCGAAAATATTGTCTGTGAAATATTCGTCGCTGACTGTACTTTGCTCCATGAGTAAGTACATGTGGTTGTCGTCTATTTCTTGATATTGTCTTTCAAGAGCTCTTACTAGAGTTTGTAAATGCCATGCCGGTTTATTTTCGGCAATAGCGGTCTGTGCAAACATTAGTTTTTTCTTAAGCTGATTGAGTCGATATTTCTGGATAAATAACTTAGGCGTCATACTGGAGTCTTCATTAGGCGTCTTGTCTTTTGTCTTGTCTTGTCCACCTGCCGCGGGTGTCTTGATATCGGTGACCGTCTTCAATATATTTTCGTGTGCTGCCAAGTGTTCTATGGCCGCGTCGTACCGTTTTTGTATATTCATGTCAAAATAACGAGTTGTCAAATACTTATGAGTCGACATTAATTCTTGGTCTTCCAGTAACTGGTGGTTTTGTAATGCACGTTGATAAATGCTGTCCAACAATGCTCTTCTGTCGTCTATATACTTCTGAGTCTTCCTGATTTTTGAGTCTTTTTTAATGTTGTCCCATATCCTTTCGAGTTCAATGTAGTCTTTTTCTTGGCTTCTGATAACATTGTTGATCTCTGCGACGTCCATTGTGTCTTCGGTCTTCTTTCTTCTTTCTTGATACCCTACTTGCCCTACCCTACTCCTATTTTACCTACTACGTCAAGTACGTTAATGACCCCGCGCACTCCAATATAGCTTGCGCAACTCTCAATCGACTGGTGGAACCCGCTTGTGGGAAGCCAGCGACCGATTTGCAACTATATGGGTACTTTCTCAGCGAACACTAACGTACGTGTACTTCAGTCCTACTGCACACTGATGCTTGTTGAGGCACACCAGCACGCAGCTTTCCAAAGTGTCAGTCAGTCAAATTAATACAGGGACAAGGGGACCGCGATTCAATTTTTGTTCGAAGGACCAAATGTAAAATCCTGAGGGAATTTTACTAAATTAATCTATGAGGAGAGCTGTAACCTATCAGTCCTAACTCCTATTGCCCTAAACAACCCTAGAGCCCTAATTCCCTAGCCCTATCATAGATTTGATATATACACATATAAATACGAAGGATGTCTGCACCATGAGACCTACGGGATACAAACGGAAGGTTGGAAGGATATGGGTAATAGGTTGGATATTCACTGCCAACTGCACAGACTCATGCAGTTGATTAAGGCTAAGGTGTCTTGGCCACAGTGAAGGATTATACCCTGGTCGATGAAGTAAGGTCTGAGTCCAAACTTAAAAGACCTTTATTTACAGTTAACATCATATTTTATACCAATTTATACATGTGTGTGCGTGAATACCCATAGTCCTTTTCTTATATGTATTTTGTTAAGTTGACGAAACAGCCATCGCACTTTGTTCGCGCTCAGTGCTACTGTGCAGTTTCTTGTCCCAAATCTTTATGCTGATGTTGCGTACGTATCTATGTTCAACGCTCGTGAACAAGGGGTATCTGCCTATGGGGTAGTTTGCTGGTTGGAGACGTAAATAACACACTCTTGTCAAACTCAAAAAATATATATATTACTGTTATGTATAATATGTGCGGTATCTATACAATACAGCCAGTCTATATCCGATCGTCTTGTTTCATTGCCGCGCCTACCCACCTAACACTGGCGAACGAGAATAATATTACTTATTAAATTTGAACGACGCGTGCGTGATTTTACCTTAAAAATGCCGTTTGGGCGTATCGAGTGTTTTAATATCACTAGTGATAATTGGGACGCGTATGTGAGACGTGTTGAACAATATATAAAAGTAAATTCTATAGACAATACCTTAAAAGTCGCGACTTTAGTGACTGTCATCGGCCCAGAATGTTACGAGTTAATGTGCGACCTGTGTGCACCGGCTAATCCGGAAACGAGAACATTTGAGGAGCTTGTGAGACTGGTCAAGAAACATCTCGAACCTCAGAGGTCCGAGATAGCGGAGAGGCACGTGTTTCGACAGAGAACACAGCGACAAGGAGAAAGTGTTCGAGACTACCTACAAGCACTTAAACATTTAGCTAAAACGTGCAATTTTAACACTTGTCTCGAGGTAAATCTTCGCGACCAGTTTGTGTCGGGGCTGTTTAATGAAGACATGAGATCCAGGATATTTGCTGAGCAAAATATAGACTACAAGCGCGCTGTGGAACTGGCGCTGGCGCTGGAGGCGGCGGAGCGACACGCGGCGACCGCGTGCGCGCCGCGGGCCGCGGGCGCAGCGCGGACGGCCACACAGCTCGCCCTAGGGGACGGCGGCTTGCATCGGTTCGGCTCGGGCCGGGGCGCCGGCGCCGCGGGCGCAGCGCGGACGGCCACACAGCTCGCCCTAGGGGACGGCGGCTTGCATCGGTTCGGCTCGGGCCGGGGCGCCGGCGCCGCGGGCGCAGCGCGGACGGCCACACAGCTCGCCCTAGGGGACGGCGGCTTGCATCGGTTCGGCTCGGGCCGGGGCGCCGGCGCCGCGGGCGCAGCGCGGACGGCCACACAGCTCGCCCTAGGGGACGGCGGCTTGCATCGGTTCGGCTCGGGCCGGGGCGCCGGCGCCGCGGGCGCAGCGCGGACGGCCACACAGCTCGCCCTAGGGGACGGCGGCTTGCATCGGTTCGGCTCGGGCCGGGGCGCCGGCGCCGCGGGCGCAGCGCGGACGGCCACACAGCTCGCCCTAGGGGACGGCGGCTTGCATCGGTTCGGCTCGGGCCGGGGCGCCGGCGCCGCGGGCGCAGCGCGGACGGCCACACAGCTCGCCCTAGGGGACGGCGGCTTGCATCGGTTCGGCTCGGGCCGGGGCGCCGGCGCCGCGGGCGCAGCGCGGACGGCCACACAGCTCGCCCTAGGGGACGGCGGCTTGCATCGGTTCGGCTCGGGCCGGGGCGCCGGCGCCGCGGGCGCAGCGCGGACGGCCACACAGCTCGCCCTAGGGGACGGCGGCTTGCATCGGTTCGGCTCGGGCCGGGGCGCCGGCGCCGCGGGCGCAGCGCGGACGGCCACACAGCTCGCCCTAGGGGACGGCGGCTTGCATCGGTTCGGCTCGGGCCGGGGCGCCGGCGCCGCGGGCGCAGCGCGGACGGCCACACAGCTCGCCCTAGGGGACGGCGGCTTGCATCGGTTCGGCTCGGGCCGGGGCGCCGGCGCCGCGGGCGCAGCGCGGACGGCCACACAGCTCGCCCTAGGGGACGGCGGCTTGCATCGGTTCGGCTCGGGCCGGGGCGCCGGCGCCGCGGGCGCAGCGCGGACGGCCACACAGCTCGCCCTAGGGGACGGCGGCTTGCATCGGTTCGGCTCGGGCCGGGGCGCCGGCGCCGCGGGCGCAGCGCGGACGGCCACACAGCTCGCCCTAGGGGACGGCGGCTTGCATCGGTTCGGCTCGGGCCGGGGCGCCGGCGCCGCGGGCGCAGCGCGGACGGCCACACAGCTCGCCCTAGGGGACGGCGGCTTGCATCGGTTCGGCTCGGGCCGGGGCGCCGGCGCCGCGGGCGCAGCGCGGACGGCCACACAGCTCGCCCTAGGGGACGGCGGCTTGCATCGGTTCGGCTCGGGCCGGGGCGCCGGCGCCGCGGGCGCAGCGCGGACGGCCACACAGCTCGCCCTAGGGGACGGCGGCTTGCATCGGTTCGGCTCGGGCCGGGGCGCCGGCGCCGCGGGCGCAGCGCGGACGGCCACACAGCTCGCCCTAGGGGACGGCGGCTTGCATCGGTTCGGCTCGGGCCGGGGCGCCGGCGCCGCGGGCGCAGCGCGGACGGCCACACAGCTCGCCCTAGGGGACGGCGGCTTGCATCGGTTCGGCTCGGGCCGGGGCGCCGGCGCCGCGGGCGCAGCGCGGACGGCCACACAGCTCGCCCTAGGGGACGGCGGCTTGCATCGGTTCGGCTCGGGCCGGGGCGCCGGCGCCGCGGGCGCAGCGCGGACGGCCACACAGCTCGCCCTAGGGGACGGCGGCTTGCATCGGTTCGGCTCGGGCCGGGGCGCCGGCGCCGCGGGCGCAGCGCGGACGGCCACACAGCTCGCCCTAGGGGACGGCGGCTTGCATCGGTTCGGCTCGGTGTAACAGTTCACCCCCCCTGGCTAGAAAACGCTTCCGAAGACCTACAGCTAACGAAGCAGCTTCCCGCTGAAGCTCAAGAAACGCTAAATATTTTGCAATGAATTCTAACTTAATGTAAAACCCTATTCCTTCGTGCTAGACTACTGTAACTTACTCTCTATTTACCTACTTATTAAACCTACTTTTGTTGCGTGCTTTTATTTAAGAATACCTGACGATTTGGCCAAAATGTGATCGCTAGTGGTTGAACCCCTAAGTGTTGTGTACCGTAATAACCCTAGATCCTTTTATGAAAGCTTGACAGGTTTTTGGACTCTCCATTCATAATAAAATTAAAGCTAGCTTATCTGTACATAAATTAACCTACTGAATGCTACTTTTAACTGCTATTTTCCTATTTATGAGCATAACAAAGTCCTAAATCTTGTAGGAATAATAAATTAATTATAAATCACTTTATGATTATAATTACACTGTAGGTTACTTTATGATTATAATTAAAAATTGTTTTTGGTAGAAAAACACCTATCCCCTATTACATGTCCGGTTGAACAAGGAGTAGCCTTCATAAAATCAAGATTATTTATTTAAACCTATTATTATCTAGAAGACTGCCCTAAATACTTGTATTTTGGACCAAAGTTCTATCGACGGGTCGTGTGGCAATCTTTTGCTCACACTGGCTACTCTCTTGTTGGAATGGAGTCTGGACATCCTATTCAAGTTACTTACCTAGCTATCCTACGAGTTTAGGACTCAGAGAATGAATCTACCAGTGTCTCAAACCTAGCGGTCAGTTTCGAGAAGATACACCGAGACAAACTCGACTGACATCTTTTAGTATTATTAATCGTTTATAGGTATAACTAAGATGGCCTGGACCATTTTATACCGACGGCCGTAGAGTAATGCCGTGGTAAACCGTTCATTACACGCGAGACATTCTACCCAAACCATGCCATGGAGAATTCCCTCTCATGAAAATAAGATACTTTAAATGGAGAGTTCTCTCTCATGATAATAAGATATTTTAAATGGATTTGATGAACTGCTCAGCCTGTCATCAAACCCAGAATTATTTCATCTTTCTGAAACAATCCGGATATCACAATTTCATGAATAATACTATGACCTTTTTAATGATATTTAACAATTGTCTCGTGTTTCACGTGTAACCCACGGCAACCCAACACTACTTGCCGTACTACTCAAACATCACACTGGTTACTCATTAATAATTTTAGTCGTCATTAGATTTTATAAGAATATTAACTTCAATTTTATTAATCCTACCAAACACTTGTAATATTATTGGTTACAGTAGATATAGTTTCAAGCCCTAATACCCCATAACGCGTGAATTTACTCCTAAGCCTACCCCACAGTCCCTATTCTGCTTACTCCTGGAACCATACCTTAGTTCAGAAGCAAGAATGTATCCCTATTGAAGCTGTAATTAGTTCAGTCGGCGAAACTGAGATGACAACCCTCTAACAGCCTGTGTAATTCATCTCCCCTCGCTGTGCCCGAAGGCTAAAGGGAAAACAGCGAGTAAGATGCACTAACTGGACATACGGTATGTTGATATATAAGTATATTTAACACTGAACGACCCCTCAAGCAACCGATCGGTTTCCACGAGCGGAGATATCCTCCTATGCTTTTCGTCACATAAATGCTCAAGCCACGTTTCCACCGTCAGTTGTTTTGAGAGACGTGAGGGCCCCGATTAAAGGGTTTCGTCTCCTATGTTGGTAAAGAGGTAGACGCCAGACCACACCTCAAGTCTGGTAACTACACGGACACGGATTCATCCCCGTTGGCACCGTTAGGTGGGGCTGACTCCGCAGATAACTGATTCTTGACAGTGTTCCGGCTGATTGGACAGTAAGAATTAACCCCAACTAAATTTCGAAAACAATCGTCAAACATACTCAATCCCAGGGAGTACCCTGGCATAATTAAATATATTTGATTAACTATATAAACCTCCGGACCAACTCCGTTACGGTAAATACAGCTTTGACTGAGTTCCGAAAACACTTGTCAAACATGTCTAATTCTAGGGAGTGGCCGCTAGCAAATTAAACATATTTGATTTAACCATATAAACCTCCCGGAGTACCTCCGATAAAGTAAATATAGCTTAGGCCCTAATACCCCTTTAAATATACAATTAACTTGTAAAATTAGGAAAGTAAAAAACTCGCAATTATGAAGAGAGATTCCTCACAATAACAAGCCATTCACCAAAACACAAAAGAGGTAACACACACCAATAATTTCACAGCCCACAACCAGAGACACTACCAGTCCGAACGATGAGAAATGAATAATCCCCCATACTACTTCGGCATTCCCTTTTATACTCTTCACGAGGGTCACGAGGGTCAATAGGGTCACGAGGGTCAATAGGGTCACAGTGCCACGAGGGTCAATAGGGTCACGGGGGTCAATAGGGTCACGAGGGTCAATAGGGTCACGGGGGTCAATAGGGTCACGAGCGTCATTAGGGTCACGGGGGTCAATAGGGTCACGAGGGTCAAAAGAGTCAAGAGGGTCAATAGGGTCAAGAGGGTCAATAGGGTCAATAGGGTCACGAGGGTCAATAGGGTCACGAGCGTCATTAGGGTCAGGGGGTCAATAGGGTCACGAGGGTCAATAGGGTCACGGAGTCACGAGGGTCAAGAGGGTCAAGAGGGCCAATAGGGTCAAGAGGGTCACGAGGGTCAATAGGGTCAAGAGGGCCAATAGGGTCAAGAGGGTCAATAGCGTCAAGAGGGTCAATAGGGTCAAGAGGGTCAATAGGGTCACGAGGGTCAATAGGGTCAAGAGGGTCACGAGGGTCAAGAGGGTCACGAGGGTCAAGAGGGCCAATAGGGTCACGAGGGTCACGAGGGTCAAGAGGGCCAATAGGGTCAAGAGGGTCAATAGCGTCAAGAGGGTCAATAGGGTCAAGAGGGTCAATAGGGTCACGAGGGTCAATAGGGTCAAGAGGGTCACGAGGGTCACGAGGGTCAAGAGGGTCAATAGCGTCAAGAGGGTCAATAGGGTCAAGAGGGTCAAGAGGGTCACGAGGGTCAAGAGGGTCACGAGGGTCAAGAGGGTCAATAGGGTCAAGAGGGTCAAGAGGGCCAATAGGGTCAAGAGGGTCAATAGGGTCACGAGGGTCACGAGGGTCAATAGGGTCACGAGGGTCACGAGGGTCAAGAGGGTCAAGAGGGTCATTAGGGTCAAGAGGGTCAATAGGGTCAAGAGGGTCAATAGGGTCACGAGGGTCAATAAGGTCAAGAGGGTCAATAGGGTCAAGAGGGTCACGAGGGTCAATAGGGTCAAGAGGGTCACGAGGGTCAAGAGGGTCAATAGGGTCACGAGGGTCAATAGGGTCACGAGGGTCAATAGGGTCAAGAGGGTCACGAGGGTCAATAGGGTCACGAGGGTCAAAAGGGTCACGAGGGTCAATAGGGTCACGAGGCCAGACGTTGGTGGTATCATCAATAATTTCAACCCATTAACAACCTTAACTCTTTAGCAATAAGGTTCAAATCAGATTGTAGTATTAAAGCGCTAACGTAAACACATTGCCTTACCACAAAAAGTCGTACTATTCATTTTCATTTAGCTTCTAATGTTCCAGCTATTACGATTGAAATTCGTATGTCGCCCTACGCCTCCAGCCATGTCCATTACCAAAGCAGGAATTCTATTTAGGTATCGATATATGAAATGATTCATACAATATCCGTAGATGAAATAAGTCACCTTTACAGACTGTTTATACGATTGTATATTAACTTTATTGTCTTCCTTCTCCCCTTCATTTATCTAATCAATTTTCTAACTTTGGGTATGAAATAAAAGTATGTCATTCTCTCTCTCTCTCTTCATATAACAATACACACAGAAATCCGCCAGCGAGCATGCCCACTCTATTACAACACGCCCCGGTGAATATTTCGCAATGTATGACCTAGGTCATGCATGTAGAATCTTCACCCCTAGGTCCTAGATTTGTCAGCGACAACCCTCCCTTTTCTAAACTCGTGATGTGTTTTTGACCAGTACTAAATGATCATCAATGACTTCGTCAGTTAACACGACTCCCTTGAACCATAACAATGATTAATGACCAGCTTTTCCTCAAGGATTTCTGTCTCACTCCGAGGTACCAGGTTGTGAATCTGATAAATTCTAGTAATTCGATTAAGGAGGATTTACCCCGGATCGGTGATTACATTGCTCAATCGGTGATCCTAGGAAACATTGCTCTTCCTTTGAATAAATCCAACAAAACCTCCCCACGTAAAACAGAAACTATTTGGTAGAAGTACCGAGACGTTCATTCTCCAATGTATAAGCTCGAATCGTGCTCCCAAACTACATCATTAATAATTAGTTTTCTTGGCACCTGTATCATGTCTTATAAAATAAGCCAATTCCCATTATGACTTGTCAAAACAGCGTAAAAAATGTAGAAAAAGAAAATATAACCAAAACAAGCGGCTATTTGTAAATCCAGTTCTAACCTTGTTCGCCTCATCAGGTAGAACAGTCAACTAAAACGTCATAATTTATTAAAGTTTTTAATAAACTCCGGCTCAGTTTCACTGATTCAATTATGATTAACCCTCAATTTGACTTATTTTAACCGACATGAGGTGTGTATACCCTTGCGTAGAAATGCGTGTGTAGTATAAGTCCCCAAATACTACTCTATGCTAAGAGTCGAATCGTTTTCACGATTTTAACCTATTGATAAATATTTAGGGACCTATTGTTTTTTTTTTCCCATCAAAACCAACAAATCTAGGTTATTTGATTACACTCTAGCTATTGTCAAACTGTAGCAACCCATGTTTACAAAAAAAAAACCCAAACATGAATCACACTATCAATCCAACTTTTCATTCATCTCCTTTTTCTCTCCCTACAATACCTTATTAATGCATCCATGCTTCATATCATTTTGTACCTTCCTCATTCGCCTATGCACTCGATTGTTACAGATAGCCAAAGCATATGAGGTGTAATCATTTCAATACAGATTTAACACTTATTGGACATTGATTGATACAATATAAAATTTTCCCCACAAATAAAACTTCATCATACTCGCCAGAGATTTAACTGCACTAATAAATACAAAATTAAGTATATTGTTTCACTTTTAAATTCATATCCATGAGTAAGATACAATTAATATAGATGATCATTCCAAAAATCAAAGCTATATCCCAATTTTTACCCAAAATTAGAAATCAACGTTCGTAAATTAGTTGAAATTCATACCAATAATAATAATTTTTCAAAATGAATCCAAAATTAACCCAACATTTTAAATTAGTATTAGCAAATTAATGGAATTAGATACAAAAAAATTTTTTCTTAAAAACCCAGATCCGCCATCTTTGATTGAAAAATAAACCTAGAATTTAGTCAAAATCGACATCATTGATCAAAGTTTCTACTACTACTCAACCATCAGTTTTCACAATCCGGCTATTCTGTAACTTGTTACCTGCGCACCTCAACGTCCACCCACAAATACAACCGCGACACCCAGCAACCACACGTAGGTCCAATTTCGCGACGGGCGAACGACAGTCCAATTGACAAAACAAACCTACCCAATAAAAATCTATTTCGCAAATTATAAAAACCACCTCAATTTGCCCCACTCCAAAAAAAAACCAGCATTACCAGATCCCTAAGTCGTTGCCATTAATACACAATCATAGATCAAACTTGTTCTGACAACTCTGATGCAGTGATTTCAAATATACCTTAGTAGGCCTTAATGTAATTAAGCCCCACAGCTAAGTATATTGTTAATGAGGTTTTCCAAGTATAAAGACGTCTCATATTAATCATCTAGATCCACCCAAATCTGCTGCCGAATCGTCGATTCCTCATATTTATCTTCAAACGGCTTTAAGCCACGCTGCCTGACAGTCAATCAATAACGCAAGTTTTATAATTTGTATAGAGCATTTTGCAACAAAGTAATATACTATCTTGTAGGTAAACCTATTTCATTGTCTTTCACCCATGATAAAACACAAAAGAAAAATACAAAAATATAAATGTGTCGGGAATCGAACCCGGCTCAGTGACTTAGAAAGCCGACGTTTTCCCACAGCGCTACCAAGCTATTAAGAGAATGAGTCGAATTTTAGAACCCGTTTCAAACTGTCTGATGTGAGCCCTCTGTGATATATTTAGTTTTAAGATTTTTCGTACCCCTTAAGTCAAATTACCCACAAGCATACAAAAAAAAAACCCGAGATCCTTGTTATCTTAAATGATTGAAATTGAATTGAATTGTATTTTCGCTATTTTAATGATAATATGGGCAGCGCCCTGCAACACTTTAACAACACAAAGCCAAAATGGGTTTCAAAAATTGAAAAGCTTAAATGTTTACTACGTTTACCCTTTCCACGTCAGGAAGCACCTTTTTAACTTGAGAGCCACCATATTCACTATTATTTGTTACAAAACACCACTATGGAAAACTATTCTGCTACAACAACACTTTGATCCAATTAATAACTTCTTGTTGTGATTGCATTCACACTAGTCTTTATAGGTCTTCACATGATTTATCGTTCCTGAATGATACTTTATTTGAAAAAGGTTTTACAATGTTTGAATATTCACTTAGTCCCGAAAAACAGAAATTTATTTGTATAAACACTGTGTGTGAAATTCAAGTCAACTGACGATTTTTCTCTTTCATATGACATGACACTTGATCCTGACGTCCATTTTGTTCGGAAATTCTTAATACCTTTTTAACTGTAGCAAATATATTAAACTGTATACACTCGATTGTTGATTAACAAATACGAGCATTAATTATCTATTTTAAAATTACTTCTCAACTTTGCGTTGTTATAAACACGTATCCATATCTGTCGTAAGAATTTTATTATAAAACTGCATCTCTCTGCCATCTGTCGTCAAATAGAGTAACTTTCCCATTGACACATGGATCCAAAGTCATGGCCCGTCAGTGATCGTTTGCGCCATCTATTGTTGAGTAGTGTATTCCTGGCATAGATTGTCGATATTTTGAGTTTTCTCATATATAGTGTCGCCATCTACAGCCGAATAGATGTTTTTATATATGATGTCACTAAACCACTGTCATTATTTGTTGTTATTTCGTGCAACTAATGAAAATACAATTTTTAATTCCTGAATAACGTACAAGCGTAATTCTACAAGAAAATTATTTACTCGATATATGCGAATACTGTCTGTGATCTATGTCTTCACTCAATTTTCTTCTATGCCTTGACACATCATAGCGTGGCGTCACTGTCAAGTGTCAACTGTCAAAATTGCACGTCGTGGGTCGTGGTCCGATTTCGATTTTCTGATGCATGGGTTCAACATATTTAAAACTTTTAAATTAAAACAAACGTGATATGCAACACTACCGCTATTTGGGCTGGATTAGTTACATGGACGCTTTCCTCAAGGTATGTATTATCCCAGAATATTCTTTCTTTCCGCCTTAACGTTAATTTTTCCTTTTTCTGTCCTTGTTCAAAGCGACTTCCTACGTATTTCAACGTTAAAAGGTGCCATGCAGCCCATAATACTCGGCATTGTATCGACAAACAGTAACACTTCAGTGGTAATTAGCATACATTTGCGAATGATCGTAAAACTTCTCGCTATCTTAGCTAACCTAGTTTTCTACTAATATATTATATCCAAGTTTAGAGTAATTCACATACTACTTGTCTCTCTCTTCTGATATTCATCCTGATTCAATTTTTCATTCAAAATAACTAAATGTCCATTTGTCCGTCGGTCCGATAATGTCCGTTGGTGTCATAATTTCTTGTCATGGTGTTTCCAGGAACAGCAGAATGCACTCGCCCTTTTAATTGATGACTCGATAATGCGACTGGGAATATTAAGCCAAAATGCCAAGGAAAGGGGCCCGTCTCAACATTAGTGGTCCCAGCGGAAACTGACATCTTCCCGTCTAATTTACCATACAATGGCCCCCAATAGTAAGTAGATATATAGTAGATCCACGAATGTATATATATCGATTAAACCATTGTATAATTTCGTCTCAATTTCAGTGTGACGAGCATGTCATCTTATTAAAATATATTTCCATTACTTCCCTTTCTCAAAAGTTATATCTTGTTTAACTGTCATAATCATACATTAATTATTGATGTTCCCGCTTAACATAACCTTCTGTTTGTTATTTTTACAGCAGTATGAATCCGTGAGGGGAATGCTGCTACCCAACACAAGTCTGACTGCTTAAGCCTCAACAAGACTCAACATCGTTATTCTCCTAGTGTGGTGTAATATAAAAAGGTAATTAAATCTATTGTTTCTCTCCAATAATTCTGTGCTTCATAATTTATGCAAGGAACAGCATCTGTTCGGCATACATTACATAGTATTAATAAAATTCTGTACATGCAGACTAAGTATTTGTATATCCGTGGCTCCTCGTATATTATATCTATTGTGTTTCTCCAATGATTCTGTGCTCCATAATATATGCACGAAACAGCATCTGTTCGGCATACATTACATAGTATTAATAAAATTCTGTACGTGCCAATTAGGAAGTTTGTATATCCGTGGCTACTCGTATATTTACCAAACTAAGATATCATTGTTCCTTAAGTGAATCAAATATAGGAAAAAATATGTTTTTATTATTAAATGTCAATAATTACTTCAAACTCTGTAATTTAAACCCGAATCAATTTAGACACTTTCCACGCCCCCGCACCAAGTTATTCTCCTTAATGCATGCTTATTATTTAGGGAATATAATTAAGTTCAGGATGACCTATGTAGTATTATAACTAAACTCTCTTCCATATAATATCAATGCTTGGAGTAATACTGGGAAGAATCAAGGTTTCATATGCTCGTCCCACCCTTGTGAATAATTTTTGTAGGAGCTCATTCTATTATGCGAAGAGTAATATTCATATTTATGTTTCCAGGGTCGCCAGCACGTCAACAAGATGAGACACACCTCTACTACCGTGAAGAAACAGCATATGAAATTTCGTCCCACACCAGTCCATGAGATTGCTATCCATTTCCATGAAGTCCTTCAAGCGGAACCGTGCTCGGGGCATGATTTTCCCTAATGCGAAAGCAATGCTGGATCTGTAGTTTCTATGTGACTTGTATTCCTTACTTCGTTAACACTTTCTCATCCGGACCAAAAATGGAATAATGCACCAGAAATGGACAGAACTCGTTAAGCGTATAACTTTATACTACCGCCCTCCTAACGGCTGAGCTGGCATCTGAACAAACCTTTCGAGTGCCTGCCGACGAGTTCTTGGTTGCGAACGTGTTGAATACCTTTTATCAGAATATCCAATCTTTTGGAACATTTTGAACTGAAATTCCTTTTCTGCTTGTTTTGATCTTCGTATTTTCATATCATATTGTACCGCGTCTGTGTGTGTTAATGTTATCTTGCTATTTCATAATGAGACGGTCGTCTGTACTGCTACCAAGCTAAATCTGGTATTCATATGCAGCTAACTTCATAATAAATAATCCAAACAAGCTGTCATAGTTATATAAGATAATGTATATAATGTGGATTCTTGATTTTTATCCATGTAATGTATGGTTATGCTTAGTTCTCCTTTTTTCAATAAAATTCTCATGCCTGTAACCCAATGTCTATACTATGCACGTCGCGCGTCGCGTGACTTCTGTATGATAATAAAATATACTGGGCCCTGGATTTTTCCATACTTTCTTGTCTTTGTTGGCCTTGTTTTTTCTGAGGTTCGAACCAGAACATATAATGCTCGCAATGACACGTCTATTTATTATTTAATCCTCACAACCTTCCCTGACTTGAACAATAGCCTCCGTGGCTAACATTTCACTTTTCTCAAACCAATCTTGCTCTATCAAATTTGTTCTATCCGTTGTATTGATACATAATGAAATGGGTAGCTCTGGTGATATGGATCCCATTAATTGAGGCTTAGCTACCTTCTTGACCCATAAATGTATGTTACAGCTTTGTAAGTATAAAAGCATCTTCAAAAGAAACAATCTGTGAGTGTTACCATAGATGTCGCTACCGCTACCGTAAGAATGAAATAATTCCTTCACGTTAATTCAATGACCTTATTTCAAATAAAATCTTTTACATGCCCTTATTATTTAAGTCCTGAGCTATAGCCACGGACTTCAAAAGTTGAAGCTCGAGTATTCCCATCTCTATTTCACGATACTCGAGTGAAAGGGATGCATGTACACGGACATTCGATTCTTGTGATAGTGCCGCTGTTACTAAACCCGTAATGCAAGCGATCCGTCCGCCCTATCAACTTGCTATGCTAGAAGGAGAAGTATATTTTGATGTCTCATGTTTCGCTACAACACACGGCTGCAACAAGTTGTCAGGCGTATAAGACTGCTCTATATCTGCGGTTCCTTGTTCTTAAAGGCCTTCTACACTGGCTTTTACGTATGGCAATAAATTGCCCATATCTATGGAATCTCGCGCTAAGTTAATGGGGTGTATACATGTCCTGATCTGTCAGTTCCAACTCATCTGAATCCGACCGATTGCCATCGTCTGGACGCACGTTGTGCTGTTGATCCTTTCGTCAAGAGAAACTGCATGCACATGCGGTTGCACAATCACGACCCCGACACGCTGCACCGACAAACTGGGGCAAAATCACATAATCTGTACACCCCATAAAGCGTTTCGTCTTTGTATTTTCGTATACATTGTGTCACACTGAAGTGATTCCAAAATCTCGCCTTTATATTTAAAAACCATAAAATAATGCTAGAGCAATCTTTGCGTTGCATAAATCAAATAATGATTATAAGATACTATTTCCGCAGATCCTTCCTATGGAGAATAATATCTATAGGAGTTTTAAAACGCAATGACACCTCGTGCGTGTTAGCGGTTAACGGTTATATTTATTCTCTTTGCCGCGCCTCGTGTCAGTCTTCCCGCAATTTCAGTTTGGCTATGAATCTCCATTGATTTTCCTTCTAAATTCTATAAGTCGAGAACACAGTGAACGGACGTTGCGAGTCATCTTTCGTGGTCTTTTGACGTACATGCATTCATAAGCATTTGTAATATTTGTATGCGCCTGCGCCATTCCCTACACGGAGTTATCTACACTTGCCGCTTTGAAGTAATAATTCTGGTATGTAAAACTTTTGTTCTTATTACGTATAAAGATACTCCCTAGCTGCCCTAGTATTTCCTACTTACATTGACTAAGTACTCATGCACCCGACCGATTGCCTTTGTCATGGTATCTTCAAACGTAATTAAATTGTCGTCTTTGTACATGGAACTAAAAAGTTCTTGCAAGGAACTGGGGTTATACAAATTTCAAGGTTTTCCTAATTACCACATACAATATAATGTAAGTACATACACTCCTAACACTATATAACCTTATTCTTATGGTCTACAAGTACAAAATTATTCACATTAATGATTTTCGTTTTAGGTACAAGGAGCACTAAGAAATAACCGTATGTGACTACCATTCCAAAAACCCAAGGATCGTTTTGAGGTTGTTCTGACATTGGAAAATATCAGTTCAGTGCTTATACGCCGCTAAAGAAATGACATCACCAGAGCCTCACTAGTTTCAACGATATCTCAAGGTATACTACAAAATATACTAGCCACATTAAAGGATTAAGGTGCTCAGAATTTATGAATAGCTAGGTTTTGTTTCTACTGGCGATGAAGGCTCGCCCCCAAATATTAGAAATACATAAATATTGCCGGCGTTCCTACTACAATGCCTACTTCTTGCAAAAATGCAATTCCTCTCTCCGTTGTGCTAAACCATGCTCATTTCTCCTTGACATATTATGAAATATCCCCTGCACAAGACCTAGGTTTTATATTTACAAGACTTAATTTCTAGTTTTACGAACTACCTTACAACTGTTATTTTTGTTTGTAGACACACTGAATACGCCCCGACATATCTTAAATTATTTATTCATTGACGCCCCCCAGAGTCAATGAGTTTATATATTTTTTCTTATACTAATGTCCGCCTTAATCTATAATTTTAATAATTTATATTTACTAAAAGTACCGATATCATGTGATATATATATAAATAATCATCATAATCATTATCACATCAGTCGAAAGACACCCATCGCCGGACACAGCCCTCCCCCAAGGAGTGCCACAACGCCCCGCGTCTTATACATCAGGGCAGACACACCGCGCGCCCCCCCGGCAAGCATGTGTCCGCCCCGAGAACCTCTCCGCCCCGACGGCTGTCGGTTCCACATGCAATGTGCAAATATAATCTAATAAAATTATTGTTTTTCAGATGCAGTCCTAAACCTGCCCTAGCGGAGTCCCTAGCTGATAATTGAAAGAAAATAATGAAGAGTCCAACACCTATCAAGCTCACCTCCAACTTCAGGCAACAAACTGTAGCCCGTGAGGGCTACTGAAGATATCCCAGGGAACGGCACCAAACTGTAACAGTTCACCCCCCCTGGCTAGAAAGCGCTTCCGAAGACCTACAGCTAACGAAGCAGCTTCCCGCTGAAGCTCAAGAAACGCTAAATATTTTGCAATGAATTCTAACTTAATGTAAAACCCTATTCCTTCGTGCTAGACTACTGTAACTTACTCTCTATTTACCTACTTATTAAACCTACTTTTGTTGCGTGCTTTTATTTAAGAATACCTGACGATTTGGCCAAAATGTGATCGCTAGTGGTTGAACCCCTAAGTGTTGTGTACCGTAATAACCCTAGATCCTTTTATGAAAGCTTGACAGGTTTTTGGACTCTCCATTCATAATAAAATTAAAGCTAGCTTATCTGTACATAAATTAACCTACTGAAATGCTACTTTTAACTGCTATTTTCCTATTTATGAGCATAACAAAGTCCTAAATCTTGTAGGAATAATAAATTAATTATAAATCACTTTATGATTATAATTACACTGTAGGTTACTTTATGATTATAATTAAAAATTGTTTTTGGTAGAAAAACACCTATCCCCTATTACATGTCCGGTTGAACAAGGAGTAGCCTTCATAAAATCAAGATTATTTATTTAAACCTATTATTATCTAGAAGACTGCCCTAAATACTTGTATTTTGGACCAAAGTTCTATCGACGGGTCGTGTGGCAATCTTTTGCTCACACTGGCTACTCTCTTGTTGGAATGGAGTCTGGACATCCTATTCAAGTTACTTACCTAGCTATCCTACGAGTTTAGGACTCAGAGAATGAATCTACCAGTGTCTCAAACCTAGCGGTCAGTTTCGAGAAGATACACCGAGACAAACTCGACTGACATCTTTTAGTATTATTAATCGTTTATAGGTATAACTAAGATGGCCTGGACCATTTTATACCGACGGCCGTAGAGTAATGCCGTGGTAAACCGTTCATTACACGCGAGACATTCTACCCAAACCATGCCATGGAGAATTCCCTCTCATGAAAATAAGATACTTTAAATGGAGAGTTCTCTCTCATGATAATAAGATATTTTAAATGGATTTGATGAACTGCTCAGCCTGTCATCAAACCCAGAATTATTTCATCTTTCTGAAACAATCCGGATATCACAATTTCATGAATAATACTATGACCTTTTTAATGATATTTAACAATTGTCTCGTGTTTCACGTGTAACCCACGGCAACCCAACACTACTTGCCGTACTACTCAAACATCACACTGGTTACTCATTAATAATTTTAGTCGTCATTAGATTTTATAAGAATATTAACTTCAATTTTATTAATCCTACCAAACACTTGTAATATTATTGGTTACAGTAGATATAGTTTCAAGCCCTAATACCCCATAACGCGTGAATTTACTCCTAAGCCTACCCCACAGTCCCTATTCTGCTTACTCCTGGAACCATACCTTAGTTCAGAAGCAAGAATGTATCCCTATTGAAGCTGTAATTAGTTCAGTCGGCGAAACTGAGATGACAACCCTCTAACAGCCTGTGTAATTCATCTCCCCTCGCTGTGCCCGAAGGCTAAAGGGAAAACAGCGAGTAAGATGCACTAACTGGACATACGGTATGTTGATATATAAGTATATTTAACACTGAACGACCCCTCAAGCAACCGATCGGTTTCCACGAGCGGAGATATCCTCCTATGCTTTTCGTCACATAAATGCTCAAGCCACGTTTCCACCGTCAGTTGTTTTGAGAGACGTGAGGGCCCCGATTAAAGGGTTTCGTCTCCTATGTTGGTAAAGAGGTAGACGCCAGACCACACCTCAAGTCTGGTAACTACACGGACACGGATTCATCCCCGTTGGCACCGTTAGGTGGGGCTGACTCCGCAGATAACTGATTCTTGACAGTGTTCCGGCTGATTGGACAGTAAGAATTAACCCCAACTAAATTTCGAAAACAATCGTCAAACATACTCAATCCCAGGGAGTACCCTGGCATAATTAAATATATTTGATTAACTATATAAACCTCCGGACCAACTCCGTTACGGTAAATACAGCTTTGACTGAGTTCCGAAAACACTTGTCAAACATGTCTAATTCTAGGGAGTGGCCGCTAGCAAATTAAACATATTTGATTTAACCATATAAACCTCCCGGAGTACCTCCGATAAAGTAAATATAGCTTAGGCCCTAATACCCCTTTAAATATACAATTAACTTGTAAAATTAGGAAAGTAAAAAACTCGCAATTATGAAGAGAGATTCCTCACAATAACAAGCCATTCACCAAAACACAATAGAGGTAACACACACCAATAATTTCACAGCCCACAACCAGAGACACTACCAGTCCGAACGATGAGAAATGAATAATCCCCCATACTACTTCGGCATTCCCTTTTATACTCTTCACGAGGGTCAATAGGGTCACGAGGGTCAATAGGGTCACAGTGCCACGAGGGTCAATAGGGTCACGGGGGTCAATAGGGTCACGAGGGTCAATAGGGTCACGGGGGTCAATAGGGTCACGAGCGTCATTAGGGTCACGGGGGTCAATAGGGTCACGAGGGTCAAAAGAGTCAAGAGGGTCAATAGGGTCAAGAGGGTCAATAGGGTCAATAGGGTCACGAGGGTCAATAGGGTCACGAGCGTCATTAGGGTCAGGGGGTCAATAGGGTCACGAGGGTCAATAGGGTCACGGAGTCACGAGGGTCAAGAGGGTCAAGAGGGCCAATAGGGTCAAGAGGGTCACGAGGGTCAATAGGGTCAAGAGGGCCAATAGGGTCAAGAGGGTCAATAGCGTCAAGAGGGTCAATAGGGTCAAGAGGGTCAATAGGGTCACGAGGGTCAATAGGGTCAAGAGGGTCACGAGGGTCAAGAGGGTCACGAGGGTCAAGAGGGCCAATAGGGTCACGAGGGTCACGAGGGTCAAGAGGGCCAATAGGGTCAAGAGGGTCAATAGCGTCAAGAGGGTCAATAGGGTCAAGAGGGTCAATAGGGTCACGAGGGTCAATAGGGTCAAGAGGGTCACGAGGGTCACGAGGGTCAAGAGGGTCAATAGCGTCAAGAGGGTCAATAGGGTCAAGAGGGTCAAGAGGGTCACGAGGGTCAAGAGGGTCACGAGGGTCAAGAGGGTCAATAGGGTCAAGAGGGTCAAGAGGGCCAATAGGGTCAAGAGGGTCAATAGGGTCACGAGGGTCACGAGGGTCACGAGGGTCACGAGGGTCACGAGGGTCAAGAGGGTCAAGAGGGTCATTAGGGTCAAGAGGGTCAATAGGGTCAAGAGGGTCAATAGGGTCACGAGGGTCAATAAGGTCAAGAGGGTCAATAGGGTCAAGAGGGTCACGAGGGTCAATAGGGTCAAGAGGGTCACGAGGGTCAAGAGGGTCAATAGGGTCACGAGGGTCAATAGGGTCACGAGGGTCAATAGGGTCAAGAGGGTCACGAGGGTCAATAGGGTCACGAGGGTCAAAAGGGTCACGAGGGTCAATAGGGTCACGAGGCCAGACGTTGGTGGTATCATCAATAATTTCAACCCATTAACAACCTTAACTCTTTAGCAATAAGGTTCAAATCCGATTGTAGTATTAAAGCGCTAACGTAAACACATTGCCTTACCACAAAAAGTCGTACTATTCATTTTCATTTAGCTTCTAATGTTCCAGCTATTACGATTGAAATTCGTATGTCGCCCTACGCCTCCAGCCATGTCCATTACCAAAGCAGGAATTCTATTTAGGTATCGATATATGAAATGATTCATACAATATCCGTAGATGAAATAAGTCACCTTTACAGACTGTTTATACGATTGTATATTAACTTTATTGTCTTCCTTCTCCCCTTCATTTATCTAATCAATTTTCTAACTTTGGGTATGAAATAAAAGTATGTCATTCTCTCTCTCTCTCTTCATATAACAATACACACAGAAATCCGCCAGCGAGCATGCCCACTCTATTACAACACGCCCCGGTGAATATTTCGCAATGTATGACCTAGGTCATGCATGTAGAATCTTCACCCCTAGGTCCTAGATTTGTCAGCGACAACCCTCCCTTTTCTAAACTCGTGATGTGTTTTTGACCAGTACTAAATGATCATCAATGACTTCGTCAGTTAACACGACTCCCTTGAACCATAACAATGATTAATGACCAGCTTTTCCTCAAGGATTTCTGTCTCACTCCGAGGTACCAGGTTGTGAATCTGATAAATTCTAGTAATTCGATTAAGGAGGATTTACCCCGGATCGGTGATTACATTGCTCAATCGGTGATCCTAGGAAACATTGCTCTTCCTTTGAATAAATCCAACAAAACCTCCCCACGTAAAACAGAAACTATTTGGTAGAAGTACCGAGACGTTCATTCTCCAATGTATAAGCTCGAATCGTGCTCCCAAACTACATCATTAATAATTAGTTTTCTTGGCACCTGTATCATGTCTTATAAAATAAGCCAATTCCCATTATGACTTGTCAAAACAGCGTAAAAAATGTAGAAAAAGAAAATATAACCAAAACAAGCGGCTATTTGTAAATCCAGTTCTAACCTTGTTCGCCTCATCAGGTAGAACAGTCAACTAAAACGTCATAATTTATTAAAGTTTTTAATAAACTCCGGCTCAGTTTCACTGATTCAATTATGATTAACCCTCAATTTGACTTATTTTAACCGACATGAGGTGTGTATACCCTTGCGTAGAAATGCGTGTGTAGTATAAGTCCCCAAATACTACTCTATGCTAAGAGTCGAATCGTTTTCACGATTTTAACCTATTGATAAATATTTAGGGACCTATTGTTTTTTTTTTCCCATCAAAACCAACAAATCTAGGTTATTTGATTACACTCTAGCTATTGTCAAACTGTAGCAACCCATGTTTACAAAAAAAAAACCCAAACATGAATCACACTATCAATCCAACTTTTCATTCATCTCCTTTTTCTCTCCCTACAATACCTTATTAATGCATCCATGCTTCATATCATTTTGTACCTTCCTCATTCGCCTATGCACTCGATTGTTACAGATAGCCAAAGCATATGAGGTGTAATCATTTCAATACAGATTTAACACTTATTGGACATTGATTGATACAATATAAAATTTTCCCCACAAATAAAACTTCATCATACTCGCCAGAGATTTAACTGCACTAATAAATACAAAATTAAGTATATTGTTTCACTTTTAAATTCATATCCATGAGTAAGATACAATTAATATAGATGATCATTCCAAAAATCAAAGCTATATCCCAATTTTTACCCAAAATTAGAAATCAACGTTCGTAAATTAGTTGAAATTCATACCAATAATAATAATTTTTCAAAATGAATCCAAAATTAACCCAACATTTTAAATTAGTATTAGCAAATTAATGGAATTAGATACAAAAAAAATTTTTCTTAAAAACCCAGATCCGCCATCTTTGATTGAAAAATAAACCTAGAATTTAGTCAAAATCGACATCATTGATCAAAGTTTCTACTACTACTCAACCATCAGTTTTCACAATCCGGCTATTCTGTAACTTGTTACCTGCGCACCTCAACGTCCACCCACAAATACAACCGCGACACCCAGCAACCACACGTAGGTCCAATTTCGCGACGGGCGAACGACAGTCCAATTGACAAAACAAACCTACCCAATAAAAATCTATTTCGCAAATTATAAAAACCACCTCAATTTGCCCCACTCCAAAAAAAAACCAGCATTACCAGATCCCTAAGTCGTTGCCATTAATACACAATCATAGATCAAACTTGTTCTGACAACTCTGATGCAGTGATTTCAAATATACCTTAGTAGGCCTTAATGTAATTAAGCCCCACAGCTAAGTATATTGTTAATGAGGTTTTCCAAGTATAAAGACGTCTCATATTAATCATCTAGATCCACCCAAATCTGCTGCCGAATCGTCGATTCCTCATATTTATCTTCAAACGGCTTTAAGCCACGCTGCCTGACAGTCAATCAATAACGCAAGTTTTATAATTTGTATAGAGCATTTTGCAACAAAGTAATATACTATCTTGTAGGTAAACCTATTTCATTGTCTTTCACCCATGATAAAACACAAAAGAAAAATACAAAAATATAAATGTGTCGGGAATCGAACCCGGCTCAGTGACTTAGAAAGCCGACGTTTTCCCACAGCGCTACCAAGCTATTAAGAGAATGAGTCGAATTTTAGAACCCGTTTCAAACTGTCTGATGTGAGCCCTCTGTGATATATTTAGTTTTAAGATTTTTCGTACCCCTTAAGTCAAATTACCCACAAGCATACAAAAAAAAAA
This sequence comes from Epinotia demarniana, assembly GCA_945867215.1. NCBI lineage: Eukaryota > Metazoa > Arthropoda > Insecta > Lepidoptera > Tortricidae > Epinotia > Epinotia demarniana. Next base: position 12,546,341 of record OX244284.1, read on the forward strand.
CCCGAGATCCTTGTTATCTTAAATGATTGAAATTGAATTGAATTGTATTTTCGCTATTTTAATGATAATATGGGCAGCGCCCTGCAAAACTTTAACAACACAAAGCCAAAATGGGTTTCAAAAATTGAAAAGCTTAAATGTTTACTACGTTTACCCTTTCCACGTCAGGAAGCACCTTTTTAACTTGAGAGCCACCATATTCACTATTATTTGTTACAAAACACCACTATGGAAAACTATTCTGCTACAACAACACTTTGATCCAATTAATAACTTCTTGTTGTGATTGCATTCACACTAGTCTTTATAGGTCTTCACATGATTTATCGTTCCTGAATGATACTTTATTTGAAAAAGGTTTTACAATGTTTGAATATTCACTTAGTCCCGAAAAACAGAAATTTATTTGTATAAACACTGTGTGTGAAATTCAAGTCAACTGACGATTTTTCTCTTTCATATGACATGACACTTGATCCTGACGTCCATTTTGTTCGGAAATTCTTAATACCTTTTTAACTGTAGCAAATATATTAAACTGTATACACTCGATTGTTGATTAACAAATACGAGCATTAATTATCTATTTTAAAATTACTTCTCAACTTTGCGTTGTTATAAACACGTATCCATATCTGTCGTAAGAATTTTATTATAAAACTGCATCTCTCTGCCATCTGTCGTCAAATAGAGTAACTTTCCCATTGACACATGGATCCAAAGTCATGGCCCGTCAGTGATCGTTTGCGCCATCTATTGTTGAGTAGTGTATTCCTGGCATAGATTGTCGATATTTTGAGTTTTCTCATATATAGTGTCGCCATCTACAGCCGAATAGATGTTTTTATATATGATGTCACTAAACCACTGTCATTATTTGTTGTTATTTCGTGCAACTAATGAAAATACAATTTTTAATTCCTGAATAACGTACAAGCGTAATTCTACAAGAAAATTATTTACTCGATATATGCGAATACTGTCTGTGATCTATGTCTTCACTCAATTTTCTTCTATGCCTTGACACATCATAGCGTGGCGTCACTGTCAAGTGTCAACTGTCAAAATTGCACGTCGTGGGTCGTGGTCCGATTTCGATTTTCTGATGCATGGGTTCAACATATTTAAAACTTTTAAATTAAAACAAACGTGATATGCAACACTACCGCTATTTGGGCTGGATTAGTTACATGGACGCTTTCCTCAAGGTATGTATTATCCCAGAATATTCTTTCTTTCCGCCTTAACGTTAATTTTTCCTTTTTCTGTCCTTGTTCAAAGCGACTTCCTACGTATTTCAACGTTAAAAGGTGCCATGCAGCCCATAATACTCGGCATTGTATCGACAAACAGTAACACTTCAGTGGTAATTAGCATACATTTGCGAATGATCGTAAAACTTCTCGCTATCTTAGCTAACCTAGTTTTCTACTAATATATTATATCCAAGTTTAGAGTAATTCACATACTACTTGTCTCTCTCTTCTGATATTCATCCTGATTCAATTTTTCATTCAAAATAACTAAATGTCCATTTGTCCGTCGGTCCGATAATGTCCGTTGGTGTCATAATTTCTTGTCATGGTGTTTCCAGGAACAGCAGAATGCACTCGCCCTTTTAATTGATGACTCGATAATGCGACTGGGAATATTAAGCCAAAATGCCAAGGAAAGGGGCCCGTCTCAACATTAGTGGTCCCAGCGGAAACTGACATCTTCCCGTCTAATTTACCATACAATGGCCCCCAATAGTAAGTAGATATATAGTAGATCCACGAATGTATATATATCGATTAAACCATTGTATAATTTCGTCTCAATTTCAGTGTGACGAGCATGTCATCTTATTAAAATATATTTCCATTACTTCCCTTTCTCAAAAGTTATATCTTGTTTAACTGTCATAATCATACATTAATTATTGATGTTCCCGCTTAACATAACCTTCTGTTTGTTATTTTTACAGCAGTATGAATCCGTGAGGGGAATGCTGCTACCCAACACAAGTCTGACTGCTTAAGCCTCAACAAGACTCAACATCGTTATTCTCCTAGTGTGGTGTAATATAAAAAGGTAATTAAATCTATTGTTTCTCTCCAATAATTCTGTGCTTCATAATTTATGCAAGGAACAGCATCTGTTCGGCATACATTACATAGTATTAATAAAATTCTGTACATGCAGACTAAGTATTTGTATATCCGTGGCTCCTCGTATATTATATCTATTGTGTTTCTCCAATGATTCTGTGCTCCATAATATATGCACGAAACAGCATCTGTTCGGCATACATTACATAGTATTAATAAAATTCTGTACGTGCCAATTAGGAAGTTTGTATATCCGTGGCTACTCGTATATTTACCAAACTAAGATATCATTGTTCCTTAAGTGAATCAAATATAGGAAAAAATATGTTTTTATTATTAAATGTCAATAATTACTTCAAACTCTGTAATTTAAACCCGAATCAATTTAGACACTTTCCACGCCCCCGCACCAAGTTATTCTCCTTAATGCATGCTTATTATTTAGGGAATATAATTAAGTTCAGGATGACCTATGTAGTATTATAACTAAACTCTCTTCCATATAATATCAATGCTTGGAGTAATACTGGGAAGAATCAAGGTTTCATATGCTCGTCCCACCCTTGTGAATAATTTTTGTAGGAGCTCATTCTATTATGCGAAGAGTAATATTCATATTTATGTTTCCAGGGTCGCCAGCACGTCAACAAGATGAGACACACCTCTACTACCGTGAAGAAACAGCATATGAAATTTCGTCCCACACCAGTCCATGAGATTGCTATCCATTTCCATGAAGTCCTTCAAGCGGAACCGTGCTCGGGGCATGATTTTCCCTAATGCGAAAGCAATGCTGGATCTGTAGTTTCTATGTGACTTGTATTCCTTACTTCGTTAACACTTTCTCATCCGGACCAAAAATGGAATAATGCACCAGAAATGGACAGAACTCGTTAAGCGTATAACTTTATACTACCGCCCTCCTAACGGCTGAGCTGGCATCTGAACAAACCTTTCGAGTGCCTGCCGACGAGTTCTTGGTTGCGAACGTGTTGAATACCTTTTATCAGAATATCCAATCTTTTGGAACATTTTGAACTGAAATTCCTTTTCTGCTTGTTTTGATCTTCGTATTTTCATATCATATTGTACCGCGTCTGTGTGTGTTAATGTTATCTTGCTATTTCATAATGAGACGGTCGTCTGTACTGCTACCAAGCTAAATCTGGTATTCATATGCAGCTAACTTCATAATAAATAATCCAAACAAGCTGTCATAGTTATATAAGATAATGTATATAATGTGGATTCTTGATTTTTATCCATGTAATGTATGGTTATGCTTAGTTCTCCTTTTTTCAATAAAATTCTCATGCCTGTAACCCAATGTCTATACTATGCACGTCGCGCGTCGCGTGACTTCTGTATGATAATAAAATATACTGGGCCCTGGATTTTTCCATACTTTCTTGTCTTTGTTGGCCTTGTTTTTTCTGAGGTTCGAACCAGAACATATAATGCTCGCAATGACACGTCTATTTATTATTTAATCCTCACAACCTTCCCTGACTTGAACAATAGCCTCCGTGGCTAACATTTCACTTTTCTCAAACCAATCTTGCTCTATCAAATTTGTTCTATCCGTTGTATTGATACATAATGAAATGGGTAGCTCTGGTGATATGGATCCCATTAATTGAGGCTTAGCTACCTTCTTGACCCATAAATGTATGTTACAGCTTTGTAAGTATAAAAGCATCTTCAAAAGAAACAATCTGTGAGTGTTACCATAGATGTCGCTACCGCTACCGTAAGAATGAAATAATTCCTTCACGTTAATTCAATGACCTTATTTCAAATAAAATCTTTTACATGCCCTTATTATTTAAGTCCTGAGCTATAGCCACGGACTTCAAAAGTTGAAGCTCGAGTATTCCCATCTCTATTTCACGATACTCGAGTGAAAGGGATGCATGTACACGGACATTCGATTCTTGTGATAGTGCCGCTGTTACTAAACCCGTAATGCAAGCGATCCGTCCGCCCTATCAACTTGCTATGCTAGAAGGAGAAGTATATTTTGATGTCTCATGTTTCGCTACAACACACGGCTGCAACAAGTTGTCAGGCGTATAAGACTGCTCTATATCTGCGGTTCCTTGTTCTTAAAGGCCTTCTACACTGGCTTTTACGTATGGCAATAAATTGCCCATATCTATGGAATCTCGCGCTAAGTTAATGGGGTGTATACATGTCCTGATCTGTCAGTTCCAACTCATCTGAATCCGACCGATTGCCATCGTCTGGACGCACGTTGTGCTGTTGATCCTTTCGTCAAGAGAAACTGCATGCACATGCGGTTGCACAATCACGACCCCGACACGCTGCACCGACAAACTGGGGCAAAATCACATAATCTGTACACCCCATAAAGCGTTTCGTCTTTGTATTTTCGTATACATTGTGTCACACTGAAGTGATTCCAAAATCTCGCCTTTATATTTAAAAACCATAAAATAATGCTAGAGCAATCTTTGCGTTGCATAAATCAAATAATGATTATAAGATACTATTTCCGCAGATCCTTCCTATGGAGAATAATATCTATAGGAGTTTTAAAACGCAATGACACCTCGTGCGTGTTAGCGGTTAACGGTTATATTTATTCTCTTTGCCGCGCCTCGTGTCAGTCTTCCCGCAATTTCAGTTTGGCTATGAATCTCCATTGATTTTCCTTCTAAATTCTATAAGTCGAGAACACAGTGAACGGACGTTGCGAGTCATCTTTCGTGGTCTTTTGACGTACATGCATTCATAAGCATTTGTAATATTTGTATGCGCCTGCGCCATTCCCTACACGGAGTTATCTACACTTGCCGCTTTGAAGTAATAATTCTGGTATGTAAAACTTTTGTTCTTATTACGTATAAAGATACTCCCTAGCTGCCCTAGTATTTCCTACTTACATTGACTAAGTACTCATGCACCCGACCGATTGCCTTTGTCATGGTATCTTCAAACGTAATTAAATTGTCGTCTTTGTACATGGAACTAAAAAGTTCTTGCAAGGAACTGGGGTTATACAAATTTCAAGGTTTTCCTAATTACCACATACAATATAATGTAAGTACATACACTCCTAACACTATATAACCTTATTCTTATGGTCTACAAGTACAAAATTATTCACATTAATGATTTTCGTTTTAGGTACAAGGAGCACTAAGAAATAACCGTATGTGACTACCATTCCAAAAACCCAAGGATCGTTTTGAGGTTGTTCTGACATTGGAAAATATCAGTTCAGTGCTTATACGCCGCTAAAGAAATGACATCACCAGAGCCTCACTAGTTTCAACGATATCTCAAGGTATACTACAAAATATACTAGCCACATTAAAGGATTAAGGTGCTCAGAATTTATGAATAGCTAGGTTTTGTTTCTACTGGCGATGAAGGCTCGCCCCCAAATATTAGAAATACATAAATATTGCCGGCGTTCCTACTACAATGCCTACTTCTTGCAAAAATGCAATTCCTCTCTCCGTTGTGCTAAACCATGCTCATTTCTCCTTGACATATTATGAAATATCCCCTGCACAAGACCTAGGTTTTATATTTACAAGACTTAATTTCTAGTTTTACGAACTACCTTACAACTGTTATTTTTGTTTGTAGACACACTGAATACGCCCCGACATATCTTAAATTATTTATTCATTGACGCCCCCCAGAGTCAATGAGTTTATATATTTTTTCTTATACTAATGTCCGCCTTAATCTATAATTTTAATAATTTATATTTACTAAAAGTACCGATATCATGTGATATATATATAAATAATCATCATAATCATTATCACATCAGTCGAAAGACACCCATCGCCGGACACAGCCCTCCCCCAAGGAGTGCCACAACGCCCCGCGTCTTATACATCAGGGCAGACACACCGCGCGCCCCCCCGGCAAGCATGTGTCCGCCCCGAGAACCTCTCCGCCCCGACGGCTGTCGGTTCCACATGCAATGTGCAAATATAATCTAATAAAATTATTGTTTTTCAGATGCAGTCCTAAACCTGCCCTAGCGGAGTCCCTAGCTGATAATTGAAAGAAAATAATGAAGAGTCCAACACCTATCAAGCTCACCTCCAACTTCAGGCAACAAACTGTAGCCCGTGAGGGCTACTGAAGATATCCCAGGGAACGGCACCAAACTGTAACAGTTCACCCCCCCTGGCTAGAAAGCGCTTCCGAAGACCTACAGCTAACGAAGCAGCTTCCCGCTGAAGCTCAAGAAACGCTAAATATTTTGCAATGAATTCTAACTTAATGTAAAACCCTATTCCTTCGTGCTAGACTACTGTAACTTACTCTCTATTTACCTACTTATTAAACCTACTTTTGTTGCGTGCTTTTATTTAAGAATACCTGACGATTTGGCCAAAATGTGATCGCTAGTGGTTGAACCCCTAAGTGTTGTGTACCGTAATAACCCTAGATCCTTTTATGAAAGCTTGACAGGTTTTTGGACTCTCCATTCATAATAAAATTAAAGCTAGCTTATCTGTACATAAATTAACCTACTGAAATGCTACTTTTAACTGCTATTTTCCTATTTATGAGCATAACAAAGTCCTAAATCTTGTAGGAATAATAAATTAATTATAAATCACTTTATGATTATAATTACACTGTAGGTTACTTTATGATTATAATTAAAAATTGTTTTTGGTAGAAAAACACCTATCCCCTATTACATGTCCGGTTGAACAAGGAGTAGCCTTCATAAAATCAAGATTATTTATTTAAACCTATTATTATCTAGAAGACTGCCCTAAATACTTGTATTTTGGACCAAAGTTCTATCGACGGGTCGTGTGGCAATCTTTTGCTCACACTGGCTACTCTCTTGTTGGAATGGAGTCTGGACATCCTATTCAAGTTACTTACCTAGCTATCCTACGAGTTTAGGACTCAGAGAATGAATCTACCAGTGTCTCAAACCTAGCGGTCAGTTTCGAGAAGATACACCGAGACAAACTCGACTGACATCTTTTAGTATTATTAATCGTTTATAGGTATAACTAAGATGGCCTGGACCATTTTATACCGACGGCCGTAGAGTAATGCCGTGGTAAACCGTTCATTACACGCGAGACATTCTACCCAAACCATGCCTTAAATGGAGAATTCCCTCTCATGAAAATAAGATACTTTAAATGGAGAGTTCTCTCTCATGATAATAAGATATTTTAAATGGATTTGATGAACTGCTCAGCCTGTCATCAAACCCAGAATTATTTCATCTTTCTGAAACAATCCGGATATCACAATTTCATGAATAATACTATGACCTTTTTAATGATATTTAACAATTGTCTCGTGTTTCACGTGTAACCCACGGCAACCCAACACTACTTGCCGTACTACTCAAACATCACACTGGTTACTCATTAATAATTTTAGTCGTCATTAGATTTTATAAGAATATTAACTTCAATTTTATTAATCCTACCAAACTCTTGTAATATCTTTAGTTACAGTAGATATAGTTTCAAGCCCTAATACCCCATAACGCGTGAATTTACTCCTAAGCCTACCCCACAGTCCCTATTCTGCTTACTCCTGGAACCATACCTTAGTTCAGAAGCAAGAATGTATCCCTATTGAAGCTGTAATTAGTTCAGTCGGCGAAACTGAGATGACAACCCTCTAACAGCCTGTGTAATTCATCTCCCCTCGCTGTGCCCGAAGGCTAAAGGGAAAACAGCGAGTAAGATGCACTAACTGGACATACGGTATGTTGATATATAAGTATATTTAACACTGAACGACCCCTCAAGCAACCGATCGGTTTCCACGAGCGGAGATATCCTCCTATGCTTTTCGTCACATAAATGCTCAAGCCACGTTTCCACCGTCAGTTGTTTTGAGAGACGTGAGGGCCCCGATTAAAGGGTTTCGTCTCCTATGTTGGTAAAGAGGTAGACGCCAGACCACACCTCAAGTCTGGTAACTACACGGACACGGATTCATCCCCGTTGGCACCGTTAGGTGGGGCTGACTCCGCAGATAACTGATTCTTGACAGTGTTCCGGCTGATTGGACAGTAAGAATTAACCCCAACTAAATTTCGAAAACAATCGTCAAACATACTCAATCCCAGGGAGTACCCTGGCATAATTAAATATATTTGATTAACTATATAAACCTCCGGACCAACTCCGTTACGGTAAATACAGCTTTGACTGAGTTCCGAAAACACTTGTCAAACATGTCTAATTCTAGGGAGTGGCCGCTAGCAAATTAAACATATTTGATTTAACCATATAAACCTCCCGGAGTACCTCCGATAAAGTAAATATAGCTTAGGCCCTAATACCCCTTTAAATATACAATTAACTTGTAAAATTAGGAAAGTAAAAAACTCGCAATTATGAAGAGAGATTCCTCACAATAACAAGCCATTCACCAAAACACAATAGAGGTAACACACACCAATAATTTCACAGCCCACAACCAGAGACACTACCAGTCCGAACGATGAGAAATGAATAATCCCCCATACTACTTCGGCATTCCCTTTTATACTCTTCACGAGGGTCAATAGGGTCACGAGGGTCAATAGGGTCACAGTGCCACGAGGGTCAATAGGGTCACGGGGGTCAATAGGGTCACGAGGGTCAATAGGGTCACGGGGGTCAATAGGGTCACGAGCGTCATTAGGGTCACGGGGGTCAATAGGGTCACGAGGGTCAAAAGAGTCAAGAGGGTCAATAGGGTCAAGAGGGTCAATAGGGTCACGAGCGTCATTAGGGTCAGGGGGTCAATAGGGTCACGAGGGTCAATAGGGTCACGGAGTCACGAGGG